>BJKM01000051.1:1377533-1987567 GCA_015082035.1 Chaenogobius annularis
ATGTACTTCAGAAACAACATTGTATTTCTGACTAAGAATAACCTTTACAGACGCTTACGTCAAACAGGCTGGTTGGTCTGAATACTACGATGGGATTAATGGTTTTTTCATGTAGAGGCTAACGCTACACTCAGCAGGAGAGAAGATAAAGCCCCCACATCACTGACTCATGCCCGCAAAAAGACAGAGAGAGAGCGAGAGAGAGAAAGACAGAGCCCCTCAACCCAAAAGCAGAGAGAGAGCGAGAGAGAGAGAGAAGAGAGAGAGAGAGAGAGAAAGAGAAAGGACAGAGGAGCAGCGGGTTCATGAATATTCTAATTGACGGCGTTATCTGAGCGATGATTATTAAGTGTGCCCCACCGAGCTGCACTCCAGGCTAATGTAGTGGAAAGAGGTGCTGCCAGTGCTGTTCTAGGCCTCTTTGTGATGCTGTGTTCTTTTACATATGAATACATGGAATCAGTAGATAAACAGTATTGCCAGGGATCAGGATCTGCTTCCAACTGTAGGTTTGTTTCACTGTAGGATTTAACAGTGTTGGCAAAATGGTGAATATCACTCTTCATTCAGGACTGAGCCTAAAATGCACTTTCAATTTTTTTTTTTTTTTTTAACTAAGCAAACTATGTTGACAATGATCCATGAAGAAAAAAAAAAATGTAAGCCTCTGTACACTGCCATGTCCAAAAAACACACAAAAAGCACACATTTCGCAGTGGCATTGTTTCAGCAAGCTTCTGCAATGTCAAAAATGATTATAGATTATTTTTTCACCAAGATCTTGTATTGATGATGAGAGAGAGTCACCACTGCACAAAGCCTGCACAAAGCCATCTTTTCCATGACCACATAATTTGGCATAATTTCAGAAATGAGAAGCCACTCACTGCATCAGTTGGAGGCTCGTACCTATTCGCTAAGTTGAATCCAGGTGGCGACTTTCTCTTGGAAGCGTATTAGCCATCTCTGTAAAATGTTATTGAATTTTTTTCATGTATTTTCATATAATATTGGCTTATCTCAGCAGAGATGAGAGCCTGTGGTCCCCAAACTGGACACTCCCCGACCCCTGACTGCACCTAGAAATTCTGTCCATAAAACTAACCGAACCGGTGACAAAGGGCAGCCCTAGCGGAGTCCAACACACACATGGGAACAGGTCTGAATTGCCGGCAATGCGAACACAACTCCTGCTCCGGTCATACAGGGACCGGACAGCCCTGAGCAAAGGGCCCCGGACCCTATAATCCCGGAGCACTCCCAAAAGGACACCCGAGGGACACTGTTGAAAGCCTCCAGAGCCACAAAGCACATGTGGACTGGTTGGGCAAACTCCATGAACTCATGCTGTTTGCAGATGATGTTGTCCTGATGGCTCCATTAAACCCGGACCTCCAACATGCACTTGGACGGTTTGCAGCCGAGTGTGAAGCAGCTGGGATGAGAATCAGCACCTCCAAATCTGAGGCCATGGTTCTCAATCGGAAAAAAGGTGGCTTGCCCTCTCCAGGTGGGTGGGGAGTCCTGCCCCAAGTGGAGGAGTTCAAGTATCTTGGGGTCTTGTTTACGAGTGAGGGAAGAATGGAACGTGAGATTGACAGGCGGATCGGTGCAGCGTCCGCAGTGATGCGGTCGCTGCATCGGACTGTTGTGGTAAAGAAGGAGCTGAGTCCAAAGACAAAGCTCTCGATTTACTGGTCAATCTACATTCCTACCCTCACCTATGGTCATGAGCTTTGGGTAGTGACCGAAAGGACAAGATCGCGGATACAAGCGGTCGAAATGAGAATCTTCCGCAGGGTGGCTGGGCGCTCCCTTAGAGATAGGTCACACGGGAGGGGCTTGGAGTAGAGCCGCTGCTCCTCCACGTCGAGAGGAGCCAGCTGAGGTGGCTCGGGCATCTGTTCCGGAAGCCTACTGGGCGCCTCCCTAGGGAGGGCACCCAGGGCATGTTCCACCGGCAAGAGGCCCCGGGGAAGACCCAGGACACGCTGGAGGGACTATGTCTCTCGGCTGGCCTGGGAACGCCTCGGGATCCCCCGGAGGAGTTGGAGGAAGTGTCTGGAGAGAGGGAAGTCTGGGAGTCCTGCTTAGACTGCTGCCCCCGCGACCCGGCCCCGGATGAGCGGAAGAAGATGGATGGATTGGCTTATCTCTACGAGCAATGTACTTACAACCACGTGCGTTTGCTGGTTGAATCTGGATTGGGCCCTGCAGTCACGATTTGCCCGTTTCATGCAGCTGTGAGTCTGCGTTGCTTCTGCCGTAGGTCACCCTTTGATTTTTTTTTGTACACGTAATTTAAATCCCATTTCATGTGTGACACAGACCTTCCTCCGCAGCTCTCATCCGGGCTCCGCTCCCCATCACAGGCTTTAGCCATGTGTACTCAACTGTACTCATCCTAATCAGTTTGACATAAAGACTGCAGATCTTCAGACAGGATCTTGTTCAGAACTTAGAAAGGGAATTAGATTTTAGGGTTGGAGAGGAACTTAAAGCATATTAAGTCACATAAAGATGCACGATGCCACCTTTCTGGTGAGGGTTCACCATGTGCTTGTCTTCATGGAGATGCTATTGCTGGAATGTTCCATAGCATGGCATTAAACTGATTTATCTTGCATTTATTCAATTGCAGCTGTCTTTTATTGCACAAAAATACCTTGAAATACGGGTTACTGCCAGTTACACCAACTCCGGTGCACTGAGGTCTGTATTTGACGAACACCATGCAGATTCATGTCGTTTCACGGGGGAGAACACTCTTTTAATGACCCGATAATCGCTCCAGACCAATGCAGATTCCGGGAAAAATAGACTCCTTGCGGCTCCACACCGAGGTCAGTGTAACAATGCACATTGATTTTAAAATCCTGGTCTTGGGGGACCTGCACCGGCCCCCAAATGCATCTGCGCTGGAGGTCAGTCTGCACCCGATGTGATAATCATGATTTGGACACACACGCACTCACGCACACATGCACACACACGCACACACGCAAATACGCACACACGCACTCACGCACACACACGCACACACACACACACGCAAATACGCACACACGCACTCACGCACACACACACACACACACACACACACAAAAGACCTTTTATAACAAAGACAGTGGCATTATTAAATAAAAAAAAGAATAAACTATTTCTGATTTTCATATTATACTTTATTTGGGAATATTCTCTATCTAGAAGTCACCATATTTCAACCTTTCTTTGGATGATAATGTATTTAAAAAGTCTTTATTTTTTCACCTATTGAAAAAATAAAAAATAAAAACAATTGCTGGTTATTTGCAGCCCTATACTTCACAATTATCAGCCAGAGTATTTATCCAATAACTGTAGATAGTTTGACAGTTGATTTCATGTTTCAGGAACTTTTACAAAATGCTTTTATAACTATTTGATTCCCTGTACTTTAATTTTTGGAGAAATTCTTGTGTTTTGTCTGTAGCTTTCATGTGTTGTTATCCCATATCTGTGTACTGGCTGCAATATTACTTTAGCCATCCCCCTACGTCACACTGTGCAGTCTGTAACACTGATTTGGTTGGACTGCAATGAAGTCACGACAGCAGTGTGTCAGCATGTTCTTCGTCAGCCGCACCACGAAATCCTCTGTATTCTATTGCAGACACGTATCATCGCTCTGACTTTGTACATTATACAGGAAACACTGGTTCAGAATGAAAATATGTAGACTGGAGCTGTCACTACACAGTTTCATTCGATATGTATTCAAATATCCCACAATGCAATTCAAAGCAATCTATCATCTTCAGGGGGACTTCATAGCTGGATACAGTATTGCATGCGAGCCTGGCTGTCAGCTCTATCAAACATCCTTTCAGTACAACTTGAGCTAATCTTTCCCATTCGCTTGTTAGGGAATATGCAGAAGCTCATAGACTAGTTTGGTTCAAATGGACCAGTATGGCTAATGGGGAATGTATGGTGTTTGCAGGTGTTTCGGCACAGCTGACCAACACTCGCCTGAGGAGGAACACGTCTGTGGGGACTCCTTTCTGGATGGCACCAGAGGTAAAGCTAAAGCAACAACAACAACAAAACAATGCACATGTCGCCCGGGTTGTATCTCCTTAATGATCGACATCTGGATGGCATTTCATTCTTTCAGGTTCTCATGTAACCTGGCCCAGATTGATATGTGTAGCACTCTGAATTGAATCGGGAAAAGGTGTCACGTTATGATGAATTTTTGAATCTGATTGGTCAAAGCATCACAACAACAGGAGAAATCAAACTGATGTTATAACCAGTCAGGAAGCAGACTTCTGTCCTGCACAAAGTTCTTCTGTGTGCGCAAAACAAAATAGTCTGGAAATCTGCTAAAATAGGACAAAGTACGTCTGTTGGTGTCGCGTTGGCGTTGTGTTGGTTTGTTTGTGTCCGTCCCACAGCTGCCGGGCTCAAACCAAACAGTGTGAGTCTGACCAGATGATTCTCAAAAGTTTGTGAAACAAATAGCGTGAGAATTTATCTGTTCTCAATTACAGCATCTGAATTTTAAAGTATTATATGTATTATGTTTTTGACTACTATATAGTTATCATCTATCACACCTGTGCATCATTATTTCATATTTTGGACATTTTAAAGAGCAAGCTTGATCTAAAATCACTGTTGACTTGTGGCTGAAAACAGAAGCACTGATTTACGCCTCTCCTTTTACACGTCATCACAGCAAAGTGCTGTGCTGGCAGCGTAGTGCTATGGTTAGCTGCAGCTCACAGAAGTGTGTGCTATTTATGTTTGATTTGTTTTCATTTGAGCTAAAATGCTGCACACGCTAATGAATCCTATGTGTATCACATATAAGTAAAAATAAAAATAAAATGAAGTAAAGTAAGTAAAGAACTGCCACTGTTGTCTCCACACAAAACAGATTCAGGCCCATCTTCCTTGATTAAAGATTTCTCCTTGCACTTGCTCCAGACACTACACACTTTGGCTTTTTGTCCCTTACACTGTAACTGAAATTAAGATTTGATCCCCAGATTAAAAAAAAACCTTTCCATTGTCTAACAAATTAGTCAATATCCTGTTTAGATGTCCATGGCAACAGGGTATTTCTTTGGACATTTGCATTCTGTGCAAATAACTTGGATGCTGTGTCTTGCGTGTTGGCTTGGGTTTTAAGGATTTCAATCTGATTTGACTAAGACACTATCAACAAAGGTTCAGGAACAGATTGTTCAGGGTGGACTTGCCAGTAGTACATTTAGCGCATTTTGTCGCATTCTTATAACTTGAAAGAAAATCATTCTTAATCTTTGTGAATCTACATGAAGACTTTGCCTAACTTTCTCCTCGGTGAGTTTTTCATTTGTATATTGCACTCATTTGATTACTTTTTCCAGACAAAACCAGCTTTTATTGTCTCTGTGGGAGCCAGCATTTTTCTACTTGCATATGTCATTTGCTTGTCATGTCTCCATACTACAGTACAAGCCATATGTCGAGCCAGAATATGAATTGAATGTAGACGTTTGATAAAAATGCAGTGTGTCGGTGTTCTTTTCTTGGCACACATTCCTCCCATACACAACACAGATGATTCAGAATGGAGATTGGGTCCATGTTGCCCTCAGGATAGAGCTGATAGACTGTGTGTTAATGTGTGCGTACAAGGCCACAAGGGACAGCGGCTGAGGGCTTTGTTACAGACTGTACACCGTAGACTATGCAATACCGTTCAGTCCAAAATCTAGTAAAATAACAATCTAATTAAGAAATAAGCATAAGGAAAAGTGGTAGAATTTATTATTCTAGTCGACTAACTAGTCAAACGATTATTTCAATGGTCATCCAGATTTTAAAAATACATTATTTACCAAATAAAGGTTGGAATATTGTAACTGAAGGCTTCTAGATATCGGATATTTACAAATAAAGTGCATTATTGACAAAAACTAATCAATTTATTATCTTGACTACAAAAAACACAGGAAAAAGATCTTTTCCTGTGTTTTTTGTAGTCAAGATAATGCTTATGATTATCAAAATGCGCCTATGATTGTTATTACCAGTATTATTTTATTTCCTTTGTTTACAAATACAAAACAGTAACAATAGCGATAACAACAAGCAGAACAACAACAGCAGCAAACATTAGAGGAATAGAGGAACAACAGTCTAGAAAACTTCTGAGCGGGGCCATTGTGTGAGTGTACGGCTGTGTGTGTGTGCGTTGTGTTTGTGTAAGTGTGTTTGCGAGTGTGTGTGCATGTGTGCATATATGCATTCAGAGTAAAAAAGTGTTCAATTATTTTTATAGTCGATTAATCATAGCAGCCCTAGAGTTGAGGTAAACATTGCAATCACAATTTTTATTTACTAAAACTAACAATTATTTAAATTATAGCATGGTTTCTTTTTTTTTTATTTTTTCAATAATAAGGTTTTCATTTTGCTTTAATTATAACAATGAGAACCAACTCTCTACTTTTCCTGGGTATAACACAATTTTGGCGATTTTTGGCCAGGACAGACAAGTTTACTTTGTACCACCAAACATGCTGTGAGTTTACATGTTGTTTTCTCCTTCAGGTAATAGCGTGTGAGCAGCAGTTGGACTCGACCTACGATGCCAGGTGTGATGTGTGGTCTTTAGGCATCACGGCCATAGAGCTGGCGGATGGAGACCCACCTTTGTCTGACCTCCACCCCATGAGAGCCCTGTTTAAAATACCCAGGTGAACACTCAAACATAAACCATTCTTTTAGATCTAGTTAAGGACATAGCAGGCTGTTGACACAAGACATTTAAAGTTAGTTTTATTTGGGGCATTCCATTCTAAGCCTGTTTATTTAAATGTTTTATGCCATCAGAAGAATCTAGTGTACTCACATACTAAATAAGATATCCAAAAGCTCCTCTGTATTTAACAAAAATATAATTTAATATGTCAACAAAATGACATTTTAACATGGGTGTATTGATTTTTCAGATTTATATGTCGCAATTATGTGCAATTTAGGCTTTCTTTACAGTGCCTTATTTTTTTTCAATGATTTGTATTTCAAAAAATTTATGACTCTAAATTTAAGATGTTTTTCTTGTTCACCTGCAGTGTCTCACCTTAAAAAGCAACACATTTGGCCAAATGGGTTGTTTCATTTTGTCCGGAGTGATTGTTCTATTATGATTCAGTGCTTTTTTTGTTGTATTTATTCTTTTTTTAACATTCTCGTACGGCATAGTTTCTACCCAATCCCCACCCTGATTTCGTCCTATTCATCCGCAACCGTCATGCTCTGAGTGAGGGACAGGCAAATTTAACCATTTCCTGGAGAAGCATTTGCTTTCACTACATCTTCAACAAAATGTAATGTTGGTGTTTATATGAAAAAAGAAAATCACAGTAGAACTTTTTTTTCTTCTCCGCTCCAAACTTCCCATTTAATCAGTCATAACTTTTCATTTAAAGTTAAACAAATGCTAATGTCTTTGTCACATTGAATTTATCCTGAAGAAGTCTCTGCACCTTTTCCTAAATCAAATGTTCTTCCTGCAGATTTGATATTTCCTTCTCAGGTGCAGATGCAGATGTGTACCTCGTCTCCTCTTCACTGACAGAGCGCAGCAGCGTCAGCCTGGTGCAAAGTGCTTGTATCTAATCCTTGAAAAGCTTGTCTTATGATCCCACAGGAGTCATTTGCCCCTCCGTAGATTGTCACCAGACACACCACAGTCGTTTCATTTCAGATGGCGTTACCCGCGGGGCCTAATCCATAAGCCCCGCCTCTCATGCCTTTCATTTCTCATATACGCAGCCTCCTCGTGACATCTGTGTGTATTGTAGACTGAAGGGGAAAAGTACTTTTTTTTTTCTTCAAATGTTTGCTTTTATTTTGTATTTCATTTGGTCAAAAATTGGATAAATTCAGAAAAGGTCATTCGTTTGGTGTGAAAAAAATTAGTATTGATTCATAAAGACCAAAATATATAGACCGTAAGACTGTTAGCGACTACATGGATAAAAGAGCAGCTTGCTGTATTGCTCTGTAGCTAACCATAACCTTTACCTTTTCGTTTTAAGAGAGAGAGAGATAGAGATAGAGAAGAGAGAGAGAGAGAGAGAGAGAGAAAGAGAGAGAGCGAGAGAGACACACTTACACACAAGTAACACAAGACATCCAATGAAATTACCGCAGTCCAAAAAGGTCCATTTTCCAATTAAGGCTGAATTTCAAATGTCATTATTTATTTCTGTCTAGATCTTGATTGTTGGTTCAGTTTGTATCATCCATTTCTTTATTATGGCCTTCTTCCCTGCAGTGAAGTAGGAATTTATTGTGTCCATGGCAGGAGTTTTGTGGCCCGAATACATGGTTCTGAACTTAAGGGGGATGTCAAAGGGGGTTTATTAAGCTCAGTCCAATGTTTCGCCAAAAGCCAGCTAGTATTTCCCCTGTGAATAGTGAACACTTTGACATGGGCTTATAAAATATTTACATTTTTTCGAAAAGAATTCTTTCTTAAACACATTTCAAATACTCTCTGCACTTTAATTTTATTGCCAAATATTTCTTAGTTATTGATTTATTTTATGTTTAACAAATATTTTGAATTAGCAAAAATGCACTAGTTATTAGTGGGACCATGTTTTTTTAGTCATCTCCTGTGGAGGTTAATTAAAAAGTTCCAGTTTGATTTCCTAACCCTGCTAGCATCCTACCCCTGCCTCGGCCCTGTTTCGGCCCTACCTTAGCCCTCGCTTAGCCCTGCCTCAGCCTGCCTCAGCCCTGCCTCAGCCCTGCCTCTGTCTCTGCCTCTGTCCTGCCTCCTGTCCTGCCTCAGCCCCTGCCTCAGCCCTGCCTCAGCCTGCCTCAGCCCTGCCCTGCCTCAGCCCTGCCCTGCTCAGCCCTGCCTCTGCCTGCCTCAGCCCTGCCTCAGCCCTGCCTCTGCCCTGCCTCAGCCCTGCCTCTGCCCTGCTCTCAGCCCTGCCTCAGCCCTGCCTCTGTGTCCTGCCTCAGCCCTGCCTCACGCCCTGCCTCAGCCCGCCTCTGTCCTGCCTCAGCCCTGCCTCAGCCTGCCTCTGCCTGTCTTCAGCCCTGCCTCAGCCCTGCTCTCTGTCAGCCCTGCCTCAGCCCTGCCTCAAGTTCGCCTGCCTTGTCCTGCTCAGCCCCTGCCTCAGTGCCTCTGCCCTGCCTCTGCCCTGTCTCAGCCCTGCCTCAGCCCTGCCTCTGTCCTGCCTCAGCCCTGCCTCAGCCCTGCCTCCTGCCTCAGCCCTGCCTCAGCCCTGCCTAGCCCTGCATGTACAACAGTGGTTGTGGCCACAGCACGTCTGTCACTGCAGCAGAGGTCCTGTGCTTGCTTCAGGGGTCACGCCACAGCGGTACCCATCAGCAGCCTCCTCACAATCTCATGTGACTGCTGTGGTCAGGGCTGCAGGCTGTCTCCTCACACTGCTCCTGCGCTCACTGCACAGCCTCCAAAAAGATTCACCCAGGGCATGGACTCAGCCACACCCTGTCTTTTCTCATTTATGCTGGGACAAAGTGCGGCAGAATAATGATTTGACTCATTATGGCTGTGACTTCCTTCCATCTATTTTTTTACTCAAATGCTTTGATATTTTAAAACTGATCATATTGTCCCAATTTCTTTAACCATTTTAACCATGTTATCAAAACTCTGTGTTTGACCAAGACATTATATCCCAAACATCAAACTCATTCTAATCTTTTCAGCTTTCAAATTGTATGAACTACAACCATGTCTTGTAATCGCTAGCAACTATTGTTTTAGCTCTATTTAACTATTGTTTTAGCTCCATTTAAACTGATTTCAAGCCCAGTCTGCTGGTAACAATGGAATTTTGTGAACAGGGCTGAATTACTTTTACTGCTTTTCTGGACTATAACATTAAGTTAGAAATCATGAAAGACTGATGCTGAGCTGTCCAAATGTTTTTTGGTGTTTTTTTTAGGGGAATCATACATAATATAGACATTTTATTTTATATTACTCCATGATAAGTGTCCCGAAGTCTTCATACTTAGCTCTCACCATTGCAATTCCATACTAAAGTACTATATATAGGCCTCTGATGCCATCGTCACTTCAGGGCAGCTACATCATACTTAGTGAGCAGCTTCACTCCTTCACATGTGAATCACCACTTTTTTGGATCCAGTTTGTCTTGTGAATGAGACAAACCCTAATGGTCAGCGCATTAGCCCAACAGGCTCTTAATAAATGCCAGGCGCGGTCGCTGTCTGCGGGCCGTTGTGTGATAAACAGAAGACGTATATGCTCTCATTACTGCAGTTTATCGCAGTTTGAGCCGCCAGTACATTAGCCTGCAGTTACCCAAAATATCTTGTAAAAAAGGTACTTAAAGTGGAACAGGGAATTACGGCAAATTAGCTTCACATCTGCGAGGCGTTGTTAAACCTGACCTGATAACAATGTTTGTCTAAATAGGAAGCAATTTGGGCTCATCACTTATTTCACATATTTACCGTCATATCAACACCATCTACTGTAGATACCAGCGTTTTCTTGCAGCCTCAGAAAAAAAATCAAAGGAAGATAAATTGCTTAGTGTTAGACTTCAGTCACTTGTTCCGGTGTGAGGCTTTTGTTCAACGCCCCTCCCCTCCTCCCTATCCTCCTGTAAACCCCATCTCATCTTATCTTTCCATTTATCTTTTTGATTGCTTTTTTTCTCGACAGAAACCCGCCACCTACTCTGCACCAGCCTGAGCTGTGGTCAGACGACTTTAATGACTTCATCTGCAAGTGAGTGTTGTCCTGCCGGCAAAAGTGTGCGTAAACAAGCATGTGGGATTTTGAACTAGAGGCTGCCCGTGTATCATATGTAGTAAGGTAAAAAAAAAAGTTTCAAAGGTAGTTGAAATAGAGAGGTTTCAGTACAATCTACCCCCTGTTTACAACAATCTGCTCTAGCATTGGTCAAATCACAAATGAAGCCAATCCAATGCTATTTCTGTAACAGCTGTGAGGTAGAAGCTAGAGGTTAGAACAATCCAAGCAGGTAAACAGCCGCGAGTGAAAGGCCAACAGTGAGCAATAGGATAGAACACTTGCAGGTCATAACGCCTCCCTTAGGGCAGGACTAATCTAGGTCTGGGCTGCATATAATCTAACTGCTTAGACCAGTACTGGACAACTCCTGGACAAATGAGGGAGTTCATCTCTTTGCTGACATGTCGCCTTTCTCTGTATTTATAGTATTTTAGTTTAAAGGTAAACTGTTTAACTTTTCTGGTTTTCAGATATACAAATTTAAAGTTACATGTCAGATCTGTGGAGAGGCGAACACACCTGTAATGAAATAAATGCGGGATAGATTCGTTTAATGTCATACTGGACCAACAGTTCATGCAAAGCTCCAGGTTTCCACTGCCTTTATAGTGTTAAATTGTGTATTTGTGTTATCATATATGTGCTTCTTTATGGTTTTGGAATGCTTTTCTTCACAGATGTCTTATTAAGGACTTTGAGCTGAGACCCAGTGTTATTGACCTGCTGCAGCACCCCTTCCTCAAACAGGTCACAGGCAAAGACAAACTTCTACAAAACCAACTCATCGAACTCATTGACCTCAACCAGCAAACAGGAACCATCGAAAAAACACGGTACAAGTTGCGCTGTTATTTTCCCACAGTATTCAGCATGAGTCACCAAAAGAACTCTCAATCCCTGCCAGTATAATCCTATAGCACGCAGCTTAAAACCCAGCGACAATTACCCTCCTCCAATTCTTCACATAGGCAGAACATATGAAGCCCGGATGTGTGTTCAAATGTGTGTCCTCTTTCTGTCACTTAAGCCAACATGGAAAGACAGACAGAGGCAGGACTGACAGGTAACAAATGACACCATGGATTCCCGGTACGATAGAAAGACATACACTTCGACATAATAGGCTTTTTAGTATGGTCAAAGGAGATGTTATCTACACAGGAATAATTACTGTTTACATGCGTCAACCCCGCTGCTTTTTCTGGTGTCCAATTTTCTAAACATCATGTAGTTGATGTTTCATAATTTCACCGTTTGCCATACCAGCTGCAGTGATTGATATGATAAGCTGTAAGTGACTCAAAGTGAAATATATATATAGATTTGCTAAATATACATGTATGCTTCAAGCCTTGAAACCTCTGCATCCGAACTTTAAAGGTTTACATGTTATCCTGTATGCAGAAGAATCTATGTTTGAAAGAGAAGACGAAGATAAACAAATATTCCATTTGCAATGTCTTCGTTTTAATCTTTTTTCTTTTATTAAAAAAAGATTCAAACAGATTCAAAACTGTTTGTCTTAGTCATTTGCAAATGACCTGTTCATACATTTCTGAACAAAAAACAAGCTTTTTTAAACAATAGCAGACTATGTTTTGTTGCAAGACTATTAGTTGGTTGTAAAAAATAAATACAAATCATTACAGTGCATTGCAAGAGAGACCAGTCATGAAAAACACCCACTCCAATCATGTTCTGAATTATATTTTCAAACCTGTTATTTAACTAAAACCTAATAATTACTTCCAGTCTTAGCAGAAAATAACAGATCAAGTGAATAGACTCTAGGAGAATGGTTTAGAATCTAAATGACTTACAGAATTACTGCATTTACATAATATAATAACGTATGGTTCACTGCTCCAAATAAGACTCGGTTTGTTCATAATCTCGATTGTAGGCATGAACGCATCCACACCAAAAAGGGCAACCACATGAAGAACCAGAGCGACCCCAACGAGGTGGAGGACCTCGCCACTCTCGAAGTGTTGGACGAGGTAAGAATACAGTTTGTAATGTATGAAAAGCACATATCTACTTAAAACCATGTGTGTATTTTGTATGTATTTGAGAAATCACTGAGATCCATCACATGCTTATCGATGTCCATGGCTAACATACCTTTTAGTGATCAGCGACGTTGTCCACAAAAACAAAATCCATCATCGTGTGTGCTAGAATAGATTGACTGATACAAAAACTCACCAGCGGATATATACGGCCATTCTTCAAGACAAAGATCTATGCTTTTGTTGATGCACCTGCCTTAGCTCGTGGACCAAATCAATCACATGAAGATAAGACTGATACTGTGTCTTCAGGCCGGACATAGGACAATAAATGCACATACGATTTTAATGAGGCAGTCTCCTCCATGTTTAGAACACCGTCACGGACCACCTCCAAAACCGCTATGAGAGGGACCAGATCTACTCCTATGTGGGGGACATTCTCATTGCAGTCAATCCATTTCATCCGATGGACATTTACACTCCTGAGGTCTGTAAACAGCGCCGTGATACGTCTCAATGATAGTTTATGGATTTCAGTCTGACACAGGATCGTACATATATTTGATCCACACTGTTTGTCACCGTACCATGGCTGGATAATGGTTGTTCTGTCTCTTCAGCATTCCATGATGTACATAGGAGTGAAGCGCAAAGCCAATCCTCCGCACATATATGCAGTGGCAGACATCGCCTATCAGTCCATGGTGACGTTTAACGCAGATCAGGTACAGTTTTTCTCAGGTAAAGTGTAAATATTAGGACGTTGGTTCTCAAACTGTGGTGTGGGATCCTTCAGTTGATTTACTGAGCCGATTTAATCCACGTTTTGTCCTCCTTTAGGTTAGTCCTTAGAAATAGTATTGTGTAATTGTGTAGCCTCTTCTTTTAGCCCTAGCTTAGACCTCGTGGTGGTACTCGGTGAGAAAACTTCTAGAACTACTGCATTAGCTACAGAGATAGTCACATGCCTATATATATATATGCATCATTAGTTCAGTGCGAACACATATTTTAAAGCAGTGGTAGTCTGACCATCATATTTCCTTGTCAGAAAGAAAATACTTTTAGAGAATGTAAGTAAATTCCTCCTCAAAGATGTTATTGGAAGAATGTAGATTTGGCACCAACAACAAAAACCTAATCTAATAATGCAGTGTAATCATTATTTTAAGGACTGATATATTGTGTTTTTTGTAGTGTGTTGTGATAAGTGGTGAAAGTGGAGCAGGCAAAACTGAAAGCGCTCATCTCCTTGTGCAGCAGCTCACATCTCTTGGAAAGGTGAGTTCATTAACAGTTACGTATCCAGGAATATGAATACATTTGCCATGATCATTTGTGGAAAAACACAATTATAGCGACAGTTACTTTTCTGATTGCACATTCAGTGAGTCTGATGTGTCAGCTAAACCATTATGTAGTGTCGGAACAAAGTAGTTTGAACCTCCAGCTTGTGTCAATCACAATTACCAACTTCATGAATAAATAAATTTTCCAAAAAATCTTGCATTGCGCACTTTAACAACATGGCTTGATCCACAACTAAGTAATTGCCACATAGAAACGGAACTGTCAGTCATGTGGAGTTTTGTTATGTTGTGTTTTAGGCGAACAACCGGACACTACAGGAGAAGATTCTACTGGTCAACAATCTGGTGGAGGCTTTTGGAAACGCCTGCACCGTCATCAACGACAACTCAAGCCGCTTTGGCAAATACTTGGAGATGAAGTTCACCACCGGCGGCACTGTGGCTGGGGCTCAGATGTCTGAATACTTGCTGGAAAAGTCCCGCGTCATCCACCAAGCCACGTGAACACACTTACATCTTGTGTTTTTGTGTTTTGTCTTGACCTTGCCACCTTATTACAACACTGACCTTCATTTGACAGTTACACTCTCACATATTTTAATCAAGTCTGTGGTTCTTTTTTGGAGAGAACGTTGCAAAGCAGGTTATTGCCCATCCCGTCTGTTAGGGATCAGTGCGTAAAAGCCTGCCTTTCTTCTCCTAACCTCTGCCTTTCCATCTGAAAAGCGCTGGCATTTGCCTCCAGCCTGCACCAGTCAATCTATCTTTTCTTCTTATCGTGTGTCTGGGGACGGAACCAGGTCAAGTGCAGGGACTAGCTTATTTCCTGTTTGATCAAAGATTGTGGCGCTCACAAGTGTTCTTAGCAGAACATCAAAGGTGGACTTTGGGTTTTTCATTAAAACAGACACTGGGTCCGACAGGATTGTGGCTTCATGCCCAGAGCAGATAGACTTTTCTCTGGTTTTAAAGGACAGTTATGTGGAGAAAATTGAACCAAATGAATCAGTCAAGCTGGATTACTGTCATTTGTCAGATTCTCTTTAGTTAAGAAGACCACAGCTCTCAAAGCCAACATAAATTGATATTAAAATGCTAATACTGTATCAAATGAACAGGAGTAAGATGGTTAAATTACAAGTACAAGCCTAAATCTTGGTAATATTGGACTGGCAATGTGTAAGAACAAAGTCAGCTTTTTAATTCAAGGCAACATACAAACTTTTACCTTAATTATGTTGTCTTGTTTCATAATATCAACAAGTGTCGTTTTTTTTTCGTCTTTTTGTAGTGGTGAGAGAAACTTCCACATCTTCTACTACATTTATGCTGGCCTGGCTGACAGAAAGAAACTCGCCCACTACAAGCTCTCTGACAACAAAACACCTAAGTACGTTTGCCATGCTTTAGCCCCTCTCTCTAAACCTGTTATTTTCCTCCTCCGCAGCTGAAAAACACTCTTTTCCAATGATTTCAGGGCTAATCTTGTTGTTTTTCTTGTGTTTGGCCTGTGCAGATACCTGTTTAATGAGCACATTAAATTAGGGCCTGACATCGTGAGTAACACCTCGTACAAGGAGCATTTCGATGCAGTGGAGCAGTGTTTCAAAGTCATTGGATTCACCCTCGAGGTAATTCGCATACAGGACTATCACTATTGATTTTGTTGACTAATCTACTCTATTTCGTTTTCATCAACGTATAATCATTACTGTATGTAAAAAAAATAAATAAAGCTCCTATTGAAACAGTACGATTTTCAACTATACAAACTCAACATCAAAGGAACAAGTCCTCAGACACGAGAGTAAACGGTCCATGAAGCATTGCTGTAGAAATATTTTGAAAAATGAGAATTTATGCTTTTTTTTGGTTCCTTAGGGTTACACAACCAGATTTATGTCCTAACTACATGGTTATACAATTGCGCACAGAAATTCTTTTCCTACGAATCAGCGTTTTTACCCAAAAAATTCTTCAGAGTGTGGGCCGCTCCTCGTGCACACAGTGTGACTTGGGGCTGGAGCATAGAGCTGCAGTCGGCGGCTGGTATTATGGAAACTAATGAGCCCCAAACAAGTGATTGCCTCTGGGATCTGCACGTCAATAGCACTTATCTTGTAATCACTTGGCACGGCACAAGCTCCAGTATTTGTCATATTGTGGAGCAAAAAATCTCTCCCAGCATAATCTGTTTCTTTTCTCTATTTAAGCAATTTAAGTGACCATTGTGAGAGTAAACATGCATACACCAGTCCAGGAACGCTGCGCACCACGTTCCGAGCAAAGAGCCTGATATTGTTCCATTTCTTGTTAACTATACCATACATAAAGTGCAATTCTCAATACAAAATCATTGAGCATTATAATATTGTGTGTTGAATGGAAATAACATTAACAACGGTGTGTAAATTATTCTGATTTAGAGGTAGAGCCCAAGGCCAACCCGCAGTGAAGACTTTTGTAGCTGAAGGAAATCATTGAGTACAAACTGTCTCAGCCCATTAAGCTCTCCATGCGCTGCTCCTTGTTATTCTCTCGGCAGGAGCTGGGCAGTGTTTACAGCATCCTCGCCGCCATCCTCAATTCTGGGGATATTGAGTTTTCTGCCGTAGCCTCGGAGCACCAGACGGACAAAAGCGTAATTTCCAACATCCCTGTGCTGGAGAACGGTGAGAGGCTGCTGCTGACGTAGTGATGACGTGAAACCAAACATGAATGTGACACACAGACCCCTCCCTCCTGTAGCTCTTTAGTAACTTCAAACCAATAGAATGAAATTAAATATGATGGATATGTATGGTGTGTGTGCAATGTTTAATCAGAATCAGAATCAGAAGGGGTTTAGTATGTTGTATGTATGTATGTATGTATGTATAATGTTGACAGTTTTAAGATATCTTAGTATTTATTTGCCTTTACTTTTTGTTACTTGCTTGTTCTCCTCAGTATTTGTCATATAGGAGGTCATTTGCCTCAATACTTCTTTAATATATCCATAAATCTGTGATTAATGTATGGCAGCTGTAACCTCAGCACCCGCCTACTGCACTCCACATAAAAACAAATTCAATTTGACCTTTCTCTTCGAAAGTACTTTCCCAATACTGTCCATCATTGTCACAACCATTCTTCTTGTTTCCCCTGTCTACGTAAAAGCACTGGGACCAAGATTCAGGCTAAAGATCTGGAAAGAGTCTGTCCCAGCAGCATACAAAGCGGGTCAAAAACAGATAACTATTTTTCTTAGGGGATTATTTTTTTTAACCCTGAACCTAAAAATACTACATGTACTAATTTAGTTTGCCGCCCAAAATGTGTGAAGTGTTAAAGCAGAACTGCCAATAATCGGACAGCTGCACTCTCTCTTCATTTACATATACTTTAAAACATTTTATCTGCTGTAAACTTGCAAGAAAGAGCTGGGATTTTGGGATGTTGGGATTTTTAGGATGAAATCTGATTGGCTGTCCATAGGTGGGCCACCCTGCTTCCTTTTATCATCTTAAAAAGCAGTTTTAAAGCTTTTGGCCAAAAAAATGCACGCACGTAAATACTAGCAATGTGCCAAAGGGTTTGTGAGCGCCAGAGACAAGTTGAACAGAATAATAAACCTACTTCATCTTTGACGGTTTTAAAATCAGCTACCCCTGCTTTAACCTTACTTGGATTTCTGGCTATCTTATCGTTGTAGCGTACTTTTTTATTTGTCCTTGTCTTTCTTCGTAGTTTCCTCTCTGCTGTGCATTTGTTCTGACGAGCTCCAGGAGGCCCTCACCACTCACTGCGTCGTGGCTCGGGGAGAGACCATTGTGAGGACCAACACGGTGGAGAAGGCCACGGTGGTGAGGGACGCCATGAGTAAGGCTCTGTACGGACGTCTCTTCAGCTGGATTGTTAACCGCATCAACTCTCTGCTGCGGCCAAACAGCCAGCAAGGGTGAGCCGTGGATCAGCACACAACTGGAACACTGCTTTACTGCTTTACCGCAATAAATCATAATGATAAGCATATCTATGTTGAATTTTTAACGATACTCAAATCATATGCTTCAATTGTATAGGGATGGGGTACAACGGAAGCTAATGCAACGTTCTAACTAATATGGCCTTCAAATAGTGGAAATAAAACATTTAAAAAATAGGTTATGTTTTTCTGTTGGTGTTAGCGTTGTGTGTGCTATTATCCTGTTTTATTATTATTAAATCATCAAAATGGGCCGAAAAGAACATTTTTGGAGTGAATGGAGTGAAGCACCAGTCACTTTGCGATCATAAAAGTATTTATTATTATTTATTATTATGAGATGGAAGGATTTTGTGGAAAAATATAGTCAGCATTTATTTAATCTATATAACCAGGGGGAAAAAAACTTTGAGATTGAAACGTTTATACAGTTGCACTCAAATGAAGAGATGAAAACAGGACTACATTTAAGCCATAAATGAAGAAGACCAATGTTGTTTTTAGGCTAGGAAGTAAGAAGTATGACTTTTTTCTTTTTAATTTTTAAGAAGCAAAGAGCGGTAGTTTATATTTCAACAACTTTTTTCCTCCTACCATGTTTAGGGAGGATGACCAAAGCATAAACATCGGCATTTTGGACATTTTTGGTTTCGAGAACTTCAAGAAGAACTCCTTTGAGCAGCTGTGCATCAACATTGCCAACGAACAGATCCAGTTCTACTTCAACCAGCACATCTTTGCTTGGGAGCAGGTAAAGCCCTCGACGCGCTCAGGCCATAAATACTGTCCTTAGAAGTCAAACAACATCCTGGGAGGAACTTTGTCTGCATTTTTCACCTTGGTACTAGCTCATTTCTATGTAAATGGATACAGTGTGTCGTAGTTTGTCACTGGGCGCTTTAAAGAAGACGGCAAGGGTAAAATATGCTGCTGTCTTTATTTACGGGACGGAATGAGTTTGGCAATCTGGGGCCTTTATATGCTCTTGTGGGTGTGTGTCCGCCTTGGGGGGCTCCGCAGAATGGTTTGCTAATGTTAAATGATTTGGTCTCACCCATAGAGGGGCACAATAAATCACCCGCCAATGAGGGTCAATTAGGAGTGGGAGACAGTTAGCTTTAAACTCACTCTGGGGTATTGTTGGCACCCAGCCTGGAAATACACTGCCCTATACAGCACTTTATGGACTCGCCATATGGGAATTGTGGGAATTGTACGATGTGAAGATCAACCTGGAATAATCCACTTAATTCGTCAGCGTATAAACACTTGTGAACTCCATTTCTCATATTCTCTCTTCAATATGCCTCCGTCTATTTCTACACATATGTTTGAAGACTACCATATTGTGGTTATCTCTTTCGCCTCCCGTAGGTTTCCTAGTGTGCCGCTCGTTCCGCTCACACTGTGAATTTCATGCTAGATTTCCCGCTCTGATTTGATGTTGTTTGTTCCCGTTTCGTCCCTTTCCAGTCTCAAAATAGAAGTTGCAACTGAGCAACATAGCTGACTCATACTCGTATCTCTGAATTAATAGGATGGGATTTCTGTATTAAGTCTCCAAACTAGGCTCCACCATAAAAAGCCTTGTAATTAATCCGATTCCAAGCACATATCATTATAATTCAACTGATTGGCTGTTGAAATGCTCATAGACTTGATTAAATGCTTATAAATCAGGACTAAAAGCAAATGGCAGACTCAAATCTCAGTGTGAACACGTGTGCTCGTAAAATAATAATTTGCTATTATGAAAGTTCAAATAATTCCATTTACCGTTTATTAACAGAGAAATATGATTCAATTCTGTTGAACTATATGGATGCTCTGGATGTTCTGCCCTACAAAACATGAACACATAATTCACAAGCCTTATAAATGATAAAAAGTCTATTAAAAATGGTATGCACTGACTGTGTCTGATGTTTGGCTGCAGGATGAGTACCTAAATGAGGAAGTGGACGCCCGCATGATCGAGTACGAGGACAACCGGCCGCTGCTTGATCTGTTCCTGCAGAAGCCGATGGGCATGCTCTCTCTCCTGGACGAAGAGAGCCGCTTTCCACAGGCCACTGACCAGACTCTTGTAGGTCAGTGCCTTCAGCTAATGCAGGAGCAAGACGTCTCTGCCCACGCACTGTATATCTTTAGCATTCACAGGATACAGCAGCAGGGCAGAGCAGTGGTTCTCAACATTTCTTGTATCATGTACTACCCCTTAACTTTTTCTCCCCCTAACCCGGTAGTAGTTAAATAAATCAGTTTTACGTTTATATATTGTCAATTTTTACTATTACATTCTCTTGTTTTAATTGTATTGGTGGATGCAAAACACACCACTGTAATATATTGCTGTACATTATTAAAGGGGCACTATGTTTATTTATTACAAAATGATGTTTCTATTGCATTGAAAAACATGTATTCTTACTGTGAGTATGCAGTGTAGGGTCCCATTCAACAGATCTGACCTGTAACTTAGCCTAGTGGAGACAACCAGCTGGATCTTCTACCAGAAAAGTGCAACTCTAACAATTGTTTGTGTTTTTGCAGAAAAATTTGAATGTAACCTCAAGGCTAAAAGTTTCTGGAGACCGATGAGAGTCGACCTAGGTTTTGGTATTAATCACTATGCAGGAAAGGTAATGAAATGCTTTTTACAGTCTATACTTCAGACACGCAAACATTCAACAAGTAGTTCACTCCACCTTTTTCAAATCCATTAGGTCATTTACAACGCAGCCGGCTTTTTGGCAAAGAACAGAGACACGCTGCCAGCCGACATCATCCTGTTACTGAGGTCCTCGGAGAATGAGCTAATCTGCAAACTTGTCACTCATCCACTCACCATAACAGGTCTGAACTGCAGCTCTTTGTTTGCCACAAGCTTTAGTTTTAAAGCAGACAATTGTTAACCTTTTAGTCCTTTACTCTCGCTGCCAGACACGTAGCAAAGCTTGTAATCACATAATAATGGCACTAAGAGTCTCAGGAGGCTGTTCCGATGGCTTAGACCTTACCAGAACACCAGAATAATATAATTGACATTTTCATTAAAGCATTTCTAACATTTTATAAGTTGGATGCCAGTGTGTCCCCACTTTGCTAACTGTTTGTCCCTCTGTTTATTTCCCAGGTAACCTTGCCCACACCAAGGGCAAAGGCATAAACACACTGCGCAGCCCGGGAGCCTCGACACGCACTGCCAACCTCACCAAGGTACTCACACCACTGTCCCAAATGAACGTAGCTCCATACATTTATATGAAAACTTATTTGGATTAACTGCTCCTCCTCAATGTTCTTTTTATTCAATTTCAGACTTAAATTACACCTCCTGTTCCTGGTGACTTTAATCCACAATTCTCTTTCTCTCTTCTCTCCTTTTCTCTCTTTTTCTGCACTCAAAGATGGGGGTGGTTTCTTTGTACAGGTCTTGTTCTTTCATGGAGGTAAATTGTATTTCATGTTGTATTAGTAGTACCTGTAAAGTCCTGTTCATTGGTTAAACACACATTTCAAACGTACATGCTTAATAATAGTCTTCCTCTAGTCGATGGCCTTGTGTAGAGTAGAATTAATTTAAATAAAAAAACAGACTTTCTAGGTTTCAAATGAAACATCTGGTAATGTTTTTAAAATCAAGACATTTCGGCTGCCATCCACAAGCCATTATCAATCTAAAGGGCACTAAAGGGTCTGAGAAGCTAGAATTGAAACGGCTTAAGGGGAAGGGGAGCTAGATAAGGGCTAAGGGTTTTTCCAGGAAACTTGCCCTGTACTTTTTTACTTGCCTTGGACGTGTTTACTTGCTAGACTAATATTGAGTTGTTCTATTATTCTCTGCCAGCCTTGCCCTTACAGCTGTTCGCTACATGATTAGCATCTTCATGGCCATAAGGTTTTGACCAAGGTTTAAGGAAACTATTGTAAACAGAAGGTCAATTTCATCTTAATCCACCATTTCTGTTTAAAGAATATATTTTTTAAGGATTTTCTTTAGACAGGACAGGATAACGCAGTGTGAAATGGGGATTAGATAAGGGAAGGACAGACTCACGTCGCCAGTCCAGATGACTTCTAGCATTTCTTTGGGTAAAATGCAATTGGACAATTTTTAATAGCTCTATGTTTTGTGGTGATGCAGGGAGTTAAGAATCACTAATGGCAGCAGAATAGTTTGAGAACCATTTTTTAAACCCGAGTTGGTTGTCATTATTAGGTCTAGGTTTTCTACACAGTTTTCTAAGGCCATAAAAAGTACATTTTCTTATTACCAGTGGCCAATTTGGTGACTTAATTAAGTTCTGTGTAAGAGCAAATTAGTTTAAACTGTGACAGCACTGGATTACAATTCTGCTAAATGTAGTCTCGAGGCATTATTGTAACCTAAAAGCTATTGACAGTAGCTCCATTCAAATGAACTGTTTGATGCGCCCTGAATCTATTTCCATTAATCTGCATATTTTAGAAAAAGCTCATCAAAGGTTCCTAAGAGGCAGCTCAGAGCGTTTAGATTGTACAAAAACAGTGCGGTGCTCGTGTCTACTTCGACATGTACTGTTCCCCGGTGTATTCTTTACAAGCTGCTAGTGTCCATGTTTGCTGTGACAATTAGGGTTATCAATAAGGTCATTTAGGTTTTGAGTTTACCTGGCCACTAGAGGGTACACTATACCTTTACAAATCGGTTATTACGGCAAACAAAGTACCATTTCCATAGTGTTTTTATGACTACGTATCTCTTTACAGTATGCTTCTCGGGAATTAGAGTCCAGCCCTGAAAAAAAACACTTGCTTGATGTGCCATGTGATGACATATTACACATGCAAACGGTGACTGTGATCTTCTAAAAACAATCCGTTGTTTTTAGAAGAAATGGTTTGGAGAACTCCTTTGTTTTCTATCTAACACGTAACCCTCTGCATGTTATCTTGAAATGTTGCTCTGCTCTTTGTGCTGCTGCCTCTTGACCAGGTCATCGTTGTAAATGACCTACTTAGATAAATAAAAATTAACAATGTTGTGGACTGTTTAAGCAAAATATTTTAATCCAAACTAATTTCCTGTGTTTGGGTTTCCTTTTCATTTCTTTCCCGATCTGCGTATTGAACGTTTCAACAGAAGTTATATTATATTTTGTTTTTCATTTACTGCAGTCTGACAGAGACACGCCTTACCACCCACGAGAAACCACCAACATGAGAACGCAAACTGTGGCCTCCTACTTCAGAGTAACACTTCCATTTATTCCCAAACAAGTTACAGTATTTTACTTACAGTTACAGTGTTTTCTAATCCATTCTCTGTGATTCCTAGTACTCCCTAATGGACCTGCTGTCTAAGATGGTGGCGGGACAGCCCCATTTTGTGCGCTGCATCAAACCCAATAACGACCGGCAGGCCAGCAACTTCGACAGGGAGAAGGTGATCCTCCAGCTGCGGTACACAGGGATCCTGGAGACGGCCAAAATCAGGCGCCAAGGCTATTCCCACCGCATCCTGTTTGCCAATTTTATCAAGAGGTTAGTCAAACTGTCATACATGTGAAGTTGACAAAAATGTGTCTAAATATTGATCTTTTTAATTTAAAGGTATTTAATTTTGGCTTTCAATGCCAATGAGGAGCCACCTGCAACGCCAGAAACATGTTCAGCCATTTTGGAGAAAGTCAAGCTGGAGAACTGGGCCATGGGAAAAACAAAGGTAAAGGTAACAGTCAGCACAGAATATAAATTAGAAATGATTTGATGAAGTACAAGCAAAAGTGGTCTTTTTTATTTTTGTATTGCTGCTTTTTCATTGCACTAAGTCCGC
The DNA here is from genome assembly GCA_015082035.1 of Chaenogobius annularis. Lineage (NCBI taxonomy): Eukaryota > Metazoa > Chordata > Actinopteri > Gobiiformes > Gobiidae > Chaenogobius > Chaenogobius annularis. The sequence goes on from BJKM01000051.1 coordinate 1,401,460, forward strand.
TTATCTTTGCAATCAAAACAAATGATTTGTTCATCAACTGCTCATTTTCTGAGTTTTCACTTAACATTTTTCACCTTATGTTGGAGAGACTTTTCTTAACAATTTGCACAAGAGCCACATTTCATATTGTTAAGGCAATATATCGCATTGAATACTGTATACTTCTTAGGTTGACAGCTGTTTCACTAAACACATATGGTTGAATAAGATATTAAAACCATACTTTAAAAAACACTGTATAATAAGCAATTTTTCTATTTCTATACAGGTGTTCCTTAAGTATTACCACGTGGAGCAGCTGAACTTGATGGTGCAGCAGACGACGCAGCGCATTGTCCTGCTCCAGGCCTGTGTTCGCGGCTGGTTGATAGCCAAACGCTACCGGCGCATGTTAAAAGAGCGGGAACACAGTGCTCTGGTCCTTCAGTCAGGTCAGTAACACACACACAGCCCCTGAAACAATCACGCTTTATTACAAAATGTTTATTTTCATCCGTGCAGCTTACAGAGGTCATCAAGTCCGAAAGAAAGTGGCTGATGATAAAAGCAAAGCCAAGTTACAGACATTCATCACCTTGTTTCAGGCCGGTGAGAACAATAAGATTCAGTCATTTAAATGTACAGACCACGAGGCAGTATGTTTTTCATATCTGATTAGCGTTTGTTCGCAGCTTGTCGGGGTTATCTCGCCAGAAGGAAATACAAAGAGCTGGTGGATGAGAAGAACAAAGCTGCCACAAAGATTCAGGCTCGATATAGAGGGCACAAGGAGAGGAAGAGCTTCCAGAGGAAACGGTGAGACATTTTAACAGTTTAGTTTTGCACTTATTCAGTAGTTTCACAACTTATTATCAATCAGATCCTGACTTAAAAGGACTTAAAAGAAAGAAAGGATTATAATAGGGTAAAGGTTACATTGTTAGTGCTAAAAACATTGTTACTCACCAGAACTAAGCTAACAGATTTTTGTATGTAGAATACAGTATACAGTAATCACATTAATATTACAAAACATAATCGTATATGGTCAAAATGGCCTCTACAAAAAAGGAAGCAGAAACCCATGAATAGTCATGGTTTACATAAGTTAAGTAAGTAAGACACAGAGTCTGGGATACCTGTGAATGTGCTAATTGAGTTTTTAGTGGCTGCTTTAGTGCACTATTTTACTTTACCTTGTATGTTTTAGGGAGGCCATTGAGAAAGAAAAAGCAGATAAAGCTGCTCAAGAACAAGAACAAACTACAGCAGAACCCGAAAAGGCTTCAGAAGAGGAACAAACACCAGAAGAGAAAACTCCAGAGGACTCCAACGAGGACGATGAAGCTAAGGCTGCTGTGGTGCTTCAGAGCAACTACAGAGGCTACAAGGAGAGGAAGAAGTTTAAGGAGAGGAAGAAGACTATGGCTGGCGCTGAGCTAGAAATACCAACTGAGATCACAGGGGAAGGGGGCAGTGGAGAAGAAAGTCCAAGCGATGACAGCGACCGCACAGTGGTACCAGAAGATGAGCTTACAGAGGTGGAAGAAGACACTTTTATCGAGAATACTTCAGGAGCTGAAGAAACTATCAAAGACAGCAATTTGGAAGATGAGACCAAAGCTGCAACTGTCCTACAGAGTAACTTCAGAGGACACAAAGAGAGGAAAAGGCTACAAGAAGAAGGCAAGATCCCTGCCAAGAAAGACAAAAGTGCAGAGGAGTCCCAAGCTCCAACAGAGGGAGTTAATAGTGAAGAAGTTGAAAAAGATGGAACTCAACCTAGTGAAGAATCAAATGAGGTCACGCCAAATGACGAAGGTGAAGCCAAAGCCGCTGTGGTGCTCCAAAGTAACTTCCGTGGACATAAAGAGCGCAAACGCCTGGAAGAGGAAGGAAAACTACCCAAGAAGAAGAACAAGGAAGCAGAGCCGGAAACTCCGAAGCAAGAAGACGGCAGTCAAAATGAACCCGCGGGGAGCCAAGAGGGACTGGACGAGGAGAAAGCAGCTACTGTCATCCAAAGTAACTTCAGAGGTCATCAGGAGAGGAAGAAGCTCAGAGCAGAGAGAGAGAAGAACACACAGGTAGAGAATGGAGAGGAAGGTAAACAAGAGGAAGAGCAAGCAGGAGAGGTAGATATTTCAGATGTGGTGATTGAACGCAAAGACGCGGCCGAAACTGAGAAGGAAAAGCAAGAGGAGGAGCAGGCCGCCGTCAAGATCCAGAGCAACTTCAGAGGATACAAAGAGAGAAAGAACCTCAAAGCCAACAAGCAAAGTGCACAGAATGAAGCCGAGCAGCTAGAAGAGTTCTCTAAAGAGGTGAGAAAGAATTATGCCAAATTCTTAGTTAATCAAACATTAACGAGATGTTATTGCTTTGCCTAAAATGTTCCATGGTTTGGCATTAAATGTATGTTTCTATCTTGCATTTATTAAGGATAGGATTTACTGCTCAAAAACCTTGAAAACATGCCTTATTACTTGAGTGGGCTGACCTGCTTGTCTCCTAGGATATAAGTTTAATAACCTACTGTGGAACATTCCAGGCAAAGAAATAGTATCTCCGTGGAGGCAAGCAGATGGGGACCCTCCACCAGAAGACACAGAATATAGTAACACATGATTTAAGTACAGTGTGTCAATTGGTCGAGTGGTAAGCCTGACTTTATCATAAGTTTTCTCTTCAATGTTAGATTCCATTGTGTATTACATACTATTATACGTTGATCTACTTTCTGCTGAACTTCACTGTGCATGAGATGTCAGAAGGTCGTTTTCGGAGCAAACATACCAACATGTTCTCCACATTTAGGATACTGAAGTCTACTGTTTCCAGAAACATTCACATTTCTTCACTTGTCAGAAAAGCCCAGATCAGTTCCTGCCAACTCTTGACTTATTTGATGCCAGACCGTTTCTGTATCAGAGTGTCAGTCAGGAATATCTACATCCATACAGTAAATATCTAGAATACATCATTTCCCTTTTCCATCTATGTACTACACTTAGCGGTACCATAGACAGAGTATGAGCAAACTGCCATTATCCTCATGCATGCTTTTGCTGTGAACTTATCGCAATCAATAACCCTCCTCTCATGTACCTGCATCTGAGCCTGTGTCTGTCATTTACCATCCCATCATAAGCTTATAACTTATAGGTTAGTGGTTCAATCCTAGTTGTGACCCACACATATTGTTGTTGTACGTATGGGCAAGACACTTCAGCCACAATGCCTTTTTGGCGCTGTTGTTGCAGACACTCGCTATGGCTAGGGAAGTAGTGGGAGACGTTTGTCAAATTTGCCATTCCCATTTTCAGTAAATCCAAGCCACTGAAGGCAAGAACTTTTAAAATGTCTCGTTCATACAAACATGCCACTCAGAAGCACTTAGATGAATTAGACTCTTGTTGACTTGATTTCCCTTTCTGTTCCCTGGCTTGTGCACAGATCTCAGAGTCGTCTCAGGACTTTGCGACCCTGCAGCGTAAACTGAACAAAATGCTTCAGGGCCATCAATCAAAGCCGGAGAACAATGGCATCCCTGTGAAGAGAAACACAGTGAACGGCCACGCACCTCTGACTGCCCAATCAGGTGAGATAAGGCAGATTGGCCTGGGGAAAAACACATTATAATCCATTAGACGCGATACAAAATGATGTCACGAGCGGACCCTGGGTTAATATGTGTTTACAATAAGTTCTAAACTGTTTTTCATTGCATAATTAAGAATGACAAGCGTTAGTTTATCAGTTCTTGTCAGGAAAAGTTGGGCCAAAACACAATTACGACACAATTAAAAGGATTTAGCCAATATGCAAAGACCAACCTTTTCTGTGTCCATGTGGTCTTACTATAAAACCTGCTAACCCTGTAGTTTAGGCCTCTTTAAACATGATCCGAAATAGATATGATTCTTGTAGTTTAAAATAGTTCAAAATTGTATACATTTTCCTCGCTTATAACAAGTTACAGTATTTCCTGACGCACGCCCGTACTCACCACTGGACTGTGTTGTCCAGGTCTTCTGTGGGCAGCGCTCTAATACAGCACTGATACTATCTACCGTCCACGCACTCTTTTCTTCCCCACGTGGCAGCGATTACATCAGAAAAACTGGCGAGTCAAGTGCCAAAACAGGAAGCGCTCCTCTAGCTGACGTGTCATCAAAAGTAAAATGTGATGTGTGCAGACGATAGGTTTAATTGCTTTCGATGGGGAGGGGGAAGAGATAATTGAAAGTTCAGCGTCTGGGAGAAAAAAGCTGGTGGAGAAAATGTCATCCTCAACGTTGGTTTGGACGTCATAATATAATGATGATGGAGAAATATAATTGTTTCTTGCTCATTTTAAAACTACAAAGGTTATCTAACAGTATTCATTTGTTAGACTGTTAAGATTTTGCCAGCTGATAGTAATAGTAACAGTGATAGTATGGTAATAGTAACAGTAATAGCAATAGCAGCAATAGCAATAGTAAAAGTACCGGTAGTAATAGTAACATTAATAGAAATAGCAATGGTAATAGTAACAGTTATAGCAATAGTAACAGAAATTGTAACTGTAACCGCAATAGCAACAGTAATCGTAATAATAGTACTATAGTAATAATAGTAAAAGTACAGTAAGTTCAATGGCAATATAAATAATAATAGCAATAGCAATAGCAAATGAGGATTAAAACATTAGTTACTGTCATAGTAAATGCAATATTAATAGTAACAGTATCGTAATATCAATAATAATAGCAGTAGTAAGAGTAATAGTAACAGTAATAACTATAGTAATAGTAATAGTAACAGTAAATAGTAATTGCAACAGTAATATCAATAGTAATAGTAGAAACCTTAAACCTTAAATCACAGTCCGATGAGGGTTAGAGTTTGCTGAGGATATTGCTGAATGAATTACCAATATTATTTCCACTTCTCCACCACCTATAAAATAATTCCCCATTATCCCATCAGGTAATTTCCCCATCGACAATTTAGGCCGTCCTCATAAATTTGACTTCATACGAATCACTTGTTACGCACCAAATGAAGGCTGAGTCACATTGTTCTTCATGGGAAAGGTCATCAAATGTTAATCTTGTTTTTGCGGGCGAACGTTTCAACAATTATGGCAGGGTTTAATAATAAGAGTGTGAAATTGGCTGTCGTCATTGGGGTAATAGACATTGACCTTTAAATGGAATCGTAGTATAAAAATGATCACGTTTGAACGCACCTTTGCATCAAATTTGTATGTGAGGGATTGTTTGGGATTCGTTTTCCCCTGCCTTAGCTGTAATTAATCACGAGCTGTAAGCAAAGGTCAATGGGTATTAAGATTGAATTAACATGTTCACGCATCAACAGTTACACGACGCTCGTACATACAGTGCATTTACACAGCAAAGTAACACCTCTCATTTCATGCCAGAGCGATGATGAGGAATTGAATTGTCACAAAGTTATAGAACACTTATGTATGTGTCAGAGGTTGGAAAATTCAAAGCCTAAGGCCTAAGGGTTAAACTTTAGTTGAGATGGAGGTCAGGTCGATAGAGGCAACAAGGTCAGAGGTCAGAGTGGAACATGCTAGCGGTTGCTGTAGTCTGTCCAGCCACGTGCAATGTTACCACTGGGGTCTAACACTGCCATGACTACTGCGAACTGGCAACCGCAACCTGAAAATACAAGCCGAAGATAAACCAAAAGTGTGTTGTTTTGTGTCGTGATGCAGCAAATGTCACTATGAAGAAAATGTCAAAATTGCTGTTTGGAAAATGTGCACAATTTGAATAAAAGTTGCAAAAAGAGTGCATAAAAAAACCATTATCTTCCAATCAAAACAGTCCATATTTCAACCAAGACATTTACAGGCACTTTTAAGATAATTTCTGTTGAATTGTGAATATGATCATTACTGTTTGAAAAAGTTTTGCCCTAACATTGTCACAATACCATAGCATAGACAATACTGTAACTAAGATTGGCCTTTTTGTTTTTTCGGACACACACCCTGTTGAATAAATATAGTGTTGCCCTGTTTCAGCTGAGAAGAGGACCTCGCGGTCCCCCCGCAGTTCACAACAGCCCAAGACTCTCAACTCTCTGGAGGAGTCCACCTACTACAACCACATCCATGTGAGCCAGCCCACCACACTATGCCAACTATAAGCGTATTATCAAACAACAGCTTTACTTTTGACACTACAGTTTTGTTTTATTGTTGCATTTGTACATTCATAATTAGCTACATATTCCAAAATAACAAGTTGTTTTTCTTGGTTTACAGTCCTAAAGTTTTTAAAATAATTTAAACACAATACTGCTTGATAAATAAAACATAGTCCATTAAGTTGAATGTGGGAATACTATATTTTGAAAACATGTGTGACCACTGTAGTGTTAGGGGGAACCAGGCCGACCAAAGACCAAGAACAAAAAATGTAGGTTTTGAATCTAACCAGGTAATGCAAAAATGTCGATACACAAAATGTATATTTTTTTTTATTAAATTTTTAATACATTTTTTTAATTCAGTGCTTTTATTGTACTACATCTACCACTACAATGATGCAGCAACCTACAATACTATTTTCCATTTCAATCCTTCTCTAATCAAAAATGTTATACTTGGAACCATTTTCATTTCTGTAATTGCTACACCAACTATAACTACATTTCGGAGTCTAGCCAATCGCTAACAAATTAAGACAAAACTTTTGATAAGGTAAAAGTCACATGACAATAATGCATTTATTGACTGTTTTCAGCAGACAGTCCAAGACGATAAACGCAAACCCAGGAAAGACGGGTGAGTGACCAGTTCCATTTCTTTAACTCGTCTTTACTCTTTGCTTATCACTTCCAGCTTATTCTACCTTTCCCATTAACACCACCCTTATTTTGAGATAATGTAAGGGCATACATACATATTAAACACAGATCCCACACAGAGGGAGCAGATAGATGGAGTGATAGGGTTAGAGGGGGCCACACTACCCCCGACACACACACGTTGGGGAGGGCTAAACATCAAGGGTAATCATTTGTTAGCAGATAAATAAAGGCAGCAGCGGCGATGGACAGGGGCTGTTTACATGCATCATTAAGGATGAGAAGGTCAGCAGGAAAGATAGCGTCTGAGGCCCGTGCTGACAGCAGGAGGATGGGAGAGTGTGGGAGGTAGAGGAGGAGCAGGCCTGAGTGTGGCGCTGATAAGAAGGAGGGCGGACATTTAAGAGAGCACCCTGAGATTTATATAAGGCTGTAAGTCTAAGGAAAACATACGTGAGTTGTTCTTATTACAACATTTTGCATTATGCATGTGCATTATGGGGAGGTACTTGTATTTGTAAATGAAGTTATCCGTCTGTACTTAACAATGTGTTTATATTCCCTGACAAGTTATGTATGCGCTTGTGTAGGTCTAGTGGTCCCTGGGCTCTCACATACTTTATTTTAGACAGCTTTAGTTTCTGCCCTTACATTTAATATGCTAATGCACTGAATCAATTTCTTTTATATATATATATATATATATATATATATATATATATATATATATATATACATACATTTTTTAATAACATGACAGAACAAAACATGATAGATTGTGAGAGAAAGAGGAAACTTAAAACTATTTAGAAAAGAGAATGATATAAAAAATAAATCAGTACATTGTCCATTTTCAAATTGAGTCTGAATGTCTTTTCCCCCCGTTTTGCTTGCACTGAATACACTTTCCTAACAGCATTCACAAATACTAATCTGAATAAAAAAGTTGTTATAACAGTTTTGTTGATTGTTGAAGTTGTGAGATTATTTGCCCTGCCATGCACTTTTTTGGCAGTAAAACCTTTGTGAGCGTTGTTGCTTCTAAACTTGTATCAATAATCATCATGGATCAGCTGTGCATCTAGAGGAGAACTCTTCTGCACATTAAATATGATATAGTTTATTACCCGATCCAGCCTAGTGCTGCCCGGCACACAGTGGAGCAGAGGTGGTTAGCAACAGCAGCCGGTCAAAGATGAGGCGAGCTCTCCTGTGTTCATAAGCTGACCAACAGGGCACAGCCACGTCCCCCCTGGTCCTGGCTCCAACATGTGGAAGCGGCTTATGCAGCGAGTTTGTCAGTGAATCAAAGCCCAGTGTGCTAAAATTATTACTGGAAACATGCTATCTGTTATCAGTATATGTTAAATATGTGAGGCGTATTGATCTACATAGACTTCATTTTCCTCTGGCTCTGTTCATATTGAGGTCAAAGCCAAAGTCCAGCTACAGAACAGGCACGGTGAGATCAGCCTTTGCGGAGTTGATAGATGCTTTCTTCACAGTCTGGTGGGCACAGAGAAGCAGACTGCAGACTCCATAATTACAGCCCTATTGTAGCTAAAGATAAAACGACCAGTGCATATGCAAATGTATGTGTATGAATGTATAAAGAAGATAAAATGCTTTATAGTCATAAGGCATTATTTGAGCTATCAGTGGTTATCAGTCCAGTATTTATCTACTTATGTCATAGTCGTTTCAGCAAAACAAGTATTAAAGTACCTCTTTTAGTGCACTCTATAAAGTATATTGTAAAAGCGGCTATTTGTGAACAAAACTGACCTGTATGATTTTATACTTTTTAAAGGCATTTTGTTGAATGAGAATCATAAGCTGCCAATTGGACTAAGTTAGTGTTTACTTTGCAGGTCCTTTATTAGATTACATATGTGCATTTTCTAATCACAATCAGCCAAAAAAAAGGAAATAACAATGTTTTATATCAGTTATTACGTGTTGTCCTGAATGAGTTAGAAGTTGGAGAGGAAACCAAGCAATATTCTTTGGCCCATGACTTTTAAATTCTATTTGTGACAGTTCCTTTAATTACTCTTCATTCTTACAGTACTGGAAAGTTGCTGGACGTAGATGACCAGTACTACCCAGGGCTGTCCCCCAATTCCACACCTGCGAGGGGCCGCTCCAAGGAGAGGCCAGAGTCTGGGAGCAGGAGTGTGTCCCCAGAGAAGAGAGGGCAAAGAGAGAGGGCACTGACTGAACAGCTGCCTCCAACACGCAATACAGAGAACAGGTTTGGACCATGACAAATATGTTTTACATCAAATCTGCTACTAAATAGATCCTTTAGAATGCCCTGTCATCAAAAAGGTTCAAAAGTCCAGGAATGGAGGCAAAATGAAGTAAACCATGACATCCAATCCATACGCAGACATTTTGAATTTCCAGGGTAGAAATGTCATCATACTTGAGCTTCAGGAAAAGTATAGTAATATGTGGTAAAGTATATGTAATATATCTGTAGAGAAAATGAAAAACGATAGTGCTGTCAATGATTCTGGAAGTATTTGTTCAGTGAAACCTAAAACATTTTTTTTTTTAAAAATCTCCTATTAAATGTAAACGTAAATGTAATGTAAAACAATAGTAAATATCTTTAAACTGCATTGTTTTACATGACAAACCACCTAGATTTGTCATGTTAAGTGATATTAATCCCAGTTTCTCTATGAACTCACATTTAGTTCCACTTCACTTTTGCCTCCATTTTGGAATTCAGAATGTTTTGTTTACAAACTTTTAAAAGGCCAATATTGCATACTTTTGTTGCTCTGAACAGAACGACGTAACCATAAAAACATATTGTTCTTGACGTAGTTGAGCGCGATAGTGCTTTGTTTTGCAGGTAACTATCCAATAAAAAAACAGACAAAGAAACGTAAGCTCCAATCTCAAGTCTGTGACCCGGGCCGTGTGTCTGTACTGGTCAAACAGCATAAAAATGACTCCATATACATGTATTTTCCCCCCAGAGCTCCAAGCTGTTCCTTCTGACAGCGCACAAACATGATAAATGAGAATCTGTCCAGAACATGAATCACAACATGTTTTTCCTCTATTCACTCTTCCTCCACATGTCTCGTAGTTTTGTGTTTTTTGTGCTCTGCTCTGTCCTCTGTCTGAGCTCAAAGTCAAGATTGTACCCACTGCAATTTGTTGTGTGCAGGCGCTCGGTTCTCAGAATGACTTCTACAGAAAGCCAAAAAGAGGACAACCCTTACGACTTCAGACACCTGCTGAGGAAGACGTCGCAGAGACGGAAGCTCATCAAGCAGTACTGACCGCTGTCAAACCTGCACATTTATTTGACATCGACAAATTATGCTGTCACAATGGACTATTTGAATGTCACTGGACACTTTTATTTGTGTATAATATTGTAAGATAATAGAGATTAAAAATGGAGAAGTATTGAACCTAATGCTCTGGCTAATCTTTCTGTCTTGTGCTTAATATACTGTGTTTTCATCTTATCAAGAGTCTCGCCATACACTGTCCATTGTTTGTGAGCTAAGTGTAAATAAATCAAAGCCTCTTATTTTCAGAATAGAACAGTTGCATGTTTTTGTTGTTTGTTGTGCTGCAATGTTTCCGTTCCTTAAACTGAAAACTAAGATTTCAATTCCATTTAAAAGAGCAGATCAGAATTTTACCTTTCAATACCTGACCATTAAAGATAATCATTACTTCCTTCAGTGACTGCTTATGAGAAATTTAAGACCTCCCATTTACGGAGGGTCAAAGGCAATGGCACAGAACATGACTTTGACTTTATTTTCAAGAGTGCAGAGATGTTTGCAGATAGCCCTGCTGGTATCACACGGACATCATCACCAGACTGTCATGTTTCTGTGAGCATTTCTGTGGGACTGAAACCCTGACCTTTATTTGACATTTGAATGGAGAAATGCCCCTCAGGGTTTGTTAGTGAATTCTCAAGCTCATGTTGAATGAACAGAATTACATGTATGAAAACACGTTTTGAACACAACTATAGTGTAAAGAGCTTCTACGACTAAAGGAAAGTAAAACAGACGTACTTTAGCTATTGCAACACACAGAGCACAGACACACAAGTCCCAGACCCTGTTCTTTTTTTATTTTTTTTTTATTTTGGACATGCTCTGACTCATTAGAACTAAGAGTAAACTGTGGTCTGGGTCAGCTGGAGCATGTGTTTGGAAAACACGTGTTTTGAATTTTTCATTTTTTACCTGATGTCAAATGGACTCTTCCATCTCCAGTATTTCAATAAAGAGTACATTTGAAGTGACACACAGCTCCATTTTGACAGTAACTATTTAAACCTTAGCTTAGCTTCCCCTCCGTAATGAATTTTGGTTTTCAATCGCATATCCTAGTATGGCTAGTAATGGAAATTGAATTCTAAACCTGACACGTCCTGAATTGTAAGCACCAAATGCACAGGTTTTACACTGTGTGTGAATGGTAAATTTCAAACTGGTGACGCCCCACCAGTGCCTGTCAGAAGGGTGGCATGCGCACGTCATGTATTTTAGCCAAGTGTCCTCACAGCCCTGCTGCTTCCTCCTCCCGGAGGCGGCCAATTACAGGCGTCGCTCTACAACAAAGTAGGTCTGCAATGTGTGGCACACAAATGAGCTGGCTCCACTGTCTATATGGAGGGTAAGTTAACAGAGCACAGAATGTCGGGAATGTATGGAGTCACGACGCACGACGCAAATCACTTCGTCATGACCTGAGATGAATCACAGAGCGGAGGGATTTCTGTGGTGACGTGAAGTTTAGGGGTCTTACAATTAGAGATGACTCGTGCTGCACAACCACAGCTTCTGTAGCCGCTTTTTGACAGCCTTTTACCCTTTCTACTTTGATTTATATTTATTTATTTTTCTTTAAATTCAACCTCTTCTAAAGTCTCTTTCGATGTAGTTTTGCTCTGATCGGACAAATTTAGCTCGCGTGTTGATGTGATATTTCGGAAGCCAAAAGAGCGTGCTTAGCGTGGGAGCGCGGAGTGTGCGCGCGGAGAGTGAAGTGAGCTGTTGGATCAGTGGAGACGTTGCTCCGTGAAGCGCGGCTGTGCACCTGTGGACCTCTGCAGAAACACCGTGGACTCTTAATGTGTTTTCCTTCATTTACCTGGGATTTGTCCAGAGCCTAAAGCCCGAGGGAGTCGGATGCACGGCTGGATTTGGAGCAGCGTGCCCAGGTTCAGCACCACCGCTGTGAACAGCTCCCGGTCGTCAGGTGGATGGGCTCCGGTCTGCGAGCGTCGAGCAGCTCTTAACTGACCATGGCATCGCACGGATTCTGGTCCCTGGGTGCGGAGAACCCCGGGACAAACCCCGGGAGTCAGAGTCCCAGCACGAGTGAGTGGCGCTTTGTTTTTCCTCCTCACGAGAAGCGCACATAGGTTCACTGCTTCTGCGCCTGTTCACTGCTGAAAGGGCCTGTTACGTAGTCCAATGTCCGATTTATCTTCTCCCACGAGGCAGATGTGTTAGAAGAGCATTTGTGCCACTTTATTATTTAAACAAGCTCATTGCTCTATTGTGTTTGATTAATCACCTTATCTCTTTAGCCAGGGCTTGGTGCCAAGCGGCGGCCCAGAAATTACCTGTAGGAATTGGATCAAAATTATGTGGTACGTCTGCATAAGCTGCTGTCTTGACCTCAATTTTACTGTGCTAAAATATTGTATTGTTACTTACGCATCGTTGTGTCGTCGACTGTGTGTTCTCACAAAGCGCTGTTAAATGTGGGAGAAGGAGAGAAACCCGTGGACCCTGGCGCCAAACAGCCGCCACCGAGCGCCCCTGGCCCCGGCTGCGGCTGCACCAAAACCTGCACCTGCAACAAGACCGCCGTCTTCTCTGACCTCTATTCAACAGGTACGCGCACAAACACGGACACCGCGTGGGCCACAGCAGCACGGGGAAAATAAAACGCATAGACATATGTTTTCCCGCCCTTTAATTCATCAAAATGAAAAGAAGGCCACTTTGATTTCTGATTGCGTTTAAGGAATATTGCCAAAGCATCAACGGATAGATTTTGTTTTAATTGTTAGAATGTTTTTTTATTTTATTTATTTTTTATTTGGTAGACGTCTTTGCAGCTTCAGTAAGGTCACCTTCAGCGAACTGACACGTTCAGGTGCGCTCTGGTGCAGCAGTAAATTCCCTTTAAATGAGAACCCTATTTTACTCTATTTTAATATCCATAGACTGAGGGTGTTCTTCTGGCTCTAGGCATCTTTATTACGAATAAAACGGATTAAAACACCAGATACATTTAAATTGAATTAAATTAATTTCGTTTTTCTTTTTTAGGTTTAGTCTATCCGTTTTATAAAACCGAGAGAATGCTTTAAGTTGCCCTCTGTTGTAATGTTGTGCAGACCTCCTCCCCGCAGTGGACGGAGACACCAAAACCATGACTTTCCTGCAGGAAGTTGTGGACATTTTACTGGCCTACATAACGGAGTCCTTCGACCGGGAAACCAAAGTCATAGATTTCCATTACCCGAACGAGCTCCTGCAGAAGAACAACTGGGAGCTGCAGAACCAGCCCGCCTCGCTGGATGACATCTTAATCAGCTGCCGCGCCACGCTCAAGTACGCCATCAAAACAGGTAGGCCACGTTTAAGTACGTACGCCGTCAAAACAGGTAGGCCACGTTTAAGTACGTACGCCGTCAAAACAGGTAGGCCACTTGCGACGCTAAGTGAGACAAAACATGGCGTTGTTAGAGAGTAGAATCTAGTCACGTTTTTGTCAAGGGAAAAGTGTTACTATATTTGAGATTTTGTCACTAAATTAATTGCACGTATTTTGAAATGAATTAGGCCTACAATTTTATTCAACTCATTTTATCCAGGCCTAGAACTAATGGAGGCTTTTATTTGGCAATTATCTACTTGGCTAAAACCCTAATTTGACCTTACAAACAAAGTTAAAGGAACGTTCTGAGGAAAAAACTTCAATTTAAACTAAAATGTATTGTCTGAATAGCCTAAGTTTAAAATTGCAGAATAAAAGGAAAATCCAAATGACCACCTACATAAATGGTTTTACAACGAAATTGGCACAGAAAGCGCAGGTCTAAAAATAGTCCAGTTGGGGGATAATGGAGCACGCCTATAAAAGGCAGTCAGGGACTTGTCCTTTTTTCAGCTCCTGCATGACCACCAGACCGATAAATGGTGACGCAGTGAATCTGTTTCACCAAGGAGCAGATAATAGCCTAATAAGCGGGCTTCACAGGCCAAGTCCATTATTCTGAAGTGACTGACAGGAGAGCAGATCAGAGCACATATGTGGCTTTTGCAGATGTATTCTCGTAGGTTGTAACAATGTAACAAAAAATAGGAGATGCTTTATTTTTACGTCAGTATCTTCTACGTTTTAATTACTGTGTTTTTCCCATCCTGCCATCTTGTTTCACCAAAAATGTTTTCACATTTTCTAAAGATGTCTCAAAATGTCATGGCAGCTGCATATGCAACCTACAATTAAGTGGTTAAAAGATGGCAGTTTCGTTCCGAACTTACAGTCACCATAAAGATGCTCGTTTTAATTTTATTGACAGGAGATAAAATGTTCAAATTGCACCCGACTCACATGCTTCCTTCTTTCTGTCTGATTCAGCCCACCCTAGGTACTTCAATCAGCTTTCTACAGGCTTAGACATGGTCGGACTGGCAGCTGACTGGCTGACATCCACAGCCAACACCAATATGTAAGTATGCCTGATATTAATGATGATAGTAACAAAGAATTCTATTTCCGGCGTGTCTGTTTGCTGTCTGCGCGGGGTCTGCTCACGCTGATAGCCAATCCCCCCCTTCCCCACCCCTCCGCCCCACTCAATCACAGCAAATGAAAAGCCTGACAATAAAAGAGCACAGGCCCCCTTCGCCCCTCCCGTTCACCCGTCCTGCCACTGCCTTTTATCCCCCCTCGTCACCTCTGGTCCCCACGGGTATTCAAGAGGGGAAATTAGCTCTGAAATTAAATTCGGACTAATCTGCAAATTTAAGTGTCTGTTTTCGGGTGATAAACTCCCTGGGCAGATGTAGGGGAACTGCGGAGTGTTTACACAAGGATTCTTTTTAACGCACTATGCTAAATATTATGTAATGTCTATTACAAGCAGTCCATAGAAAAACAGTCACACATTTTAAGGAGAAACATTATAGCCCAAAAACAATGTATTTTTAATGATGTAAAACTGAAAATATGATTTGTAGGGATGTAAGGATTATTAGGTTATCGATAATCGTGATTAATCAGGCCTCAGTATAAGAGCTAAAGAATTTTTGAAGCAATGTTAAGTGTTTTTAAAGTGTACTTTAAATCAGGCTGTTTTTGTTACATAAACTTTATTTTGTCATTCATAAATTTCATAAAGCTGGTCACAAACTTATTAGAGTAACATATTGGAATGAGAGAAAATTAAAGATTCCTCTGTTGTTTGTCTTACTAATCGTGAATTATTTTAAAACATATATATTGTGACATCCCTAATTATATGTTTAAATCTTCAATGAGGTTTTTTGTCTTCGTTACGTCTTTGAGTGATGAGTTATTCCTCTCTATAACTACATTTGTCTAACCTGCGCCGTGTGTGATTTTAGGTTCACGTATGAGGTGGCCCCCGTCTTTGTGCTGCTGGAATACGTCACCCTAAAGAAGATGAGGGAGATCATTGGCTGGTCGGACGGGCGCGGGGATGGCATTTTTTCTCCCGGTATGTAAGCAGAGCCCGGCCCCACACCCCTCCGACGAAAAATGGAATCGTCTGCTTGTGCTGAAATGTGTCGATTTGCATTTTGATTATACAAATGGTGCTCGTTTCAAAGACAATTAGCATAAAATGATTTTCTTTTCTAACTTTAACCCCCGTCGACCGCAACTTTAATTTCTCATTAGCATTTTGTCTGGTACAACATGAGCAGGACACGTTGGACAGGACAAAGGCTTTGATTGGCTGCGACACGATAAACACCAGGCTGATTTTGAAAACATTCCCCGTTTGCAAATGTCCTTGTTTATAACATTTTTCATTTTTAGTGTCAGCGAGTAAAAGCCTGCATCGCTCCCTGGAGACGTTGGGTTTGAAGCTGCGATTTTTCAGAAATGACTGAAGTGTGTCTGTCCTCTAGGTGGTGCTATTTCCAATATGTACGCCATGCTGTTGGCCCGATTCAAGATGTTTCCTGAAGTGAAGGAGAAAGGAATGTCATGCATCCCCACGCTGGTGGCCTTCACATCCGAGCACGTAGGCCTCACTTTTCAATTTGATTCATTTAGCGCATTTATAGTCAAATCTACTTCACTGTAAACTGTTAAAATAAGAATATATATCTGGTTTCCAATTGTAGGATAAGTCATTTTACATTCATGTTGTATAGTTTTTTAAAAATAATGTTTATTTAGCTACAATCATAATATAAGTAATTGATTTTATAATAACAATTAATGGTAATTAATATCCTTACAGTAGTATTATAATAAAATATAATAGATATATATCCATAGATGTTATTTTTTTTACTGAATCAATTACTCTGAATCAATTACTCTGAATCAATTTTATGCATTTACTTAATCATTTAGAATAACTCAGATTTGTGCTCAGATTATTGAAAACTACTGCATTCACAGGTTTCAGTTTCCTGTTTATATCTGAAGTCTTTTGTCCTTTCAAAATATATAATACTTCGTTTTAAATAGTTAATTTCTATGACAACAGTATCAGATTTCCATCATTCTGAACCCCATGGATAAACACAAAAACAATTCAAACATGAAGCAACGGACAGTGTTTAAATCACACGTGACCGTTTTGTCAGTGGTGACATTTACCTTCCACACAGGCCTGTCACTGAACATCCCACGCTTTATCTCTGAAGGACATCTAAAACACTTTGAGGCTAAAGCTTTAGACATGACGCAAACAGTTACGCAGTGGGAGATTCTCGTTACATCCCCTGCGACTTCACTTGCATTTTCACATCATTTAAGCCTTTCACTGAGGTGTTTTGCTTTTTTTCTCAGAGCCATTTCTCCATCAAAAAAGGCGCAGCGGCCCTGGGCATCGGCACAGAGAGCGTGGTTTGCATCAAAGCAGATGAAAGGTACTAACTAGAGGTAAATTATCAGTCAGCCTGGAGATTCACAAACATCTCAAGCAGCTCAAGCTTTTCTGTTTGTCGACAGCGGCAAAATGATTCCAGCCGACCTTGAGAGAAGAATACTGGAGGCCAAACAGAAGGTAATCTCATGCAGATTATAATACCAGCGACTATAAATAGAATGATTTTTATTTCACACTTCAGTGATTTTAAAATGACATTGAAAATACTAAATGAGATGAAGAAAAATTGACTTTGTTTATCGCAATATTAGCTCTCATTGAGTTGTTTTTGCTGTTTTGTCCAAATAATGCACCAGAAGTAGCTTTAGAGATTTTTGATGTATAAAACGACTGATTGATTACTCTCCAACTATCTATTTGCATCATGTTGCTAATAGCTGTGCTGCCAATTGGTTATTTCAGCATGTGTCACATCTCAACAGAGGGCCATATGCCTAATCCAAGCGTATTCATTTTTGTGCAGGGGCTTGTGCCTTTCTTTGTGAGCGCGACTGCAGGGACAACTGTCTACGGCGCCTTTGATCCACTTATTGCCGTTTCCGATATTTGCAAAAAGTATAACATCTGGATGCATGTGGACGTGAGTAAACCAAAGATTACACTGGATGTCTAGAGTCACACCTTTACATTTCATGCCACCTTGGACTGCTCTGATGTGCAGATTTTAGCACCAGTGACATGCTTGAAGCCAGAGCTCACCGGTGACAAATGTATTATGTGCTGTGTTCTGACCTAGATAGGGGCTAGCCATTTCCTATCTAACAGTGGAGATGAGAAAAAGTGGAACAGAGGCCGTAAATCATCCCCTGGCCTAACTTTGCCATCACGGCCCTCACGCTGAAGTGTATTAATGAAGGTGATTCGGGCCTGACAGGGGACACCTCTATTAGAGACACAAAATGGCTTTGTCTATCATTTCTCAAGCAACTCAGCTGAAAAAAATATGACTTGCTTTCAGACAGATGATTTTATGTGCGAGTACAAACCAATTAAACTGTATATTGCAGTTTCAGATACAAATGATGACAATTCCTATTATTATCTGTAATAAATTCAATATTAAAGACTGTTATGAGAAAGGTTTTTCAATCACGTTCCATTTTGCTGAATGATTGTACAGTATTCTCCCTATATTAATGCCTTGTTGTGATCAGGGAGCTTGGGGAGGGAGTCTGCTCATGTCCAGGAGACACCGGTGGAAGCTGGATGGTGTTGAAAGGCAAGTTCTTTGTATTGATATCATTATTATGTTAATTTAAAAAGCTATTGTCTAAAAGGCTTCACAAATGCTTTGTTTTCTGCAGGGCCAATTCAGTGACATGGAACCCACACAAGATGATGAGCGTGCCTCTACAGTGTTCTGCTCTGTTGGTCAGAGAGGAGGTATAGCGATCACTTTATTTCATACCTAACATGACTTTGACACACAGTGCATTGTGTGACGAATGTTTACTGTGCCGACAGGGTTTGATGCAGAGCTGCAACCAGATGCACGCCTGCTACCTGTTCCAGCAGGACAAACACTATGACCTCTCCTACGACACCGGGGACAAGGCCCTGCAGTGTGGACGCCACGTGGATATCTTCAAGCTGTGGCTCATGTGGAGGGCCAAGGTACGCCATCAACCATCTCCCTCTTTGTCTTTTGGTAAGACTTGTAACTGGTACCAATTCCTTATTGTTTGTGGTCACAGGGCACCATTGGCTTCGAGGCTCAGATAGACAAGTGCCTGGAGCTGTCTGAGTACCTCTACAACAAGATCAAGGACAGAGAAGGATACGAGATGGTCTTCGATGGGAAAGTACGTCCACATTATGCACAGTCACCAGACTGTGTAACAGCCCAAAGCCTCTGTGTTTTTGGTGTCATTCTGGGGACTTGATTGGGACATGGTGTTTTGTGCTGGATGAATGCCTTTTTTACCAATAGCCGCTAGTATAATGCACTGCTATTATGCTCTATGAATGGTGTAATTGGCCATAATTGGCCCTATGCATATGAATAGACCAGTGTCTGAAATACACACAGTGTATGACAGGGTTATTAGGCCAAACACTTGATTTCTGAGTGGCTGCACATGCGGAGTCATATATAGTAAAAGCTATAGGCCTATTGTTTTCCTGCGGAGCTACAAAAAGCTGGGGGCTGCCTCACCCAGTGGGTGATGGGGAGAGTGCCAAGTCCTTTGGGCACCAGCCCAGGTGTTCACTTGTCTGCACATTACATCCATCTGATGCAGAGTACACCGAGACTGTATAAATGAGCCTGGTGTGCGTGGCCGCTCGGCTGTGAGGAATACATCCTGCTCTCAGACAGCTGAAGTGTAGCTTTTAGTGAGTGACAGAATGACCAAAGAGAACTCCCTACATTTTCAATGCTGGAAACTCATGTGATGCTTAGGTAAAATAATGGTAAACAATTAGTTTACCTGGGCGTATGCTGCCCTTTATATACTAACCAAGTATATTCTTCTTCAGGATGTGGTCCAGGAACACTGCTCTTGCATTGAAATCTTGGCACATGAATGAAGAATAATCGTTGCAGTTGTGTTCATGTGTCTCACTAGAGTTCTTTGTCCCACAGCCTCAGCACACTAACGTCTGCTTCTGGTACCTGCCCCCCGGGGTCCGCTACATCGAGGACAAAGAGGAGAAAAAGAAGCAGCTGCATAAGGTGGGTCAGATGGAAAAATACAGGTATGGAAAAACAAATAAAATAAAAACCATGACATTACAGAAGACAGAACTGTGACATTTGTAGTAATTGACCAACAGTGTGAACAGATGGACCAAGAGGCATACAAATAATTCTTGTTACTCAGAATGACCTTTAGTCATAAATTGTTACATTACATTTTCCAATATTTGCTTAGCACAAGGACAGTGGTCATGTTTGGTTGGTTTTTGTGGTCAGTGCTTAAATTTATGTTCTGATGAATGTGACCCTGACTGCCAGTTTGTAGAAGTGGAGATGCAATGACCATTTTCAAATACTTACATCTTTCAAAAAAGGAAATACAGGTCGGACCATTCAAACAAATTTACCTCCAAAGCATAATTTGTTGATGTCATCATGGTGTAAACATGCTCCGATTTCATATGCATAAATGTCACTGTGGCGGTTGTTGTGAAACTACAAGTAGAGTGAGTTTCAGAGTTGTAATTGAACGTGCCACCACATGAGGCCTGGGTGTCACGGAGATAACCCTGGACGTGGCAGCAGCAGTCACGGCTCTGTAGCACACGGCTGTCACATTTAGCTGTCAGAGGCTGCAGATAATGACAACACAGACCCGGATCAGGGGAAATGAGCGCGGACTGGGACTAAAACACTGACGAGATCCTGCTTATCTCCACTAGAATATGGTGTACGAGAAGAAGATTAGACACTAGAAATATAGACTTCACACCAGGCTGTTGAAGAAAAGTAAAAATGTATTATTGGAAAAGTAGATGATATGATCTAAAGCAGTGAGCAGGCCGTTACAGTAGTCAAATCTACTAGAGACAAACGCATGGATAAGTCTCTCCAGGTCTGGTTTAGACACTATACTTTTGATTTTGGCAATGTTTTTTAGATGGTAAAAAGCTGCTGATGTTATTGATTTGACGTGGCTGTTATAATTCAAGTCTGAGTCCATTATTACCCCCAGATTTCTGACTTGATTTTTTAGAGGTTTTAGAGCGAGACTCTGGAGGTGACTGTTAACACTTTCTCTTTGTTTCTGTGGGCGATGATTTCAGTCTTGTCTGAGTTCAGCTGGAGAAAGTTGTTTTGCATTCCACACACTGATCTGTTGGATGCAGTGATTCATGAGTGAATCTGTCAATATATTATATCATATTTCATAATAAACTACTGAAAACTAAAAAAGCTTTGATGATATTTAACAGAAAGTAAACTTTTCAGCTTTGTACCACAACACCTCTGCTAATCTGCTTGTGTTGCTCAAACCAGTTACAGCAGCAGAGAACACCAGCCCCTTCAAACAAGAACTCGAAAGGGACAGAAATAGACACCACGTGACACAGCCATTGTGACTTTTTACTGCCGTCGTAATTAAAGTGCGTTTGTGCTGCTCCAGGTGGCCCCGGTGATAAAGGCCCGCATGATGGAGTACGGCACCACCATGGTCAGCTACCAGCCGCAGGGGGATAAGGTCAACTTTTTCCGCATGGTCATCTCCAACCCCGCCGCCACCTTCGAGGACATCGACTTTCTTATTGAGGAGATCGAGCGACTGGGCCAGGACCTATAAGACTCCTCTTCTTATGTTCCCCTTTGACGGATGAAATGTTGTCGTGAATGTACTGGTAAATCTTCCTCTTCTCTCTTCCCTCCCAGACCCTATATTTAAGAGTATATTGAAAAAGATATCAAGTAAATAGATATAATCATTAATATGTATTGTAGCTTTTGTGTGGACGGCCTTGGTCTAAAGGCAATAACGCTTCTGTCGACTTTCCCTATAGTGGCATAGACTTCCGAGTAGTGTAAGTGACGTTTGTATGTAACTTATGTGATCTGAAAAGCTTGTGCAATAGAAAGAAGTTATTTTTGGAATCATTATCATTTTGCCGTTGGAAAGTGCCAAACGTGCTCGTGTTTTACTGTAACTTAAACATTTGGAACTTGTAAATGAAAAATAGCACTTCACCTTACCTCAGCTTGAGTAACTGCCTTCACAGTCGCACAATTCTCTGCTGGTAACGCCAAGACAGCGCCCCCCACAGTATCACAGACCAGTTTGTATGCATGACGTTCAGTAGTGTTGTTAATTACATGTAAAGGACTGTCATTTTGTACGCCACCAGCTACTGTATATGTGGGACCATTTGTAATCAAGCAGTATATACCACTGTATGTAGGGTGCTTTCTGTGTCATATGAGGGTAATAATAGAACTAGTGCTGCCATTTGAGGACAAGTTATGGTCCTTAATAGTTTTTGAATTTAATATAGGCATGTCAGAAAACTTTAATGGGGCAACCAAAGACTAAAATATGGTGGTATGCCTTGAGATAATAGGGATTGTAACTTGATAAAAATCAGTTTAAAATGTCATTCTCAAAGGCTGTTTAAGAGCACTTAGAGAAAGCCAGGGTGATGCAAGTAATGGCAATATCGGAGTTAGAAGACTTGAGAAGAAAACAAAATAGAAGCTAATGTATACCTGACTTGCACTAAATCATTAGGGACAGGTGACGCCCTTAGCATTGTAACTGAGATGCTTTCTTTGTTCATTCACAAGCAATATTTGGATCTGTAAAAACTGCAAAATGATTCCAAAAAAGACAGTGAAATCTAGTGTGGTCAAGGTAAGGATAATCACCAGAGTAGTGAGCTCAGCCCAGTGCTGTGTAACTGAGGTCAGAGGTGAACCCTGCTCTAAGCCGAGGTTCTGTAGCATTTTATTAGAAGTTAGACAAGCACAATTTGCTCTTCATGGTCGCTCCGTGTACAATCATAGTGTAAATAGACTTTCAAGATGTCCTAAGTACATATCTTTGTGTATACATATGTGTATATAAGACATGTAATCAGAGACTATTTGTGATCTAACCATATTTTCTCTATCTCCAGCACAGCCGTGTTGTTAGGCTTTTTCCTGTGTGTTCGTATGTTGGACACGACTTGGTTTGTGACTCCAGCTCTTTCAAAGAAATATGTTTCAGGGACCGGCTTTAAAGGAGATGGCAGCCTCCGCCTCTCGCTGTCAGAGAGGCGAGGTGCAGCGTGGCTTTCTGACCATTATGCAAAGCCATTTGGACTCTGAAGCTGTGTTTTGTGCACAAGTGATACTTGACAGTGTGTGCCGCTGTGTACTTTAGTGTCTGTATTTCTCTTGTTTGTTGCCTTAGTATTGTCTCGTTTTCCTCCCACAGGAGGCTGTGCACTTTAGAGTATACACATGACCCAATGATGTGCAATGTTCCATGGTTGTTTCTAAGTGGCTGTTTAAAATATGTAACTAAAGCTTGTTGGTCTGAATGTGTCAAAGCAAGAGTCTGTTCCAAAAGAGAGGCCTATTTTTGTTGTAAAGAGCTATGTAACCGTCTTACATCTCTAAATTCCTTTTGAAGTGCGTTTATTTGGTGTGAATCAGCGCACGCACTGTGACACAGACAACATGAGATGCTGCCCCAATAGAACGCCTCTGTGGTGGTCTCGGACATTTTGTTCCTCTTGCTGCTGCTGCTGCTGCTAGACCACTGCTTCCTTTGCACGTGCATGCACTGCCTTGCTTATCCAGCTTGTTTGAAATCCTGTCCTATCTATCTATTTCTATATATTCTATATCCGTATAACAGTGTTTGTAGCTTTGTAATTAGCATTAGTGTGAGATGTATAGCCGGCCTGTAGAATAGTGCTCTGTCGCTTTAGCCTTTACATGTGATCTCTATGTCCTTGCTTGGTGTAACTCTCCTGTGCTAAGCATGCAAACCTCGCCTTGCATTACTCTTCTCTGCGCTTGACTCGCTCTTTCTCTCTCTTCTGCCTTTCTCTTCTGCTTGAGCCTGTTGCTGCTTGGATCCTAGCCTCTTATATCTGTGTGTAGTCCCTCCGCATGTCTATGGGAACGCTGCTTTCTGCTCTGCTCTGTATGACTTCTATCCTTCTCTCTTTCTCGCGCTTGGCCTCTGGTAGCAGTGACATGTATATATATCTTTCTGCCAGTGTTTCTTGGCTGCCCACTGTGGTTCTGTTTGGGCGTCTTAGGCTCCATGTTGACCTGTGTCATGGTGTGAAATCCGCAGCACATGTCTTTACCAAATACCAATTCAAATTTATGGGATGTACATATGAGTGGTAATATACTATTTATTGTCAATGCATAGATATGATATAAACATTTTACAGAATTATTCTTTATTGTAACAGATATTAAGCCAGAGTGCAGTATGTTCTCTGAATATGGTGCAATTTAATGATATATTCTGCAAACTAATGTGCTCGCTTCTCTTAAACATTCATTTGTCCTCAGATACTATATGTTACTCTTAAGAAGATAGAAATAAATATTGTCAATTCAATCAACTGTGTTCTTTTTTCTTTGTGCAACTAAAGATTCATCAGATTTAGCCCAGCACTCCTCATGCAAATAATGCAACAGAAAATATATGAATATAGGCTAAAACGTTGTACCTTTTAAAGTGATTGCAGATACATCAAACAAAAACGTGAGTAATCTGATTCCTTTGTCATTGTTCACACCTGTGTAGATTTTGGTAAGGAAAATTACACAGCAACAACAAAAAAGTAAAAGCACAACCTAATGTGGCAAATACAAGAATGAAAGAGAAAATGTTCGGTGTAATCCTTTGTCCAGGAGTGATCAATTGTAGAACAAGCTTCAGTTGAAGTCATCTGGACACTGTTTTAGAAAAACAAGGCGTTTCGACTTTCATCCTGAAGTCATTCTCAATCTGACTGAGAATGACTCATATCTTGTTTTTCTAAAACCAGATGACTGCAATTGAAGCTTTTTCTACATTGGAAGAGTTGTTAAAAATCCTTATCCTTATCCTGTCTTCCAAATACAGTTACTCAAGAAATCCATTGATTAACTGACACATGTTACGAGATGTCTTTAATGATTAGACTTCTCTTTACAAGCGTGATCCACCGGCAAAAATCTGATTATTTTTATTTTTCTATTTATGTGATGGTTTTGTCTCTTTGTGGCTCTTTTTTCCTCATCCACTGGGTGGCACTATTTCCTCACAATTAACACAACCTATCATATGGTAGTACTTTCTGACAAATAATACGCATTTGTGTAATTTAGTTCAGCTATTACCCTGGTGGATTTTGAGTCAATTTGTGTATTTTTTAAACCTCTGTGCACCTGGGTCCTGTTTGTGACTAGATAGGCTACACATGTGCTTATATGTGCTTATCTACACAGACTGCCAACATGAAGCCACATTATTTGATAGCATGATCTGGATAAAACTTGCAATAAAGCAAGCTCAGTTTCATCTGTTTGGTTATATCTCACCTTTGAATAACGCCTCGTTGTTTTAACTCAAGCTACAAACAGGCTAAATAGTCTTTACACATACACATTTTGCTAAATAGAATTATGCAAATTCATATTCATAGTAATGTATTTTTCATCCACATTTTCCCATGGGTGCTTTTAAATGCCATAGCCTACTAAATAATCTATAGGCTATAAAATGTCAGCAGTAATAATAAGACCATTTAAACCAGATGTAAAATCAGAAGTAGAAGTTGGCACCTCAGTGTTCAAACCTATAAAGAGTTATTATCCATGACACTGCCATTTGAATTCAGGCAGCACAAGCAGGAGTCATAACTTATGTTCACAGTTCTCACTTCGCCAAATGAAGCGTGGCGTTAGCCATAAAAGAATTAGCAGGTGCTTAAGAATGTTTTAAAACTAGGCTTTAGGAAAATGACTTCAAAAATAACTTCTGAATTATAAATGTAAATGGACAATATGGAGAAGTTAGTCAGCATATGCCAAATCATGTTGGTGGTTTGTAGGTGTGCTGGGACAGTAGCTTTGACTTGTTATTGGCTGGCAGGCCTAAAGTAGTAAACGTTTATTAGAAGTGTCAAGTCTTCAATGGTTTTTGTATGGTTATTTTGCTTTCCCTTCATTTGTGATGAGTCTATGTATGTTATTGCCAGTTTGATTAATATTTTATTTCATTTGACTATATTTAGGCTATTAATACAGAATGCAAAAATCAATCCTGACTCAGCTAAAAACAGGATCCTATTCTGCAGCAAAGGAATGAAAGCAACAACATTCAGAAATAGAGCAGACAACCGCAGACACAACAATAACAACACACTCAACAGTTCACAGTCTTTGGTCAAAAAAGTCTGTATGCTTTTTTTAAAAATGGGCTGTTTGACCTCAAATAGAGCCTGAGGTGGAAAATGTCTGTCAAAAGGCGGGCACCAGGACTTTTGAGATGTGCGTTACATCTGGACAGCACTGTGCTGTGGTAGACCCGGCCAGGAAGCCCACCGTGGATTTCAATGCCCAGCACATTATTGGTGACAGTGACCAGATGGGCAGACAGGAGATGGAGCACAGGACTACTGCATGGAGGAGTTTGACACAGACAGAGACAAATATAGGCTAATTTGGTTGCAGACAAAAGTTTTATTGTAGAAATAGTTGTATACCCTATATATGGACTACTTATAAGCCAGATGCCCTTTCTGCCACAAGCATAAATCACATAATCCAAGTGCAGTGGCTAATGAGGGTCTTTTATAAATCTTGGACGAGAAATCCTCAGTACTTTGTAAAGGTCACCCATTAATACTGCATTCATTTTCATCAAGCAAGTTTCCCCCGACTACAGATGGTAGCGTCATGTGACCTCTGTTCACTCCCATCAGCCTGACATGGAGCCCGCTCTCCCACAGTCTGAATATTTCCACCACTGTCGTGTTAGCCATTATAAAGTCATTTAGAGGAGCGCATCTGAGCCCTGGCGTTTGCTCCAGTCACAGTCAGGGATAACACAACACTGCTGTTGTCGACATGAAGCTGACTGATACATTCCAGCCAGAAATGAACAGATACTGCTGGCATTGGTTTGAGGGAAGAAATGATTTAAAAGAAACGATAGCACCTGCTCATATGAAACTGTGTGTGTTGAAAGGATCTGGTGAAGGTGAATGGACTTTAAAAACGCAGATGACACTTCATGGCTTGTTGTCAGGTCAAAAGTTGAGGGCTTGTATTTTAGGCTTTCAATAGACTGTTTAAAACTGCTGGACAACTCAAACATACACAAATGAAACAAAACTACAGGCTAAATAAACATGCAAAATGAAGGATTTTTGAATAACAGTTCATAATAATTTGGCCGCTTTAAAATAACTGTCATTTCACACTACATTATTTCTTGACTGCAGTTCTTTAAATATCAAGAATTTTGCTGTGAGGTCTGTATATGGCACAAAACATTTGCAACATGTCCGAATAATTAATAACATATTGTTTCGGCTCAAAAAAGGTAACAGCAAAAGAAGCCCTTCTATCTGATTAAATGAGTCGCAGATAAGAGTAAAGTAAAAGTTTTGAGTGATTTATGAATTTGCAGATAGTAAAAACTGAGACTTGAGCGTTAGGACAAGATGGACAGGCTGATTTGAGTGCGGTCGTTCTCAGTCCACACAGGCAGGACGTCTCCGGAGCAGGATAAACCAAAGCAGATGTGACGGAGGTGAGGTGAGTACTGCTGGACCATCCGTCAGTGTCTGCTTTCACTCTGCTCTGCTGGGGTTTTAGTCGCACACGGGAAAGGCCAAACAGCACCCTGGTCCTATATTAAAGGTGCGCTGCGTAACTTGTGGTGAGAGGTCCCCAAATGAGTTATAATAAAGGCTAGACATCGTAGGTTTGGCAGCCGTCTTGTAAGTGGAGAAAGAGCAAAATCAGAAAATAATGTAAAAACAGGGTGATAAAAATGATAAAAGTGTTTAAATGGACAAATAATGGTATAATTGTGGTCCTAATAATGTAGAGAACTCTGCCTGTCTCTGCCAAGAATTTTTTTTCCTGAATTATGAATATTCACCCTAAAAACACCGCAATGGTTTATATTTTATGTAGAATTAAGCTATGTTTGTGTGTTTTTTTACAGAAAAATAATATTATTTAAAATCAAAAGAAATGTATCAAGATTTTAGATTAGTTTGGTAGAACATGGGCATTCAATAAAGTACAAATATAAAAAGTATAAAAGTATTTAATGGATGATATTAATAATTCATTATAATTATTATTATTAATAATAATTAAAAAGTCCAGCTCCAGTAGAATGCAGCTAGAACTGGATGTTGGTTATACTGTATGGGTTACCATGGCAATTATCTCTATAGCCTATATTAATACTCATCGGGGTCCCCCACCTTGTCTCCATAGAGATGTTATTGCCTTGTCTGAAATGTTCCAGAGTATGGCATTATGCTCACAAACACCTTGAAAAAACATGCATTCTTGCATTCATGCATACTTTGAGCAGGCTCTCCTTTCTAAGAAGCTGACTGGTAACTTGGCCGGGTGGTTTGACCTGCTTGTTACCATGGCGATAGATTGGTTTAATGCCATACTGTGAAACCTTCTAGGCAAAGCAATAATAACATCTCCATGAAGTAAGAAGTTATCATACACGATTGTTTAAGGTCATGTTAGTGTTTGCGTACTTTTGGGTACTTTTGTCCTCTTGTGTTATTTAGCCCCCTTTGTCAGTCAGCTCTCATCCTCCCTGACCTCTCCATCCTACACACACGCACACACACACACACACACATCACATCACTTACCCAGCGTCAGTCCACCCTCTGCCCACTCATTTGTATGGACGCTCTCACCGGGATGGCCCATCTGTAGGCTTGTGCTGGAGAAAGCAATTAACCTCATGCAGCGGGGCACAGCTGATATGAGGAGCCTGTTCAAATATACACCAGCAGCGAGGAGCCATTCGTCATCGTCAGCAGGAATCACTCTGGGTAATCATATACAGGTATTTATACAGGTTTGAAGATGTTCACTCTCACTTTTAGGATGTTACACAAAGCATGGCAGGAGACTTTGTACATTCTCAGTTTGCATTTGCACACTAGAAGTTGTTGAAGTCATCATTTCAGCTGGAGGAGCCCTGCATAACTCTATGGGAGATGGTATAAATATCCCAACGTATGATCCCCAAATGTTGGACTTTTTCATTATTTGTTA
The DNA here is from genome assembly GCA_015082035.1 of Chaenogobius annularis. Taxonomy (NCBI): domain Eukaryota; kingdom Metazoa; phylum Chordata; class Actinopteri; order Gobiiformes; family Gobiidae; genus Chaenogobius; species Chaenogobius annularis. Next base: position 1,430,175 of record BJKM01000051.1, read on the forward strand.
GAGATTAGCTCCAGAAACTTTTCATATTAAACTTCTGGCTTTCAGCTGACAACAATCACGACTCAGTCTAGGATGGAAAAATAGTGACAGTGACAACCACACTTTTTTGGAGGTGGAAAGTTATACCATAATGTTATACCATAATGTGGATGATCATTCTGGATGTTCCAGGTAAGAATATTATAGTTAAACGATCCACATTTCCATGGAAACAAGCAGGAGACTAAGGTTTGTGGCGATGCAAGCATGCTGACAGTAAGGATGCTTTTTTTTCTGTTTTTAAGTGGAACAAAAACAACCAAAATGAAAAAGTATGCTTCATTTCATATTGTGCCAGGAGTTGTGTTTTGTTCTCCATATCCTGCTCACTCCAAGCACAAAGATTGGGGCATTGTAATTTTTCAATGCCAAAAACATTGTCTACCATTGTGTTATATATTCTTTGAAGCAGTTTTGAACCGCTATCCCCAATTTTTGCAAATTCCCAATGGCAACAGTAATGTGATTCCTGTTTAGTCTTCAATATACAATAAAAAATCGCTGGGATAATTCATTTTTAAAAATACACACTAAAACCATGCAGTTTGTATGTGTCTCTGCCCTGTCCCGTCCATTGGACCCTCACGCGTCAGCGCTCTCTCTAATGAGCAGCGCACCGAGGGAGAAGACTGCACCACACCAGTCAGAGAATTTGTGATGCTTCATAAACCCGAGATGTATACCACCAAGATGTCTTCCGCTACCTTCAGGATAAACTTGTTTGTACATAAAATGAGCTGAGTACTTGGAAATGGAATTTAAGTAGAAAGTAACCAGTACACAATGAACCTGTCAGCCAATCAAAACTAGTTAAAGTTAGCATAATGATTTTCGATTCTGACTTTCTGAGGTCTGTCAATCACAAACAAAGCCTTATTGAAATGATCTAAAACCTATACATGATTTTAAAGGGGCACATTGTAACTTTTTTTGTGGACGGAAATAGGTTTGATCTATAAAGACACAAACCCACAAGCACTACTAAGGCATACTTTGCCAGAAAAAAACACCTAAGTGAATAGATGCTATATTTTAATGTCAAACTGTGAACATTTGCAGATAAAACAATAAAATCTCGATGGACACCAGAAAAGCTACACAGTGCACCTTTAACTTTTCTTGTTTGCCAATTACAGCCTACAACATTAAAGAGGCTTTGCAGTGATGATTATAATTATTATTTTTCATGTAGTTGAGCTAAATTAGTTGTGCCCCAGTACAGATATGATGTAAAAAACATTCTTGGCATTAAAATGAGACCATCGAGTGCGTTCTGCATCTAATTCTAGTGCAATTTAATTTCCGCAAAGCATGAAGTGCACTGTTAGCATGCTAGTTGTTGTTAGCTTTACCGTCACGGCAAAGCTCTTTTGGAAAGTTGTGATAAGCGCTTATAAATCATCCCAGTGAATCATTTGTATGCTCGAAATACAAAGGAAAGCGAGGAATAACTTTGGAATGCTGCAAACCATTTAAAAATCAACTATAGTTCTGTTTTTCACATTTTTGAAACTGCAAAAATCAGTTTTATCCTTTACTTAAAATAACGTTTCCTCTGATTTTTCAAGACACTTCAACTTGTATTTGTTCTCCCACACTGTAATAGACACTAATAAATTAGCTCAGGACATCGTCAAGTTAATTACAGTCCATTTACAGGCCATAACTCCTCGGTGGGTATTTTATGTCCCTCTAAAGCGTAGCTGGGGGCCGTCGTTTTGGTCCAAACATTTCCTTGTGAAATGCTCTCTTACATTAACATCCGCAGCAGATTAGAGCCAGCCGTTCTCCAACTCCATCTATCTTGAGTCAACAACACTGATGCGCACCCGGGCTATGCTGAGGTCAGGAGGTCCCTTGGGTGCTCACCTAAGCTGCAATTCTTTGAAAGTTTACACTGCAAAAAAAACAATATGTGTTAAAATGACTTCAATTGAAAAACTTGCTATGAGTAGTTTCGAGTAGTTTCAATTGACACGTTGACTTTGGACTGGTTTCAATGCATTTTTTTCCTAGTCAATGCGATAAATGTATTGGAAAAACTGTGTCCTATTAACATAATAAATTTAAACAACTCAGATCATTTGAAGTCAGTTTTTTCAGTGTACAACTCATAGGCCAAAACAGCTGGAGAAGGTTCTTTTGCTCAGTACAGCCAGGCTTTGGGCCAGGTTGAGGTTGGCTTTATTGTAGAAATATTTGCATTTGGAATCGTGTGAGTTGTTGTTTTGAGGTCTCTCCAAACACAAGAATCTTCTGGAAAAAACAAACTCACAGCAGATGCACTGCGGTGTGGAGGGACGTGTCTGTGCCATAGAAATGCCACAAGTCAATATATAAAAGCAAGCAATTTTGTAAACAAATCTAGCATTATTGAATAGTTTTAGCATGCTATGTAGAATACATAATGTTTCTTTTGTTTGTTTGTCTGTTGCCTGTGGCTAATTTCTTGTATAGAGTTATCTTGTTTTTGGTTCCAATTAGTGGGCTTCAAGAAAAAGAGTTGGGATTATTTCAAACGTTTTTGCACTTATTGTACTACAGGGTTTGTATAGCGAAAAACTCTTTTTTTCTTTTCTTTTCTTTTTTTTCAAGACTTTGTGCTCGTAGGCTTTATTGATAGGATAGTGATGTGAAATTGGAGATGAGAGAGAGAGGGGAGGAAATGCAGTAATTGTCAAAGTTGGGAATCAAACTCACAACACTGTGCCATAACCACTAGACCACCGGGCAGCACAAAAAGAAAACATGCTTTCTTACTGTGCTTGGGCTCGCCTCCCCGAAGATCTTACCTGTAACATGGCCTGACTGGCGGCATCACCTCGATGTGTTGGTGGAGATAGATATAGCTTGGATTATACTTGTACGTACTTTTGCATGTACATTTCGCACAGAAATGAGACGCACTGAGGACAGCAGAGAAAACGTTGGCAGTATAGTTCGGTTCATCGGTCTGCCGACAGTAAAAATCGGTGCTAGCTGCAGAGAAATCTTCCTCATTTCCCCATGATCCGCTTGCGTAGTAGTTTCAAACGTTTCCCTTGAACGGAAAATGTTGTCATTGTGGACGTCACATGAGGGGCGTGTCGGCACGCAAGTTTAATGTCATACGGTGGAAAATTCCAGGCAAAGCTATTCATGGATCCGAAGTGACATTCACACTCATTGGTTCTGCCAATTTGAGGACAGAAGCCGCTAAGCCATCTGCTGTCTCAAAAGAAAGGTTTATTTTTCTAAGAATGCCAGTTTTTTTGGCCAGAAATGAATTACCGGCAAAACCAGTGGACTCAAAGAAGTCACTTCAGCTTGTGTAGTGAGCACTTTGTTTCTGGCAGTTAGCAGCTGGCTAATGCTAGTTTACACATTAAACTGCCATGTTAATCACGCGGCTATGCTAATGAACAACATTAGCCAACTTGCTGACAGTCTTAATGTTAGCCTAATGTCCTACAGTCCAGGTGGAGTAGTATTTTAGGATCAGACACAAAGTCCATGCGAGGAAGCTTAGATGCAAATGTCAAAAGTTAGTTGAGGAGGGTTTTTCACAGCTTTTAAGTGCTTTTAAGCGCCTGGCAGTAGATAAGAATCAGAAACCAAAATGTTTGTCTTCTTGAAATATTGCCCCCCTTTCATTTCCAGTTCATTTCCTAACCCTTTTTTTGATGTAGTATTATGACTATCTTACGACAGAGTGTAAGGGCCAACGCAAATAAAAAAAAAATGCGGAGCACTACGAGAATAAACTCGTAAATTAACGAGAATAAACTCGTAATTTAACGAGAATAAAGTCATACATTTATGAGAATAAACTTGTTTATTAACGAGAATAAACTCGTAGTCAAAATGGCTTGGATGAGGTCAAAGTTAACACAAAAGCCAACAATAGATATCGAACTTTATAATGCGGACCTTTTAGACAAACAATAATTTCCCCCGTGCAGTGCCCCCATGTCCTTCTGGTAAAGGGTCTGCGTGCGGAGCTCAGCTCCTGGGCACTGGGCAGGACACTGATCAGAGCCACAGCCGCAGGTGAGGGAGTCTTGGACGATTTTCGCCAATAATCTGCTCCCTCGACTTCGGCCGCTTCACCCTTCTAAAGTTTGTATGAAGTCACCGTTCATAGGAGTTATTTGTGTGCATCGGTTTTACAACACAGCACTACGGGCTTGTGGAGCCGTGCGCACTGTGCCAGGGGCCAGAGCTCTAGACCCTGTACCGCGGGCCCGGGGCCAGAGCTCCAGACCCTGTACAGCGGGCCCGAGGCCAGTGCTCCAGACCCTGTACCGCGGGCCTGAGGCCAGTGCTCCAGACCCTGTACAACGGGCCCGAGGCCAGTGCTCCAGACCCTGTAGAGCGGGCCCGAGGCCAGTGCTCCAGACCCTGTACCGCGGGCCTGAGGCCAGTGCTCCAGACCCTGTACCGCGGGCCCGAGGCCAGTGCTCCAGACCCTGTACAACGGGCCCGAGGCCAGTGCTCCAGACCCTGTACAACGGGCCCGAGGCCAGTGCTCCAGACCCTGTCCAACGGGCCCGAGGCCAGTGCTCCAGACCCTGTAGAGCGGGCCTGAGGCCAGTGCTCCAGACCCTGTACAGCGGGCCCGAGGCCAGTGCTCCAGACCCTGTACCGCGGGCCTGGGGCCAGTGCTCCAGACCCTGTACAGCGGGCCCAAGGCCAGTGCTCCAGACCCTGTACCGCGGGCCCAAGGCCAGTGCTCCAGACCCTGTACAGCGGGCCCGAGGCCAGTGCTCCAGACCCTGTACCGCGAGCCTGAGGCCAGAGCTGTTTGTGAATGAGGCGTAACTGCAGTGGCGATCTGTCTTGCTTTTATGTAGTTCTAAGCTGTTTACTCTTCCAAGCCCATTCGTTTGCGTCCTGGACGTCACGTTGACACCGGCCCCTAAACGTTTAAATGTCGACTTTATTTTGACTACGACTTTATTCTCAGAAATGTATTACTTTATTCCCTTTAATTTACGAGTTTATTCTTGTTTATTTACAAGTTTATTCTCGTTAATCTTGTGCTCTGCATTTTTTGGGGAAGGAAGGGGGTTTGGCCCTCTGTCGTACAACAGTGGAGCAACAGTGGAGCTCAAGTCACGTGATTAAAACTAAAAATTCTCCAAGCAGGTGACGACCTTCAGAGAGAAAAGCTACAGGGTGCACCTTTAAATTGTGGGTCAACAACTTTTTAACTTCATAATATAAGCATTTTGAGTACAATCATGTCTATTAGGTGCTGTAACTTTGCTCTAACTGCTTGGGTTGAAATCCTATTTAATGTAGTCTTCTCCAGCTGTGTAGACTGAAGTGTTTATCCCTCTTAAAAGGCGCTGCTTAGAGAAGTATTTGAGTGCAGACACGTCCAGCACAGGCCCGTCTGCTCTCTGATGTTAACGGAGCAGTGTTAGCGTGTGTTATGGTTCTCATTTGAGCTCCATCCTCACACATCTGGAGCACCTGTTTTCAATTGGCTGTTTCTCACAAGCACCACGTCCTCTTCCTCTGCTTGTTTCATGCACTCCCAGGCACAGCACCCGGACCGCTATTTGTTATGTTTCCTATAGGTAAGATGCAGAGGAATCATTTGAACTTGATTAAGAATGATTGGAAAGAAAATACAGCACGATTTTCCAGATATTGACCTAATTTTGGCACCTTTGCTGTTGAATGGGCTAGTTGGAAATAGGTTCAATATGTGTGAGATTAAAGGGATGAGTAATGTCGCCATGTTCAACTTTTAGCCTTGAAATAGATGGAAAATCAGGAATAGGATGAGGAGAACAGAGTGCCCATAGATAGTTTAACAATGTGCTGAAATGTAATAAAAGTCATATGAAAGAAAAGCCATTGCAAACAAAGCTGTTTGCCAATCCCTTCAACAAAAACTGTTATTTTCTATCATTAAAGATGGACTCTGCCACTTTGTTATGTCTTCATCTGGATCTGGAATGTTACACAGTGGCATTGAAACGTATCCATGGAGACAAGGAGGCGACGCTACCAGGCCAAGTTAAAGGTGCTGTGGAGAGGCGACCCCACACAGATATTTTGGAACAAATGCATGACAGTTTTCTTTAATGCCATACTGTGGAACATTTCAGTTGAAGATATATCATCTGCATTGTGGCAGCAGTTAGCGGACTCGCCTCCAGAAGTTTTGCTGTGTACCTTTAAAAATAAATGTGTGAGCTGTAAACTATGAATAAAGTATGTATGATGAATCTATATTTTGGTACATATACGTCAAGTTGGGGTGGACAATTCAAAAATCTTAATATTTAACTCTCCCAATCCCTAATGAGATCACATTTTTGCGTTTCATCCGAAATGTGCAAAATGTACCTTTTAAATGTCAAGTGGACTGTAATATTGAACAAGAAGGTGCAGAAATATTACCCTTGATTGAAATAATACACTGCAAATTTCTATTTATCAGCTGTTTCAGACTGACAGGCAATTAGGACTGTCAGACTGTCCCGACCAAATAAATAAACAAATTAAAAAAGAATAATAATAATTACGTTACAATTAAAGGCAGCCGACAAAAACAACTGTGCCGCGGTATATAGCAAAATATATACACTTTATTATTTCATGCATTGCTGCTCCAGGTAAGTGTTCAAACATTTAATTCAAATGACGTGAGTGTGGATGGAGAGAATATAAATTTGAAAAGTGTTAATCAGTTGCAGTCCAGTGCCCATTCTGTGAAACACCTTGTTATTCCTAATTGTTCAGCGGACAGAGCACACACAGGGACAATTAACAGCGATACACATGAACAGCCCTCCTTATGTTGAAATGATTTCACTTTAGGCTACAGAAAATCTCATTGCACTGTTCGACAAACTATTATAATATATACTTGCAAGAATTCTTCTATGTATACAAAATCAAGACTAGAATGTATACTGCACTGGCAAATATATCAATTAATATAATACAATACATATTTCTAAAAGAGAAAATAAATACAAAAAACATCAATATGCAGATTTCCTGATTATTGCAGAATGTGGTTTGTTACATAGTAGTTTGCAAAGGCTTAACAGTACAGGATAATAACATGCATAAGATGACATGCCTGTATGGTCCCTCACGCATGCACATTAGATATAACACTCAACACACACACACCAGCATTCAAACACATTGGTCACTGTTCAACCAGCCGAAGTACTTATCAAAAAGCAGTACTTATCATTATCAGGAATGTACTTTATAAGTTAGAAAACTATAAAAAATCAAAATCTTAGAATAGTAAGGCACCATTTGGAGTCCATTAACTGCTTGGTCATGTGCAAAAATGTCTTTAATTCAACTCTGGTCTCAACCTGCCACCCACAAGATTGAAATATTTGTACCACCTTCATGAGTGATGTGATTAACCCTCCCTCGTATACAGTCCAAAGTCACATAGATCCCGGTCCCATTCTGGACTTGAAACGAGGTTCTGAGTCCAATACTTGCCCACTCGCTCCCTTCAGTCATATGTCCCGACACCTGCTGCGCCACAGGACCCGGACTAATCTGATCTGGACCTCCTACTCTTTGCAACGTCAACTTCACAACATTACAAGAGTGGATTAGTTTAAGATTCAATGCTACGTTCGCTGTACCTTTTTGGTGGAAGACAAAGTTCTTTTGGCTGTTGGGCTCTCCGGAACGCACCAAATGAACTCGCGTCACATCCGAGCTTGTCTGTTGGAAAAGCAGAGGTTTATTCCTTACTGCACCGGATGGGAGACCAGTTTTCACTACGGTTGCTGTCAATGCTGAAGATAGCGCCGACGGAATCCAAATTAGACTCAAGATACTTATACCGGTGCCATCGCCAAAGTACCGAATGTTACACTGCGACGGTGAGGTGATTTCGAAACTCAAGGTATCGCCGCTTTCAACAGCTGCAGCACCAGAGAGTGTGATGGACGTGTCTCGGTAGTTGACTCCCGTTTTGAATGCCTGAGTCATCTCCTGGCCTGTTCCATTGCGATTTGTGAAGGCAATCAACGAAAAACCTTCTTTGACACAAGTATGACCCATCGAGTATAACGCTTGCTGTAGCACAAACTTGACCACCCCGCTTTCCGTGAAACGTATCCCACGATTGTCATGGGTTATGCTAATCATGTAAGGGTCTGAAACTGAGGTCGCGCGGAAAGTGGGGCGATAGCTTGTTTGGTAATGCGTCAAGAGCATCATTTGCGCGGACATCGCGACGGCGCCGGTGTCATGGGATAACCAGAGAAAGCTTAGCGTTGGGGCTGAAATATCGTACATATGAATGTCCTTGCTTTGGTTGCAGTGGTTATTTGGACTCTTTAAAAGTATTGCAAAGGTGTGATTGGGTTCCACTTCCATTCCACTGCTGATGCTAACCCCTTGGAAATATTTTCCGTCAGGTTGCTCAATCCGAACCCCGCTAAGATCTTGTCCTTCTTCTTCTTGACTTCCGTTGAGTCTCATTCCCAATTGCAGGAAGTTCCTACATGTGTGCTTGATGGCAAAGTTGTGATCCACCCACACAAGGCCATGCTGCTGGAATACCACCCTACCTGCTTCACTGGACAAAAAATTACTTGTGTCTTTGCTACGTATATTCATCTGGAGTCCGGGGTAGATCTTAGCTTCAGTATTCCGGGCAGAAGGCATGGTCACGGTAGCAGCCCAGGATTGCGATAGCTGACTCTCTGCAAACTGGCCACACACAGCGTCACTCATTGCTGTACATGGAACAGTGAAGGCTTCTCCCACACAGTCGGAACAGGCCTGGCACTCCTGCAGTTCCTGGTTGTAGAAGTATTCATGACCACACAGACCCATCATAGCCTCCCGCTCAGAGACGCCCAGACATCTGAAGCCCCCTGGAAGAGAGAAGAGCAGACAGGAAGTGTCAGAACAAGGCCAGACAGCAAACTGTTTATGTAACTGTGCTGGAATTTAGACAGTGCGTTTGAGAGTTCACATACGTAATGTCTATGTGTTTAGTGTTGATAAAATGTACGAAAAAAGCTTATCTATGTAGTTTGTCCAACCATAATCCTACCTGGTGTGTTGAGGCATTTCACTCTTTCCCCACAGATGTTGGGCAGTTCCAGACATTCATCTCTGTCCTGCGACAACAGAGCATTAATAGAAAACAAATACCGGTAGGTATAAACCACATCAGTCTGATTAATAAAACATGACATGTTACATTGGGCACCAGTCTATTTGTGATCGAAGGCTATTGTGAAGGGCACTTTCATGTGAATTGTTGCCAGACCATCACTTTGGCAGGCCTTCAAAGGCCTCAGCATCTTTGAATATGTGTTTCATTTATCGGTGTAGTATGTAGACTTAAACTGATTTCACAATAGTTATTATAACAATGACTGTACTTTTCTACTGAAAAATCACCTGACACATGCGGTCAGCAGTGGGTGAGCACTGGGAGATGAGGAAGAAGCCTGGGGGGCACATGGTGCAGCTCTCACACTGAGGAGGGTCCTTCTGGAAGGCACAGAACTGTTCCACCCCACAGGGAGAGGGGCAGCCAAGCAGAGGCTGAGGGAAGCGGGCCTCTCCCATCACGTCCATGCCCTTAGAGTCCAGGTCCATCTTATGCACAGCATAAGACTTGTGCAAGTGGCTGCGGGCCTGGCTCTGCAGCCCTGAGAGCTGGCTCTCCAAGTAGCTCTGCAGCTCCCCCTGCAGGCCCTGGAAGGATGCCTGCTTGACCGTATCAGACAGCATCTCGTACTGGGCCTTGACCCCGTCCATCTGCTGGTACATGCGGCGCTGCTGCTCCAGGATGTCCCTCTGCTGGGACAACAGCGCCTCCTGTTGTTCCACTAACTTCAGCTGTAGGTCCTTCACCATGGCCTGCTGTGCCCGCAGAGCCTCCACCAGAGTCTCCTGTCCTTTGGACAACTGCAGGTGCAGGATGAGCGCATCTTCAGACGGGACCTCATTTTCTCCTGAAGAAAAAATAGTTTATTATTTATTAAGTATGCCATTGCTACAGGGGTGCAAAAGGATGCATTGCACCCGCATTTATAAGTGTTTGCACCCTTATTTGAGCATGTAAAATAATGGCATTTAATGGAAGATATATTGTCTTTGAAACTCGGATGCACCCTCAGTCAGTTTGGTCTTGATCCGTGCCTGTGTCATTGTTCAAAAGGACATTGTGACAAATTACATTCTCTCCCAGATTACATTTCAGAACAAAACCTAAAAATGTATGATTTGCCATTAAACAAAGAGTTATTTTATGTTTAGGTTGTATGTAACAACTTGTGCACTGTGAAGCACATTAACTGTTTAAATTATTCTCTCATCACATAGCACCTCTGCTTTCTATCAGAGGAACCTGTTCCCGTTCTGCAGTGTGTGATCACCCCAGACTTTAAAGGGACGTGATCAACAAAGCCTTTTCCGCTCCAGCTGGAGCCATTTGATAGTTTGATAGTTTGAAGGTCAAATAAGCCCGAGTGTTTCATTATAATCTTCTTTTGATCTGCAGTGATGGTGAGACTCAGTAGTCTATAAGAAACGGATGAGGTCAACTTTCAATTCTTCCAAGCTTTGAGCAAGTAAGTAAATATACTGCCTATATTTTTAAGATCGGCCTATTAGATTTTTACAGTGTAGCCTGCTCTTTTACAGCGCTCCTCGGAGGTTGTAAAACTTGCAGCCGCCAATAAAAGTTACAGACAAAGGCTACTTCACATTTAAACACCTGAAACTTCTTTGAACAGATTGAAAACAGACCTGGCTTGATATCACATGTGAGCTGGACACCCAAAGGCGCGCCGCCAAGTTCTGGGGAAGGATGTCCAAACTCCGGGAAATCCCCGAGGAACTGCGCGGCTCTGTCTGCCACATGCACGGGCAGGCTGCGGTCTCTGTCCTCCGGTGTGCCGCTGCTCACGCACTCGTCTCCCACGCACACCCGCACTCTCGTCCGCGGCCGGATCCTCGCGGGCAGTCTGCACTCGATACCTCGACATTCCCGCGTGTCGTTGGGAGACGCGTGAGCCTGTTTGGCGAGCACTGCGCACCCAGCGTCTGTGCATCCTGCCGGGCTCCCCTCCCTCAGCCCTGCACTGCTGATGCTGCTCTGGCGCTGCGTGGATGCCGAGCTTGGATACGCGCGGTGCTGGCCGCTGCCGTGCGTAACTGGACTGGAGTGGCGCGGGGGTCTGGACACTCTGCCACCGGGACAGTGCGCGCCGATGCACGGTCTTGGATCACCAGTTTCCTTGCAGTGAGCTCCTCTACAGTTGTCTGTAGTGGCTTGGCAAAGTGATATCCGACATAGCAGCAACAAATGTAACATCAACCGCATTTTGAGCACTTGTATTCCCCGTACCAAGGAGAAGTAGGGCTAGATTCCCAACCAGAGCATCCTCAAAGTTGGTGCGCGCAGAGTGTCTGGCCAGATGAAATCACTAGACTCCCTCTCTCTCTTTCCCTCTCTGTTTCTGTCTCCGCACTACGATGTCAGTATGTGGCATTCCTCAGACTTAATTAGCATCAGGTTTCCTTGGCCACACATTAACCCTTCACCTCCCCTGCTCACCGTTTGGCACAAATCCCCCAACCATCTGTGCCGTGCTGAACACTTTTTGTTCCATATTCCAAAATCTACATTTAAGACCTCAGAGGACAAACATAATGTCATAAAAATAATAAAACATAGGCTAATGTTTTGAGCAGGTCTCTCTTGCTTTACATGAGATTCACTTTTGTATTCTTGATGGAGCCAGGGTTTACAGATTTGGCACTGCTGATCTATTTCATTTTGCAGATTCATCATTAATTTCCTTTGCATTTGCGCATCAAACAGAGGATGATAATTGTATATTGCAGTCCTGATTTCATTCATCATTCAAACCCAAACCTTGAGCACTTTTTGAAACCAACATGGAACACACCTGGATGACTGAAGGATGACCAGTTCATAAGATTTTTTCCCCAATTCATATTATAAGGTTTAAGGGCATGAAGAGACCAATGATGTTTATAATTACTTGTTTCCCTGATTTTGATTATGATTTCCTTCCAATGTTTTGTTGCATATGAAGCGTCTTACATACGCTGTATACATTTGATGAATTATTACTACTGTCTGAATATGTCTCTGAAGCCACAGATTTTATGTGCCTGTTAAATCCAGACTGAAAGGATTTACAGTCTGAGCACCTCTCACTCTGCTGCGTCTCAGGCCAAACTCAGACAGAACCGTGCAATCAGGTTTCATTATAGCAGTGACGCATGGGAAACAAACGAGCTCATGTCATCATTTACAACAAAACCAGCCTCAAGCGTCTGCCTTCAGTGAACAGTAGTACACACCCTTATCACTTAGTGTTATATGTATATCTGCAGTTGTATTTGGCAACAGCTTTAGCCTTTGCACTGTAACCCAGAGGATATGAACCCTCCGCTTGTATTTACTGAACTGACACTGACGGATGTGACATTATTGTCACTGCTTGTATAGTTGTATTGGTTGTGATTGATGTGTGTATTTTCACTCCTCTGAATTGCCCTTTTGAGATGAATAAAGTTGATCTGATTCCGATTCTTTTCTCATCTCAGATTAATAAAGTTTAGCGCTATGGAAACTGTTTTTCACTTTTCTGTTTTTAAGGTGAGACACTGCAGGTGAATAGGAAATAATGTAGGATCATCAGTTAGAAATTGATTCAGTAGTTTACTTGCAGTACATAATTGTAAAAAAAAAACATTTCATCATGTAGTGTTTTGATATATAAATGGCATTGATTGTATGTGTAATAATTGTCAAATATGTCACCTATTAAAAGTCATAAGTCATAAAGTCATAAATAGATGGAACCATTAGTTTTTTGCTTAATTTTGTTGACATGACAAGATTTTGGATATCTTATTCAGCATTTGAGTGAAATTGAGTAAAATTGGTTTAAAAATTCAAATTTTTACCAAATTTTCTGGAGTAAATCCAGCGTGGAATTAGATCAACAAATGCTTCTGTACAACCTATCAAATTGCCTACAAGTTTGTTGTTTAGTGTGTGTAGGTGCTTTAGGGGCAGCAGCTGAAGTTACAATGTCACATATAAATCTATGGACGCAAGCTTAGAAAATAATAAAACGTCTTTAGGTGCAGATCTTGTTTCCACATATAAGACAACATATTGAGGGAGAAAACTGACCAAAAAACTATAAGAGTGTGCAGTATCTCACCTCACTTCCTCATTGCTGTTTAATTCAAACCAAATTGATTTAAGGTTTGCTGAATCATTACAGTCTCATAGTTTTGGTCTACTTGAGTTGAAACATAAGCCTCCATCAATCAAAACGCTCACATTGTTTTATTATTTAAAAATGATTGGCTCTTTCTGGTTCACTTCCTCCTCAGCAATCTCTTCAAACTACAAATGTCCACTTTGAAGACAACCTCCATATTGCCTTTATGGAGATGAAACCCCAACATCCTGCTCTTTTGTCCTCCCTTGGCGACTGTCATTTCTCATTTCCCGGCGTGTTGACTCGGAGTGGCCGTGTACTTAGCTAGAGCACATCCGGAGAGGTGGGACAGCTGCTGAACACGGCCAGGAACTCTCCCTCTCTCCGCCCCGGCTTGTCAACACCCGCTTGGAGCTTTATGGACAGAGCCGTGCAGGTCAAGCGTCTGCACAAAGCCACAGTCCACAGTGTTAGTGCTCAGGCTGGACCGCAGCTCCACAGGGAGGCCATAGAGGGCGAGTGAGAGCGATAATGTGCTTGTGTTTGGTTTGGAGGTTACTGAATATACTGCGGTTACAACTGAAAGGTTTAAGAGTGGAAAGGTTTGAAAATTTGAGCTGGTTTGAAATAATAAAGTGGTGATATCTCAGCAGAGGAGATTGTAGGTTAGCAGATATCTCCAGGAAAGGTCAGCGAGTCAAATATCGATCCCTGCTCCGACCAATGAATGTTGCCGTTGTGTCCGTAGGCAAGACACTTCATCCACCTTGCCATGTACAGTATGAGTGTGGTGTGTGTTTTGGGTGATTGGTAGCAGTTGGAAGGGCCGATGGTGGAGATTTGCAGCCTTGCTTCAGTCAGTCTACCCCAGGGCAACTGTGGCACAGAAAAAGGAGTGAATAAATAAAGAGTTTAGGCCTGTCAAGCGTTCTTTTCTTGAAATAAATATTGGTAATAAAACAAAACAGAGAGACACAGAAAAGACAAAAGCAAAAAGAGTGGTCCGGAGAATGTCAGTCTGGTTTTTGTATTGTCCATTAAATTCACTGCAAAAGTGAATATTTCCTTTTTATGTATATCCAAACTTATTTCAGTCCAGCCCTTGACAGTCTGTTCCGTCCTCGTCATCCAGCTCCTTGTCATTGCTTTTTTTTGCTGCAGCCAAAAGTACATTTCACATGTGTCCAATATCGTTTTGCATCAGAGATACATTTACAGTGAAATGGAATGTCCGTATGGCTTGGTATGATTATTATTATTATACTTTTGTGTGTCCATATTATATAATTAGACTGGGCTGAAAAAATTGAATTTTCTGAACATAAAAAACACATACTTTTAGTCATTGCCATTTCATTAAAAAGGGTCAAATTTCTTCCTCCAAAATGATTTCTGCTCCAAACCACATGCATTTACTACCATTAAAAAGACCAAAGCATAACCCTGACAATTAAAGATGGCCCGATCATATTCATTTCCCTCTCTGTATTAACAGCTCTAATGCCTGTGACAGTAAATAAAACATGTATAAATGTGTTGTACCAGAGGCCAGTGCCGCACACTTGCTCACATCAGCAGCAGCTTGTTGTCTGGTCCTCTACATCTCATCAAAGGTGCAGTCTCAAGGTTTGGACTGCTTTTATCATTATCACCCCATTTCATTTTAATGCCACCAAATCTAGCCAGTCACTCACAGGTGTGGTAAAGCACTCAGACGTTATGACCTCTAATGTCTTAAAAGTCTGGCCTGTGCAGCTCACTTTGCCATGTGGGTGAATGTGCTGGGATGGTGTGTGGGTACAAATATGGAGGATAAAAAGGCTGGATTTGAGTGACAGCAGAGAGAAAACTAAAGTGCACTGAACTTCTTCAGAACTAAAGAACGTGTTTGGAATGACAACTTGCTTTTATCTTCATAGGTCTTGCAACAATTTGCAATTCTCTCACTACTCACTCACTTATGTGTAGGTTCAGAAAACAACTGTAATCCATTTGAACAAAAATCTCATCACACAGTTAAAAATGTGTATTTTTGTATTTATTTATACACATTAACACATATATTTGTTAATATTACCGGTTATTGTTTATAAAAAAAAAATTAAGTCCCCAACTTTTCAAGAGCAGGGGCAAAAGTATTTAAGTAAAATTTTTAGATATCTGTACTTTACATACATTTTACAGTGGGTACTTTTTACTTTTACTTCACTACATTTGAGAGCAGGAACATGCATTTTCAACTTTCAAGATTAGAAATGACTTTTCATAGATGTCACTTGCCTAAAGTTTTTGAGTTCAAGCTCCAGCTTTAAGCAAACAAAAATATATACTAGGAAAATTAAGAAATGCATTTGAATTGCTCCTGTTGACCAAAGTTCAGCACAATTCTTTTTCAAAATGACCACATTTGACGATTTGACAGTTCTCAAAATATGTGTTGGATACTTACTTTTTACATTTCAAAGCTTTTACCTCGGTAGATTATTTAATGTTTACTTGAGAACAGTTTTGCCATTGTATCTGAACCTTTAGTTAAGTAACAAACTGTAGTAGTTCTTCCACCCCTGTTCAGGAGTCAGTATCAGTATGAGCTGTTTTTTCATCATTAAACAATTTATTATGAGCTTTCATTTCCTTTAGTATATTTTTATTTAAGTATTTTTTTTTAAAACCTAGCACGAAAAGCCGTTGATTGTGACTCCCTAATGTAATGTAATGTAATCTAATGATGAAGTTTCCAGTTGATAATGTTCTCTTTGCAAGTCCTGTCAGTTGCTATTTCTTCAATTAAAACTTATCCACGCACAATTTCCCATTTTTGGTAACTTGTGCTAAAAGTTTTGAATGTATACGTCTGGAGTAGCCCATTTGTAGAACATTATCACGTTGGACCACCCTGACAGGCTTCAATAAGTGACGGCAAAGACACTACAAATCTGAAAACTCTGCCATCTACGCTGCCAAGTTCCAGTGCATTTAATCAAGGTATTTATTTGAAAACTGCTCAGTCTGGTCATGTTAGGGAGACTTCCATATGTTTGTCAACCCCAGTGAGAGTGAAGGAAAGACGTTTGTTTAATACATCTGAAGGCGCTTGGACAGACTTAAGGTTATTTGCTTTGGTCCCGGTGGTGTACGCTCCATGACAGAAGTTTACCTCTGAGGGTGGTCTACGTTTCCCGTTGGAACAGAGGCACACTGGTTTAAGAACAGCACCGCATCGCATGTTTACTCACTTTAAACAGGTTCAGGAGGTTTAAATTGGGCCAGCGAGGAAAGGAAACTAATATTTGTCAATGTTTCTAAACACCAAAGCCATTCTGAAAAAAAGTGGAGTCCTTCCTGTTTCTGAGTAAAGAATAGTGAGTTGCCCAACCTTAACCTATACATTAGGAACTAAAAACCATGCTGTTGCTGCAGATAATAAGAAAGTGACTTTGAGTATGTGAAGCTTATGCCATCTTGTAATAACATTGAAGCAGAACTTGCAAAATTATCTCACTCTTTGTGACTTTTTTACCAACATGGAGATCTACCTACAAGTTACAGAGTCAGAATTAAAGCGCCTATGACAGGATTGACTGATTTTCTAATTTTGACTTCATTTGATGCATTTATACCTGTTGTACATATAAATTACAATGTTACACCAATCGAGTAGGTATTTGTTGAGAAAACATTGACAAATATGTTGAAAATCAAACTAGGGTCAAAGTTTATGCATAATTTATACAAAACAACAACTTTTTTGACTGTAAAGAATAACTCAACAAAATATAAGTGCTTTCATATATTTTTATTGTCAAATTTAAAAAAAAAAGTGACATTAGATGAGTTTTTGTCCAGTGTTTGTAATTTCCTAGTGTGATGTCATCAATTAGAAACAGGAGGTGAAGTTATAAAGTTATTTTATTAATAACAAAATTAACATTAGACTATGATCAGCACAATCTCTTTAACTAAACCAAAACCTCCATGGAGAAATGAGGAGCTGAAGCAATCAAAGAGAGAGTGCAGAGTGGCAGGGAGACGGAGGAGAGAAAAAACAAAACAACAATAAATCACCAACTGTTCAACAACCAACAAAGACATACGCATACATAACAATGCAGTACGGAATTCAATGAGGCGTTTGCTGACCACTTCATGGGAAAGATAGACACCATCAGATGCACCATTCTATCCAGCCGAGCCTGTTTTTCACACATCTGAGTCTTTGTCTTTACCTGAGGAAACACTGGGCAGTTTTTCCTGGTTGATGCTGAGATGTTTGACGCTTTCTTCTCAGCAAGGACCACCACATATCTTTTACATACAGTACAATTCCAACTAAATGTTACACTACTTTCCTTGCACTTACACCATTTTTTGTCACCAGACACCTCACAGCCGAAGAGGTTACTCCATTTACTTAATTGTACTTATTAGAGTAATGTTCAAGCACCATACTTATACTCTTCCTTATAATATATGTTATAGTGTAAACATACTTGAGTAGAGTTTTGGTTACTTTTCCATGAGTTGGTCTAAGTGACAAAAGCTTTTTGTTAAATTTGAGTATTTGTATTTCTGGATCCACTTCCTGAGATACCGTTTCTCCTTTTATGGTCTATCCAGGTCTAAACCTTTGGGAGGACCCTAAGCAAAATTTGCTTTTGGGCCCTCGCCATTTCACTGCCACTCGGAGCAAACACAGCTCTAATTATCCACTAATTGTGTTTGCGACACCGAATGAAAATTAATAAAAAATAAATAAAAACACCAGTACAACAGCATTGGACATGAGCTCACCTTTTTTATAATGGACTTTTTTCCTGTTTCCAGTATTCTGTTGGATTTTAACTATCCTAATTTTTTCTTAATTTGTAATAACATTTCAGGTGCTCTTGGGGGCCCTCTGGTGCCTTATAGTGTAGGACTGGCCCTGGGTCTATCTTTGAAAACCCCACATTTTATGCATAATTTGATATTTTATCCTTTAAATTACATTAATCTGAAATAATAAATTAGATGTTTTGTCCAAACTAACTGTCTGAACAATTACTCGACTGCGTTATTTCTGTACTTATACTTTATTTCTTGGACCACACTTTGTACTTGTACTGGAGTATTTTTTTTTTTTTTTTTAAAGTAACAGCACTCTAACGTGAGCCCAGTTTCTTGGCTACACCACCCACCTGTGCCACTCAGAAATGTTTTCCATTGACTTTCTGTCCATCAGCATTGCAGATTCTTCCTCCTTCTATTTGAAATGTCCCAAGTGTAGCAGAAATCATGTCTCCTTCATCAGCGTGACGTGCCACATTACCCAGCCTTCTTAGCAGCATCTGTAAATCAATCCAAGAAAGGTGAATTATTAACCGCCGCATTCTTCTGCTTGTTCACAACTTCCCTTCCTCACTTTACTCCTTGTACTTCTGCGCTCATTCAACATCCCAACCAGGTAATACGCCAAGTGCAGATAAGCGGTTTATGTCCAAAGGGGGTGGCCATGTACAGCGTTTTTGAAAATGTGGAAAGCTCAGAGGAGGAATGCGATGACAGGTCTAGACGTGAACTTCCGCATAAAGCAGGAAGAGTGACACAACCAGATGCAACTACTTCATTTACACGCCCAAACCTTTTCTCTCTGCCCTCCGTTTGTTATCTTGTCAAATTGCCCTCATTTGGAAGTAATTTGAACTAATGAGGTTATATTGAAGTTCTAGCAGGTTTGAAGGTCCAGAATCCAATCCAGAAAAGGTGAGTTTGTACATTTTTGTCTTGGTTTTTTATGGTGACAGTTTCAAAAGCGCTATTTTTGATCTTATTGCAGTCAAAAATACCGTTACTGTATTTTGGTCGGTATTGTATGGGGTATTTTACATTCAGACAGTGATTTATGTTGTAGTATTTGGTATGAGATGCAAATATATCGCCTCAAAAAGCTTTGTTAAGACGATAATTCACCATGTCAGTAGATGTGATCAAGGGTTATGCAATTTTAGTGCTCCAAGGTGCTGACTTTCCACCGCTCTGTGAAGCTCTGAAATACGCCCAGACTTGTAAACATTGAAGTTAGGTGAAGCTAAGAAACTTTTAAGATATTCAAAGGTCGACGTGCTAGTGATTTTACAGAATATAAGGATTAATAGTTGCAGTTGTTAGTAATAAACCCCACTCAAAAGAAAGAAAAACAACATAATAACTTTCATGTTTTATGTATTTATGCCATTATTTATGTAAATATTTGGAAATAGTTAATCTACTTAAAATGTATAATCTACTTAAAAAGTATATTCAAGTTCAGTATGGGACAATAATATGTATTGGGATCATTACAAGTAATCAATGTAATAGTAGTCAAGATTATTTGGTAAATTGATAATTGTAATTATCTAAAAAATAATAATCGTGACAATTTTAGGAGCAAATTTCCAGTCCCTGACATTCAGCTGTGACACCGTCGTCCATCTCTTTGTTACTGTTTTTGTTTGGTTTTTTGGCTGCTGCCATAGGTATCCATCTATCAATTCCATTGCTGGCGTTTTACATCCGAGATACATTGTTCTAAAGTCAAATGGAATATCGGTGTTGAAGACAGTCTGCAGTGCCTCATTGAGCTTAGTCAGGTTTTTATGAATAATAGGGCACACATGATAGTGATGAGTAACTTACTTCACAGTTTCTCCAACAATTAGTATTTCCCTGTGAATACTTATATGGTGTTATAAAATACTGTGATTCATTTTTCTGACAGAATTCTTTCCAGTGTGAGATTTTGTGATCTTTCATTGGGATGTGCTTTTACGTTGCCATTTACATAAATAATGATACAATTTCCCTCTTTTTCCCATTTACTTAAAATTGGTAAAATGTTTATATAAGGAGGAGAAGTAAGTAATAATAGTAATAGCAGTACAGCAGTAGTTCTAAGTAGTGGTTGTTTTGTCAGCCAAGACAAGACTACACAAGGCATTTAAAAGTTGTTTTTTTTTAATACAAATTCAACCCTTACACTGGATTTTACAGCCATAACAGCCTATTTGAAAATGTATTTATGGCAGAACACAGTAGCTCTCATGATCCTGACCCCTCAGCGTGCACCACAGAAGCCCCTGTAAAATGATGTGTTTTTATAATGCATTGTGCGGCTTTGGCCAAGTGCCACAACGGTTCATGCTTGAATGTTTCCAATAATATTTATGAATGCTGACAAATCACATATTTTAAGAGTGGCTTCTGAAGCGAAAGATAATACAGCCCACAGGATTGGTGATATATATTTGGGTAGGAATACTTCCCTTTGACAGCTGATGGTGAGGTTTAGTCAGACTACTGAGGGTCTGGTTTGTTTTTATAGCTGCAAGTCGTCTGATCATACGTGCTCAAAATATGTACTTAAAGGCGCAACGTGTCATTTTTCTGGTCTCCATGGAGATGTTAATGCTTTGCTTAATAAGTTAAATAGTGCACGTTTAACAGAGTGCTGAGAGAGTGTTGAAAAAGAGAATATTTATTTTTATCTATGTTGACTCAAAGCTGTTATTTTTAAATCGAAAAGTCTACTTACACATGACATAGTTTTGATGGGAAAAGTTTCATTTCATTTTCACATGTATGTACTTATGATGAAGCATTTCCAAAAGCCTCACAAATGTATGAACCATTTTAATAAGAGTGCAACATCAAGGGTAACATTTTACTATCTATTTAAGTCTTTATATCTTGAAGTTTGAAAACTACAGTGAGCTGCCACTTGGGGCCGCCACCAAAAGTTGGAGGCAGAGCAAGGTGGAATGGGGTGAATTAGCGGTCAAAAACAATCGAATCGAAAAGACAGGGTCAACGAGTTTATGCCGCTGAGATCCGGAGGGTGGATCTTAACAAAAGGGGAAAACCTGAATAATTATGACACTATGGGTTGGTACAATTTACGCGTGCCAAATGTAAAGAGGCTATAGGACAAAGTATGTAACGAGTGGGAGGTATCAAGTCAATATTCATGAATCAAGACCAAATATAAAGACGTGTTTTGGTCTGAGCTACGGCTTTTTCCTGCAGAAAATTGCCCCGGGTCATTGGTGTTTGTCACCTCGCCAATAAAGACTCGTTTTGCATTGAAACTTCTCAAGTCTGGATTTTGTGTTATTCTTCACAAAGAATTTTCTTCTTCACTTATGCATTTTTCATAGTAATAACTGAAAAAAACAGTAGCAATTTAAGTAGTTGTAGTATGACAAACTATAAGTAACTATGGGATCAGGAAAAAAGTAGCTGTAGTAGTAATTACCGGTATAGATGTCAGGTTTATTTGGTTAATTGATCATTGTAATTATTCAGGTCTGAGGGTCTCCATGGAGATGTTAATGCTTTGCTTAATATGTCAAATAGAGCCCCTTTAAGATGGAGTGCTGAGATCGTATTGAGAAGTAAAAGAAAAAGAGCAACATTACTAAAAGTGACACTAGAACTAGCTGGATTACTAATGTATAGCCAAATTTGGGGCACCCTTGAACCAAAATATTCCTTGGCGTTCTATACTGTGTCATAAAAAGTAAAGAAAGTTCAGTGGTTGAAGGTGTGAATTGTCACTTTTGGATTTAGTCATACTGATGGAGTCATTCTTGCCATTTAAAGTAGAAACTATATGAAACATTGGCCTTTTAGCTTGTGGGTTGAGTTCACTTGACAAAACTCTTATTTTTATATATAGTAGAATTTGAGATTATAGATTTGTTGACCTAGTTCTGTAATTACTGGGTTTATCCATGAGGAACTGGCACAAATTCCAACAACTTCTCTCAGAACATAAAATAGTGTAAAATAGTTTTTACAGTAGCTTCAGAAAGTAGTGGAAAGTTATTCAACCCCAAAGCTGTTAATTAATCCATTTAAAGCTATGAAATGAATGTGGCAAGTTTGAGCTAATCCCAAGTAAAAAATGGGCTAATAAGGTTAAATACTTTTGGATTTTCTAGTTGGATATTTCTTGCAAAGACAGTGAATCTCTCATAGAGTTATATATGATCGAATCAAAATGAATGAAAGCAATAAGTATGTGCAATCATACTGTCAAGCACATGACGTTAGGTTAGGCTATCTATCTCTTCATCAGAATTAGCACCACACTTTTATAGGTACTTGAGCGAAAGCGCAAAATAAATGTCACTTCATTGCTAGATAAAATGTTTAAGAGCAAGGTAGACCACAAGTTAAACCAAGCATGCCGGTAAAATAACAAAACAGGGGTCCAAACTTATCTCAAAAAGGTACAAAATAATCATATAATACAATTTATAACTACCAAATCAGCATTTAATCATCATATTGTACATTTCTTCAAGTCAACCCTTTTAACAAAACTATAGTCTATTCACAAATGCAAATTGAATGACTTCATGAATGAGTTGATTGATTCCACACTTAGCTGATGGAACCATTGCCTTGTGATATTGTATTTATAGATGTGTAAATATGCAGGTTTATTCCAAGCCATTGTGACATGTCAATTGTGAGTTTTTGAACACAGCTCCATTAGTCGTCAGAAAGCCCAAACACGAGTGAACTGTCCCGTACACTAATGCTTTCCCAGTGTGAGGCAGCACCATGCAGACGCTGCAGGCCGTTGTCACAATACAAGGTGTAAACATGGTGCTCGGAAATGTGAATGTAGCATAGCAACATATGAGAATGAACAGGTTTATGCTAAATATCTTTGTATATTGGTTCAAAATCATAAAAGGGAGAACATTGTTAAAGTGAAAGGTTTAGTTATGTATTTTCTGCTGTTTCAGGGGATGAAAAAGTCTGGTGACAAAGTAGGGACGCATATTGAATTTGAGGTCACTAACAATATCCATTTTATGTTTTCATAAAACTCAAATTATTTGCTTGGACCACAATAAAAAATATCAAAAGAATAAAAGTTGGGATAATAAGGCAAGGCAAGTTTATTTGTAGAGCACAATTTGTACACAAGGCCACTCAAAGTGCTTCACACAACAGGAAAAAATCACTTAAAAACAGAAATAATATAAAAGATAATAATAACATTAAATAATATATTTAAAGTAAAACATTTTGAGTAAACTGAATAAAAGTTGCATTCACATTCACGCTCAAATCAGTACAAAACCAGGACTGAATTCTTCATTTTCCTAGACTATTACTGTTGTGTCCTTGGGCAGGACACTTGAATCTGCTTTCAGTCCAATTATCTACTACGTTTCGAAAAAATCCTTCAAAGTTTTTGTTTGGGCCAATTTTATTTCTCCTTCTAAATCCACTACATAAATATTTCTATTTGCACAGTTTTGCACGGTGCACTTTTTGCTGCTTGAATTCATAACCACATTGTACATCGGGTCAGTGTGGCACAGCGCAAAGGCAACACGAGCAGGTGCTGTTTGTATGTCACTATTTCCTATGCATTTCAACACAGGAAGTTTCCTTTCTACCGCTTCCTTAAAGGGCCATACCATTTTACAAAGTGGGTGTGGAGCGTGACTGACATTATGGAAAATACTCTATCTATCTATGATTCACAAACCCATCTGTGAGACATTGGAAAAACATTAATCAGATTTAAATAAGTACATTGTGTCTTGCTTGGAACACCATCAGTTGAAATCGAGCCCACGGGAACATGACCAACTTTTGATTCAATTTCATCCAATGGGGAAATCTAAAGAATTATAAAAAAAATCATGGAAAATGTTTTTAGAAATAATTCACTGTGGCTTAAAATGAAGATAAAACACTGATGTGGTCAATTATGTGCTTGCATCATAAAGCCACAAGGTTCTAATATATTGTAATATATCGTATAGGGAACAGAACTACATTGTTTTGCCAATTTTTGTCTGCTTTCTCAAATTTAATGAAATTCACATAAAACTAATAATAGCAGTCGGTCAAAATGAGTCGATTAACCCTTTGACCCTGAGTGAAATGTTTTATTTACTAGTTGAATTGGTTTTTTTAACCAATTGAGGCAAAAAGGCAAAAAATATCAACCTAATGCGATTGAGCTAACAGAGGTTGTCGTCACTGTCAATGTCCGATTTGGCCCCTTTTTCATTTAACCCTTTTAAAAATGTGTTCTGTCTGCTGTAGTGTTCAGTTCAAGCATAGTTATATCAAAGTTGGACTATTTCTTCAAAAGAGGAGCAAAAATCATCGTTTTTGACCATTATAATCGAAATTGGCCGTTTTACATCTTACGTCAGACTTCATTCAGTAGAATTTTTCGACATATTTGAGCATGTATTTATCAGGAAAACAGTTTATATTCCAAGAGTAAATTTGATCGAACTAATCTAAAAAATCCCATGGTTACAGACTGGGCAATGGCACATTTCAGTTATAATTTCTGTATATGGAGATTTTAAAATGTTAAATACTAAAGTTGGCGTTCATTCAAAAGTGTTTTGAGACTATACAGTGAGGAATCTATTTACCATTAGTTATCCATCAGCTAATTAGGGTTTGTCCACGACTCTTTTGTTTGTCCGATTTTTCCAATAGCGGTCGCTTATAGACATTCGCTCTATAGACAAGCACGTGACTACGACAGAGGTCAGGATCGTGTCGTCACACCTCAGCTAACAACATCCATCTACAGCTGCAGTAACAGTAGATTAATGGCATTTTTAAGGCGCAGACTGCTTGAGTTAACTTTCATTAATTCAACACTACAGCGTATTAGATGTACCATTAGTGATCCAGCAGTTGATCCAAGACACTTTTTAAGACGAGACGCCACAGGCAAAACTCTTCTTTTTTTAGGCCAATTTTCAGTCAGATGTAGTTTGCTCATTAACTAAATAAATAAATTAACTAAATAAATCAAAATCCCTCTGTAATTTATTTATATATTTCTAATACATCAAAATGAACCAAGAAGTTTAAAACTGTCTCTAAGCATTTATAAGATTTAAATGTCCCAAATAGGTGTAATTCTGGCCGCTTTTACACATAAAACGCCTTATTTCTATATAAAAACATTATATGATTAAATATCTTTTCTGACATGTATGAGAGTAAACTACAGGAGAAGTTACAAATTGATATTCAGCTGTAGTGTCTCGCCTTAAATAGCTTTTAGGCTAATTCAAATGTGTGAGGCAGAGCTAATTTAAGCTAGTCATTTTTCGTTTTTGGAAAATTCCATTATGCAAATATCAAATTAGAATCTTTTAGCAGAATTGTTTATATAGGTGTACTTTCCTGTAATTTCTGGTCAACACAACACAAAAATGCATACTAAAACTTTTAACTTCTCATTGCGTACACAGTAGGTTTGGTATTGGTTATTTTAATCTCTACTTCACTCCCTGCAACAGGGTGCACAAATAAAACAGCCCCTGTGACTGTGAAACCACGGCAACCACAGGAAGAGGCAGTGGCCTAGTGTTCCCATGCAGGGAGGAGGTGATTGAGCGCTTGCTATTAGAACCCTGTAATTGCTAATGGTGATTACGGGTGCCATTACTTAACTGTTTTACTCAGAGCAGCATGTTTCCACTCACACGTGTTTACTGTAAGTCCACACTGCGACAGAATGGACTTCCACTGATATATTTAACTGTAGCAAAACATAGACCCTTCACTCTTCAGCAGTTTAGACCGCGACATTAGGTCCCTGTTAAAACACGGTAGGTAACACATGAGCAAATTGGGTTTTAGAGTACAAGTTTTAGTCACCTGGTTTACTGGTCCTGTTTGAAAAATAAAAACTTTGAATACTGTTGGTGTTTTGTTGCATTTACTTTTTTTTTTTTTTTTTTTTTTTTTTTTTTACATGTTATTAAGTCCTTTCCTTCTTTCTTATGTCCTTCTGGGCCCGCCGCAGCTGCAAGCTCAAATACACATAGGCAGTTCTGACCTGTCCAAACCCAATATAGTCCAGAATATTTTGAGTTATGATATACTAATGGTTAAAACAAAGTTTAATCATGATTTTGCTTTTATTTAAGACTAAATTCATGTTCCAAATTCTTTCCCATTTTTTTTTCTCAAATGATGACAGTTACGATACTACCCACCATAACATACAGCTTTAAGAAACATGGGCACACCAAGTAACACCCAGAGCGTTCAGAATGATTCAAGTAGACGCTGCTGACTTTTCACATCGTCGGTTACATTTCACTGTATAAATCAGAATATGGCGGTGTAAAGCGGGGCTGGAGCAGTGAGATTTATGGCCAAGTGCAGTATGCAAGCATGCATAGTTGAAACAGCCAATGGGTCATTTATTCTGGGCATCAGCATTTTTACTAATCAATTTCTGAGCTCTCTGTGACAAATAGAACTGCAGTCTTGATACATTTTAAAAGTTGGTGCTATTAGGTAATGTGGACAAGTCTACTTTCTGTAAGAGCAAGTGGAAAGTTTTGTGTAGTGTAGTTGAATTGCTATGGCTACAATGATAAAAGAGAATGCCATTTTGTTAATTGCAGAGCACTATATACAACCAGCTATGTACTGTATGTCATATTTAAATGAGACATATTATGTTTTTGTTCTAGTGTTTCTAAACTATCACATAAGTAGGTCCTTTTTGGTCATTGTAAACTGCAAAATTGATCTAAAAGGGCTTAGTAATATTTGTATATTTTCATTTCATGAGGAATAATGCCTTGATCATCTCGTTTTCAAGGGGGTCCTATAGAAATAATAGAAATGGGACCATTGACTTGAAGGCAGAACTGATAGGCGTCGCCTTTTCATAGTTGCATTTCACCGTAACAAGTGAGGAATTTCATTTACTTACGCAAGATAGTACAGAGCAGTGGGCGGGGATAGGGGGTAGGTGAAAACCTGTGCATTTGAGCCTCAGTTGCAGGACAATACAAGAGCTAAAAGCTCATTAAAGTTGATATTATATGTCCCCTTTAAAAATGAAACTTTTTTGGTGGAGGGCACACCACTTGCTTGTCTCCATGGGGATGTTTGCTTTGCCTACAATGTTCCTCAGTATGGCATTCAACTTATCTATCTCCATGGAGACAAGCAAGTGAACCCAACCCAAGGTATTTTGTAAGCAATAAAAACACCTGTACGTGATACATTTAGTGCAACTGTGGGATATCTCCATGGAGAAAAGCAGGTGATGTGCCCTCCACCAGAAAAGCAACAGAGTGCACCTTTTAAGTCTAAAAACTGTCTCTTATCCTTACCCCGCATTGAAAAACGTACTCAAGGTTACAATTCTGAGACATGCAGAAGGAGGTTTTGGTCAAAAAAGCATTTGCTCACTCAACAATAGTCGGAACTTTGATATAAAAGCCTTGCATTCTGTCATTGTGTCCTTGTCCTTGTCCTTGTCTGTATTAATGTGTGTGGCGGTTGTGTCACAGATTTGTAATGATTGCAGAAGTTGTGTATATGCAAAATGAAAGCCACCCCTTTGTCAGTCTGACCCAGGGCAGCTGTCATTTTTATTCTATTAGTTTGGAATGATCACTTTACGTTGGTGATTCAATACAGGCACAGGTTTCGATGAAAGACACTAAACTTTGGTAGTCAGAAGTAGCTTTTTACTCTGAAAATGTCCTTGCTAAACTCCAAAACAGCTGAGGACTAGAACACTACAGTGAATGTGTGTGTGTTTTGAAAGTCAGCTGCACAAAAGTCACATATTTTGGACGTCTAACTGCACGTGGAGCAAGACATGACAAGTCGTGGCTCGGTCGAATACCACAAAGCAGCTGAAACAGCACCTAAAGGCTACATAATATCACACTCTCAAAACCTGAAGTTTCTCCAATCGACAGTGTCTGAAATGAATGTATTCCTGTCCATGCCGCACATTCCTCTGAGGTCCCCATGACAACCAGAGCTGATCACTGAGCGTTCTTATGCGGACATGTCAAAAGGGCTGAAGTGTCTGACCGTGTGTTGTCTCTCCACAGATGGACGACATAGACGCCATGTTCAGTGACCTGCTGGGGGAGATGGATCTCCTCACACAGGTATTCACACTCGCAACACTGCTCTCCTGTGAAAATGTAACAGCAAATAAATCAAAATATACAAAAAGTATTCGTCATTAGGTGTTTTTAAATCATGGCAGGGTTACGATATTTAAATATACTTTTCTGACACAATCATTTCAGTTATATTAAAACATACAGACTGAATAAAGAAAACTATGAACTACATTTCTGTCTGATGGAGCTTGGTGTGATATACTTAGTGTGTTGCGATATTGATACTTTTGCGATTTATTGTGCAGCCCTACCTAATCATTTAAATGTCCAATTGTGAATGTTGAGTTTGCAGTGCGCAGTTACTCTCCGTCTGCTTTAAAGCCTGAACTCCTTGGATTATGACGTGGGCTGTGACGTGAAGATACCATTTCGTCCCACCGTAACACAGCCACATTCTCCAAAACAAACACTGAAAAGACACTTGCAACATTCACAACCGCTCGCCATCGTAAACAGAGACTTGTTGTTACTCACTCAACCTCATCCAATTGACTTTAAATTAGGTTTAGGCAATGTAAATATTTACGACTGGAATCCATTTTTTAAAGGCTGCAAGTGTGATATATACTATTTGACCTCCTGAACTCAGCAGATTTAAATAGAGTAACACTAATGTCCATATAGTAAGTTATTTGAGTTTAGTGGCATAAATAATAAATAACCTTGTCATAAATGCCGTCTCCTTCTAATCGTCTTATTGGTTTTGTCCATATTCATTTAAATTTGTGACTTTTTCCCCGTACGATCTGAATAGTGCCTTTATTTTTTCATACAACACTGCTTCCAATTAAGTTTAGGTAATGTAAATGTAGTCAAATATAGTTACAGAACCTATAGTTTTGGTTAATTGACTATGTGACCCTTCTCAATGACATCAGACTTAAACAGAGCCCTTGTTTATTCCCTACACAAAACAATTGATTAGACACAACTCTGCATTAAATGAAGTTCAGGTAATGTAAATATTTAGAGTATTAAATGCACTTAACTTTCAGAGGCTTCTAACAGGGTTTATATTCATTGGACTTGGTGACCTTTCCTCCGTGACACGTAAATAGACTTGTTCTAGTCTCGAGACACACGACAGAGCCACTAAAAGCCGCCATCTATCACTTGAGTCCAGACTGGCAGCCGCAGCCGACGCGCTGGGGCTAACACCCTTTTCATTTCGTTCGAGCTATAGATTACGCTTCTGTTTTCGGAGGGGTGGGATGCTAGATGGGGTCACGAGCCTTCCTCAGACCTCACTTTCGGTGGGGAAAAAGTCCAGCTGGTCACTTTGATGTTGTTTTGCAGCCATTCAGTTGGGTTCCATCACTTCCACTTAGCTTTAGATTACTTTTCTACAAGCGGAACTCCAAAACAAATGGGGAATTACAGATACAATGTTTTTTGTTAATGAGTTTGTACTATAAATTAGCATTACCCGCTAAACACAATGCATTTGAAGCCTGCTCTTTTACTTGATTTGACATCAATTGACATGGAATTTTAAAATGTATTGGAGAATAATGGTTGTGTGAATGTCATACACAAACACCACTAGAGGTATTTTTTATTTTTCTGTTTTTCTAAATCATTTAACTAACTGGCCTTTGTCAGGGTGTGTGTTTATTCACCGTATTCCGTCTCACCCAATTTGACTTCTGACTGCTACTAACCTGAACTTCCTCTGTGAAGGCATTTCTGGTTAAGCAGGAATTACTGTATATTAATTTCAATGGAGAACTGGAGAAATGCAAAACGTCCAATACTCATGTGCCCCAAGTCATGCGCTTTTTCTATGGGTGACTTGAAAACAGCTTTGTCGTCTATGTGTATGTAACTTATTTGCTGTCGAGATCGGTAGCACTGTGCAAAATCACACAATCAGAAGGAGGGCTAAAGATAATGGCGGCGACTTCCTGAATATGGTGAATAATCAATCTGAACATCTTTTACTTCAATTGAATAAACTTCTTCAACTTTTTTGTGTGTTCAATGTCGCATTTTGCACTGCCAATAATATTGCTATTTGTTAACATGTTGTTATTTGTTCTATCAGAGTCTTGGTGAAAATACAGAACCTCCACCTCCGTCTCTCCCCAGCGCTGAAAAGGAAGTCAACTTTTCCATCGGCTTCACTGACCTCAATGGTGACTTGACACTTAAACACACTGACATTTAGCGTAGATTCAAGTCAAGCAGCTACTGGCACAGCGCTTTATTTGTGCGGAGAAACGCGATCTAAGGCTAGCTTGAGCGTAAGCTCTGATCGCAGATAAATTTGAAGGTCACTCCACTAATTAGGCTCTTACTTAGTGACTTGCTGTAGGCGTATTTTATGGGACAGAAAACAAGGAGTAATAACTCCAAAGCAAGGTCACTGCGCTTGCTTTCATCAACCATCATTTCGTTCATTTCCCCTGTTCCCCACAGCAATTTTCATTCATAATAGTTTTATGTACACTTTGTTTTGTCTCATGTGACGGTCCTAAGGCAACCAAGTTACATTATTTCACTGCAAACATTCTCTTTTCTGTAGCAATAACATTATGAATGTACTTTCCTCATCGTGCTTTATTTTGCATTGATTTTACATAATTAGATTAGCTAGCACAACAAACAGCATTACTTTGAACATGCTGTATAGGCAGTTTTAGGAAAAGCATGCAAAGACATTCAAAAGAAGCACGCATTACACAGAAGCCAAAATTTGAATAGATTCTTAAACGCTATGATTTTGCATCTACTATTTCCATATTGCAGCTGTATTCAGTAAAGAAAATAAACAATTCTATTAAGCTGCTTGTATGGTTGGTAAGTTACTGTATTTGTGTCCAACATTGATTGATTGACTGTTAATTGAACTGTATTTGGAAGTTTGATAACTTTGTAGTTGACGTTGCACATTCAAAAGCAAATTTGAATGGACTCTTTACCAGAATCGCTCAACGAACTGGAGGACAATGACCTCGACGCCCTCATGAACGACCTGATGGCGGATCTCAACGCGACTGAGGAGAAGCTGGCGGCGGAGATCCAAGGTCTGGACGTCCCATCTGCACCCAAACCAGATCTACCAGAATGTACACCAGCAGCACCCAAAGGGCTCAGCTCAGAGCTCCCCTTTCCCATGCCCTCACCGCCCTCACCTCAAAGCGGTAGCAGCAGCACCGTGACTACTCCTGCTTCATCAACCACCTCGCCTCTGCCTCCTCCACAGTCTTCCAAACCGAGCAAGGTGAGTTTGGGTGCCCCATGTGTTTAATGTTTCAGTGTCAGAGAGTTTTGGTGAAGAATCTATAATCATCCTTTATAATCATCCTTCCTTATAGTCAGATCTGTGTAGGTTAAAAACATTTAGTTAGGTCAGAAAAAAACTACAAAATTAAACATGAAATTAAAATTCCAAAAATGAATTACACGCAATGCCAGCGTAACATATAAAAGTGTGTCCAAAGAGCGGAAAGTAACAAATTATAAATGTGTTACTGTGATTGAACGGATGTAATTAAGTACTTTTAAACATGTGCTTGCTCAGTGAATATGCAGATTGTGGTTTAAAACAAGTTAATTCAGTGAAAACCTTTAAACGAATGATGTTTTGTATTAAAAAAAAAAAAAAAGGTTTCAAATGCTACTGAAATTATATATATATTTTTTTTTTAATCTAGTACTTTAGTAGTATTTTCCATGCGCACTTATGCTTTTACTTAAGTACACGTTTGGCAGAATAGCCTATATTTTAGCCATGTATCTACTTCAAAATGAAAGAAAAGGACAAAACATAAACCGAAAAAATCAAGAGCAGATTGGGTCATTTAAAAAAACACAGTTTTACAGATGACAAAAAAAAGGCCTCCCATGAAAAGAAAGGTTAAGGCACATAATGGTCCCGTTTAGTTCAGTTTCATTCAAAGTTGTCTGTTTCCAGGTTGAGCCCGCATGTGATTGTTTATGTTTGTCCTGTCCTTGGTCATCGGTGCAGTTTGTGTCATTCATTTTTTTGTGTTGACCTTTTTCCCGGCCGCCAGAAGTATGTTCCAGAGGTATCCATCTATATTGACCATGATATGGGTTTTGAGGCCCAGGTACATTGTTCTGAAATTGAGCTGGATGGTGCTGTTATCTAGCTAGCTTTAGCACATTTTGTTGGCACGTAAGTTAGAAGCTTTAAAGTACTGACCAGAAGAGGAAACAGACCAAATCTTTCTTTTACTGGTTCTGCCTTTTTGTGGAACTTCTACAGGCAATGTGTGACAGGAAACCACTACAACATGGCATCACTTCCTGACATATACATTTTCATTCTCCGTCTGCAAAGGTGCTCTTGAAACTGGACATTGATCTTGCTCGGGGTTGTTCCTGAACAAAGAGCCGGAGCGAGGCATGTGCTACAGTTACAGTCTGTCTGGAACACATCAGGATCAATGGCAGCGGTCTGAGGAGGAGCAGTGCAAGAGGGGGGCAGCCAGAGTAGACATTATGACTTTAGCAGAGCCTGTTACCTCATGCTAAAAACACCAGCTGTGCCGAGAAAGAGAATGCGTCAGTATTGGGCAGAGGTGCATACGTTTGTCAAAAATTGAATGGTCGGCAGGTTTACAGTAAGGATATCTCCGATTAATAGGCTTAGACACAAAAGGTGATCCTCTTCCTGCTCATTTAAAACCACTAGATTAGGTCGTGTCCCAGGTGAACTTTGTGAATTTCCGTCTGTAAAAATAAGAGGAAATTTAAACCAAATAAAATCTTGCGCAGTGTGGAAGCTGAATTGTTTCATTGGCTGCCTGGACTTAAAAGGTTTATGAAATTTACTATGACTTTTATGTCTATGACCAATGGTAATTGTATGAAGAATGCAAAGTCAGCATGCTTTTGCGTCAGTGCACACTTTAAATCAATCTCAATCAAAAACCGATGCATGGTGGGTTTTTTTAGGGGAAAAGAAACATTCTCTCATCGGGACATGACTTTAACGATATGAGCTTTGGCCTGGCATTTTAAAGGTGCACTATGTAGCCTGTCTGTGGAAGATGTTCTCCGATATGGGGAATGGTATTTGTTTTTAAATACATATATATTGCTTTGCTTGGAATATTCTACAGTGTGGCATTAAATTGGACAGGAATACATTTATCATTTATTACATTTCTGGGTATACTAATTGCTCAAAAATACATTCTGGCAAAATTCATGGCCAAATACTATACTTTAGAACATGCTTGAATGCATTAATTGACTACTAACTACACATATTCTGTAATGTTTTATTATTCCAGCCTTGCTTACTTATTTTTGTAGTTTTTGAACAATTTGACTGTATCCTAAAGTTTAAATCGTGCTCATTTCTAACTTCCAAAAAATATAACCTATTTCTATTATGGGTTTCAGCAATTTTATAACTTGTCACTCTTGTCCATTTTTAGGAGGAAATGGAGGCCCAGATGAAGGCTGACAAGATCAAGCTGGCTCTGGAGAAGCTAAAGGAAGCTAAAGTGAAGAAGGTAGGCTAATCTCGCTCACATGAAGCAAACATTAAAGAGCAGGTGAGTTATAGGTACTTGGCCACGGCTGCAGAAGTCTTCCAACATAGCGTGGCTCCTTGTTTCTCCGCTTTTTGAACGAGCCATGAATCACTGCATCAGATCAGGCCAACATCCTGAAGGGCACATGCTGTTTCCTCTCTGGTGATATGTGGATATTTCTTTCTGTTCAAAGTGCTGCAGACATGTGGTCATGCAATGAAGACTACAAATACAGTCCACATTGTTCTACCCAAGCAATGCTAAAACAGCCAAATCCCATACAGTAGTGAAGGGAGCTTTTAAGGGTGCACGCGGCACTTTCGAGTTTCAGAGGAACATCTGTTTGAGAGGAGATAAGGAAGGTGCTTTCTCAGTGGTTTGTGTGGAAATTGGCTTCCACTTTCACTGTACATTTTGGGCAATACATTCTCATCTTTCTAATCCAAAAAGATCATATTACTTTTGTACCATCCATTGCCCATTTTTTAATCAATTCAACTGCATTTTTTTCATCTAAAGCTTAAAGGTCTTTTTGAAATTGTATTCAATAATATTCTCATAATAAAAAGACCAGGTGTTTCATTCATGCACATATGAGTAATCCTCCATATTCAGTTTTCGTGCATACTGTACCTTCAAGTTTCAACAAGCGGACTTAAAAACTATCTTTTAGAAACAAGTCTTTGTTTGTAGCTAAGGCTTTGTTTACATATCTAATGATTAGACGTTGGTCAGAAATACAGGCAGTATTTTAATAATATAGAGCACTAACCTGTGTAATGAATTGAAGTGAGACTATTTACTCCATTCAGCAAGTTTTATAGGTATGGGAGTCTAGTTCAGTAGATAGGCGTTAGCCCTTCACGCGGTTCGAAATTCACCCTTGCGTGTACATTTTTTTTCACTTTTGTGTGTAAATGTTATCCACTAAATATTGATGAACACCCTAAGTCTGCTTGCCAATCCATAAAAGTCACCGCACGCTGCTGCCTTCGCCAGACTCTTTTCAGTTAATTCAGTCAGAGGTGCCGAATGGGGGAGAACGGTTAGAAAGATTGTTTTCTGCAAATGGGCTAATAGCTATATTTTAGTTTCAGTTATATTCATCTAGTTTGTGTGTTTGACATATAAAAAAAAAAAAGTTCTATGTTTCAATCCACTCCTTCGACCCCTGAGCTACCAAACCTGCGCTAGAGGGATGCAGACTGACAGAGAGGAGAGTGGGACAAACGTACGTTTATGGTGTTTTGTGTCACTAAAACAAGAGCCATAGAGAGTCCCACCCCCCCTCACCTGGAATGCAGCATGAGTGTGAGAAAGAAGCCGCTCAACATGATAGATCATTGTTCTAGAGAACAGTTATGCGTTCGCAATCACTATCAGCCCCCTCAGAGCTACTCACTACTCATCTTTATTTTACAAAAAACAACTCAATATTCACGGAGAAAGGATCATATATGTCAAATAAAATGTGAAGTGTGATATTGCAGCGCAGAAATGCACGAAGACAAAGTCATCACCTCCAGAACTAAAGCCCAAACTATCACCATCAAAGCAACATAAAACAGTAGTGCTTTCTCTTCACAGTCCAGTCAAACTGAAGGCTCATATAGTCGATCTACAGCTGTGTCATGGGCGGAGCAAAAAAAGGGACTTTTGGGTTTGGATAGAGTTAGATGCATGGGTCTGATAAACAGGAAACTGCTGATGCTAACGTGTGCTACCTTTGTTTTGCTAAATTTGTCGCCTCAACCAATAAAATGATCATCACTGGAAATGAGGCGTTTTTTTTACTAGATCTAGTCAGCGTTTGGTGAGAGATCATATCAGTTTTTTGCCCATTATTTTTCACCTGACTCTGCGTTCTCTCTTGTCCAATAATCATCAAAAGCATTCCGGGAGACTAAAGCAAGCCGGCCTGCTTTGGAGCAAGTACCACTTGGGCCCACTTCAGACCCTTTAAATAAGCCGGTATGGTTCATTAATGACAGTGAAGGCACTTTTAGACTGTCCCGATGAGCTCCACAGTGAACCAGTCTAAACATGGCTATTGTGCACCTTGAATAGTATGGGACCTTTAAGCTACTTTACATCCTGCCATTTCTGTATGTTTAAAGATAATGAATTCTGAAGTTTGCATTTTATCCCCGTTCTGTGGTGAAATATTTTCCACAACGGTTAACACTCTGATCCCACACTTGTGATAACATTTCAACAAAGCCAAATTTTTATGACACACGACGCTTGACCTCTGAGAAGCCTTCAAGAGCTGGATTTGGTTCCAGATGAGAGCAAGTGTGAAGCGGAGAAAGCCAACTGAGGAGGACGAGATGAAAGAAAATGAAAGCAGGAAAAGAGAAAATATGCCAAGCAGGTTCATGGGAACTGCTGAAGATGTGTTTTGAGCTAAACTAGCATTATTATACAAGAACAGCCATTTAGCGCTCACAGTCTGTAATCAAGACAGATAATACACAAGCTTCAACGCTTCATTTGATGTCTCACTCCAGGGACCTGCTGCTGTCCACAACATGTTGAGATCAAGTACAAAATCAAGTACAAATCCAAAGAAAATAGTCTGGTGATGCCAATTTATTTAGAAAGCAATCACATTTTTATGATTTCAACTAATCAGTGTATTTACTAGAAGGATGCGAAGTTTTAACCTTTAGGCTGCTTTTGGACAGGAAAGTAAGTAAGTTCTGTCAGCAAATTATCTGAGCCAGGAATCAATTTAAGATGAGACACTGCAAGTGAACAGGAAAAAACTTAAATTTAGAGACATCAATTTGAATCTTCTCCTAGTTTAAGTAGTTGAATTTAGGAAAAATGTTGGTCAAGTAATGGTTTCATATAGAAATAAAGCATTTTATGGGTTAAAATGGCCAAAATTGCACATATTTAAATTAAATCTGAAGTCAGGTTTAAATTCCTTGGTTTGTTTTGTTGACATATAAGTTACAGAGGGGATTTTGGATATCTTATGTTGTTTTTGAGTAAACTCTGACTAGCTCTAATTTTTTTGTATTAATTTTTTTGCCCAGAAGGCTTTATTGAACAGGAAAGGACAGTGTGAAACGGGGATGAGAGCGGAGGGAGGACATGCAGTAAATTGAAGGGAGTCAGGATTCAAACTCACAGCACTGCGGCCGGCTAACCCTTGAAGCCTGGCATGTGTGCTGTGCCATAACCACTCGACCACCGGGCAGCACCAGGACAACTGGGACGCTTAACAGTCCTTCAAGTTGGGCTAAAAGTGCATGTGATACATTCTCTGTTTCTAATAAGTCAAATCATGCCTATTATGGAATTCATATGGATTGCTAGGTAACATGGAATTAACCTTATGTCACATCTGCAACCAGGAAGTTCTCAAAAAGGTCAAACTGGGGAAAAATTGTAAAATATGAACTAAAATCATTGTTTTTTAGTTTTATCGAGGTGGCCAGTTAAGATAGAAGACTCACTCAAATTGTATCATTTTCACCAAGTAAACGTTTGCCTTTATGAATTAAGTCTTTATTCATGCTTTATTAAGACTAATTAAGTTATGGTTAAAGTGGTTAAAGTGTCTGCTTAGTTCTCATATTGTAATAACTATAAAACATTGCTTTTCTGTTCCAGCTGGTGGTGAAAGTATTGATGAACGACGGTAGCTCTAAAACCCTGATGGTGGACGAGAGGCAGAACGTTCGGGAGGTCCTGGAGAACATGTTCGAGAAGACCCATTGTGACTGCAATGTGGACTGGAGCCTGTGTGAGACCAACCATGAACTGCAACTGGGTCAGTAACACACTGAATATGTCCGAATCCTCTGTTGCATAACAAGCTGCAGTTGGAGGATTTCATAGTGACGCAAGATGTGGTCATTGCACACATTTCCCATTAGAGAACGTCTCACCGTATTCTACTTTATTACATGATTTTATTTTATGTTTAATAAATACACAATTGTGAGTGTACACATTGAACTGTGCGATTTAGCAATTATTAATGATGCCAAACTCTTGTCTCATTGTGTCTCATCCCGCCCCTTGCATTATGGTAGCGGAATGTTAAAAATAAAAATAAAAATACAAAAAGCAGCGTAAAAATAGACAATAAAGCTCTTATTCAGTTTAAAATTTAAATAAAAGATTGCTGCTGTTATTATATATTTTTTAAATCAACAACAATTAAATTACCAAAGCTTATCAGTTCATGTTTAACAAATAAAACTGAAAAAATGTCCATAGTGATGCTATATCTATAATGTATAAATCTAACCCTTTCACTGTAGGGTTAAAATTACTTCTAAACATGGATGAGTATTTAGTAGTGTTGTCAAGATACTAAAGTTTCAATACTTTTTCACCATTTTCATGCCTCTATGATGACAAAGAAAACATAATTCATTTCCAAGTAGTTAATAATGAACTATAACAAGATAATTGATTTACATTTTGTTCATTGTAAACTGCAAGATTGATCTAAAACAGCTTTGAAACTAATAGAAACCTGTTAAAAACTGCAGAACTAAAAGTGGTGACGTTACATTTAAGAACTTTACACGTCTCACTTAAAATCTTCATTTCTCAATTTCAAATAGTATCTGTTTTTTGTTTGTTTTTAGAATCAAACATTTGCAAGTTTGATTCTTCACAAAAACAACGCCCAAATAAGCTCTCATCTTTGGACTCAGCATGTTTTCTAAAGTCGATCGTGTATTGTTCCCCACAGTTTTACAGCAGACAGTAGTGGATGCAGTGCGGTGTCGAATATTTCATACTCGTCCAGATGATAGACTGCGCTTTTATTGGCTCAGTGGAAGCCGCACCACTGTGAACTCACAAAGAAACATTGATTTGCCCCTTACACACATACACACACACACACACACACACACACATTTATACACTATGTAGAATCCTTACGATCTCAATCCTCTGTCTGAGCTCCGAGATTTACATTACCATCTGCTTTCTCCACATCTAACGGCTTGATCACATTGCTACGGCGATAATGCACAATTTCACACAGACAGACCTATATATCACCACCGGGGAGCCACTTTATTCTCTCCTGAAGCGACTCAATGAGGGACCCGTGCTAAATTCATTACGCTCTCCAAGAAATGCAATCTAAGTCAATATTATTTTCTCCACAATCGTTCAGGGTTTGTTTTATATTTGGTTAGTTACGCGGCGAAACTGCGAATTAAAGGATAAGTCATGGCTCAGTCTATCTTTAATGCATCCATCGTCTGGAAGCCATCCGAAATGACAAAAACATGAGTTATCACTGCAGCTTTTGCACATTCATCAGTCTGAAGAAAGTGCTCAAGATGTAAAATGGACGTGACGGAAACATGATTATATAGTAAAAGGCCTTTTCTACATTTTGGGGTTTCATAAAGTCATCATTGTTATTGATTAGTCATGTTCGGACACAGGTTTAGTGGTTTTAAAGCGTTGTTAATCGTGTTGTTGTGTCTGTGAGCAAGACACTTCACAAACCTTATGTGTGAGTCAGTGCAGTCATTCATCAGTGGGACACGTTCTAAAAAATCAGCATGTACAAAAGTGGAATCAGGAAAATTACATCCGGTGACGTTTATGTACAAACTAAAGAGAATATTTATTGAAAAAAATATTTATTATGTGAAAATCTTACAGACAAGGTCACTGGCAGATAGAAGGGTCTGGAAAGAACATTGAGAATTAGTAGAATTATTTAGGTAGAAACAACTCTTAAAAATATAATAATAATTAAAAATATATCCCAAAATCTTATTTAGATCGCTATTTGATATATTAACGTGTGTTATCGTTAAAAAAATAAAATAATTTGCACACTTTTATCTGGTATGGTCACGAGCAACTTAATGAAATGAAATACTTGGTGGTAACAGATTGGCAGCCTTCCATCAGCATCTTACCATCATCAAAGACGGAGTGAATGAATAATGCAATGTAAGGCATCTTTGAGTGTCCAAAAAAGCATTATATAAATTAAATACATTATTACTAATAATGAGTAAGTGAATTGGACAACTCTCAAAACTCATCGTACGCTGTTGGCTTCTTCTTCTTTTTTTTTGGGTGCTTAGGTCAGCGCTTTCTTTGTATCCAAATGATAGCTCATGTTGAACTTAGTCTGACTAGGCGGACAGGGAGTAGCAGTTATAGGTTTACTCAGCGTGTTAGTCATGTGACTCAGGGACAGGAGCAGGAGTGGGCGTGTGTCACTGCTGACTACAGCCATTGTGACATTGACACAGCTAAACAGTGGATACCAAATATAGACTACTTCCCAAACACAACGACTCATTTTCTACACGTTTTCTATATTTTTGTAATCTATTTGAATGTATGACTTTGTTTACTACACGCTTAAAGGGAACATATTTTGGCTAATCAACCTTAATAAACTTTCAACCTTGTTACAACTGTGTTTCCTCAACAATAGTTTGATCAAAGTTGTATTTTGATTGATTCTTTGTCCATGTTTGAGTTAATCCTGCATTGTCCTGCAAGTTGCAACTGAGGCTCGAGTGCCTCAAAAAGTCCTGTTTTCACCTACCCCCCTATCCCCGCCCACATCATTGTATTTAGTTGGTTGAAATATTAAAACTGATACATTTAAGAAATAAAACCATGTAAATAACAATCTGCTGCTTTTTACGGTAAAAGAGGCGGGGCTTATCTGTTCTACAGTTTTAAACAGGAAGTCAATGGCCCTGTGTCAATTACTAAATGATATTATTATATTGTGGTTTAAAATGAACATAATGTAAAATAATGATGATGTTGTTGTACCTAATAAAAAGTATGATATGTCTTCTTTAAGTCCCTCAAATTCAGTGTCTTTGAACCAGACTTGATTCAGGCTACATTTATTAGCTATTAGCAACAATCGCTTGTGTTCATTGATTAATAATTAAATAGAATATAACTGGATTGTTGGCATCCAAGCAAGACGATACAGCGGCTGACATCTTGAAAAATGCTAAATAATCTGATTGCAAATGTTGCCAGCAGTTCCCACACACATGCAGCCATTTCCGATCGACAATAATATGCCATAGTGTGCTTTCATTGTATGCTTAGTTGTAAACATAGGCCGCAGCTACCGTTGAACTTGAATCTTTGATCGTGACTCATCAAGAAAGCCCACAGCTCCTTCTTCAAACGGTGCAGCCATGTGCACCCTCGCCACGGCACACAACGTACCATGTGGTTAATGCATCTCAAAGGAGGTTTTTCACATAAGTCACCCGAACTGCAAAGTCACACTACGCGTTTAATTGCCGTAATAGGCACTGAACAGACTGGCAGCCATTTATTTAGGAGGCAGTGGTGCCGAGGCCAGGGACCTGTAATTGGGGCTCAAAGGGCCAGTTTGTGATGGAGAGATGTGATTTGGAGTGTGGGCGGTCAGACTTTGTGGTTTAGTGCTGTTTTGTCATGTAGACAATGTATAATGTCACTATTATGACTTTTCAAGAAACTTTTATTTAAAGATGTGTAATGACTTTGATTGACTTACTGTAAGTTACTTTTACTTCTACTCGAGATGTGTGACAATACTTGTGCAACTTGAGGTTTTGATTACTTTTTTGTTCTGTTTATCCATTTAAAATACCATTGTCTGCCAGAGGGTAATAACTCATAAATCATACATCTGTTGCACCCGGACAGTTCCTCTGCATAATAGATAGTCCAATACATCGCTATCTGCCTTAAATGTCCAGCAGAAGCCGAAATTTAGTTTGGGCCAACCAGCTGCCAAAAAATATGCATAATACATAAGCTTTATTTAAACGCTTTAGTGCGAAGCGGGAACTGCACAAAATGTCACTGCACTGCTCTGTTATCCAGTTAGTAAAAAAGGGTACTGGATAAGTTTGTAGTCAAATAAAATCATATATATATTGTTTTTTTTATGGATTCAAAACAATCAGTATCGGCACTGGCCAAGAAAATAACCCACACTGGTTGATTTCTATTCAGGAGTATTATAAGAGAAATACGTATATATTAGTTTTTTTTTAGCTCAGGCTTTATTTGACAGTATAGCGTCAAATAGGGGTGAGGAGTGGGAAGGACATTCAGCAAATTGTCAGTGCAGGAATCGCTCTTACAATGCCAAGGCCAGCAGAAAGCCTGGCATATGTACTACAACTTCGACCACATACTTTTGTACTCATGTTTGAGCAATTATTCAGATCACTTGGCTTGTAATTGTAACAGCAAGTACATTCACGAGGCCAAAATCAGATAACTACAATAATAGTGATGATAATTCAATGATTAGAACAGATTTTTGGAACGTAGTAATCAACAACAGTGACATGTGTTTAGAGTAACTGTTGTATTTGGAGCACAATGAATCGAATTTTGAAAACTAGTTTGCTCTTTTTTGCATATTTTCCTTGTCAAAACTTGCAAAAACAGGTGTGAGCAACCAGAAAGAAATCAGATTACACACATCAGATGCAACTGTTTACATGACATTTCAATAATGTTCAGAAATCAGATAATGATGTGAATGTAAACATAGATATTGGTAATCAAATTGAAAGTTCTACCAGAAGATGTGGAAGAAGAAGATTATTTTTTGTGGTATTAGATTTGATAACACAGTAGTAGTAGTAAATGTGGTACTAGTTTAGTCTAACTAGTATTAGATGTTGTTAGTTAATAGTGATATTAGTAGTTTAAACTTTCTAGTGTGAGTTTTTTGCTTCTGTAAAATGACTATGAAAAGCTAAAGATTTTGTGCCACTGTAAACTACTGGACATGTAGTTTGGACTTATTTTATAGCACAAAACATGAATAAAAAGACACTAGCTGCTTTGTGGACACTATTTTGCATAATTTCATGCTGCACAGTCCAGGTTATGAAGAAACTGGGGGCGGTTTGCATTTCCCAAAGCCACGGTGTTGGCAGTGGTTCGATGTCCAGTGAAATTACAGTAATGGCTCATATTGATTAGACTGCTGCAGGAGAAAGTGTTGGACTCGTTCAGACTAAGTTTTTACTGCTCGGTGACATTTGAGGAATGCCTTTAATAAAAAGAAATCTACTTGAGCTTATTTGTGCTTCTATCGCCTTAAGGCAAAATAAGGTATGGCAGAGGACAGTAGCGCGTCTGAATCATTTCAGAAATGCTACTAACTCGCTCTCTATTATTTCAATTTGTATACTTTTGCTGGCACATGCTAATTGTGTTGTTGATCTTGTCATGTCTACCCAAAAATAACCACTTAGCTAACACAGCCCTGCAAAGATAATTAGAAAGTGTTGTATGCTTTTGTTTAGGAGTAGTTAATCTGCTTCAACGTCACAATAGCTTTGTCACGCTCTATTGTTCCTTTCATTTAAATACACTAATGTGGATGAATG
Organism: Chaenogobius annularis; assembly: GCA_015082035.1. NCBI lineage: Eukaryota > Metazoa > Chordata > Actinopteri > Gobiiformes > Gobiidae > Chaenogobius > Chaenogobius annularis. The sequence continues at coordinate 1,473,308 of BJKM01000051.1, forward strand.
TGACTGGCAGTAAGGCAGTGCTTATTTCTGAATAGATAGTATTTCATTTCATTGAGTAATTGAAAAGTTTAAAATGAAATCTCTGCTGTCTGCATTGGCCAAATAACACTATAACATATATATATATATATATATATATATAAATAACATGTTTAAGGACAAAGCATAAAACCAATTTGAAAAGTCAAGGTCTTCAACACCGACATAACACTTGATTTTAAAACCATGTACCTCGCATGTAAAACTCCAACAATGAAAACGACAGATGGATACCGGTGGAATGTATTTTTGGCTGCAGAAAAATAGCAATAACAAGGAGACGGATGACATGGATAGAGCTGAATTTTAAGGACTGGGCAATAATAACTTTGGATAGTTACCAAATGGAGAAAACATTTGATGGGCAAATGTGACAGATAAAAAAAAGGACATTATTTTCTATGGGTTGCTCTTTGTTTTCGTCCTTTTCGCTCTGTGTCTTGCTAAAAAATTCAAGCATTTTCTTGAGCCGGATCGCCTCGCCACAGATCTGACCTGTCCCTTGCCCTGTTGGTGTCACCTGCCTGTGGAACATTTCAGGCATTGCAATAAAATCTGCATGAAAATCATCATCAAAAAAGCATCATGACGCACTCTTTGTGTAATTTAATGTATGTACCTGTATGTAACCAATGATATTTTATTTTTGTATGATTTCTGCAGTGCGCCTGTTTGAGGACCACGAGAACATGGTGGAGCCACTGCTAGCCTGGACCCGAGACAGCGAGAACCAAGTCCTGTTCAAAGAGATGCCCGAGAAATACGAGGTGTTCAAGAACCCGCAGGTGGGTCTTCTCTCATGGAATATCATTTGTTTCATCAGATTTTTTATATTTAACGTATACATTTTCATGCACTCAAACTCAGCAGTTAAAATAAAACAGAGTGTTAAATTTGCAGTCGATTAAAGAAATGTCGTAGGGAACCGATCTAATTTGTCCAAAACCTTGTCTCCTTGATTCCTTAACTCTGAACCCCACCCACAGAAGAGAGAGACCAATAGGAAACAATTGCTAAGGCCTTGCCATCTTGGATTTTTGCTAAAAAAAAAAAAAAAAAAGATCTGTGAATTTTGCCCATTGAATTTAATTGTTCTGTGTTTTTTGTTTGTTCTGTTTGGATACATTTTGAAAACTGAACCAAATGTTATACAAAAAAAAAAGAATTTGAAGGCTTGTAATTATATATACATTGAATATAATATATTTTTTCTTTTCAAACTGAGAAAAACACACTACTGAAAAATGCAGCTACCAAAATGCACAATAAAAAACAATACAAAATAAATTAATAAAAATGGCGGGGAGGCTTAAAAAAATTTTAGAAATTCACCAGGAACAAATATTCTTCCATACAGTATCCGCTGCCCCACACATCACAACACACATCCATTAGCATCCTGGGTCCGCACATACGCGCTACTTCATCACAGACTATCGTTGTGTACTATCGCTGCAGTCCAAACCTTGTAGACCTTGTATTTTTGGCCTCTGTTTGTACAACTCTCTCTAAATTATGACACGTCTGGCATTCAAGGAAGCAACAACTTACTGTGATGTTTCAGCATAAAGGGCCCCGGCACTGACATCTTGGCATGTTTGGTGATATAATAGCTGCCCATTATAATATCTGAGAGTTTAATGGATTCGGTGTGTTGGCAGAGGACTAATGGCCTGATTGCCGCATGGAAAGTGAGGAGGCATTCACGACTGTAATGTACTCAATCACGCCGTCCACATCCCCCACAAAACATAAGTCTGTTTTATACTATGCAGTTTATACTCTCAACGTTTGACAAGAAGTAACGAAATAAAAGATCTTCCCTGTGGCTGCTTCACCACATTCATGGAAACATAAAAGGCTGGTGTATGAATCAAACTCACCGCTTTGTCAGATGGACCACCCCATGATGAATAGAAGGGGGTTTTAGAGGATGCTGGGTATTATCAAAAAGTGTAAGATTTGTAAGAATAAAATGTTTGCGATCAATTATTTAAACTTGCTTTTTGCTGATGATGTGGAAATGGTTCTCAACATGTCTTATTCAATTAGATTTAAAATGACATCATGGTTAGAACCGTTTGGGTTTTTAGCTCTCCGGCAGCCACAAAGTTGGCTCAAAATCTACAGCGTTATGCATGTTGAAACGTTTGAAAAACACTTTTATATGGCTCTTCAGAGTTTGATTTATGTCTATAATCAGCTGATTTCTCTGAGAAATTGCATGGAATATTCCTGTTTGTAAGTTGGAACGGGCTAATCGGACAAAGGACCATTTTAAACAAACATTTGATTATGAATTATGTTTTTCAAACCTCATATTTGAAGTTAATACAACAGTTAAAGAAGATATATTGTGCTTTTTTGTGTGATATTTAGCATTAAACTATAACATACATTGATAACTTACATTATTTTACCTTTACATTTTAGTTGTAAACAGCAATTTTGATCTAAAATGGCTTAAAAATAGAAACAGGCCCATTGAGTTCTTGTTCAAAACTGCAGAATTGGGATTTTACAAATATGTTAGTCAATAAATGTACTGTAATCCCTCTACTCGGATGAATCGTTGTAGTTTATCAATAAATTATAACTCTTTTTAATTATATTTTGGAAGTGTTTGTATGTAGAGTCTATTTCAATAATGTAAAATTTGATTTCAGAACTTCTATCTCTGGAAGAAGGACCGAAAAACCCTCAAAGACATGAAAGACAAGGACAAGGAGATATTGATAAAGGTAAGAAAACACATTCTATTCCTTTCTTCCCAAAGCGAGCTGTGTGTCTAACCCTTTTATGGCGGTCGGCCTCTGCAGGAGAACTTCTGTGGCACCTCCATCATCGTCCCGGATCTGGAGGGGGTTCTGCACCTCAAAGAAGACGGCAAGAAGTCGTGGAAGCAGCGCCTCTTCCAGCTCAGGGCCTCTGGAATTTATTATGTGCCTAAAGGGAAGACCAAGGTCAGGGGTCAGGGGTGCCGACATGATTTGTAACTGTGACGTGTTGGGCGTCGTGATAAGTGTCTATATATGTGTGTGTGTGTGTGTGCAGTCCTCCCGTGACCTGATCTGCTTTGTTCAATTTGACAACGTAAACGTCTACTACGGACAGGACTTTAAGAGCAAATACAAGGCCCCCACGGACTTCTGCTTTGTACTCAAGGTAACTACACGCTCGGGACATTTATGAACTTGAAACAACAACAAACACACAAGGTAATGTTTTCTGATTTCTGGTAATAAATTGCGCATAAACTTCCAAACTTCCAAACAAAATACCGGTATTATGTTTATTATTATGTTTACAGCAATATAATATTTACAAATAAAGAGAGCAGGATAAAAATGATATATATAATAATAATAGAAATAATGAAAAATAATCATATGGGTACAATATGACAAAAATGATGGCACAAGTCCAATAGTCAAATCCCATTTAGTCCAATGATCAAATTTGTCCATTTGGATTTGCCTTTTTTTAAACCTCAAATGATCAGAGAGGACTTTTCAGTACCGGATGAGTGTATGTAAAATGATAAACAAGACGCATAGGCGTCCAAAAGTATTGAAAAAGTCTCAAGAAAGATCGTATGCATTCTTTCACTGGTCCTTCCACATGAGTTTGCCAAAGAGAGTGGATATTTCACAAATCAAATTAGTAGCAGCCAACTTGCTTATTGGTCCACACATCTGGTCGTTTTATAAGCTTTGGAGATATCAAAAATGCATGACAAATGAGTCCAACGCAGTCTGACATGGCTCTTCTGTAACTAGTCGTGAAAAATGTTGCATACTTTGTGATTTTGGTTCATTTAAATTGGTCTAAACTTTAAAAATTCTGCCAAATTTTCATTTTCAATATTTAATCAGCGCTGTGTTTTTTCTTGTTACCATAAAAAATACATTCTGCTGCATTCTCTTTACAGTAAATGTCTATTGTAATAAATAGTTGCATTTAAAGAAGTGAAAGAAGAAGTGGTGACAGGAACGAATGAACAAAACAGTCTAACATAGTATAATTAAATGGAAAAACAAACAAATGATCATGGTTATTCAATAAAATCACATGTTATTGTTGTTGCTTTTGCAATTGCCAGATTATATAAAGTTGTTCTCTTTTTTTTTACGCAATATGAAGTAAAAAAATCACATAATCCTTACGCTGACTCTGGAGAAATGAGCTCAAATTAGTCTGGGCGGGGTAAAACAGGATGTGAAAGTGTTCCTTTTCATTCTTTTTCCCCTATCTCGTCTGTGAAACACTAACATCAGCAGATCGCGTGCGGGGCTAGATGCTCAGGACCAAAGCAGAAAAGAGCTTAGTGAGGCGCAGATAACGAATTACCTGCAGGTGAGAGACAGCATCCTCAAGGTTGGCTGTTGAGGTGTCAGGGCCTGGGCCAAATGACCTGTCGGATCAGACGAGTGAGGAGACCAGGGGGAGATCGGGGGGAGACCAGGGGAAGATCAGGGGGAGACCGGGTCCGGGATGACTTCTAACTTCTTCCAACCTTCAGACCATGAATGAGTTAAGCCTCTAAAGGTGATGCAAAGTGAGAAAGAGCTGCGGATTCACGAGAGGAGAGTTCAGCAAATTAGACTTTACGACCCGACAAAACTGCCTCCATTTACAGACAAACTATTTAGCTTCATCGTAGTAGAAGAAGAATCACCTGAGGGAGGCCTATAATAGCTACTCATTATCAACAACCTTAAACTGATGCCCTTTAAAGAGCTGCGTCTAGTGACACGCTGCCCTCTGGTGGTAATTGTTAGAATTATATTATGAAACTATGAAACTTGGAAGTACAAAGTCATATGGATGTCAAGATTATTAGATTTTCAAAGCAAAATGAAGTCTTTTTTTAACTCAATCTATTGTCTACAACTTTTTATATGGCTGTTTTTGTCAAAGTTTAATTTTATAAAGCTGGTCACAAACTTGAGGAATGTGTTAGACAATGAGAATGGAAGAAAATGAAAGATTTCACAGCTGTTAGGTCATGATTTATGTGAATAATCGTACGATTGTGATGTTTTGGGGGGGTTTTCTTACAATGATTGTAACTAAAACTTGATATCATGGTCTAATTTCTAGTTTTATAGTCAGTCTAAATGAATTATTTGTCTTTACAGCATCCCCAGATACAAAAGGAGTCCCAGTACATCAAGTATATGTGTTGTGATGACGAGAGGACAATGAAGCTGTGGGTGACTGCAATACGTATAGCAAAGGTAGAAATGAGTAATCGCACAAAAAATAAATACAATAACTTTAAAATGATAAAACAACTTTCCAGAAATGACAATGTGACTGGTTTTTTTTTGTTGTGTTTCCAGTACGGTGCGGCTCTGTATAAAAACTTCCAAAACTCTGAGAAGAAGGCTGCCGTCAGTGCCATGTTCTCCAAAAACAGCACTCCATCGAGCTCCAGCCAGTCCACACCATCTCCAACCATTAAAGGTACAGACGAACTATCGCAATATCGACTTTTATAACATATCCAGTGTTGACATTTCTTTTTACTTTACAGCTAAATCTACAAGCCAAGCTAACGGGCATGCTCCTCAACCCTCATCAGGGCCTATCACTCAGGTACGGACCCCCAATGCACTGCTGTATCAGTTTTTTAATAGGCTTCAAATGGCATGACGATATTCTAAAAGGCCTACAGTTTAATATAAACCTGGAGTTTGGCATTTGCCTTTCAAAATAGATGGATAAATAGAAGTTTTGACCTGGTTTATGGTTAATATCTTCATGAAACCAAAGAGGGCACAAACTAAAGAAGAATTTGGTTGCAATAGCTTCAAAGTGCGATGGCGCTACTTTAAAATGGCAGCTTTGTTTCATGGACCCAGTCTTTAACAAATAATAACACAGTTCAACAATAAAATAAACTGAATTCTGTAAACTGGAGAAAAAAAAGTGCCACTCATCCAAGTAGCTTCTTCAGTTTCGTTTATAGGGTAGTGACTTACCAGTTCTATGTCAAAGGACTTCAATTTTGTTTTACAATGGAGCCTGCCTGGACGAATGAGGGACTAAAACAGACAGTCCGATTCAACAATTGTGAATTTTCTGCTTGAATAAAACAGTGAATCTCCCAGAATGTTATCATAATTTATTCAGACCCCCATTTGAAAATATGAACGCAACCTTTTAGATAATATTGTCATAGTTATTGTCATATCATTCTATTGTTTTTTGTTTTTATTGTCCCAGGACCTTGAACATATCCCACATCCCCCTCCTCCCCCACCCTCTAGTCAAACTTTCCCTCTCCCTCCGCCTGGCCCTGGCTCCTCTGCTCCGCCACCACCTCCTCCTCTGTCCGCCAAGCACTCATTCAAACTACCCCCCAAGCAGCGCCAGCCATCAACCCGATTCCCTCCGCCTCCAGCCTCCATGGACCCCCTGCCACCCCCGCCACCTCCGCCACCCAGCGAGGACCCCTCAGAGGCCCCTCCTGACTTCCTACCACCTCCTCCACCTGCTTCCAGTTTTCCCCCACCTCCTCCACCGAGCTCCATGACCCTCCCACCTCCACCACTAAACTCCATGCCTCTCCCACCACCTCCAGCAGCTTTCGACCTACCACCTCCACCACCGGACCCATCCTTCTTACCGCCACCTCCGCCTCCGCAGGCCTTCACAGGGGCTGGGGGACCACCGCCGCCTCCTCCTCCTCCTCCACCACCAGCAGCAGCCTCACTAGGTGGTATGAAACTAGCAGTTCGTTCCTCTGGGTCCCTGAAGAAGACTCCACCCGCTCCACCAAAGAGGACAACGCCATCACTCCACGGGGCTGGTGGAGGAGGAGGAGGAGGAGGAGGAGGAGGAGGAGAAGGGGACTTAATGTCAGAACTGATGCTCGCCATGAGGAAAAAACGAGGCAATGTTTAACATAAGAATAAAGATAATGAATACGAGGAGTGGAACTGTGTCCATGGAAAAGACCTGTTGGATTAAGCAGGGGGCCTGTGATGTGGAGGTCTAAGCCTTGGAATAATATTACATACAGAGGTGGCTATTGTGTATTAAACAACTCTAGTAAGTGTACTGTTTCTCAGAAAACACTGTCCATCACCAAGACCTAGAAGAAGTACACATCCAAAGAATTACTCCAAAAATTTGGTAAAAATCGAAGTGATGATAATAACAAACAGAAATATGTTTTAGTATTGATGTGATCATGTGCTTGTTCACTCAAGTTGTCCAAAAGTTACTCAAGTAAAAGTAAATGATGAGTCATATACCCACCTCTGACAAACCAGTATAGTATACAAATACATTCAATTGTTTATTGTATTAAAAAAGGTCATGAGCTACTGTACTGTTTTTTACTGAATGCTATAGTATGTCAGCATTTTGTTTCTGGCACATGTTGGTTTTAACTTGGAGTAAATACTAGTAAATAATGTGTAATAGTGTTTAATATTTAATAAAAACAAATGGAAAATATATTTTATTTTATGTCATTTCTTTACTTTACTATTTCCATGTCCTCTCATTCTTCTGAGAAATATTACCTCTTCAGAAATGAAGAAAACACACTTGTTTCTGTGCGCATTCATTCCTCTTCAATAAAGCTATAGCTATTGCACACGAATCTAAGTATTTGTTGTCAGTGTGGAGCATGTTTCAATGATCATGGCATTTACATGTCACTCCTCAAACAGATCTGACCTTAACCTTGTGACAGTTGTCTCTCTGCAAAGCCCTCTGCAGTCTCTTGTGTAACCAAAGATGATAGAACATTGCATGGTGCAGCAGCTCCCCCTAGCGGTGTAAATTATGATCAACGTTTTCTTAGGATTTTCGGGCATACTTAAAAAAACAGGTGAAAAATACATTTTCTATGAAATAATTGAGGATACAGACCCCCTGCAAACATTGTGGCAAATTGGGGAAAGCTGAGCTCACTAAAGTTGGGAGCTTCTGTTTTTGAGGGACTATATTACTTAAATTTGTTTTTTTTGTCAAATTCATGAACATTATAGAAACCACAATCCCATGAAACCTAAACCTGATATTAACCATTCATATGTATATTATAATATAATTTAATATTACCATCAGACCAGTTAATTATATATATTTTGTTTTAGTTTCATTGGCCCCTTCATGAAAACATTTCTGCAAATAGCACACAAAGAACAAAAGATATGTACTACATTTATTAGACAATACCGGAAATATTTATATTACCTTTTCAAAACTTTGGCTCTAAGTTCAACATAACTTTATAATTCTCAATGCAACACCTCAAGCTGTGATATTAATAGCTAGGAATAAACCCAAAATGGGGTTTATCCAAAACTTCACTTATGCTGAATGATCACAATCTTTCTGACTCTAAATTATTTAATTGTGCTTTTCAACATGGAACTTTATCCACTTTTATCTTCTCAAAATAGAATTTTTAACTTTTTCTGCAAGAAAGATGCTGGAAATTTAAGATCCAATTTTTTCAAGCGTCCAATTGCACCAAACGCAAGAGATTCATTATTCTTAATGGTATTTACCCCTCTGCTGACTTCTTATGCAAACGATTTGATTTGGAGAGTAACAACTGTTCCTTCTGTAATGAATGTATTGAAACTACTGACCATATTTTTAATGAATGTATGTTTACTAATGCCTTCTGAGATGATTGATCACTGGTTATCGCAATATATGCCAGTTCCAAATAGACATTTAAAAACAACTTAATTTAGATTTATCATCAATTACACGTATAATATGTCTATTAACTCCACACTGATTCTGGAAAGTTTTTATGTAAAAAAAAAAAAAAAAAGATTTCAAACATGTAAACCACTTTTCAATATTTTTCATAAAGAACTATACTCATTCTTTTCATCTCTGTGGCACGTGAATAAAGGTACTGCTGTGACTTTCTTTGAGTCACAGCAGTACGAATTGTTCTCTACAAATAAACTTGCCTTGCCTTTGAAATGAAACTAATAAACCTGAACCCCTGGCAAAAATCAACTTGAAAAGGCAACTACAACTCTTTCCTTCTCTTTGACTGTATTTACTATTATTTATTTATTTTTGTATTTACATTCCGTACAATTACTCTCTATTTTGTGTTGTTATTCATACTTCGTGTACGTCTGTTGCCCATCTATTGCCCTACTTTCTTTTTCTTTTTAAAATTTTTGGCCCGTAGGCTTTATTAGACTTGAAAGACAGCGTGAAATGGGGGATGAGAGTGAGGGGAGGACATGCAGTAATTTCCCGGAGTCGGGATTTGAACTCACGTAAATTCTCAATAAGAAAGTACTAAGTTGTAGTACATGTAGAATGAATTCCCGAATTCCTAAATTCAATTTCCAGGCAACTGTGCTGCTGTTATTTTCCCCGCTGGTGTCTCATTATATATGGTCAAGATTTCTATTTAAAGATTATCAGTCTATGGAAGCCTAGTTCCACCAGTGATTAAAAAATAAAAGCGCCACAGAAAGTCATAATTTATATCAGTCCAACAATGCACAGAATAAATTGCTGTTTATCTTCGGCCAGCAACCAGTTTGTGCTAAACCGCTTGCGTCATCAACCAGCGACCGCCGCTTCTCTTCCTGTTTCATAAAGTTAGCAAAGCGATGCACGCCGCGGCTGATCATGGCGGGGCCGTGGAGGAATGTGTTCAGGACATGGTGTACGGGGTGTACAGCCGTGACTCTGTCTGAAACCCTGCGGCTCCATCACTGCAGGCCCCTGTCCTCCACCGCGGTGCATTTAGCCCGGGCGTGCTTGAGGCGTGCACCGGGAAACGAGGTGAGTGTGTGCGGACAGGAAACCGGGACAGGAGCGCTGCTGTCAGACCTGGGAAGGTCACGCTGTTCAGCTGTCACTCTGTGGTTATACATTAATCACACCTGGATCTCCTGTGGCATGAGTGTTATGTAGTGTACTTCTAACAGCATTTTGTAATAAGTAAGTTCAATGTTTAACATTACATGTTATATTCGACATTGTGGTGGGATGTTCTTACTATGGAGAAAGGTCAAGAATCCATCTGACCTTAATGTGACCCTTTAGTCCTACTTCTGCCTTCATTTATTCGCACAAAGATGCTTACATTCGATGTTTAATTAATTCAGTCATTCATTGTGCCCTTAGGTAAGCACACGCCTTCACGTCTGTACTTCTAGTTTATAAATCACACACAAAAGTACTAAATAAAAAACTGTTATTGGGTCAAAACGTTTTCACTTTTAGTTTAATCCAGTATTTAAAAATGTATTAAAAAGTGTTCATGTTGAATTATTTAATTATAGCTGTCATTTTCTTTCAGTGTTGGCTTATTCTTTTGCATCATCTTTTTTTTTTTTTAAGATACAACCATCTTTATTGCAGCAGTCAGCGCCAATAACCTTACAAAGGTGTACTGTATCCCTCTTCTGGTGAGTTTATCTAGTCAATTACATTTTGGACATTGACCTTTGTTGCTCTGATTATGTTTAATTATTATTGTTATTTTATTTCCAGGCATAAACCAAAATACCTATATCCTACGCTATGCTGTAGACCTATACACAGTGATGCAAAGCCTAAAGACCCCTTCTCTTTGGCCCAGAGAGACTTAACAAGTTTATATGATGACATCAAAAAGGTAGGCTTCAAACTCTGAGACAGTAGGGCTGCACAATACAACGCAATCAATCCCTATTTGATTTGGCCCAATTATCAACTTGCAAATATTGCCATTATTTAGACATTGTTTAGACCTCTAAAAGTATTTCCCTCTCATATGTTAATCCTCCTGGAGGTGTACACCGTGCACTCTAAACAGAATCCTACCCAGAAAAATCGCAATTTGTTTTTTGACCGAAGTCATGCAACCCTACATGACAGTAATGTTAAATTAACCACATAATTAAATTACATGAATGATACTAGTCTACCATGCATGTATTTTTATGGCTGGCAAAAGGAGCTGAAAGTTATTTACTGTCCTAACCCCAGCCTAAATATACACGTCTAACATTTTTGTCTTCAATAGTATGTCATTGTAATTGATGTTCCAGGAGCTGTTTGTGGGGACAGAGCTCAAGTCTCTGTGTGATTACTACTTTGATGGCCAAGGCAAAGCCATCCGACCAATGATAGTTGTCCTGATGGCACGTGCAATGAACATTCACAACAACAAAGAGGGGTAAGATGTGGATGAACGTTTTTAAGGTGAACTGGTTATGCAGTCAAAAAAATGGTCCTAGCACTCTCACCTTACAACAAGAAGGTTCTGGGTGACCCCCGGTTCGGACCAGGCCTTTCTGTGAGGCGTTTTCATGTTTCTCCGCATGTCTTGAGTGGGTTTCTGTCTGGGCGCTCTGGTTTCCGCCTCAACCCAAAACAATATGTATAATCCTCCAGCTAAGGTTCTGACCAAGCCTTGTTCAAGACCTGGAGGTAGGGTCCCGGGTGCTGCTCCGTGGTGTTGGGTGTCCTCTGCTCCTTAGTTTGCCCCAGTGACCTGTTGCTTAAACTTCATTTACCAAAATGATAACACATTAAACCTACATATTTTACCACTAGTAGTCTATTGAAGGCGGTATACAATATATTATACTCCAGCAAATTAAACAAAAGTGTTTAATGCGTTACAACGGGGGAAAGGCAGTGCACTGTAACATTTGTTTAACACACTGGTTTTCTTGTAGAGACCTGCTTCCAGGACAGAGGGCTATCGCCATGATCTCTGAGATGATCCACACTGCCAGCCTGGTGCATGATGACGTCATCGATGGATCAGACAAGCGCAGGGGCAAACGGACCATACATGATGTGTGGGGTGAAAGAAAGGTGCCGAGTTAGACGCCAATTCTATAGTTAACCTTTTGTATATTTTGAATGAAGGCTTGAATGTTGAATCTGTTTGTTCTGCTCATTAGGCAATCTTGGCTGGTGATTTTATCCTTTCAGTCGCTTCTATGGCGCTGGCTCGCATTGGGAATATTTCAGTGGTGAAAGTACTCTCTCAGGTTATAGAGGATCTTGTTAGAGGTAAAAAATTATGTTGATTTAAATTATAAAGGTCATGTTCAGTTTGCATAAATTATGGTTTCTTCATATTGACCTTTTGCATACAAGGTGAGTTTATGCAGCTGGGCTCAAAGGAAAGTGAGAATGAGCGATTCAAACACTACCTCGAAAAAACCTTCAAGAAGACGGCCAGTCTCATCGCCAACAGTTGTAAAGCAGTATGTACGTTCTGTCTTTGCATGAATACCCCCAGATGGAGAGAAACCTCCATTTGTTGAGTTACTATATTTTATTTACAGTTTTGTGTGTTTTGCTCTTTTTTTGTTTTGTTTTTTCAGGTTTCAATCCTTGTTAGCCCTGATCCAGAAGTTCATGAAATTGCTTTCCAGTATGGAAGAAATGTTGGAATAGCTTTTCAGGTAAATACTTACTGGTATTATTAACCAGATATATGGCTGTGAGCCTCGATTTTACTTTCACGAGAGAAAAATGTTAAACAGAATTAATGTCTTCCATGTTGTAGCTGGTGGACGATGTCTTGGACTTCACATCAGGAGCCAGCAAGTTGGGAAAGCCCACTTCTGCAGATCTCAAACTGGGCCTGGCCACTGGACCAGTCCTGTTTGCATGTCAACAGGTGAGATATAAAACTGAAAGTGTAGATGACTGATTTGCAGAATAGCTTAGATTTGTTCAGGTTTACTTTGAATACTGTTGATACACTGAACGTGCAACTAGAATAAAAGCATGAGCAAGTTTTTTTTCCTTTGAGCAGTTTCCTGAGCTTCATGCAATGATCATGAGGCGTTTCAGCTCCAAAGGAGATGTAGATCAAGCCTGGCAGTACGTTCTTCAGGTACGACTAGATTGACTTTATTAATTATTATGTTTAATACTCATTTTCTCCATTCTTGTCTTCAGAGTGATGGCGTGGAGCAGACCCGGTTCCTGGCCCAACGTTACTGTCAGGAGGCCATCAGACAGATCAGTCTGCTGCGGCCCTCACCGGAGAGAGACGCCCTGATCCGACTGACTGAGATGGTGCTTTCCAGAGACAAATGAACCTGCACTGCCAGGCGTCACTTCAGGCAGCTACCGGAGCCCCACAACCTGGGCTCGGTGCACCTCGGGCTGGTCCAGAAGGAGAACCCTTCAGGCCTGTGTACCGTGCCAAGTCAGAGTGGTGTGTGTGACTATCGAGGGTTCTGTGGACTAACTTGCTTTGAGTCTTCTGTACAAAGAGGGAAATTCACTTGAATTTGAAGTGGACTATATATTACTGAATTGAATTCACATTTGTACATTTCGATTAATGTATGGCACTACAGCCCAAAACTTATACACTTACAGTACTGTATCCACTTGGCCTCTTTGCTAGCCAATTTAAGTAAATGCTGTGCTAGTTACAAGCAGGTCAGTGTTGCTTTAGGGGTGGGCGATATGGCAAAAAATTATGTTTTAGCACGATTCATGTAAACGTATTATGTTTGAGAAAATCATCTGCTTCTTCTGAAAGTTAATACTTCATTGCAAAAAGTGTCTTTATTAGAGCACAGCATTCAAGACAAAACTGTTGAATCACAGCAGTTTTATCAAATCATGCACACTGTCAGGAATGAGATCACTATTCACTTTCTCACCATATCGCCCAGCCTTATCGCTCGAGTATTCATTGGTGTCTGTTGGATTGATGTTGATCTCCGTCCACTTCAAAGGCCAAACTCAACATATTAAGAGGTTTACTCTGCCTTGCTAAGTGCTCTGGAACAGCAATGGCCTTAACAACCATTACAACTGTACTCTCAATAAATCTGTTTTTTAAACTCAGTCTCAATCCTTTCAAACAAACACAAGCTGTACATAGAATTGTTTATTATAAAAGACTGTACATTAAATTTTCAATCAACACATTGTATATACAAAATGAAGGGCTGAAAGATAACTTTAATTCCACCTTTTTCATTGGTTTTAATAGCATACTGGGCAAAAGCAATAAAATGAAGAAGCAGCGAAGATGAACATTATGGGACGCCATGTCAGTAATTGCTAGCACCTGAGAGACACTGTACGGTTGAAATTGATTGTAAAAGTTAAATCACATCCACTGTATTCCATCAATTGTGGTTCACAATATCATCGGCACCGCTTTTGAAACGAGCTCTACAAAGTAAATTGGTCAGAACTGATTTGCCAGGCAGCAGTTTCAGTGTAAGGACCCCTGCACACCCCCTGCTGTTAAGAATGATTAAAGAAGAAATTGAAAGAGGTTATAGGATGTAATTTTGGATAACTTTAGTCCAGATAGTTTTTAGTTATGACTTTTGAAAAACCTTAACAGACTTTCATTTAGTAGGTGAAATTATACTGACTAGAATAACGATTTCTTTATTTAAACTTTAACTGTCCCATCTAGAGAACCTGGGTAGAATTGGTCAAACTACTAATAGAAAATGTATAGTATAGTATAAAAACAAAACAAAAACAGCTCTAAATTGACGAATAAGTGTATCTGTTGCATTTAGGCTTTTAACTTACAACCAGCTAAAATTAAGCGGTAAAAGGCCAATGAATGAAATCACTTATCTCCTTTAAATACAGTGATGTGACAATCATCATTTAATGCTAACCTAAACGGAATGTGTGATGTTAAAATAAAAAATAAAAAGTTTGAAATGAAATAATTTAGAAAAAAGGTATGGGTTTTTTCAGCACCTTATAACTGTAAATGAATTAAAATATAACAAAAATAATGGCGACAAATTCAGATAATATCTCTATATAATTTTGCATGCTTTACCAAGAAGATTCTCAACAGTAAGTCCAGCTTCCAACACATTTAGCCTTTGTATAGTTACCAATCTGTATTAAAGTTGTATTACGTAACTTTGTTTGATGGAGGTTTTACCAACTACTTGTTACATAGAGTAGCTTTAAGTTCCATTTGGAGTCTGGAGAAAACGATTCAACTGTATATTGGACATTCACTGCATTGACACTGAGTAACCTCGAGCGGTTATTTACAAAGTACAAACATCTGAAGGTGCTGAAGTTTTACTTGTTCCGTTCAATACTGTTGTCCACAATCACCTTCAGCAATGTGACCATCAGTTGTGCAGTCTAATACTTTACTTTTGTTTTTCATTTTTACATATTCCATACATAACTGCCCCCCATTTGCCCGTAGAACACCAAAATAAACTAAATAGAGATTTAATTCGAGAAAGAACATTCGGTCATATCAACAGGAGATCTTGCAGTTAGGTTTTGTCTAAGTTAGCGCTGCAAGAATGAAATATCTACAGGAGTAAAGTTGACTTGAATTAGAAATGTAATCGTGATTTTAATTCATTTATGGAGATTTTTACGTAGAAATCAGATCTGATATTTTGGTTTTCAAGCCATTTTTCCAGCTACAATTTATAAACTATTGTGAAAATAAGCAGAACGATGTGTATCTGAGGCTGCGTTCACACCCTTCTTGGTTTGGTCCTGGTTTGGTTCTCTTCTAGTTCTGGTTTAGTTCCAGTTCAGTCCCTGTTTTGATGTGGTGTATGGAAGTATAAACGCAGCCTAAGTTGCTAGTTCTAACCTTGTCAAACAGCTCAAATCAGTTCAAGTCATTTTTGAAGCTCGAGTAGATGTTCCTTTCGTGAGCGTCGAGTGTGGCGTTGGTTGGTCTGGCTGTAGATGATATGACGGTGTGAGCAGGTCCCTTCAGTCTGCGTAGTGCATGATGCTCTCCACGTAGTTGCCGGGGAAGAGGCCCGTGACGCCGCCGCTCACGCCCTCGAACCAGCCGTCGTCGTTCTTCTTCACCACGTAAATGATGGCGCCCTCCATGAAGCTCAGCTCGTCATCTTTGTCTTGAGCGTAGTCGTATATGGCCACCACTGGGAAGAGACAAAAGGCTTCGTAAAAACAAGGGTCGGATCATTAGAGAAAACATCTAGGGCTGTATTTGGCCAACTACAGGTATGCCCTGTGCATTGTTTAATCGACTTAAATAGGACGCTGCGTGGTACTGGCAAAAGCTCTCAAAATGATAAAGATCTCTCAAAAACTGCTCACAGTAAGGAACTTGTGAAAAACAAAACAGCAGATTCAAATGTCTAGTCACTATCACCTTCCAGCAAATCTCACTCCATACGCTGTCCTTTCCACTGTGGTCCGAAGGGTTAGACTGATTAGACCATTGATGATTAATTAATTGATTAAATGACTAAAGGGGTACCGCTCTAAAAATATTGAAGATGATGATGTTGAATAATGTGATAGTTCAGTTTTGGCTTTGTGAGGAAATAACTGTCATATCTGTCTAATCACCGTATGGATAAAAAAAAAAAAAAAATGTATAGCCATATATCAAAAAATATTATATACCCTACTGTGATTATTATTATCTGCATTATTTATTTGTAAGCAAAAACTGCAAGAAAAAAACAAAAGAAAAAGTGTATGGATCCAGAGTGGAACTATAAACGCTGATACTTCTTCCCCCTCTTTAAAGCTGCAGTACCAGACTTTTTTCTCTTGCAAATGAAGACATTTTTTCTCCATATATTATACTGTAAAAGCATCCCCTTGTGCCAAAATCAGACTGCTGCACACTGTCTGTATCTACTGGCTGAGCTTTGGCGGCCCGTCCCAGTTTCACTTCGCCTCCTGAAAAAAGCCGTTCTAAAGCCGTAGCGCCCGCCTGAAAATTCATGCATACAAATATTAACAATATGCCAAAGGGTTTAAGAACTAGGAACTTATTAGATAGATTTAAATACCTACTTCCTCCTTTTGCATTGTGAAAAGCAGGTACCCCAGCTTCAAATAACAAATACTTATTGTTGTTAAATGCCACTGACTATTCCACCAGAACACATCGTAGTTTAATGTTTAATTCAACGGTTGTGTATAATGAATAATGCAAAAATGTTATCCAACTGGCAGTTTTAACACTATTGAAATGTCAAGGTCAGTAATAGATTTTGCATCATAATCTCCAAATGGTAAAAAATAAAAAAATAAATATCACTATAGAATACACGTACACTACTGCTTATGCTTTTCTTGTGGTGGTGGCTGAATCGAAGCCCACCTACAGTCAATGTCATTAACTTTTCATTCCACTCTTCTGTGACTTTGGCTACGACCGGCCGGTCCATTTTCCCGGGGCTCGGAGTAAGCCTGTGTAAATTATGCAGTGGTGTCTTTTCTTGAGCAAACCTTTCTCGATGTAGTTCTTGGGCGCCCACTGTGGATCCCCGTCCGCGTAGGGGTCGCTGTAGTGCACCACAGCGGCGTCCTCTTCCTCGTAGTCCACTGGGGGAGGGGGCGGAGGGGGCGGAGACTCGTCAAACATGGGCAGGTCGTCAGGAGGAGGCGGGGGAGGTGGGGTCGGGGTATCTGCGACTAACGGAGAAGAGATATTAAAGGAGGTTTACGGAAACAAAAGCTGATATCTACCTGAGCTGAAATGACTTGAATCCAGAATATGAATGTGGATTTAAGGAACGTTTATGCACGTTAAGATATTTTTTGCAGCATATCAGACTTTAGTACAAAGTGGGATATAAAATTAGAACAATTCCAGAATTATGAAAACAATCAGATCTTAAAAGTAAGTATACAGGTAGTTAAAACTAGGGCTGAAACAACTGATTATTCGCAACTAATCGATCCCAGAGAAAATAGTCAACGAATGTAGTTGTTAATTGTTATTAGGAATATGCACAGACATAAAAACATATTCTAGTTTTATGACTCAGACAAAGCAAGAATGACATGAAACTGATACACAAAACATGTATATAACAGCTTTATCTGGGTCAAATCTGGATACAACTATTTCTATTCACAGGCCGTTCATAATCTAATCCGTGAATGGAAAGAATAGTCCCCAGATTAATTGAATGGCAAAATAGTCATTAGTTGCAGCCCAGAGTTTCTTTTCTGAATTCAAATCATTTCATCTTGATAGATATCATATTCCTTTTTGCAGTGCATTCTTACTTGATAACAAAGTCAGGCACTACGGCGAGTGTGTTACTTGATTAAAATGAAGAATGAGTTATCATTTTTATTCTTGAAAACACTTTCACACTACAGCGGTCATGCTTTTAGTGAGTTTTTTTAAGTGAATGAGTTAGTGAGGTTTTCGACAGATGACAACTGTGAACGCTCGACGCTCAAGTGCTGAAAGTAAGCATACTTCCCAATCGATTATAGCAAATCACTCAATTCTCTTCACAACATTTTTAATTAGTACACAAGTTATTCAATTGTGAGTTAATGGGTTTCTGTTACTAGTTCATATTAAAAGGACGATAAAAATAACTTGAATAATAATTAGATTTCGACACTATTGTGTGGTAAAACAAGTCAAACTACTTTTCCTAGGCCAATGTTAAGGATTAAACTGCAGTGAGGCTTCGTTACCAGCGGAGGGCAGCACAGCAAGTTCAATACTCCCCTTAAGACCTATTCATTCTCAGTGTATGATCAACAATATCACATCAAACTGGAAACAACTAAATAGCTGCAGGGTTAATCAAGTGAAATGTGTTAACCTTAGACGGATCGCACTCAACTCTTATTATGCGCTCATATTGTTTAAAAAGTTGTTGCTAGAAGAGAAGTTATTTTGGTTGTGAATGGACAGAGGGAAGCAGCCGGTGGAGCACAAAAAGCATGCGGAAGGTTGAAAGGAAAGAGGTGGTGCATTAAATGTGACCACTTCACTTACTGCTCTCCTGCATCCTGGCCACAAAGCCAGTCAGAGGTATCTGTGGAGTCAGCTGGGGCATGGGGGGTGGAGGGGGGGCCATGGGCACTGCAAGCCACAGAAGAAAAGCCAGAGGAAGAGAGACATGAGAAGCAGAAGTGTGTAAATCAAAAATACAGGTTTGCAAAGTGCTGTGCTGTTGTGACTTTGGTGACACGGCCGGGGTTGAAAAGTCCAGTGAGGTTTGTGACACTGGCGTTGGGATCACAGAGGCTAAAACCAGGATTACGGACAAATTCTGTCAATCAAGTAGTTCTTAGCGGTGATTGTTACAAGTGTAGAGAGAAATACACAGAAAATAGAAAAGGCATAGGGCTAGTGCACGGTGAAACTCTACATTTAATAGATATAAAAGAAAAAAGTGTAGTCACCACTATCACTAGGGTGCATTCAGATATTGTAGTAACAACCTAAGTATTTAATGAAAGCATATATGAATTTAACAAAGCCACATTACGATTCATTTGTCCACAGAAAAGTAACTAATAATAATAATAATAATAAGCTAATATTAGCAACAGTGCTAGTTGTAGTAATAATTGTGGTAGTATAAGTGGTAATAGCATGACTAATGGCAGTAGGTACTAGGTAGTAAAAATACTGCATTACCACTGTATTAACCCGGCCTCTTCAATTTACGGCCCGCGGACCAGATCAGGGACTCCAAACAATCTAATCCGGCCCGCAGCCAATCTTCCAATGTTTTATCAAGTTTTGGTCCTGGCTTTTAGATCTGGTTCAGTTCTGGCAAAATCCCAATTTAGTTTAATTCTGGCAAAGTCCTGATTCAGACTCGCTTGGTACTAGTGTAGTCCCATCTTAATTCTGTTTCAGCAATTCTGGTGGGCAATGTTGGTAAAACCTTTTGTATTTAATTTTTCACTAAAATCTAATAAAGCAGTTGTTAAATTATAATTCTTAAAACAGACTAGTTTTGGGGATATTTGTGCAACACCAAACTGAATCAAAAGTGGTGGTGTGTTGTGCCAGCGCCCTCAGGAAAGATTTTGTTAAATAGCCCTGGTATAAGGTAATAATTGTAGTAGTAGTCATGGTGTTGACCTCAAATCAAAATGAAATATTGTGACTGTAGGGATGGATACATCAAAGTACCAGTACTTTTACTTTGTGACTAGAAACACAATTACTTAACTAGGACTGAACCTGGAATTTACTCTGGAATAGACCACGACTAAACCATAATTAGAACAGGAGTCTGCATCAGGACAAAACCAGGATTAAACTAGGGAGTAGGACCAAACCACGACTATTGTGAATCATCACTATGGTGCTCTTTCCAAGCATTTACACTTTTTACTGGACTCAGAATGTCCTTACTTGAGTTCTGGCCGTAACCAGGAGTGCCCCCATTAACATGAGGCAGCTGTATCTGCTGTATCTGCTGTATCTGCAGGATCTGCTGCTGCTGCTGCTGCTGCTGCTGCAAGGAGAACTGCGAGGTGACGGAGGGCGCGCGGCGGTACGTGCCAGTGGCCGACACCATGGATACGGACGAGTTGGAGGGGTTGTGGCGCGAGATCTGCCGCGACATGGTTCCAAACTGGGACATGGGAGCGGGACCAAGACCAGGCCCGGGAGCCACTGCTGCAGAAGCCCACAGAGAGGGCACAGATAGGGCAAAACAGGAGGGTGAAAAACATGGAGAGGTTAGCGAGCAAGAAGAGCACCCAAATCATCAAAGTCACTGAGCTTTTTTAATTGATTATAATCCCGTTGCAAAAAGAGGAAGCTATGAAGTTATTTGAAGCAGTGTCAAGCTCAAGGTCGTCCAAAAGGCAGGTATTTTGAGGGTTTATAATTTTAGGATTGGGCCTTTTTTTAAATATATGTTAGCATGAGATGGGGTTATAATTTAAATATGATGTTTATTTACACGTTCGCTAATATCATGTAACAAATAAAGGACTTTAATAACTAACAGATTAAATCTGACCTTTTTGAACGCTTTTTTACATTTGCAAGTAAAGTAAGTTTTTACATTACAAGCATGATCATTTTCACTGTTGGCTAGCTGTCGAGCCTCCCGTTTTAAAGTTTAAGAATATCCTCTGAAGTGTTGACTTTGGTGAGCTACGAGTTTGACACTGCAGGTTAAGAAAAGCAGAGGAATCATAATGACAGATAATTAATAACATTGATTGCAGCACAAGAAGTCGTCTGATGAAACCTGCAAGGGTAAAAACTGAGAAAATGATTCAGCAGAGAGACTGAGGAGTGAGTAGTGCAGCAGTGAGTTCTAGGCCCAGGGAGCACCCTTATCTTTGACCTCAGCAACAACCTCTTCTGTTTTTCCAACTTGACAGATACTGTATCTCAAGTATTTCCTGGCTGAATCTATAGATCTCTTTCGACCCTGGATGTGCACTCAAAACATTGAAAAAATAAAATCTTTATCTACACAGAGAAAGGTTATTGTTTGTGTACAGAGGAGTACATACAAGATACAAGAACATACTGTGTTCAGACAAATGGAGGTTGGCATAGATTTGACTCGATAAGACAAAAAAACTAAAACATCTACGTTGCCAGGGACAGCACTCACATATGATTCAGAACCACATTACCCAGAAATCATTGCATTATTGGCTGTTGAAAGAACATATACAGTAATGCAGATGTTGCTGTACTAGTTGAACCATTTAACTTTCAATATAATGGTTTCTGTCAGTCCGTCTTATGAAAGAAAGTAATGCGGCTTATAACATGGTGAATCAAAAAAATAAAATAAATCACATTAGAATAAAATAAATACAATTAGGAGACTTGTTCATGCACATTGACTGGTAAAATAAAAAGAACCACCATCACCCAAAAGATGGTAGAATGCTGTGGAAGATCATTTGAATGAATCGTGCCATTTTAAATCTGTGCAGATCAAAGTTATATCCACAGTGCAGGCATGAGTGCTTATGACTCGTATGAACTGTACTTTAACGATGCTAAAGACAGCCTTTTGGACCGATTCAAACATGGATGATTTGGCTATTTTGCAGCACACCAACTACAGTAACTGGAGTGGAATTTTATTAGATCCAACTTTAAGTGCATATGACAGGTTAGACTACAGAGTTATAACAAGTTCTATACAGGTTTACAATGTTACTTCCTGGTTGGACATGAGAAGCAGATAGGAGTTAATTCCATAACTGTTACCTAGCAACCATATTGTAAACAACAAAATCCATATAAATAATGTCTTGACAAATAATACCTGATAAAACCTTTATTTTGTTAAATTATTGTTTAAACTGTTGTTAAATTGTCTCTTATTGATGACATCGTTGACACGTTTTAGAGCTACTTCCTGTAATTTTATTTTCAAATGTTCTTCACAAACTGCAGCTTGACTGATGCTAAACTATGAGAAATTGACCACAGGGACTATTCAGCCAAATAAAGTCAGAATTAGAAAAAAAACACAAAAACCTGTGATATGCACTTTAACATTTTAACATCTAATCTGTTTATGCAACTATGTATTATGCGAGTCCATGCTTGCAGTGTGGACATTAGAATCCCATTCAGAGCCCTTGTTACACCCTTTTACACCCATGATTGTGCACAGCCACCACCACCAGTTTGAGCACCCACAGTCCAGCAGGCGTTTTCCTGTGCGGGCGCAGACTCTCACCTAAGGGTGCTAGAGGGGGAGGTGGAGGTGGTGGTGGCGCCATTGGTGGAGCTGATCCAGGCAGGGGAGGAGGGGGAGGGGGGAGGGGGAACACCTGGGGGAGCTGACATGGGGGTCACTGTAACGAGTAATGCCATCGATTTACAAGGAAACATGACATTTTACAGATTTTTGTCAATCCATATCATCTGAAATAAAACGCATTGCAAAAACATAGTCCTACATAATTATTTTTCTACTTTGAATCATCTCAGCTCATTGTTAGAAACAGTAGACATATTGCACATAAACACTGCCATTTGGCTTCTGAATATAAGATAATTATCCAAGTCTGGTTGGCAGATAATGTAAGCACTAGAGGCGGGCAATAAATCAAATTGAATTAATATTG
The DNA here is from genome assembly GCA_015082035.1 of Chaenogobius annularis. Classification (NCBI taxonomy): domain Eukaryota; kingdom Metazoa; phylum Chordata; class Actinopteri; order Gobiiformes; family Gobiidae; genus Chaenogobius; species Chaenogobius annularis. The sequence goes on from BJKM01000051.1 coordinate 1,496,165, forward strand.
TGAATGTTGTTTCATATATGGTAAAAATGCAGTAAAAGCGCAAAATGAATTTTGCAATTGTGCATCTGGAGATATACAACAAAAAATATTAAAATTACAGTAAAAAGAGCTGATTAAATTAAAATGAACAAAATCATCAAGCGTAATCTTCCCAACAGAGGGGATATTTTTGGCCTTTTGTGGTTTATTTTATATAGTCCATCTCCATCCAGGCACATTCAAGCACATTCTTGATTAATTGTTAAAATAATGTAATTTAAAGATAATAAAAAATGAGATTTCGTCAATTAAACCCACCCATAGTGCATGAAATTTCAATGTGAACTTTCTTTTTGAGGTGCAAAAGTTTCTGAAGGCCAAACAAATGCAAAATACACACAATAATAAAGGAAAATGGGGTTAAACGCTCTGGATTGACATTGAGGTAAAACTGCTGCTTTTATGTTCAAACCCTCGATTAGCGCTACAGAGCTGGGAGTCTCAGAATGTGGGTTTACTGTACCGGCCGGTGTGTAGACGGAGCTGCAGGCCTAACGCGGCTTGGCCTATTTAACCCAGTAGGATAGAGAATCGGCTGTGCTCCGAACACAATGGGGCGGACTAATCCCTCTGTCTGGTAAACACGGGCTTTGTGGAACGCACTCGCCGCCTCTGCAGGAGCAATTTACACATGTGGCCTGTCAAGATGGGGATTAACTAAACTAAAATCTTCATTGTGTAGTCTTGTGGAATTTAATTTACATAGTTCAGTGATTGGTATAAGATGACTACTATATGATTCAATTTGATTCATATTCTATTTGCCCTTTGCTATAAATAACTATTCATTTCTGAGCTACTATGTCCAAGTAATTTCCCTGGTGGATCAATGAAGTCGCTGTACGTTAATGGATTTTGCAATGCATCGTTGTGAGAAAGTACGCATTTTTTATTAAATGTATCTCATATGGTTGGATTACATTTTTTTATGGTTACACTGCCTTTATTAAGGCGAGACACTAGAGGCAAAGACGGTTTGTTCTCTCACACATAAGCTTTTACCAGGAAATATAGTCCAATCAAGAAGTTTTATTATTCCATTTAATCCACTTGAAGGATTTGTTGAAATCTAATCCTAAACATGATTTATTTAATTAAAAAAATAAATAAAAAATTAGTAAGTAAATATGAAGGAAGACATTTGAACATGGCTCTATCCAGTTTTCTGATTTATATGTCCCCAATGTGTGCAATTTGAGCCAACATTACTGCATATGGTGAATTATTTTCTCTTACATTAAGAGCTATACATTTGAAACTAGTGTAGTTTACTTATATAAAAATGTCAGATTTGTTTTTCCTATTCACCGGCATGTCGTCTTTAATATTTAAAAAGGAACAAAATTCAGAAAAAAGTAGTTCAATGTGTCAGTGTCTTGAGCGCAAGTCACACATGTACTCATTATGTACACAAGGATCAGACATGTTACTACGGAGCAGGACTGCAAGGTACACAAGAGACATGACACACAACGAAGTCCACAAACTTCTAAATTGCAAAGTGATAATCGGAGAGAAAGAAAACTTTATTTTAGAATGTATTATTTGTAATCCATAATCGATCATATACATTGTAAGAGTGATCCTACCTGGACCAGAGTTGGGGATGGAGGGTGTCGGCACGGCGATGGGAATGCCAATCCCACTACTGCCGCTGTTCTCTCTGCTGCTGCTTCCCCCACTGCTGCCACTGAGGAGACAGAGAACATGGGTTTGGACTGGGTTCATCAACACAGATCCATTTTTAATAAAAGTGTGAGTCTAGCAGATGTATTTCCCCGTTTCTCCACTGCTTGCTGAGAAACGTAGAGGTGATCTTAGATTGTTCTATATCTCTATGCTAACAGTCATAAAACAGAGTCCAGAACTAGAAAATATTGATAAACAGTAATTATTGATATAATGCTACATTATTCCAAACCCTTCATTGCTGTGGGCTCATGTTTAATTGAGGTGTGGGCCGGCATATAGTCTCTATTATCATGCATTTCTATTAGAGATATTATTAAATACTGGAATATCACAACTTGTTTTAAAGAAAATGCCATTTTCCAACTAAAAGTAGAACATCCTCACATTCTATCATCTGAAAACTCAGTTTTGTTAAATGTACTGTCTACAAAACAGTAATATCTGATGTAAGGTTGTAAAAACTAATCGATACTTGCAAATTAGTTTCTAGTATTGAAACAAAACAACAACAACACATTAACTAGATGAAATTTGACCTTTCATGAAAAGTTTTACATAGATCCAATCACAGAATAGAACTGCAACGATTAATCAACAAATTTGGACAAGTAGAATATGTATATTTTTTTAAATTGTAATTGTATTTGATCATCGTAATGGCTCTCTGGACTGTACAGACAGAAAACACATATGAAAAGACTTCTAAATAAGGACGGCAGCATTATTAAATCAAAATGTAAAAAGATAATAAACAATTTCTAATTGTCATCAATAATAAACTTTATTTGGAAATATTCTCTATCTAGAAGCTTTCAGTCACCAGTTTTCAACCTTTATTTAGTTGATATATTTCAAAAGCATCAGTGTACAAAAGAAATAACCATTTGACTAATCAACTGAAATGATGATTAGTGACAGCCCTAAAAAAGAATGTACAAATATTTTGTATTGAAAATGCCTCTTGTGTCTGCCGTATGTATGTATGTATGTATGTGTGTATGTGCATTAACATGCACTGTTCTGACCAAATACATAAATATTATTATAAATAATATTTCAGCTTACTATAAAAGTGAAATAAAAGTACATCTACCTCAAAATGCTGCCATATAAACATCATATACCCATGAGCAGCCTCTACCCCAGTAGCCCCGCCCTCATAACCTCATTCAAAACTAATCCCATTGTAGAAACATTGTCAATACGCTCGTAGTCATCTTTAAATGTAGGTCATGTGAATCGCATGAATGTCAGCAGTGCCCTGTATCCCCCTCCTCAGTTTGACCCTTGTACGCGTGGGACAGCCAAATCCCCCTTTGCCTGCCTTGATCTCACAGCTAACCCGACAATACTCACCTGTGCTTTCTTTCCCACTTTGATCCTATGCACTCTTGACCCATGTAAAGCTTTTCCTACCCCCTATCCCCTTTGCCCCTCATTTTTTATCCAATTTCCCATCATGCCCCTCTCTGCGATCCGTGTCAGTAAGGCCCTCAGGCAGTTGGAAGGAACAGCAGAGGTTGGGAGGGCTCTGAAGGATGTGGGTTTGTGGCAAACAATCAGTACAAATAAGGTGAATGCAATATCTTAATACCATTAGAGTATTTGTAATGAGCGCTGTAGTACGCTGTAGTACTACTACTTTTACTATGACTAAACCCCCTCTATACTTCTGGGTTGATCCTTCCTAATCCCTGGCTAACCCACTCATTCCTTCGCAAACCCGTCTATCCTTTTCACTTGCAAATGGTTTGGAGGATTGTGATAACAGCAAAGGTCATTCAGATACAAGGCAATGACAAGGTTTTTGCTTGTGGATTATCGTATATGATTCATTAGTCTTTATCTATTGTAGTTATTAATGATAATGTGAATATGTCGGTGTAATCCCTCATTCGTCCAGGAGTGTTCCATTGTAGAAAAAGATTCAATTGTAGTGTAGAGTCCAGATGACTACAACTGAATCTTTTTGTACGATAATGTGAATAGTTAGCTAAATTAGGGAATAATGAAAAATGCAGGTTATAATAAGGTTCCTTAATCAACAATTTATAAAAGGTGTTAATAAGCACTAGTTATTTGTTATAAGCTTAACTTAAACTTAAACAATTACTGGCATTTGTAGATGGCTTATAATACCTTAGAAATGTTAATAAGCCATTAAACAATCATATGTGTGTGTTAATAAACCATGCACAAAATGTTTTCAAAAACCAAGTGATAACTGATAAATGCTCGTAAGTGCTTATAAATGAATAACCAGTGGTTATTAATGCATTATGTATAGTTTACTAATTAACCTTATTTTAAAGCGTTACAAATATACAATCATTAAATCATAATAATTAAAAATACAACATCAAATTGAAGCTGAGTACGCTGCTTTGCTATTGGGGGTAACATTTACAGTAATATACATTAAGTCCTTTAGAGTCAGCATTTCACCTTTGGAGCACAAGAGGAAGTGGCTGGAGTCGACCCATTGCCTTGCTTATCTTGTATAAACCATAAACTAATAAAGCCGTTTAGTTTGGTGTCACAAGCTCTTTCACATATAATGATAATGCTGCTAGTCTGACTTTACATTACCGTAAATTAACAAAAATGCATCTATACTTTCAGAAACATATGTAGCATTTTATTTAGTTTTTTTCTTCTTTTTTAAAATTTGCCCTTTCACGGTCATTAATGCATTAATGTCGTGCCAACCATGGACTATATCATTTTGCTTATAAAAGCAGATTAGACGTTTACAGGCCCAGGCAGACGCTTGTATTGAATTTAAACTTGAGCTGGAGAAGATGGCAGAGACTGATGAGCTGAATAAGCACAAGGAGCGACTTTGAGCCAGGATAATCAAATAGCCCCATCACAGCAATACAGGCAGAGCAGGAGAGAGGGCACTTTGGTCACTCACAGGGCAGCTGTGAGGAATATGGAAGGCTTTAGAATTGAAGTTTTAGAATTCGTTTCAAAATAATGTCTCTGAAAAGATTAATGTATGTATAAACTGAAAATAATATATATGTGACATGGTAACCTGATCATTGTATGAAGAAATCCATTCATTTTAATGTGGACGAGCTGCTCTGTCCCCCTCTGTTCAACAACTACAGGAGCACATGTGGACTTTAAGTGGGCGTGTTTACACTTATAGGTCCAGAGGTTAAAATCCGCACAAGTGCTTATGATGTCATCGGCCTGGTTTGTGTTCACATTTCACTTTTGTCAAATTAACTGAAAAACTTCACCAGCAGACGCATGTCCAAGGCGTCCAACGCTCCTTCTGACGCTTAAACGGCCAGAATGCACAGAGTCATGCCTTGGACTCTAGATTCGCCGCAAAAAAACTGGACGCCTTGGACACTCCAGTGTCGTACCTACGCATTTCATTATCCGGAAGGAGGACCAAAACAAACCCTGCACCGGTAAGATATCATCTAGACGCAGCTCTTGGAGCAAATGATGATATTCACTAAAGTCTGCTTAACTATGTGGTGGCCCAATACAAGCCGCCGAGCTTAAAGCAAACACAGCAAAGCCACTCTCTCAACCTGGTCTGCCATCGCAACAAGAGAACCTCCACACCGGGAAATACAACTACTCCTTCACCGCGCATGTGCGCTGGATGCCTCAGACACGCGTCTGCTGGCAAGTTTTTTTTTCAGACGCATGTCCAAAGCGTCTGCCTTTCTTAAGTGGTACTTGGTGGAAAAAGTTTGAACGAGGTGTTGGACGAAAACTGGCACAGAGCACCTTTAAGAATAGAACATATGAATGCAACAGGCTAAAGATACCACCAGCCTGTAACAGACATGCTAACCAGTACAGTAGAGCAGTGGAATATAAGAATATAATATCATTGGAGCCTTGCAAGTCAGCATAACAGCCTTTTAGCTAATGAGACAGCCAACATCGTAATTCAGATTTGATGAAAGCGCTGGATATTCCTTGAGAGGTTTTCCACCGACATTAATATGTAAGAGATTTGAGGAGAATTTTGCAAGTCATGTTAAAACAAATGCAAGGTTTAGGGAAGGCAGAAGAGTGAAAGTGCTCTAAGCTGCTGAAATGAAGACGCAGATTAAACCCATGACATAAAGAGGACTAATGGGTCTGAAGAGGCGCTTTCTTGCATTACCAGTGAGGGTTGGATTTCAAGGTGTAGCAGAATATTTCCGAACACCAGTCATGCATATCCAAAAGGAAGCCTGCCTTTCAAGTACAATAGAAGACCACAAAATATATACATGTTTAGGGGTTGTTTTGGTCGATGTCATTCTTAAAAGTCTGAAAAGAAAAGAAAAACCCATTTGTGGGACCCATTTGTAAATGGCTTAAAATTTTAAGCTCTGTGCACAGCTGGTGAATCACCCGGTCACTATTGAACTTAGAAAAATCAATAGTCAAAAGATTAGTTCTATTGTATTGTTCTATTGATGAAAATAAGATTTGAAAAAGTATGTTTGCCTGTGTTGAAGAGTCTGTATGGTCTGAATAACGATGATCAAAATACAATAAACAATATTTCTTATAGCTGAATCGTTGCAGTCTACCTTATACCCTCATTTGAACGTTTACAACAAAGCTTTTTCATTTTTATTTTAAAAAATCTGCCGTTTTTGTAGATTTTCTTTACTATAAACAATAAACTTTGTATTCAAATTGTGCATATAATTAACAAGTCACAATATTATCTAAATTCCAAGATATTGTTATCCTCTAATGAGCGATACCAGAGATTTTTGTTTTGAACCATTACCAAGTAACACCATGGCAAGTATCGCAATATCAATCCAATACCAATGAATTTCATAATGCATTAAACCTCCCCTACTTTAAAGAATCTATAGCTTGGCGTACAGAAGCGGTTATTTGATTAAATATACATGTAGATAAGGTATGCTGGTGAACAGCATTTTTGGTATCTGGAATTTTGCATGAGAACTACTACCGTGTCAGTATATCGAAATATTGAACTGTTGTTATCGATCTGTGTTACTAATCCGCTCTGCCAGGTCAGTTCTTTGTTTGGTACCTGTGTGTGCGTTGCCTCTGGTTGAGCGATGCCGTGCGTCCCGGGCTGTTCTGTTGCCCGTGCTGACTGCCCAGTCTGGCCGGGCTGGTCATGTAGTCGTTGGGCACTGTGGGAGGTTTCACTGGTTCTAGGGTCTTGTACGATGTGTTGCGTCTGGAAGGAACACACAACATGCAAAAGTTATTTTAAACTGCCAGAAAAGCAGGAACAGCTTCTGTGTACCAAAACGTAAATTAGAAAAGTACGGTACATCTCTTAAGCATGGTATATTTTTTTAAGTACACATAAAATACTGTAGCATTACTATAATTAAAATTCTAAGAGAATGTACTGCATTTTAAATTGCTCCATTTTACATGTTTTTAGCTGTATAGATAATCTCTGAGGGTCAAAAGTCGGATACTAAATTGATCCTAAAACCAGTATCAAAGTACATGCTTAGTTGGGCAAAAATCGATTTAAATAAATAAATAAATAAAATCACAGGACAAAATGTAACCTTTTTATGAACAGTTGTAAAAACATCTTGAGCTTTAATGTGAGCTGGTGCCTCGTGACCAGGTTAACCACATTCTATTTTACAGAGATAAGATAAAATAAAATATAAAAAATACACAAAACAAAGGAACCAAAATATTGTAACTGTATTACGGCTGCAAGATTAATTACAATCAAATCCAAATTTGATGCAATGAGCAAATCGTAAAAGGCTGTCATTTGGAAGTGACATGATTTTCTCCACAAACAACAAAATATTGGCTTTTATTCTGCATACCAATTGATAAGCCTGAAGTTTAGACCTGTGAACCTGTTCTGAAATATATTTGATTCTTTTAGTCCATTCATAGGCTTATTTCAGTCTTTTTCGTCAATTCTCTTGGACTTGAACAGAATCCTATAAATAATAAATCAACTGCAATACTCGTTAGAAAAACAACAATTGGATATTTTTACCTACTTGTGCTGCTATAGACTGTCAACTCGCTCCATCACATAGTGGAGGCTTTAGTGAATCATATCATTTTACACTGCTGTATACAGAGCTGAGGAGCGAATATCTGATTACAGAAGTGTACTTTTGCGGAATACCAAGGGATGACGGCAACAAAGCAATCCTGAGTAAACGCCTTGTCTTTTGGCTATGCCCAACTTAATTCACATCGCTATTAAAATGTACTTGTATAGATAGATTACAAGTGAACTGCCTCGGGGCTATCTCACAAACTACAATCAGACATGCTCCTCTGCCTGTTCCTCGGTCGCCCACACGACACAGTTCCTCCTCAGTTTGATAATGACAGGATTAGCCAGGGTTGCCATCGCGGTGAAAGAAATGGAGACTTACCCTAGCGTGCCGCGCCCCGACATGGGAGGGCTGGGCGGCTTCTGCGTGGGCGGGTTGGTCCTCGACAGTGTCCCGCCTCGGATCGCCTGGTTGTTGCCATGTTGCTGTGGTTACGGTGGGGGGGGGGGAAAAAGATGCAAATTACACACTTTTACCATAACCAAAGTCAGATTCTCTCTAGGCTGCCCAGATTTGTCAACAGAACCATGTGGATGTAGTCAATTGTAAGGTCATATTTTAATTAAATATGACCATTGACAAAATGTTAAAAAAGGTGCACTAGGCCAAGTTACAGGTCAGATCTGTGGAGAGGTGACTCTGCTACCACAGTAATGAATGCTTTAAGAATCTTTTTAAAGGTATTTTTGAGCAATAAATATAATTGAACAAATGTTATTTAATATGTATGTCCTGGAGATAGCAGGTGGTGGACTCTCTACCAAAAAAGTTACATGAGTAATCTTTAAAATCAGGATTTGTCACACACACCTCTTTGTGACAATCTGGGAAGTCTATAGACTTTTATTACCAGTAAACAACATAGGCTGCATCTTCATTTCTCTAAGTTTGGTAGGAAGCAGATGTGTTTGATTAATAAGTCCATCAGCAACCGATCAAAACAAACTATGTTCGTGCACTTCCAGTTCAACCCTACTGACCGCCAGAGGCATCGAACATAGAGCCGTACATTCATAATTTTAAAAGTTACTTATAGTGACATTTAATTGTAATAATCTTAAAAATGTTTCCAGATAGATAAAGAATTTGTAAACACAACATGATTATGACAAAAGTGTGTTCCATTTGATACTAAATCTTTATGAAATTAAACATGACTTACTATCAGAAATGTGTGCAGCCTAATTTGTCTACAACCAGAGTAACTGACAAATACATGGACGACAAAATGCACATTGTTACTTTCTACATGGACAACATCGAATGAGAGTAAGGTTTTTTCGGACTACAAGGGCTACAGTTAATGGAGGAGGGATGAAGATATGTTTAAAGGGATTCTCTAGAAAAGGAGATCTATCAATAATACATACTAGCAAAAAGGGTCATGGGATGAACGGACTTACCTTAGCTTTTAGCCACTTAGTGTGGGCGAAGAGAAAACACAAGAGAAGAGAGACAGAGAGAGAGAGTGCATGTCAGAAAGCCAAGTCCAAACAGACCAAGTCAAAGGAAAAGTAGACACAAAAAAAGCTATTTACTGTGAACAAACAGTTGATAAGACTTGGCAAGGTCAGAGGGAAACGAGAGCAGAGTCTGATGTGGTTATCTTATTCAAATACACCACGCCCCGGCACCACAGATCCCATCGGATGGCAAAGAAAACACTGAAGATTCTTTAATCTAGGCAGCAATTACATAGAGTCAAAGCAACTGAATGTTACTACTAGGTATCCATGAAATTCAGAGTGAGGAAAAAGTAATTTACGATTTCAAAATATATTTTTTTAAATTGTCAGAAGTCCTATAAATGGGTTCTATAAACAGGAAATGGAAACGGATGTATCGCTAGAACTGGCTAACAAGTATGTTTAAAGGATGTTCCAAAGCAAAGCAAAAGCACAATGTGATCATTTGTGTTATTGAAAATGTTGATTGCCACAAATCTGCTCCATTAGGTCAATATTAATGTAAGTGTCATTGCAAATAATGAATATACAAGAATTAACCCATGATCTTAGAGTCACATTTACGTAACGTTGCTTCCAGTTAACAATTATTATTTACGAGTGTTTTGCAAAAATATACATAATTTTCATTCCATCTATTTTATGTGGTGGTTCATTAGGGAGCAATAATAAATTTAAATATTGTTATATCGTACTCTCACAAGTCTCAATATATCCAATTAGATTACTGTAGATTCAATTTTATTGTCATTACACTTGTACAAGTAGAGTGCAATGAAATGCAGTTTTAATTTGCTTAAAAGTATTGATTTGTTACAACAGCAGTTAAAAAAAACAAAAGGGAAATACAGTACATAGGCCGTGATTTTATTTAGATTACAACAATGATTCTAGGCTTGTTAAAAAAAGCAAGCACATCTATAAAATGTTGTATGACTCAAATCTCTCAATAAATACATTGTTACATCCCTGTTCACATCACATTTACTTTACTTTGTCATTCAGACAGGTTCATAAAGCTGGTCACTTACTTGAAGAATTATAATCTACACTACAGTAATTAGACTAAGGTTTGGTCATGGTGTCATTAATTGTGAATAATTGTAAAATGGATTCTTGCCACAATAACACTAGAATTTGAGATTATTGTGACATCGCTACTGCCAATTCCATCTCTAAGTGACAAGGACAAACCAAAAATATATATATTATCAATACCATTACTAAATACATTACATTATAAAGCACTGTACACTCGCACACTTTGCTCCTATTGCTAGCACAATGGCACAATGGCACAATGGCACAGCGGCTGCACCTGTGTGGGCTGCTGTCAGAGAGAATATGAAAGCGCGCCGCAGTGGGCTTGATCTAGACTCCGACAGCTGCGGAGTCAAGTGGCTCATCTATAATGCAGCGCCCTCGAGGTGTGAGCGCGGAGCATAGTACCAGCATCACCCGCACTAAGCAAAGCGGTGCCAGGGTCAGAGAGAGGAAGTGATCCCTACGAACAATGACCGGTAAAGCCAGATTTGAGTTACAGTGTAGGTCCTTAGGAGGTGGTGTATATAACATCCATTTCTGACATCCTCGGAGAGCAGTTGGTGTTTTATTAAAAGAACAGGTCATAATTAGGGATGTCACACGATTTAACGATTATTCACGACTATTGAGACTGTGACTAAGCAACAGTGAAATCTTATTACAATTAATTATTCTTATATAACCTGTTACTGTTCCTCAAGTTTGTGACCGCTTTACAAAATGGAACTATCTGAAAGACAAAATAAAAAGGTAAATATGACAAAATCCCGCCAGAAAAAAGATTATTCTATTTTTTGACTATATATTGGAACTAAAAATACTTAATTTTGCTTTTGAAATGGTCCCGATTATATGTTTTTGGTTCTTACGGGGTATATTGTGACCTGAATAATCACCATTATCGATTAACCGTATAATCTTGACATCCCTAGTCATAATATAAACGGGACTGACTGTTAAAATAATCTAGGGCTGCAACTAACAATTATTATGGGAATCAATTAGTCATTAGTTGTTTAGTAAAAATTAGGGTTGGTAAAACTAATTATCGGTGGGTTCCCCCAGATATTGTATCAGCTTGTCCTCAGTGCATCGGATTTGCCTTTTTGAACAGATGATAACAGATGATATTACAGCAAAGATAAACACAATTTGTTATCATTTTTACAAAAGTGAAAATTTAATATGCAAACATATAATTTATATCTATAACTTTAACTATAACTTGGCATAAATGTGCGGTTTCAGTATCGACAAATATCGGTTATCGGCCACAACGACGAGCCAAATATATCTATACCTATCTCACAATCGTAGACCAGAGATAAACGGCCTCATCTAAGTCTCCTTCCTACTCCATTGGAATATTGTTTCTGGGACTTGTCAAATGAATAGATTAAACAAAATCCTCGCTATAGACACACCTTGCTGAAACCACAGATTAAACTGTGTGTTGTATTGCTGTAATAAATGCAGCGCTGACAAGGCTTCCCTCTCAGTATTAACAGCTCCATCCCGGTGTTAAAGATAGTGTGAAGCCATTAAACGTTGCAGTTATAGGATCGGTCTGCAGCCTGCAGCGAGCTACCGGCTAACGCCCGGCAATAGGCATGATTTAAACTGTCATTTATCTATCGAATCTGGTCAGTAAGTAAACCACGAGCACAGGCATGATTCTACACAAGCAGAGCATCCCACGGCGCGGCACTGGATTAGGAAATAATATGCCGAATGGAAGGCAAATATCGACTGGTTATCAGAGCTGTGCCAGGCATAAATGGATGCATGATCAATGTGTGCGGTATGAAAAACTTTGAAGCGCAATCCCACTGAGATTTGACAATTTATGGGCCGTTATAAACATCATACATCTCAAAAACATTTATAAATCAAACAAATGTTGGTCTGCAAAATAAACTTTAATGATCTTTTAACCTGGTCACAGCAGTGTTTCCTCATCATTAGTTTCCTCAAAGTTGTGTTTTGATTTATCCCTGCATGTTTGAGTTAATCCTGTATTGTCCTGTAACTGAGGCTCGGGTGCTCAGAAAATTCCCGTTTTACCTACCCCCTATCCCCGCCCACATCGCTGTACAAAAATTAAAAACGCGTAACTGACAATCCACAGCTTGTTACGGTAAAATGTCACTATGAAGAGGCTTATCAGTTCCGCATTTTTGAACAGGAAGTCAAAGGATCCGTTTCTATCATTAAAGCGGTTTTAGATCAATATTGCGGCTTTTATGAACATGTTATATTTCAGTACCAGAAAAAAAGTCTCTTAAAGATTTAGCTATAAATCTTACCTAGTTTTCCAAAGTTTTACTATTTTGGGTTGAATTTTGTGATGATTTCTTGGTGTATTGGTGACATAGATGATGTAGGGATGGCTTTTCAGAATTTTAACTTTTATTTTATTCCTTCAAAAACTACTGCTTGACCAATGTAAAAATATACAAAAACATGAAACTTCACCAGATGCACTTTAACTCTTAACGGCAATATGATGTACATAAATGTGATTTAGGCTGAAGAAAACTGTGATATACGCTGATGGCAACGCCTACAATGTAAATAAAGCAGGCCTTATGTCCCGAGACGGCAAAATAGAAAACAATTACCAATAGCACGTCTCCTATATATCATTACAGTGGTTTATAAGGTTCCATCGGTGGGAAAAACTTTGCTAACGTCCCATTAACAGTGACTTCCTGGCACCAGAGTCCTTCTGGAGACTACATTCAAAGTGGCACAATGGCTTTCAACCTTCACTTATAAATGTCTGGACCCTTATGTCGGCTCTGTAATCTGATTTGTGCGACAGCCGCGATTGATTGGCTGATTGATGGGAAGCGAAATAAGTCAAGGAAGCAATTGCCCCGCCTCCACTGGGGAAATGATGTCATCGCAGCTATTCCCGGGACGACCTACTGACCCCGAACCACATTCAAATTCACTTTCAACTGTCAAACCTTCGACAACATCAAAAAATACAAGAGTTAAAAGCTTCAAATGTAATTGTCTGATTCCTTGAGAAACTGGAGGAGCGGGTTCCGAGGGCAGGATGGGTCTAAGTGCTTTTAAAAACGTCTCGCGAATATGTGTCAGCCAAGAATAGAGTGTCTTTTTGTGTGATGTAATGCTTTGGAGAACCATCTACACCCTCCCGGCCCGTTCTCGACAACCCACGTGTGGCGTATTCCTGTGGGGTCAACGGTGAAGATAAAAGCTTTGCCACGCTCAGTACGGCCAGAGAAAAAAAAAAAAAAAGTCTTTGCCAGCTCAGTACGGCCAAAAAAAAAAAAAAAAAGAGAAAAATCCAAAACAAGAGAAAGGAATAACTTCAGGCAAAAATAGTTGTGGGGGAGGAGAGGAAATTGGAGCCAAGTAAACAGAAGAAGAGGTGGGAATCGAGTAGTATGATGTGGGCTGAATGGTTAAATATGTTGTAGCGTTTAGTGTTGACACTCCTTCTGATAATGTACCAAGGCCAGTGTAAAAGGCAAATAAATGAAAACAAAGCTTTCAGTTACAATAAAACTAAAATGTACATGCTTTATTTACAAGTCAAACTGTGTCAAAAACTTGATTTAATAAACAAATCCAAGAATAATCATGGCATGCTATAACATGGAAAAAATAGACATGAAATAAGAAAACTGTGCATTTCTGTCAAATGGTGGACTTTGGCGTTACTGTGATATGTAGTGTGTGCATCCCTTTTCTATCATTTGTTATTGCACACACACGCACACACACACACACACACACACACCAACAGGTTGTAAATTCAATAAGGGCTGAAACAAGTTGATCAATTAATCACAATTTATCGATTATTGGGTTGAGCATCAAGAAATGTAATTTATAATTGTTATCTGGATTATACACAGATTTAAAAAAAATGCATGTACTGAGAGAAGATTAAATTAAATAAAAATAGAATCAAATTAATTAAATTAGAAAGATTAAATTGTGCGCATGTACGTCCACAAGCAGCAATACTTTAGCTTCATCTAGGTCAAAGTCAGTCAAAATCACTTATTCACCGGCCTTTAAATGAATCATTTAATCAAAATAATAATTTCTAGATTAATGGCATAGCAAAATAATTGTTAATAATAATACACCCGAATACCTGAAAAGTCAATTTTGATGCGTTGATACTATTCTGGAACATTTGTACAATTTATAAATGTAATGTTTTCCACAAAATCAAATACAATAGCCTAATTAGAGATTGTAAAACCATGCCATTTCTGAATCCCTAGAAAGCCAAACCACAAACAACTTAAAAAAAAACAAACATGCACACAAAACCGACTCACCTTGACCCCGTGGCCCACGTCGTCCAGCAGCGTGTAGTCGATGGGCTTTCGGATGTACCTGACCGGGCGCTCCATGTTGGCGGGGGCTATGATCTTGTGAGTCCTGGCCGTGTTCTTATTGGTGGTCAGGATTCCGATCTCTCGCCGGGCCACTTTCTCTTTATGAATGTCCACCGTCTGGAATAAAAACGATCGAAACGAGCGGTGAATACGCGAGTACATGAGCGCAAAGGGAACTTGTCAAAAGCTTTAATTAAATTGTGGGTTTAAGTTTGTTTAAGAAGCTGCGTGTTATTATTAAAATTGATTGACTATAGCACATGGCTTCCAGCATTGCCAACTTCACAAATTAATACAGACATGAATTTACCGACCCTTAACATGGACGTCAGAAGGGATTTCACATGATTAATTATGAAAATATTGTATTAATAAGTGTAATATCAGGAAATCTAAAAAGTGAACACAGTATTTGTTCTATGCACATTTCACACAGCGCTATAATGACCGTGGGGTGGGCACAGCCTTGTTTCGGAAGTGCTCGCTCACAGGAGGAGAGCCCATAGAAGATTCCTGTCATACCGCACAGATCTGGAGCAGGCCTGCCTCTGCACTCGGCACTGCTATCAAGCCGCTCTCAGAAACACTGCAAAGATGCACAACGTTACGTAACGGGACGTGCAACAGCTTTGTTAAAGGGCTGGGATTATGCTAAAGCTAAAACCGACTTCCCTACACAACTAAGGATAACGCTACTGTATATAATAGGTTTATTTTAGTAGTCGAGTAGTCAACAATTATTTTTATTGTACAGATTTTCTCATTTTCAGAGAGGAGGAGAGGCGTTTGGCAAATGGTCGAGGGCTGGAATCCAACGCACATATTTTCAATCAAATAAAAGTTGAAATATGGTGACTGAAAAATTCTACATAAGATAATATTGATGAATAAAGTGTATTGTTGATGAAAATGTGGATTACTTTTTAAAGTCAACTCGTCAAGATTAGTCATGAAATCATGATAACACCAGGACAACAGGGCAATAACAGAATAAGGCTAAAACCAACACTAAACAAGGGGCGTGAACGACAAAAGTGTATATCTTGATGTTTTTTGGAGTGTCAAACCAACAAATATGCCTTTAAATGTATTAGTTGAGGTTTAAAGTATCTGACAAAATGTAAAATTACCCACACAAGTGCATAAATACCACGTCATACCCTTATTTGGAAGTTTTCAACATTAGTTGTTTTTTAAAGTCAGCTTTTTGCAGCATTTTCAAATTCTAGCAAACTCCACATTCACAATATTATCAATCATATTTTGATCATCTCCAGACTAAACCAGGATAAACTGGGATTTAGCTCTTGAGTAATGTATCCCACAGTACTCAATATCGCCGCAACAATAACTACAGTGTAGTCTGGTGAGCATCTCTGGAAAATCTCTGGACAGAAATGCTATTCTCAATCAAATTTAAGCCTGAAACATGACAGAGAACAGTATAGCCTCTGAGAAATGAAGCAAAGCAGACTTCCTTCAGGACATGCATAGGAAAAAGGATCTACACCCTCCCAGAAGACATCGAAAAGGCTAATCCATATTTAATAAGTCGATAACGCATAATTGCTCCCAGAGAGATTTCCGTCCTGTTCAAATGACTTGTGTTATGTTTGTATAAATTAAGAGGTACAAGTGTTAACAGTGGCTGTCTTTTTAAGGCGTTAAGTGGGTTGTGAGATAAACAAAGTACTGAAATGAACCCAAACAAGTGGCTATAATGGTCCATGTTGACACAAGCCCCAATTTAAACTTTCCAAATACTCCACTGGGACAGGACAGAGACTAACAAATGCAGTCCACGGTGCAGAAACAATGGCTGAAAGTGTTATTAATCAAGATCTGTGCCACATACTGGGTTAGAAGAGTTTTATTTACTTACTGAGGGAAATTGGGACGGAGATAATGCAAAAATGGCTTAGCTAGCAACACAGTTTCAACACTGTATTCTTAAATTAAAAAACGTTACAAAAATACCAAAAATATGCTGTTTGTCTAAACCGTCTGACCCACACAAAAATCACCAGTAAATACATTATAGTTTTGTTTTTTCCCCATTGATTTTAATATGCCCCAGTTAATGACCAGTGACCATCTCTGAATAGAATACAACGTAGGATTTAACAATTGATTTAACAAGAATCAACACTGAAAAAGATACCCAGAAAAAAAAGTTTTAAGCTTTATCAGCACTTGTATAAGACCACATTAATACAGAAAATATATATTTTATCATTTTTTTGTTTTAAAAATATAATTCGAAAGAGTGTCCATTATTATCGTGATATCAAAATCAATATTTCCCTGGATTAAAATTGCTGAAATACACAGAGTATAACTATTGTTATTGGTGACGTTTTATTTAAATAATAATAATTTGCCAAAATCACAATCTGGATGTGACATTTTTTGTGTATGCTAATAATCAAATGGAAAACAACGAACTGGGATCTGGAGTCTAGACTATTTCCACTGAAAAACCTCTTGGCTGAATTATTTTGGTGTGGACTTGAAATAGACATGTGTTCCCCTTATCGAAGCAGATTATGAGGGCAAACAGTGTCACAGCTGCCAGCGAGGGGAAGTAAGATGTGGCTCTGAGTCCACCTCTTTCCTGTAGGACTGCTGTCACAAAAGGGGTGACAAACGACACAAAACACACAATATCTTAGAACTTCTATTTTGGTTTGATGCCAGTGACTTGGATGCAAGTTTGTGCTGGAGTCTCTTTTGAAACACCATGAGTTGCATCTGCTGCACATGTTTTGAAAGGTGCACAATGCAACTCTTCTGGTGAACGATTCGCCACCAGCTGAGATCTTACCGTTTTGCACGGAATGTTCAAAAGTATGAAATTCAACTTTCGTTTTCTTTTTTTTTTCTCTCTTTTTTTTTTTTTTAGACATAAAACATCTAAAAAAACACAACCAATCAGGGCAAGACCAGAAAGAAACAAATTAGGTATAACTGAAAATAAGATTTTCAGAGGGTGTTGCATCCAAAGAAAAAGAAAGTTAGGGCATACACAGTCCCAAATAAAAGTCCCATTTATTCCAGTTCCATTTAAATTTGTTGATTTTCAGATCGAGTCCACATGGGATTTTGTTTCCATTTTCCGTATGTAATGGAATTTTTTAAGCAATAAAAACATCTGTAGTTACATAGTGAAAATTAAAGCCAACCAAATTACCATTACCAAATGTAGTATTTGTACAAATTGTAGTATTCAACCAATATACAAAATTGATACTAAAACTAGTATCGAACCTAGATATGCATTTGAGCAGGTATAAATACAAAAACATTTAGGAAACATTTCAGGATGCTCTTGAAGCACTACAGAACTATTAAAAGACTGCATGGTAATATCAAATGGTAATATTGACATACTATTATTTTGTGTCAAAAATAACATTATTTTGTATATATATAAAAAAAAGTGTATAAATTATGATTGCGGTATTAAAATATGTATGGAGCCCTTTCTTTTTAATCCAAAAACACTACAGTCTTCCCTTGTCGCAGTGTCTACAAAATGAAACAGAATGTGACACCTCATTCCAATTTTTTGCCCCATCTTTTTCAGTGTGGCGGTATTGTTTATAATTGTTATGACGTCAAACTTTCTCGATAGATGACAGACTGGCTCATACCTAAAAACAGTTACCAACAAGTTTATGCCAAAAGTCCATTTTGGGTAGTGACTCAGTCAAGTGGGTTTGCCACAGCAGATTCCTGTTAGGTTGTCAGGGGCAACAAGTGCCCAAATATTTAGAATGAATCATTTCTTTGAACTGGAGTTGGGCGATATGACTGTTATACAGGGGTAATGAAAAAGCTTGATGGTGTCAATTTCAATACACATTTGTTAGTTGTGCATAACATTGAAGAGAAACCTCCTTTACTGTTATAAATAATAAGGTTGGCATTACATCTCACACACACATTTCAACCAAGATAACGCTGACGCTTCAAAAACTAATAACATCTATCAAAAAGGTGAGCCCATGTGAAAATAATAAACTCAGGTATGTTCCTTTACCATATGTTGGAGGTTTGCATGCACTAAAACAATAAAACACCTTCAGTGCATCTGGTAAGCATTTGCTTTGAGAGATTTCTTTTGACCAAGCATGCCTTTTCTTCATAGATTTACACCTCAAAAGTCAAACTGGGCTGCGCCATTTGAAAAACAGATCACACTCTGCCATTATACCTCCACACCACATCAGCAACGGATCATAGATCTGTCAATGATGTGACCAACTCGACAACTTCCACTGTCATTTTGGAGCGCATGGAACAAGAATAACGCAACTCGAACACTCACCAGCTGGTTTCTCTTCAGCTCATATTTGGAACGAACTCAAAATGAAATTGCCACTTCTGCAAACACAAAAATCGATAGCAAATATAGATATATCGATACTGACAGACGCACTAATACTTATGCAAAAATATCCATATTTAAAATTTCTCCCAAAAATGTGGTGTATTCTTTTTATACATTGTTTACATTTTTATATGGTTTATATTTTAGGTTTTCTGCACATATATTTACTTTTCATATTAGTTCATGCAGAAGTTAATTATGATAATAAAGGTAAAATAAGTAGAAGAGTTGCAATGCACTTTTGAACAAAACTCATTGGTATTGGATCGATATTGCGAGATTTGCCATAGTATTACTTTGTATCGGATCGTATTTAAAAAAAAAAAAATCAGTGACATCACCAATCACTAATACCCAAGTGTTTGTTAGCTTCTGAGGCTAATTAGCTAGGTGCCATTACTACTCAAAAGATTTGAAGTTTGTGCCATGTGCGCCTCAATTTTCCATCAAATGGAAAATGGATCAACAGTTTATGATCGACTAGCGACCTTATAGTGGCTCTCATTGGCCAAAGTTAGCATAAACCGGATAGCTATAGCATTATAAGTTAACTCAACACTTGGTAATGTTCGCTTCACCAATTCTGACAACATTACACACATTTAGTCCTTAAGGCTATATCTTACAAATTTCCGAGTGATGACAAATTGGGACTGCCATGACAAATAGCTATTCAAAACAAAATCTTAAATCTTCTGAATAGTCATGGCACCTATAATGGGACACTAAATATGAATTGAATAACCCATGGGTCTAATGCTAATATGTACATGTACATGTACAACTTCAGCTCCAACTCCCTTGTTTGTATACACGACTTGCCATCACCAATATGGCTAACACACCGATAACATTTGGTGGAAATAGATAGGCTATTCAACTTTTGGTTGTTATGTGAAATGCAGATTTGGTTCATTTCTGATTACTGGTATTCCAAAAAAGATACCACACACACTGAAAATTCCTCTGGTTTCTTTGCTGTTCAGAAGCCTCATTTGCGCTAGCTTAAATAAGACGTGGCTCTGCACTTGCTAAATAGGCCATTTTATTAGCTGCTATTTTTGGCTTAGCGCTAAAATAAGCTTGAAATTGGACCTCAATGTGGTCCTAAAAAGGTGCTAATAATGTTGACGTATAACTGTTAAAGCCATTTGGACTTCCATTTCTTGCTAGATAGCAGGCGAAGACAGTCAATTGGGGATAATGCAGTTTTTCTAGCACCACTTATGCTCCGTCTGTCTGGCCCGCTCCAGTCACTTTGCAGATTTCCTATGGGGAGTACAGTAAATTAGCGAGAGAACATGTGGAACGTTTGTTACATCACTTGGAATCTGGCGAATGCACTTTGCTTTGGGAAACACTTGAGATTTGAGTGTGGCCAGTGTAAGGGGAGAAATGTGGGGAGTGGGGAAGAGAGTGGTCACGCTTGGATTTAAACTTGGACTGCTGGGGACTGGAATATAGAGTCAGCAATTATGGGGCTCCCTAAATGTTCGTAATTTTGTTGCTGGTCGGGACTAGTGTTCCATGCTCCAAAGCCCTAACCTTAACCAAATGACCTGTTCCTAAACCTAACCTCAACCGAATTGTGAAACATTTTTTAAAAATTAGGATGTTGAAATGCCGAACCTTTAGAGAGTCCCCCCATACAGAATGGGTCAAGTAAGAAGTGTAGTTTTCATCAGCCTGTGATTACTAAAAAAATGTACTGTGATATAAATGACCAGGGACATACAGTAGACCTCAATGCTGTGTCATTATTAACTTTGGCATGATGTTTGGATGCATACTGCAAGCACATTACTGGTAAAATGGCGATATTGGCGAATTGCTGTTTAATACTAGATTGCAGATTTGCTGACCCGGTTTATGGTTCATAGCTCTGTAATTACTTGGCCTAATACATGAAACAAAAAACTGAAATTGAAGTTAGATGTCTTCTTCAAATTGTGAATGCAACCTTTTGATGTAGAACAAACAATGTCACCTGATGATCAGATGGTGTGATGAAAAAGAAATGCCAAACAGCTTCCGAGCCTCACTGAACTTGTGAATGCAATTTTAAATCACAACTGTGGAGGGTCTGTACTGCATCCTCCCAAAGTTACTAAATTCATTGATGCTCCAATTCCATATCCTTCTCTCACACGCCATTTCCTTTTATTGCCACGTCAATCCCATGACCCTTTATGTCAATCATGTGACCTCATGTGAGGCTAACCCAAGAGAGAGACTGCCCTGGGCGTCTTGTCCTACATAACCACTAAACTTCCGGTCACAAGTATGAATCTTTGCAGAGTACTACAAATCTACAATCCAGTCCTATTAGCTAAAACACATTTCTGCAGCCGGTTGTCAGAGGACTAAACTGTGTCCAAAAAATATTCTGAGCATGTTGGAACGCTACTAAATTGGGAGGTCAAAAGCCCCTTGGGGACTTCCAGTTGGGCTGTTCGTTGTTTAACATCCATCGTAAACTGGATTCCACGGGTGCATGTAGCAACCCTAAAGTGCAGAAGCCAGATGCGGAGGCTGGAAGACTTGGAAAGTGTCTCTCAATCCCTGTACAGAAAAAAAAAAAACAAGTCGCACAGCCAAGGTCGATGTGTTGTTTGCCAACACAGCACATAACACCTCGGCGGACATTTGCCAAGCTGACATTTGAGATTAAGCTAAAAAAATAATTCAGAAAAGACGGAGGTTGGGGCTGTATTATTCTCAGGTGAATTTAATCATCATCTTAATTTTTATATCACAATTTACATTTTGATAAGATGTAAAGGCAATTGGCGCCTGTTTTTGCGTGGTCAGGATCATTTTATTGAACTTTACTAAGTTAGAAGAAAGTCAGAAAAACAATACTTCATGCTTTAACATAATTTGATTTAATGCAAATAACGTCTATGGGTGTTGTTGAGTTAAAATTCCAATTTGATAACCAGGATAAACCCACCCAAGGAGCACTATGGATCTTGAATTAGTAATTATATCAAAACAAGTGTCAAATATATATCCTTGCAAAGCTTCCCTCCCTTGGATAGCACGTTGGATTGTTGAACATTTTCAAATAAAATAAACTCAATACCTTTTCTGCAGCAAAAAAATAAAGTGGACGAGACCACCAACACGCAAAAGGAAGGACCAAAATATACAGACATGCAATGGTTACAGCAGAACCCCACACTAACTTACACACATGTTCATTTCCTGTCGGGACAAATGCCATTCCTCCTCTATGGAGAGGTCAGAGGGCCAACATGGTTCTAGTATTTACATGTGTCGTTTTAAACTGTCAGATGGAGTACCATGGGAGCTAGCAGTGACACAGAAAACCACTGAGGGCAGATCTGATAAGACTGTTGTGTAAATGTAACTGTAACTAAGCTCACAGCTGAGGAGCGCAGCACAGATGGAGAGGAGAGCGCGGCTGAACAGGGCTGCAAAATTAAAACTACATTTGGGTTAGAATTATACACTTATTATATCTATACACACGCATGATATATATATCAAACCTCTGTGCTGTATCAACAAAGCCGTAAAAATACACATTGTGATTGATCGCACGAGTCAAGTATTTCCGGGGCAGTGCATACGATACACTAAATGTAAGCAGTGCTGTGGCAGTATCCATTCAAATACATTATTTCCACCGTCGAAACTGTAATTTTAAAAATGGTTAGTATTGTAAAGTATCAGTTGCAGACCTCTTTATATACAGCAGTATTGTATTTTATCAAGCAGCATGTTTTGTAACAGCACTGAACAACAAGCAAAATTTGAATATCAAGTATTATCGTTTATATATTAGTGAAAAACGTAGTGAAAAAAAAAAAAGTAAATTTTAATGGTAAATGGTTACATTTCTGTGCTTTTGTGATTTATTTTACATTTGTCTGATCATTAAACCTCAACTAAAACATTTAAAGACACAATATTGTCTGACTATCGTTATCAGGATACGCCCAAAAAATATATAGAAGTTCATTTTTGTCAACATCGCCCACCTCTACTTTCAACACAACAACAATTACATATTATTAATTTTTTTATTATTATTATTATTATTATTATTATTATTATTATTATTATTATTATTATTATTATTATTATTATTATTATTATTATTATTATTATTATTATTATTATTATTATTATTATTATTATTATTATCATCATCATCATCATCATCAATAATCCAACTGCAATACAAACATTGGGCACATTGTGAAAAGGAACGACATTGACAGTTATAATCAAGTCAAAGCTATAAAAGTAATGTAGATCAATCAATCAATCACCGCTGACTGCATTATGTCTACACTTCTCTACACTGGTTTTATTTCCAAGTACTTCTAATCTGTTTGATGTTTACCAATACAGAAAGGTCTGTGAAATTTCTAAAACATATCAAATATGCCAACTGCTTTGTGTGATTTCCTTTCTGAAACAAGCACCTCTGCCATGTCTCAGTAATGGGCTCTTAATGAGAGTCTTTTTCTCTTCCTTTGCCCTCACAAAGCTGGCCCTGTCTGCAGTCTCTTAGCAGCCACTTCACACACACAGCAGCGCTCGGTGGAAGCCCCATTCTCCCATCAGCCCCTGCCTGGCCTCTGCGCCGGTGCCTCTGAAAGGAAGTGACAGCACGAGAGGTGACATGCAAACAAACACCTAACAATGCCAAGTTCTGCTGCCATGCACCTGCAAGAGCAAACAACTGTTCTATGTTGCGAACAAACGATGCATAACTTTATAAAGGATCTCGTCACTTGGAACTTGGTCCTTACGCTTGTAGTTATTGACATGGTTTATATTGCAATATAAGCCTGCTATCCAACATGAAAATATTACAATGATGAAGATTTCAAACAATAATACCCATAATTATTGAGAGAAATTCAAACTTTTCCAAAGTCATTAAGCAACAAATCGTTCAGTCAACGAGTGCCAAACATGTGGTCATATTCCAAATATCTAATGTTAGCTAAGCTTCATGGGAGAGAATTAAGTGATGATGCAGTATTGTGTCATTTTACACTGTCATGTTTTTTGACTCATAGGGAACAGTAAGCAGCCACGCCCTGACCAGAGTGGCATTGTGGTCAGAACAATGGAAACAGATTTTGACTCTTCTTAACCGCAGCACATGGTAGAACACACCCAAAGCCCTGTGTCATCTTCACCAAAACTAACCAAAGTCAGATTTTAGTCTTCCAAACAAACTTTCACAATTTGTGCTGACCTAATCTCTACATTCACTCACGACTACAAGCACTTCCAGTCTTCCACTTCAAAACCAGACAAAGTTGTACACTGTGTCTGATAAGAGAGACATTCGGGGTTTATCAAGCCATCATCTGCCCGCCCAGCCTGCTAAATCATTTCATAAAAGGCGAGCATACGAGCTATGCAAATTGGAGAAAAGTCAGGAATAAGCAAAAAGTTGTTTCCCCGGAGCGCAGATTGTTGTCAGATGAAGTTTGTGCTCCAGATTAAAATCAGACGAATGAAGAAAAAGATGTTTCCTTTGTTGGCAGTTGGCTAATCAGAGGTGACTTTTCAATTAAGTAAGAAAGTTACCAAGAATAAGACTTGACAGTGGCATAAGAGTGCTAGATTAAACTTTTGATTGTGGTTTAAGTACGACGATATACATCTTCGATGTGGACTGGAGCCAAAACAAATGAACATTAAAGCATCAAAATGGCAGCGACATCATTTGTTTTTTTCCCAGTCTAAAGGGTTTGTCTTTTGCATTTCCCATTGTGGGTTTTTTTCAGACCTGCATGCTCCTTGCTGGGCAACTACCCCAAAAAGCTGTTCAAAAGTAGTACCAATTTTTACAGATACTGAACTCCTCCTGTTGTGATCTTGGCGCAAAGACAATGCACTCCTAAGCTCAATTCACTTTAGTCTCTTTTATCTAAATCCCCATGTCTAATTCTGTTTCATCAGCTTTTTCAGCACAGCCAGGAGGGTTGTCATGGTGATGGAGAAAAAGCAGCGGCGATGTGGCGACCTTGGCTCGGCCTGGAAATCTGAGGGAGTGAAACTATGCAGTTTCTTTGCTTGTCATCCTTCGTCTCCTGAGTGTCTGCAATCTCTATTCAATATCTGACCTGCAGATTTCCCTGAAGAATGGACGATAAACACAGATGTAAAAATCTAAATTACAAAACAAGGCAATGATAGGGTTTGTAGATTGATTGACAGTCGTTAAACACGCATGCAGCAATTCCACTTGATGTCTTAGTTTGATTTGTCTGAGCCCTTAATACCTTCATTGGATTACCTGCACATGGCAAGAGTCAGGTGAGGTAAATACCTACGGCCTATTGCAGGCTAGCTTTAGTTAATGCAAGTGAGTGGGCTCAGTCAGGAGAACAAATAAAACTACCTTAACAGGCAAACTTACCACAAAGCAATTACAATCTTTCCAACATTATACATTATACTGGAACTACAATGTTTTTTAGTGAGAGGAAAAATAAATTGAAAACTAAAATTTTATTATATTGTTGTTTTGTTTTTTTATTACATGTAAACACCAACAGTATTATAAAAATATCACTAGAAAATCTCAAGCTCAATAGAATCTGTCTGACTACACAAAGCAAACAGTATGCTCCACAGTCCCTCGCAGACATACTTAGCCTGGACTGGTGACCCAATAAAGGAGCCATGGATACAGGCTGAACAGTCCTGTGAAGTGAACCATTCCCCCTCAATGTGTTTACCTGGGAGATGTGGTTGATGGAGGACTCCATGCGCCGCAGCTGGGATGCCTGGATGTCCAGCAGCTGCAGCACATTGTTGGCTAAGGCATTGATCTGGTACGCCACGCTGGCCAGGGACTGCGTGGTGTAGGCTTTGGTCTCCTCCAGGGCCTTCCTCTTGTCCTGGGCCTAAAGGGGAACAAGACAATACAGTAAGTCATTACAATCCATCTCACACTTTAACTATTCCATAAAATTTATCTTAGACTTAGACAAACTTTATTGATCCACAAGGGAAATTATTTGGGTAAAGTAACTCACAAATACTTAATAACAAACAGCAAATAGAAAGGTAATAACACAAAAAAATAAGCAGGAAAAAAAAAAAAAAAAAAAGAGGGAAAAAAAAAAAAAAAAAAAAGGGAACAAATATTCCAGTGTGTAAAAATTTAAAAATGTGTATTTACAAGCAAATGTACTACTTTTTACAGATGTATACTACAGATGTCACAGATGCAAAGGCTGCAGTGCGGCTTTCCAACAAACACAAAAACACAAACGCTTTCCTAAGAATGGTAGGTGAAGTGTCTTGCCCACAGACACAAGACAGCAGGACTGAAACTGCCAACTTTCCCAAAATATACACACAGCTGGATAAACACATCTGTTATTCATCTATAAACTGCAATATGTTTCAGCAGTGGTGGAAAGAGAATTGAAAATGTGTACTCAAATTGCTAATAATAAAACTACATAAAAAAAACTACATAAAACTAAAAGTACTAGTTACTTTAAGAATTTATGAGGATTTTAGTTCAGGCTTTTATACAAAACTTGATCATTCAAACTCTGTAAAACTTCTTTTGGTTGTTTTAAACTACAATCCACATCATTTCTGAGCTTTGGCCAATCAGAGCAGGCGATGCAGTGCCGTTTTGTATGTCAGTAAAGAAAGGAGCAGAAACAGCTGTGAGACAACTGTGCAATAAGGAGTTGAATAATACTGAGTAGCTTAAATGTTCTCTGTACAATAACTTGCTAGAATTAATCTCAATTCCAAGTTTAAAAATCTACCAAAAAGTACAATTACCCAAAACATCTACTCATTTACAATAACATTTGCAATTGTTACTTCCCACCCTTGGTAGGAGGAGACTTTTGAAAATAGAAGCCAAAGTCCACGCTACAACTACTACTACGATTCTTTTCAGGTTATTAATATTTTGAAGTCATGTTGGAAATAGGCCAGTAACGCCGTGATGAGCTCCTCCCACAGCCATTCTCCAAATACCACGGCTTGTGTATGAGGGATTTGGGATGATGTAACAGTCCACCAGTGGTCATGAGGGAGGCACAGTCAGCAGCTGACATTCTGCACTGTACTGTCCAGCAAACCCGCTCATGCTTTCACTCTGAGCGGTGGACATTTGTCTGAAGTGTGCATGGAATTACAATATACTTTAATATACAGGAATACTTTTAATTCACTTTTAGATCAACTTTTATACTCATGGTTAATTTTTAAAACATGTTACAGTAGGTTAAATGTACTGGCCACCATTTAAATTTGGCACAGCAATTTCTCAATGGTCCCCAAAAAAGTACTCAAAAGTCAAATTATCACATGTTTTTAAAAATGAGCAAAGTACATGAAATTAAAATGATACTTTTGGTGTAAAAAAAGTAAAAATGTATAGCGCATATTTTTGATAACAATTATCTGATGATCTTGATCTAGGCAATCAGTTTCTCAGTGTCTAGACTATATGTATAGTATATTTGTTCAAAAACCAAGATTTGAACTCAAAACCTTTAGGCAGAATTTCACCATGAATATGCTCAAGATAACCCCGCAAACCAAACGACGATGTACTTTTTACTTTCCGGTCCATTTCAAAAATGTTATGTATAAAGTACAAAAACCTGCTCTCAAATGTAAAAGTAAAAAGTATCCACTGTAAAAGTAACTAAAGTAAAGTACTATACCTAAACCTTTTACTTATGTACTGTATTATTCCTTTTTATCTTAAACCCACTGAACCCCATATATTGCTGACACTAGATACTATGAACTGTGTAATGTACATGGTATCTGGGACATAAAACTCCTGCAATGAACAATGGATGGGTATCTTTGAACTGTTCTTATGGAAGCTTAAATTACAAGCAAGATAGTTTATGCAATTTACAACCTGACTTTGGTCACTAGCCATTTTAATTATCAAAATTTACACAGCATGTTGTTTTTATTAAGACCAAAAATGTACCAAAACTTAATGCCTTCCTTGTCTCAAAACAGTCATACAAGAAGTGAGTCTATTCCAGCCCATAAAGAATAGTGCAACACTTCGCAACTTGTGTCATCATCTCCAGTAATAAACCTCACTTTAGTCCCATTTTCTCTCTCCATCAGTCATAATATCCCGAGTAAAGAGTGGACTGCGGTGACCGTGTACAGCCCACTGCTTTAAACCATGTCACATCAAACGCACTGCAGCCCAGAGCTCCAGGCTGCGCCGCCATCTTTGATCTCTTCCCTGTGTGCTGCCCACTCGTAAAGAGCAGTCCAAAGAGCACTGCCCGGGGCCCCTACGCTGGCCTTTGATAGGCGGTGAGCACGCGGGGGCCGGGGACATGATCAGAGCTGTTGGAGGCTGGAGAGAAAAAGTCACATGGTCAACAGAAACAAGGCAGGCGAATGTAAACACTGTATGAATGAGTATGTTATGAGTCCAATGTAAAGCGATTGGAAATGGCAAACAAATGTTCAATCCTGCTGTGCTGTCTAGGAATGGACAATATACAGTATTTGTGCCAACCAGGGATTTTTTCATATATGGACCAGATATGGAGCTCAGAAGAACCGCCCACTTTGATGCCCGCTGCAGTGTCGGAAGTAAAATTGCCATTCTTTCCCCAAAGACTTTTCAAAAATGAATCAGATATTTACTTTCGTAACCAAGAGGCGTGGGATCACTGAACTTGATTCTTGGATCGTTGATACCACAATGATAATAATAAATGTTCTTTTTTTTTTCTTTTTTGGTATATAGACTATAGACTAACATTTTCAACACTAAAACACTTATTACTTTCTTTATCAAACATTGTGGTCATACTAGTTCTGACAAAGCTCAAACTCATTCTAAATCTGTTCAGGAAAGGTAAACTTCAGTAAAAAGCATATTTTTAAATGTATTGATACTTGCTCAAATGAGTATCTAGTTTTGATACTAGTTTGAGCATCAATTAGCATCTGATTTTTGATACTTGACAACCCTTCACTGACCTGAAAAGTTCCCCAATACGTTGTCCACTAAATACTTGGGCGACTAATGACATTGACATTGACCCATTAGTAGGCTAAAAGTGTGTGTGGCAAAAGCTCAAAACAATGAAATATCTCCATCTGAAACTGCACTCAAAAGGACTACAGCTGCACAGGACTTCATGCAAAAACAACTATTTATACAGAAAAGTACAAGGAAGCAGCGTATTTATATGTTAGAGGTATATAAATTTGATTAAATTCATGATTCACTCCTCATCTCCACATTGCTACTGTTGTCCCATTTAAATCCTTTTAATCTAAATCTAAATACACCATTGACTGATTAATCGACTAAAAAGACTAATTTGTAGCACATTTGTGGTTGTTCCCACCTCGGCATCGACCATTTGCCAAATATCTCTACCCACTCTCTCCCTTTTTCAAGCTACAACTGTCTGGTCTAATAAAGCCTTTGGGCCCAAAAAAAAAAAAGAAAACAAAAGTTTCCTAATATTTTTTTCAATATATTTCAAAACTTTCCAAGTGTTTTTTGGGTTACACATTCATCATATTACAACAATTATCACAATAATACCTTTTGCAATGACTTTTTGGTGACCTTTACAACAAACATTACTTCAATTGCCGAGAATATAGATTTTAAAATGTTTATATACATATCAGTTAACAGCCAAAAATTGGATAAAAGTTTTTGGCTGAAAAAAATAAGACTATATGGAACAATAAAGAATCAGCCACGCACCAATTCAAATCATGTTAACAAATCCTACGCTAGAGTTCTACATTTTCCATACGATAAAATAGAACTGGTTTGTTGTATAAATAAACTGCACTACGGGAGCTCGGCGGTGGACACATTTAGACAGATGTGGTGAGCCTGGTTCAATCTTAGCCACTCATGTCCGCTCACTTGTCGTTCCAGTATCAGGGTCAAATGTGCACAAATCCCTCGATTAGCCAGATTTGTTACTCAAGAGCTCTCAAATCTGAAACGACAACAGCAGGGGGATAGAAAGAGCTGAACTAGAACGAGACAACTGACATGGAAGATTATCTCAAAGCAAGCAAACTTTAGACAATTTACAGGGATGTGACGCAGCGTTTTTAAACTGTATTAACCATGGATTCACTGAGAAACTAAGCGGTTTAGCGCCCTGCCAAACTACTGAAATGTGTTTCAGTTTGAACCTTTAAGATCTTTCTTATTAGAGCGGCAACTAACCATCATTCAACTAGTCAGCTTTATTTGTTTTGATTAGTCGACTAGTCAAAAGATTATTATATTAAGTTTGAAATATGGTTACTGAAGGCTTCTAGACAGGGAATCAAGTATTTTTTGACATTTTGATTTAATATTGCTGCTGTCTTTGTTACACAGCCCAGATAGCAATGATCAAAATATGATTACAATTATCTTAATAGTCGAGTAGTCAAGATAATTCTAATTAATCGTTGAAGCCGTACATCTATGGATTTCTGAGCCACTTGAACAACCTTCCTGGATTGCGAAATTTCTTCCAGGTTGGTTCTTAACCTAAATTCATCACTAGGGATGTCACAATATAAAATGTTAGCGTTACGATTATTTTGAGAAAACGCATCATGATTTAATGATTATCCATGATTTTAGAGACGGTGACTAAATCAGTGAAATCTTAATTTTATTTCATTTCCATTGTCTAACATGTTACTGTTCCTCAAGTTTGTGACCGGCTTTTTGAAATTGTATTTTCTGAAAGACAACAAAGTTAATTGTGACAAAAACAGTCAGATAAAAAAGGTTATTTACATTTAAGTCTATTTTCATTTTGGTTCTACAATTGTAATGATTATTTTTTGGTTCTTATATTAATCCCGATTAGCGATTAACATAATAATCGTGACATCCCCATTCATATCCAATAAAATATATTACGCTCATGTGTGATGTTTTAAAAGTGCAATGCACAAGAATTGTTTTGTCTGACAACAAATAGGAGGTAATACTTTCAAACTATAGCCATCTAGCTCAGCAACCAGTTGAAAGTTCACCTCATACCAGTGATATTTATTTATTATAACTGGGTGCCACGTGGACATTTTGTTCATCTTTGATCAAGAATGAACTGGCCAAATGATGGAGAAAAAAACAGCGTAACCAAGAGAACAAAACAAAATACACTGTCTAGCAATGCAAGTCATACATTTTCAGTAGTAATGAGTGATATCATATCCTCGTCCTAGGCAGGCTTTAGTCACGCTGGTCAACCACAAACTAACTTGTGAAAATTACACAATAAAACATGACACACATCACCAGTAACGCCACAGTTCATACATTCACAGACATTTTGCAGTTCTAGTGGTCCACGGTGCAAAAGGGGAATACTCTTAAAAGGGCAGGACTCAAATATCAGTGGAGAATCCATGCGGTGAACACGTGGCCCGCAGCACCTTGTTTAGAAAAGGCGCCACAGCTAATCACACGGTAGCACACCGAGTGCGGGTAAACTCAGAAGTGGCTAGCAAAGTAATAGCTCTAATTATGCTTTTAGCGCTTTACCACTTTGCTTCACTATAAGGTCAATCGCTTTTTGCTAATGCTGCAACATTCCCAAGCTCAAAACCACACCATATTGAGCAATTTACACCCAAAGAAGCAGATAGACGTCTTACTCTAACAACTTGGTCATTGCACAACATCGAACAAACCTTATGCAAACTTAGCAGGCCAATCTGATTTAAAAAGGTGCACTGTGTAACTTTTCAAAAAAAAAAAAATTATTTTGTCTCTATGGTGTTAAACTTCTATCTATCTCCATGGTGACGCAACCAGGTGAAATTGCATGCAAGATCTGTGAAAAGGCGACCACAATTTTTGACCAATAAAAACACCTGAACTGTACAACGATTTAATGAATCCAAAATTGATTGCGTTTAATAATGCTATACTGTGGAACATTCAAGGTAGGCCTGGGCAATATGGCT
The DNA here is from genome assembly GCA_015082035.1 of Chaenogobius annularis. Taxonomy (NCBI): domain Eukaryota; kingdom Metazoa; phylum Chordata; class Actinopteri; order Gobiiformes; family Gobiidae; genus Chaenogobius; species Chaenogobius annularis. The sequence continues at coordinate 1,528,224 of BJKM01000051.1, forward strand.
GCTTTTGATTCAATTAGATTTTTCTTTTAAAAAACAATATAAAAAAATGGCTTCAGTGGCTTTCAGTGGCTTTCAGTCTTGATTCTATGCAAATAATAAACAAAGCAGATTTTTTAATAATTGCCATTTAACATAAAACTTAGCCAAATCTTTTCCTCAAATGTCTGAACCACATTCTTTTCCGACAGTGCGTTTGCTGTAGAATTCTCGATATAAAAAAAAACAAAAAAAAACATATCATTAACGATTTGCCATGACTGACTCTCAATCTCAATTTAAAATTCGATTAATTGCCCAGGCCCAACTCCAGGCAAGTTCTAACATCTCCATAGAGTCAAACTGGTGGAAAACAACCACCGGGGTCACAATAATGAGTATGCAATAAATAAGTTACTGTAATCAAATCATCTGCCGGCTAAACTGCTTCACCACCAACTGTCAGAGTTCTAAATTTGGGCAAGGAGTGGCTGTCGCATGATAAGGCTGGTTTTTGAGGGAAGGTTTCAAATCACTGAACTCGAAAAAAATGCATCCTAAACTTTGCACATCCAGTCCAGCGAGATAACAGTCTACAATTGCCAAAGAGCTACTGTGTCCCGGCCTTTGTGCACTCCAGCTGGTTACAGGGAGACTGGAAGGCAGGAGGAGTGGAGCAACAACGAAACTATAAAGAGTCAAATATTGGGCAACATCCAAGTTTAGCAAGACTCGAGCAAGACTCGTTTTAGTCCGCAAACAAGTCATTTAGAGCACAGAGAAAGGCCGCAGAGAGTACAGAATTACTAAAACAATATATTATAATACATTTCCATACCCATTTATTGTATTTGAACACTTTTAAATAATACTTCCTAAATTATAACATTTCATTTATTTATGTACTATTAAATATCCTTGAACTACTGGACCTTAAAGTAAGAATACACCGATCCTGCTTTTTCAGTTCTGATACCGATATAGATACTTGAGTTTTGAGTATTTGCTGAAATCCAATATCAACCCATACCAGGTTACTTTCTTTAAAACTACTTCAACATGTAATCAAAACGTCCTGAAAAAAAAAACAAAAAAAGGATAAAAGTTGTTAATAATATGCTAATAATATTATTTTAACACCTATTACAGTAACTTTACAACAATAGTTTCCTGGGTTTAAGTTGGTAAAAATATGTGTTCTCAAAATGATTTGGAGTAATTGGAGTATCGGATCAGTATCGGAAGATAGACAATCAATAACAATTGATAATGTTTTCTAATATTAATACTGGTGGCATCGGTGCATCCCTATCTTAAAGTGATCTACATATGTTTTGCGTTAATTGTTACATCTGCAATCACTTTTGTTTGGTTTTTTACTTTTGACACTATAAATAATCAGAAATCATAATGCCAAATTTTGCATCATTTTGCTTCTGTAACACAAACAACCCAATCTTGGCGTGCCCGTTTCTTCTGGCAGAATTACATGTGCTATCTCTCTAAATATGATCCGGCTCTTTTTTTTTCCCCCCTCTGTGTGAACAAGACTCAGAAGCTGACCGATTTCCAATGACTCATCCCCTTTGGAATCAATCCACAGCTTCAGTAACAAGACAAAAATGTGGTTTCTTTTAACAAGGATTATCCCAAAGCCTGGGGTATAACAGCCTACATGTGTCCCACTAGAATCACCCTTTTGACAATTTCACAACGCTACTTACCCTGGCCTTGTACATCTGACAAGCTCATTTGTTTACACTATTGTCTAGAGGGGAAATGCGTTCAGGGGGGGGGGAAAGCACTCTGGAATGTTAGGAATTCCTTCAACATGTCATGTACGGAAAGTTACAAATGTTGCTGGGGACCACAGAATCCAAGGATGAGCGGTAGAAAGATAAACAGTTTGGCAAGTCGGGAGTGCCCAGAATAGCGTAACGTTCGACGTATATTTTTGTGACACCGACCGCAAGAATGTAAGCTATGATTCTAAAGACTGAAAATGCTTGGATGAGACTGGTAGAGCTCAAAAGGGCTTAGCAATGTGTGAGGTATTGACTGCTAAGACAAGTAGACCATGGCTGGGTGGACGTATCGATGAGGCGGGCAGTTCACTGGGAGAAAAGGTCAAAGCTTACAAAAGATGAAGAGACTATTTTTACAGATGACTAATAAGGGGTGTTGCGAGATTTGTTCCAAGTGATGGCAAATAATATGCACATCTCATTTTTAGGAAGTACTGATGGAAACGTATTGCCAAATTTGTAATTTTTGGAAATGGTAATTGTTTTATATTTATTGCAACAGGGTGGAGGTTGTGGTGTTTTTGACAAGTATTCCAGCCAACGTCTAAGTGAATGGCTGCCTGACCAAAGTGAATGAAAGATAATGAATAATTTCGGGGTTGGGATTAGTTTAGAGTTGTCGTGATGCTAGAATTTAAATTTTGTTGACGACTTGATAGTCATTACCCAATTTGATACAGTGCTATATTACACGCAAACCAAAAATCTGATCATTATCTAATTTGTGGGGTGAGTAATCTGATTTAATTCTGGTTGTTCACACCCCTGTAAGAAGAAAAAGGAGAAACTAATGTGACTAAGACAGAAATGAAAGAAAAACAGTTTAAGATTGAAAAAGTTATTTTAAAATTCATTGAACTTGGTTCAATGAATTGTTGCAAGGTGTTTTGATGCTTAAAAATCAGATCAAATTATTGGGTTAATATATATAATGGTTAATTATTGGATCTAAATATCCTAGTTATCTCACTTTTTCAGACCAGATAAATATTCCCACTGATAATAAAAGTATATTTTTAATATGTAATTTTCAACAACAACAAATCTGAAGATTGTCAGTTTTGTGAACTTTTTTCAGTATCAATACTATTTTTGAGACCTGCTAAACAAAAAAACCAGCAACAAACAAACGATGGTTATGGACTTTTGTTTTCAATGCTATATTTGCCCCCCATAATGTTCTTGCCAAAATCATAACTCCCCTAGCTTTCCTGACAGCACAGCAGAACCATGACTGTAAATCCAAAAGTCATATATTGCGGGGTCCAGAAGATGCACCAATAACTTAACCTTGAAAATGTGCTCGCTGACAATCACAGGTTCTTGCAGTCTAGGTCTACAGAGGTTTAGAATGGGCTCCTCCAGGCTGAAAGTCAGAGAGATGGAATTCTTCAGAGAATCGGCTGCCATTTGTTTTCCTGGGTCACACTGACATAGGAGGACTGCAGGTGGTCTGTGCAGAATATACTCTAGGACCAAAAGCAGCACATATTGTTTCCATTTCAAGTGAGGCCAACCCAGCATCACTTTCTCCGTTACGACGACAAAGAGGTTGCACAAAATAAAAATCTAATTGTGAATTTGTCTGAAGTAGAATTGTGATTTGGAGTTTCCAAATAAAAATGTCAAGGAGCATTAAAAGGAGATATTATGCTTTTATTTCCAGGTACTTCTTATTGAATTACAATACAAGTAGATCACGATTTTACACTTTGTTCATAGTAAACTACAATATTGATATAAAATGTCCATTGACTCCCTGTTCAAAATTGCAGAACTGATAAGCCCCGCCTCTTCATAGTGTATTTCACTGTAACAAGCAGCTGACTGTCAATTATATGTTTTTATTTTTTAAAAGCTTTTTTTAAATAATAACAACTGAGTACAGAGATGTGGGCAGGGATAGGGGGTAGGTTAAAACAAAAATGTCCTGAGCACTCAAGCCTCAGATGCAGGACAAAATAGGATTACTCAACATTCAAGAATCGAAATCTAAACTAAACTAATGATGAGGACACACTGTTGTAACAAGGTTAACAACTCATTTAAGTTGATTTAATTAAATTAAATATTAACTGCTGAATTAATGCAAGAATCTCATACATTTCAGAATATGTTCACAGAGGTCTAAATACCATGGTTTCACATCCAACTAAAGGAAAGAATAGCTTGATGTTTCCGTAAATACATTTAATTTGATAATGACAATTCAAATTGACTGTAATAATGCAATGATAGTCTTTCACGCTAGAGGAGGCGACGTGGTTTGGAGAGGCGAGCGGGACAGGTGGTCTTAAGGATGAATGAGCTGGCTGGAGTTTCTGAAAATATCCAGACTGCTCAGTTTTGGGGAAAAATAGGACACTCAGCTGAGACAGGAAATGAAAAGACAAATCCAGAAAGACCGTTTCCCCTCAAATAACTCCTGTCTCCAGGGAAATTGCACACTGAAGGTAAAATAACTTAATGACAAAGGATACCTACATTATTACTACTCGTCTTCACATACATGTAACCTTATGGTGCTCTGTGGGTGTGTGCAGGGGGCTAATTAAAAAGTATCCATGTTGCTAGCTCAGCAGGTTGAGTCAGGAGCGCTGGTTATGACCTTTTGGCTGTGTGCGCGCCTCCATTTTTCTCTTTTCCTTGTATTGTTGATCAAACAGGAAAGAGCAATTAGAGGGAATGCCGTTCCATGCAGAGGAAAGGAGGGGAGAAGCTGACACAGTGACAGGGGTCAGGGGTGCACTTGCAAAATATGTAAATGTCAGAATACAGCAGGAATACAGCGATAATAATAATCAATTCTTTAGATGTAATAGAACTTGTATAGTTTTTATACAACAACAAACACAAAATCCTATCTATGTTCTTCCTGTAAACCTTTTGCAAGCCAATTCTAACCCCAACATCATTAGAGCAAACATCACTGATTGACATTTTGTTTTCAGTGACAATATGAGCATTATTCATAAGAGTTGTTAGAAACATTGATAACCAGATAATCTATACTAAATCTAAAATCACAACTAGATTATTTGAACAGGTATTGATACTGAACAAATTATATAAGTAGGACAAAGTTAGACACTTGGATGGGGTACACTTGGATGGGGTACACTTGGATGGGGTACACTTGGATGGGGTACACTTGGATGGGGTACACTTGGATGGGGTACACTTGGATGGGGTACACTTGGATGGGGTACACTTGGATGGGGTACACTTGGATGGGGTACACTTGGATGGGGTACACTTGGATCGGGTACACTTGGATCGGGGTACACTTGGATCGGGTACACTTGGATCGGGTACACTTGGATCGGGTACACTGGATGGATCGGGTACACTTGGATCGGTACACTTGGATCGGGTACACTTGGATCGGGTACATCGACACTTGGATCGGGTACAGTTTTGACATCACCCTATAGAAAACACTATTTGTACTTTGAAATATTTTTAATTAAAAAGGTGCACTATGTAACTTTTCTGGTACAGGGCCTGACATCTGCTGGTATCCATACAGATGGTATGGCTTTGCTTGGAATGCGACACTGTCTGCTACATTTCTATATTCCATTACAGGCAATTCAAAAATCAAAGTATATTTGCTCACCTGCGTAAAGAAATAGGAGTTAAAATACCAAACTGTGGAGACAAGCAGCCGTTAGAACTCATTTCCACATCCAAGTGTAATGAGTTTGCATTATTCTTTAATGACAAAGTTCAGGGCATTAAAAATGCTATAAATTCTACAATGCAAAAAATAACCTTAAAACATCCTACACACTTAGAGCTGACCCACTTTGCACCTGTAACTGACAAAACTGTCCAGGAGATCATCACCAGTCTGAGTTCATCTACATGCTGCCTCGATGTGTGTTACCCACCAGATTTATTTCTAAAGTCTGTGCCGAACAGTTTGTTAGCACCACTCACTCCATAGTTAACATGTCGGTTCAATCTGGAACATTCCCAGTCTCTTTGAAAACTGCGGTCATAAAGCCTCTCCTAAAGAAGAGCAGTCTTGATGCCGCAGTACTGAGTAATTACCGGCCCATCTCTAATCTGCCATTTTGGGGCAAAGTCCTTGAAAAGGTTGTTTACCAACAGCTCACTGATTTCCTCTTAATAAACAACTCATTCGATGTTTTCCAGTCAGGTTTTAGACCGCATCACAGCACTGAGACTGCTCTTGTCAAGGTGACAAATGACATCCACCTGAACACTGACACGGGAAAAGCTTAATTCTGTTAGAGCTGAGTGCTGCTTTTTGACACTGTCGATCATGGGATCCTCTTACAGAGACTAGAGGACTGGGTGGGAATCACTGGCACTGCCCTAAACTGGTTAAAGTCCTATCTAGAAGACAGGAAGTTCTTTGTCGAAATTGGTAACTGTGTCTCAGACCAAATGCCCCTGACCTGTGGGGTGCCCCAAGGGTCAATCCTGGGACCGCTTCTGTTCAACCTCTACATGCTGCCATTAGGTCAGTTGATACGCAGTGAGAATGTGTCCTATCACAATTATGCAGACGACACTCAAATCTATGTTTCACTGACGGCAGGTGAATATGGACCAGTGGATTCACTCCGTCACTGCACCCAACAGATCAGTGTGTGGATGCAAAACAACTTTCTCCAGCTGAACTCAGACAAGACTGAAATCATCGTCTTTGGCCCACAGAAACAAAGAGAAAGTGTTAGCAGTCACCTCCAGAGTCTCGCTCTAAAACCTACAAATCAAGTTAGAAATCTGGGGGTAATAATGGACTCAGATTTGAATTTTAACAGCCACGTCAAATCAATAACATCAGCAGCTTTTTACCATCTAAAAAACATTGCCAAAATCAAAAGTATAGTGTCTAAACCAGACCTGGAGAGACTTATCCATGCGTTTGTCTCTAGTAGATTAGACTACTGTAACGGCCTGCTCACTGGCCTCTCCAAACGAGCTGTAAAACAGCTGCAGTACATCCAGAACACTGCTGCTCGGGTCCTGACTAGAACCAGGAAGTACAATCACATTAGTCCTGTGCTCAGGTCTCTGCACTGGCTCCCTGTGGCTCAGAGAATAGGCTTCAAAGCAGCTCTGCTTGTATACAAGTCTCTCCATGGCCTAGCACCAAAGTACATCTCGGACATGTTAGTGCCATATGACCCATCTCGGACTCTGAGGGGACCGGCCTCCTGCTGGTGCCCAGAGTCAGGAATAAACATGGGGAATCTGCGTTTCAGTTTTATGCAGCTAAAATCTGGAACAGTCTTCCTGAGGATGTGAGACAGGCCTCTAATCTGGCATTGTTCAAATCTAAACTAAAAACTGTTTTGTTTGGCTGTGCATATGACTGAAATGCTTTTATTTGCACTCTTCTCTTTTATGTCTTGAATTATTTGACGGATAGCCTGAAAATGTCACTTTTAAATTAAGATTTTGTGATTTCTGCCATGTCTTTGTGATTTTAATGCATTTTTTTTCCTGCTGTGTGAAGCACTTTGAATTGCCTTGTGTACGAATTGTGCTCTACAAATAAACTTGCCTTGCCATAGTGCACCTTTAAACCAAACCCCCCCAAAAAAACCAGAATGCTCCTGATCAAGCAAAATAATAAGCCTAAACTTGGTCCATGATAAACTCCTGACTTACACTAGTGAGAAAAGACAAATACCACTTTGAGAAACACTGTATGTGCAACACAAGTACTTGCTTCATTCACCTTCCCTCAGACTTCAAAAAGCCAGGTGGCCTACTTTGCATACTGCCTGTCCTTGTCACTGCAGGTCAAACCCTACTTGACTTGCACAGTATAAAAACTGAATTCATAAATACTAAAGTGTGTCAGGGGTTATTTCTTCTACTTATGCGGGCCCCATGTAGAGCCATTTCCTGATCGACAGCTGATTTTAAATTTAGCGCTTTAAACAGGAAACATAACTTGAGCTCCGTCAGTACCAGATAATACACTTACTGGGACGATATGAAGAAAGCAGAAGAGGACTCCTTAGCTAAACATTGGCGGCGGCAGTGGAGTTTGACAGGAGGAACAGGGCTGGTTGTAAAGGCATGTCAGCTCAAGCCGGGACACGCTGATTTTGGGTTCAGCTGGGCGAGTGCAGTCTGTTTGTGAGCGTGAGACCTATCTGAAGTAGACGGAAAGCGGTTTTATGAAAACGTGCAGTTAGCCTGACATACAAAAAATACAGTAAGAAAACCGCAAGTTAGTTGGAGTGGGGGCATTTTAAAAACACTCTTAAACAAGCTGTTCTTACATGACACTATGTCAAACTGGTTAAACACTATGGTACCAAAATAGAGATTATACGAGAAAACTACACATAATAATCCCATTCTAGCGTGTCAAACATGGTCCATTAATTTGAATAGGGGAATACAACATTTTTAATACATGCATGATACTTGTCTTAAGTGATATGTCAAATCAGACAGATCAATACCAAAATATATATTTTGATACTGACAAGGTAATGCAAATATATCAATAGAAAGAAAATGCAGATTTTTAACTTAATTTACTATAGATTTTTTAAATTCAGAATTTATATTTAGTACATCTGCACCTATTTATTTTTATTTTATTTTTTTTGATGGGTTAGAGGTGGGGTGGAGTGAAAATAATAACGCCATGGCAAAATTATTTATACAAGAGTTGAAGTTTCAATGCATTTTAATGCAAAACTCAACTGCAAACTGCGATACTTGCCATAGTATTACTTGGCATTAGATCAGATCACTGGTATGGCCCGTCACTACTAGCCTATTGAACATTGATTTCAAAACTGTTTGTTTTGTTTTTACAAGTATAAATAGTATGTTGATTGAGATCTGAAAACTAAAAACTTTTGTGAAGTTGCAGGATGTGATCTTAAATTTAAAAAAAATGATAACTGTCCAAAAAACATGGTAGTTAAGCTTTAAGTTTATTTTATATACATGTTTTGAATGTAAAGTGCTGGTATGCTAAAAACATATTAGTCATTTAAATCCCAAAGCAGTTTCTACCAATGAATGAATAGACTGCCATTAAAATGTGGCTTGAATTGTTGACATTTATTCATTGGATAGAAATGGAGCAGGAGTCTGCCTCGCATTTAAACATCATCTGAGGACAAGGAGGAGGAAAACTAAATTATAGGGAGTCCTGGGGGAGTACAGCTGGAATGGACACACCCACGGCTCTGGAGATGGTGGAGGAGATGGTGGTGGGTTGTGTTCCTCCGCTGGCCTGGGGAGCTCATTCTCACCAATGGATATTAACTTCCACACTGCCTCATCAGTGGTCATTCTGTGTAGGGATGACTTTAATAAGAGCAACGCTTGCATCAGGACAGCCGTAATTATTATGTTTTCTTTTTTTTCTCCTTCTCTTTCTTTATCAAGAACTGAAAAAACAAAAGATGACAGCCAGTTCCAAACAAACTGAGCAAGATAACTATGTCATGGGAACTTATTCTGTTCCCACAAGCAAATTTAAGGGGAAGGAATAAATTATAAAACAAAAAAATACAAATATAACATTGGAAACACATGTTGAAGAACTATTAATATGTCTGGTTAATAACAATATATGTTTTGGTATTATTCACAGGGGAAAGATCTACTGCAAGATCACCCTTAACTGACAAAACAAGGGAAGAATAAATATGAGCCTGTATCATAAGAAGCAGATCCAAAACAGTGCAAAATTATTCCTACGTTTTTGTTATTTTAATGTAGTACATTTTGTGCTATAGAGAGCCAAATAAGTAACTTCTATGACAACTTATGTGTGTCATTCTGCAATTTATTTAGTTGTTTATTTTAATTATTTATCAAAGCTCGTGTTTTGTATTGATATTGTACATTTCAAATAGAGTTTACCGGGATTATCATGATTTCGGGTTATTGTTTCAGTGTTGTCAATAGTATCGTTTATCGTAATAATTTCAGTAGCATTATATCGCACTTCAACACGTGATATCATGACGTAATACTAAAATCCCCCTACCTGAATGCTGACAACTGGAGCCTTGGATATAGTTCACTATCATCATCTATCATACAAGAAGATAGGTAAACCATTATCAGGTAGCGTCAGGCCATAAAGTACAGTGTCAATCCCTAAAACAACATAAAGACAACCTTATTCACAGGAAAGTTAAAGTGCATATGACAGCTTAAACTACATGTTTCAGTAAAAAGGAATGAATGGCACTGATTATGTTGAAAATTTCACACAAAAAATGGCCTATTTGTCCCCAAGTTTATCATTTTAATTCCTGACTGGCAAAAACAATTTCATTTACACAATTAGTAACTAAAAATAACTTTATTTTGTTAAATTCTTCTTTAAAGTGTCAAAGAAATGTCAGTTATTTTATGGAATGTCGCTTATTGATGACGTCGGTAAAGAGATTCTGTTTTTAGAACTCAGCGCTACTTCCTGTCACTTTCAGCTTTTCTTTTTCAGTTTTTCTTAACAAACCGACACCTGAGTGATGTAAAACTATACAAAACATTTACCCTGTGGGACTATCCCGCCAAACAAAAGTAACAATTGAAAGAAGTTTAAAAAAAACAGTGAACCGGTCATATGCACTTTAAAGTGACGGGACACCGGTGACAATGACGTCTGAAATGTGCCGACACACTTAATGGGGCTCGTAACGTAATTGAAGCCAATGTAACAACTAGCCTGCCACACTGTAATGTTATAGCGAAAGATGGACTTTTAAACCGTTTGTGGACATGATGGACTCTGACACTTTATAAACATTTACGCGGAGGTTCGTTTTTACAGCATATATCTCTGCGTAAAATGCGGCGGACGCACGAACAACAACTTTTATCACAATGATGAGCAAAAGAAAGAAAGAAAGCTTCGGGCCAAACACACACAGGCCTCCCTATTATCAGCAGTGAGAGTGGCAGCAGTTTGAACCAAAGCTAGACACTATAATAAAAAGTAGACACACCCTCAATGTAAACGAAATAAATGCGATCAGTGAGTCGTCTGATGAAGAGATCCGAGCGGTCACGTTGGGGAAAGCCGCTTCATCTGAACGCGAATTCTAGTTCTGGGATTTGGGCGGACTCCAGTTTCTTTATCCACACATTTCCTGTCCCAAGCAATCATTTCACGGGCGACAAAAGGCGACAGCGGGTCACAGAAAGCGTGGTGGACACTCACTTACCTGGACATAATTGTTCTCGCAGTAGTCCGCGACTCTGGTCAGGTTCTGGTAACTCTCCACAAGCGCTCTTTTCCCGGCCGGAATCTCTTCCTCTAACAACATTTGTAGCTCTGCCATCTTACATCTCCCCGCAGAGCCTCCCTTCTTCCCTCTGCCTTCTCTGTGATTGAAGCAGCCACCAGCCCAGCGAGCTCTCCGCTCCGCCTGCGAAAAAAAACACAACTCTTTCGCTCGCTATTGTGGGATTCCTGTCCTGGAGGTGGCGCACGCACGGCCCGAAGATCGTCTGTGTTGGAGAAGAGTGAAACCCCCTTTTCCACATAGAAGTTAGACATTCTCGTGTTTATTAATTTATTAATTTATTAGTTTCTTGTTTCTTCTAAGGATACGTCGTAAGTCATGCCTTGTGTACAGACAAATTTACCCAACTATGCTTCCAATTAAGTCAATTTTGTGAGATTCAATTAAAGGTGCACCAACTTTTCCATTGGCGGGTCCGTCACCTGTTCGGCCATGTTATTGCTTTGTCTGGATGGACTTGAACAAAAACCAGCAGATGGCACCAATTTACAGTTCAGATCTGTGGCGAGGCGAATCCGCTCACAGTAAGACGGTTTTTGGCAGTTTTTGTGCAATAAAACAAAGAAATAAGTTAGATAAATAAGTTTAATGTCATACTGTGGAACATTCCAGGCAAGGCAATAACATCTCCATAGTGGACCCTCAACCAGAAAAGTTGCATAGTGTACCTTTAAGGCAGAATTCTATAGGCTGCATAATCATGTGCAAGAATTTGTATTTACATAATAGAACGCTGACCGCTGAATTTTTTTTCTTTGATGTTTTATGGTGGTTGGTATCCATTAAGTGTTACATAACCACCACCGTCTGTAGTTGTGAGTCTTCAAAGTATGTTTTACGCTATACCATTAAAAAAATTAAATTAAACTATAGAAATTCTAGAATTTGGTGAATTTTTATAGGATATATTTTTAAATGCTTTGAAACCATATTTTCTGTATCCTATTTTCGTCTAATAAAAACATTTATAGTCTAATGTAGATATATTGATAGTAGGCTTATCATAAATGACTTACTTTTTTTCTTTTTTCTTTTTGAACTAAAACTTAACCATAGATCCAAGAACTTAACCCGGAGTTCGATAAATATCAAAGTGAGATGTCTCGCCTCTTCTTTCTACGGTCATATCCTTCCAACTGAGGGGAGAGGGACGAGGGAGGAGCATGGAATGTCAGTGCAGAGGCTGATGGGACTTGCAGTTTAATGGAAAAGATTTGACAGAAATTGTGATAGTATAACATTTTCAATTAAAACGCTATTTTTCAATCAACATTTCACTTTCAAGTAAATTTTACAGACACAAAACTGCGCCAAATTACAATCAAAATAACAAAAATAAGAACTGCTTTGCTTCTTAGCTTGTATGCGCTTCTTTAGGCACTCCATCTCCCAGTGTGCTTTGCGTTCTGCTTGATTACGCTTTTCATGGCGTCTCTTCGTAAGCTCGAGACAGTTCGCCTTCTGACAAACAGTTAAGAGCAGCCAAATTACGGTAAGTGACATGCCGTTTTAAACCGCCTGCACACTTTGCGCCAATAAACTGCACGTATTGTCGAATGTGCGCTAGTTCGAAAGCCGCTATTGCCCCGGTTACACAGCCTCTTGTGGTCCACAGGTTACACAGCAGTGATAACGCTGTTGTTATGATGCACTTTAGCCCCATTTCTTAGCTGCTTTAGTTAGCTTTATGGCTGATGTTTGACTAGCATCATTTGGGCCAAGGGCTTATGTGTTTATATTCCCATCTGCCTTAGTGGGTCTCTTTATTCACACTTGACCATGGAGGTGGAGAGTGTCCAGACTCTGGAGGATGACAGTCTGCCTTTGACCCAGCTGAGGTTTGAGGCCGCCGTCAAAGTCATCAAGAGCTTGCCCCCGGATGGTAAGTGAACGGACAGTGTTGTGTTGTCTTTCACGTGCAAACACAAACTGGGCCAGGTTTGGAAGAGGAAGGCTTTTGAAACAGCTCGTTTGTTCTGCCTGGATCTTATGCTACTTACAAACACTAATCTGCTTAACAAAGTGAGCAGCCTAGACTTTCCCATGCAGTTTACCACACTCTTTCCTAAAACAAATGTATGAGGCGCAAAGCTAGTGTGTATTATCTCATTTAGAGTTAATGTCTTTTCTGTAAAAACAGATGTAGACCATGTCAAGGGATAAAATGTACATTATTTAGAAAAGACAGATTTGTAGGTGTGATTTATAAATGAACAATAACAATGATTAATATTAATTAACACAAAATTTGAATATCCAGAACATTATCTAGAAGCTGTGCAATGGCAAGATGCCATTGCGAGTGACTACGTAATGCATGCCCATATCCTGGGCAGTTGCCACGGTCATTGCATGAAAACACTGCACACGCTACAAGTACTAGAAGTAGTTCTAGAACTAACTACTACAACTATTCTGCCACTCTAAAAAGATAGGAAAATTTGACGATAAATACCGAAAAAACTAAAGGACTGAGGAATACCAAAAGCAACAGCACCCTTGAGATGATAAATATCTACAAAGCAAAATTCGAATGATGAAAATCTGATAGAAATTCGACCAGTGAAACGGTCCAAATGACGTGTTTGTATAATAACTAGAAGCTGTGCAATGGCAAGAAGCCATTGTGAGTGACTGCGTAGTTGTTGTTGTTGTTGTGTTGCTTTTAATGGTGGTTGGCACCCAACTGAAAAGGTGCATTTACTGCCGTCTACTGCGGTTGTACGTCTTCTGTAGTTGTACGTCTTCAAAGTATGTGTTCCACACTACACCGCCAAAAAAAGGAGAGGAATAGAAATAAGTGTGACGATATAAAGCATATGCTTTATATCGTCACATCAAAGCATTCGATTCCTTGCCACTTTGAAGATGTACAACTACAGTTCTCTCCTTCTCTTTCTTTCTCTCTTCCTTTTTTTCGGTATAGCGTAAAACACATACTTTTCAGACGTACAACTACAGTAGGTGGCGGTAAATGCACCTTTTCAGTTGACTGCCAACCGCCATTAAAAGCAACACAACAACAGTAGGTGGCGGTAAATGCACCTTTCGGCTGCCAACCGCCATTAAAAGCAACGCGACAACAACAGCAACGAGTCAGCACAGCGCAGAAAGCAGTCTGTGTGACGGTTGTGGACTCACAGTGGTAAAAGTGATCCACAGTGACAAGAAGTAACGTGAGTACATCTTCTACATGAAACGGCGCATTTACCGCAGTGAAGCACCAATTCTGCACTCACCCTGTCTTCACTGCGCACCTTTACAGTCCAAGATGAGGTGCAGACAAGTAGTAGTGCTACCTATCTAGACCTACCTAAATATATACAACACTACAAACCTTAAAAGACTTGAAAACATTGTAAACCTCTTTGAGACATGACCTTTTTTGGACTTCTGTCAGTCTAACAAACTCTGCAATGTAAACTTATTGGGAAACTTTTAACTTTTCATTCTGAAACAACTACAAGACCGACAAACACCAAAATGCATACTACTAGGTACTGTACATAGTACTGTACAGGATATGGCGTGTGTAATGCATGGCCATATCCTATACAGTTGCAATGATCATTGAATGACGCAAACATTGCATACACTACAAGTAGTAGAACTACAAAATTTGCAACTTTGATGACGAATCCCCCAAAAAACTATAATACCGAGGCATACCAAAAGCAACAGTAACAATCACACGAAAAATATCTACAAAAAGAACCTTGAATGACAAAAATCGAAATGTTAGATCATTGCATGACAAAAACACAGCATACACTACAAGTAATAGAAGTTCTAGAACAACTACTATTCTGCCACTCTAAAAGATAGGAAAAATTGCCACTTTGACGAATCCCAAAAAAACTACAAAACCTAGGAATACCAAAAGCAACAGCACCTTGAGACAATAAATATCTACAAAACTATTTTGTAGATATAGTAGTGTGGCGGTTGAGAAGTTCCTGATGATAAATTATGATGATGATTGAACCGACTTTGTACCTCTTAACACAATAACCATAAAGCAAGATAATCCCAGTAAACCCTTTTCTAGATGTAGAATATTGTTAAAGAAAAAACATGAGCTTATACAAATAAATAGCAGAATGAAACGGTTAAGTATAGTTAATAGTATCTATAATAAGTCTTAGTTTTACTTAAACGTACTTATTAAACCCTCTACAATTAAAATCATATCGTACTACAAAAATTAATTGTTCGATCAATTCAAAATGTTTTAAACCACCTTCAAACTATGTAATAACTTAATAAACGTATAGCTAACGGCAGTGCTATTGTAACTATCAACTTTTTCTTTTCGTTACAGGCCCATTTCAGCCTTCCAATGACATGATGCTGAGATTCTATAAGTTTTACAAACAAGCCACGGTGGGACCATGTAACGTGCCACGGCCTGGGTTTTGGGACGCAGTTGGCA
Organism: Chaenogobius annularis; assembly: GCA_015082035.1. Taxonomy (NCBI): domain Eukaryota; kingdom Metazoa; phylum Chordata; class Actinopteri; order Gobiiformes; family Gobiidae; genus Chaenogobius; species Chaenogobius annularis. The sequence goes on from BJKM01000051.1 coordinate 1,543,712, forward strand.
AAGCTAAATGGTAATAACAAATGTATACACACTGAATAATTACCAAACATGGCCCCAGATTTAACAATATGCGTGACCTGTAGACATTGTGCAATATGCAGTTCCCTGTTTGTTGACTGTTTTCCCTTGCTTGTATTTCTTCAATGTGTTCAGTGTCAGGTTGTGTGAGGTGATCTCTGGACCGTCAAATGAAAAACGTACTTATTACCAAGTCACCAAAGTGCCAACAAACCCTAGTTAAATAGTCTTTTTTGCTGGTGTGAACTGTAGTGGTTTTGACCCTTGGTACCGTTGAGATAAGCGGATCACGGTGACTCTAAATAAACTGGGCGTGTGAACATAACATAGTTACCTACTGTGGCCCAAAATATTGCAAATGTGTGTTCTAATTCATGTTTCTTTGCAGGGATGCATGGAACTCTCTTGGCGATATGTCCAGAGAAAAAGCGATGGCTGCATATGTGGATGAAATGAAGCTGGTATGTTTTTTTAACTGTATTTATCTTTTGCTGTATTTGACTAGAATGCAGGGCTGATACACTAAAGACTAAAGAAATACTGGGTCGACTTGCCGATCCATTCATTAGTCGACTGAAAACAGAACGTAGCAAAAGCTCTCCAAACTAAATGTATCGGACCCAAACTGCATAGACAAGACAACAAACTGCACACATCTATGTATTTATCTGTAAAAGGGCTGATTAAACTCATGATTCACTCGCAAATCTGCTCACTTTATTTTATTTTTTTTATGCTGTTTTCCATATAAATCTGTATATTTTAGATAACATAATTGACTAATACAAGCCTCTAGTGACCGATTAATCGACTAAATAACAGTCCTTACAGCAGCACTAGAATGTTTCTTTATTAAATATAAAATCTCCAGTTTAATTTTTAAATCGTATCTTCTTTTTACCCTAAGAAAACAGGATGGATTTATCATGTTTACTTCTATATTTGATTCATGGGGACATGTCAAACACTAGCCTTGAGACTAAGCCTTATGTTTTGGTCATCCCTTGTTGTATCGTTTGCTGTGGCGCTTGCAGATCCTGGAGGGCATGCCCATGACCGGGGAGGTGGAGGAGCTGCTGCGCGTGCTGGGACCCTTCTATGAGCTGGTGGAGGAGAGGAAGAGGATCACGCAGATCTCCGACATAAGTGCAGGTGTTTGTCTGTCCCACACTGGACTCTGCCTCTCAGCCTCCCTGTGACCTATAACCTTCTTTTGAAATGTGCTTTTGACATGCTCAGCCCGTTTGACAAAGTTTGCTAGGCAACTGGAAGGCAAGTAAACATGTGTAATATCCCATTCTTTGTTTGGTGTTCTAGCACTAAAACTGCTCAGATAGTCCATAGTTCAGTGCACTGGCTCTGTAGCGTCCACTCCCATATTCATCCCGATCCCTTCCCCTTTTTACTCACGTTATAAACTTTAAAAAGTTCAGTTGGTGAATTAAAAATTGTAAAGACCTTTCTTTTAAGGCTGTGCAATGAATCCAATTTTAATCAGGATGGATTCGGTTATTCTGTCGGTAAAAGCTGTATTCAAAGTTTTGTAGAAATACATTTTATAAGCTTCTGAGTTAAGTTGAGGAAATGAAAATGTTTTATATTGACAATCAAGTTTGTTCAGTATGAGGACATACTTTGGCCCAGCCCTACTTTACTTACTAATCACTGAAATGTAACTACTTGCAATCGATACAAGTTTTCTCCAAAGCACTGAATCTTTGCCTTGCATAAATTGCCTACAATGGCCCCTCTGTTGTGCAGGCTTCGGGACAATGATGAATACAATTCAGACCAAGAGTGTAGCAAAGGACATTGTGAGGAATATGGAACTGAACGGCACTCAGGAGACCAAACCCCGGCTCACGTCTAATATAAGAGAGGTGTCGGACGAGGAGCTGCAGGAGGAGGCAGAGGAAGATGAAGAAGTATTACAAGAGAACAAGAAAGGTACGTCAGAGCTGGAATACTGTGGGCTTTAAAAAGGGCAACACGTGTATCATTTTTTATCTTGTGAGTTGATCTCTGAAAGTTGCTACATAAATGAAAGTTACTGATACATATTTTACAGAGAGGAGATCACCAAAGAAGAAAGGCTCCGCTCGAAGACATTTGACAAATGGTAAAATGTCCAATGGTGGCACTCACCTCACCAACGGGAACCATTCAAAAGCTGTTCTAAACAGTGATGACCCCCTGGAGGCTTTGGAGCCGGTGCTGAACGGACACCACGCAGGTCTGACATGTCTCCCTATTAATATTTTACAGATAGAATGATAGAGTTGTCTTCATACTTCACCCACGTCCCACTGCGGCCCATGTGGTTTCTAGGTTATGCGAGGACAGTCTGCTAATGTTATTCAGCGTTTGGGCTTTGGGAATTATTGAGTTCATCTTGGAAATTAAATATAGTTAATTTGATCCAAGAGAGGCTTCACAAAGTTTTAAAGGTCTACATTTTGTGTAACTTTACTGTTTTCATCCTTAAATAGATGGAGCCGGTCCTAATCACTTGGCCAGTGATTCCGACTCTGAGGTGTACTGTGACTCAATCGACCAGTTTGGCCAGGAGGAGGTAAGCCACACCCGAAAACAAACGCTTGCTTATCGCATGATCATTTGACTACAATATGCTCTCGTTACCATCAGAACTCTGAGCGTAGCCGTTCTATTGACGACCTGGAAGAGGAGGAGAGCCACGGTCCTCAACACTTGGCCGGGCCGGCGCGGGACAACGTAGAAGCACAGGGCGTTCAGTGCGGTGGAGAAGATGAGAGGATCACAGGGGCCAAGCAGAGACCTGGCACGGGTGGAGATGTGTCCAGCAGCTCAATGGCCACACAAGCACCAGGTAGGATTTGAAATTTGAACCACAGTTTGATATTTACAGTGAAGAAACGAATTCTTTCTAGCGCCTTTGGCACATGGAACCGGTTCTGGGCCTGTTGTACCTACGCACAGTGGTGGAGATGGAGCTGGGGGGAACTGGGGAGGGGCAGGAACACCAGGCCTCAACCTGAACGAGCAGATCGTGGTCGCGTTGGCCAGGTTACAGGAGGACATGCAGAGCGTTCTGGAGAGACTGCACACACTGGAGGCCCTGACTGCATCTCAGGTTGGTCTTTGAAGTGATTTTTTTATCGATGAACAGCAGCCAATTTTTACAGACCCAAATCAGGGGCTTAAAAGCATTAAAAGTATTACATTTCACAGTGCCAAATTTAAGACCTTAAAAGCGTTAAATTCTACAAAACCATAATTATTTAAAGTATAATGGACTTCATTTTTCTTGCCGCTTGTATTTGTTATACAGTGTTTTTGTTATGTTTTTAAAGTTATTGGTCATTGGCAAACAGGTATGGTAGTTTTTTTATTTATATATTTTGTAACGCTGTTTTCTTAGCTAAACAAAAAAATAAATTGCATTTGTTTTAAATTTGCTTTGTAGAAAAAGATTCAGTAGTAGTCATTTGGACTCTGTTTTTAGAAAAACTATAACGTTTCGACTCATCCAAGAGTCATTCTCAATCTGTGAAACAAGTCTGAGAAGGTTTATATCCTATTCTGTGAAAGCCCTGCCCACAGGGCAGGACCACCTGATAATGGGCCATTGAAACTCCCTGATGGTCCATTATCCTATTGTACACTGACTTTCGCTCCCTCCTCATTTAGTACCTGATTAGCATCCGAATGCCCCGTGCGTCTCCAGGGTTTCAGCAAACCATTATTAAGAACCGGAAGGTTGACTCTTAAACCTCCATTACGATTTAAGGAAGGATTCTCTTTTTTAACAAAGATGGCCTCATTAACTCTTTCAAACCATCTTTTCTCCTGCTCAGAAGAAGAGCAGGTACTGATCCGTGCGTGTGGGTTTCCTATATACTTCTGTCTGGAGCTTCCTGTCTTCTCCTCTGATAGTGGAACAATCAATTTGCTTGTCTATATTTGCTTGTGTAAATGGCATTACATTTTACTTAAGCAGCATTTAAAAACTCCTAAAACGTCATGAATTTCACTTTCACCTGCAAATATCCAGTTCAAACCTAAAGATGCCCGGCCCTACAGACCGCTTAGCAACGCGTTGCGCTCGCAGTTATTCAAACAGTTGTTTAGTGTGGTTTATTTACTCGGTTTATTAAAAAGAACACTCCGTTGCTGAATTCCTTTTCTCTAGATCTGCCTTGAAGGCAATGTCCATACAGCAGAAATGTAAAAATGAAAGAGGAGAGAGACTTGCACATTGTCTTGAAGAGTGTCACAGAAACATAGTCACAATAAAGAAAAGAGATGATCCGCACAACTCGATTTATTTTGTTCTCACAGTGATGTCTCTAGCACTCTTCATCAGATAAAGTGTAGCTCGGAGCACACCTGTTCTATAAAGGCTTGATGAGTGGTCACATGATCACATTTACGGAAAAGAAATTAATCGTGCACATTTTGTGTATTTTCCATTTTGGCCCAACCCTGTTTTTTAGGGTGGAAAGAACATTACAAACAGTGACCCTACACTACGGATGTGGTGTGGGAAAAAACCACAGCCATATAAAAAATATTTACATATGATTACCTATATACAAATATACACAAAGTGCACCATTTTTGGTTTTTTTCTGCTATTTCCAAAAATATATTTTTTATAGAATTCACCCATAGATTTCACTGTGCAGCACTTTGGAAACTGCGTTGTTTGTAAAATGTGCTATAGAAATCAAGTGGATTGCATTTTCTGACCATTCAGTTAAAAACATACAAATAGAAATCAGATATTATAATTTTTAAATGTAGACGTGTGTATATATTGAAGTCACATCATAAATATGCTTATTTCTACAGGCCCGTTCAATGGTTTTGTCTCCTAATTTGCCCGCGACGCCAGTAAACAAGAGGAATCGGGTAACTTTTGCTTTGATTATCAAATACCCAATCAAAGTCAAATAATCTGAAAGTTCATATACATTTTCTACTGTTTTATTTATTTTTATTTTCTAGAAACCGTCCTGGTGGCCTTTCGACATTTCTCCCACAAGTTTGGCTTTCGCTGTGATCTGGCCTTTCGTCGTGCAGTGGCTCTTGCGCGTCTTCTTACACAGAAGGAGGAGGTACAGCAAAACATCGGCATCGACTCTGCATCAATCATTTCCAATTCACAATACACATTCTCTTTTCCAGAAGGATCAACTGAAACCTGCCGTGTTTACAATTCATCCAAACGTCCAGATGGGTTGTTAAAACTCCCCGACCTGTGATTTGCTTTTGCACTTAAGGAGAAAGCACCGGGAGCATATTTCAATGATGTTCTGAGGATGTGGGATTAGAAAGAACAGGACAACCTTTTTTAGAGGTAATAACACCACTGTCGAAATCACAGTGTTAAAGGTTAAGAGGTAGTCAATAACTGCAGTAGCTTTCCAGTTCATTTTATATGTTTTGCTTGATATGGTTCTTTTTCATACATCATATTTTCCACTAGTCGCCCATGCAATGCTGCTAAATCAATAACTGTAGAGTAGAACAGAGAACTGAATGTTATGAGTCATGTCTGTTCAAAAGATTTCCAAATCGTATTCAATATTTATTGTGTTTTTTGAGGCAGTTACTATGAAGGCAGATGTGTATGAAATGTAATATAACGTCGCGTGACCGTTACCATAGTTCCTCATTCTTTAATCCTAATCCAGAGTGCCTCAACAACATCACAAGGTACAATCGTATGTGGCATTATGATTTCACAATACGGTGTAAAGTGTAGCAGGACCAAATAAACACTCGTCCGACCTAGTGAGCCATTTGAAGAATCCCCAATCTCACTTCTGAGTCACTATGGAAGTTTTCTAGTTGAGGGTCCACCGAGATGTTATTGTTTTGCCTGGAATGTTCCACTAAACAGCATAAAACTCGACAGGTTAGACTTCACATTTCTCTAAAACATGAGTGAACATGATTATATTTACAACTTTACTAAAAATGTAGCATAGTCTGAGAAAAATCCTGCACAACAATAAAAACACCTCAAATTAAATGAAAGATGGATATGTTTAATACTTTTATAACATTCCAGGCAAGACTAACATTTTCATGATACAAGAATGTGGCAGACCCTCCAACATAAAAATTACACAGTGCACATTTAATTTGAAATATAGTGGTATTTTGTTGTATAAACCATGTGTGATAATTACTGTAAGAGTGTATTGTGGAAACACGAGTGACTGTCGTGATACCAATTGTTTGCAGAGCTCTATAATTAATGTATGCTTTACTGTAGCTGTACAATTTATTTAGATGAATGAAATGCAATATTTTCATTGCATTCTTGTGTGCTACTAATGTAATCAGAGGTTGCATCTGCACTAATCTTTCCAGAGCCATTATGTTTGAATAGTTTACCTTTCTACTGAAAAGGCTTTCTCACCTCTCTGCCTGTGGATAGAGTGGTGTTTGCATGGGATAATCCATACCTCTAATAAAATTTTCAAAAATAATTGACATATTTTGTGTGTATATTCTTCTGTTATAGTGGTTCAGCTGCTTTATTCATATTCTTAGCACACCCTGGTCTGTCAGAGTCTACATACTTGTGTAAGCATGGGTTTTAGCTTCCAGTTTATACGTGATATTTGAAGGGCGAATGTACATTTATTTTGAATCGTTACTTGCTATAGCGATGGTGCTATTCATTACTCTGAAACCCACGTGAGTAAAGAAGTTTTGTCAGTGAATAAAATGTAATTAAAAAAAATTTGCCTTGGGGATATGATGTAACATAAAACATTGAATAATATTTTTTTTAAAACGGGTAAATTAAAAACATGCAAAAAATAAAAACACCTTAATTTATCAAAGACAACGCAGATTAAATGCTACTTGCTTTACTTCCTTTTTCGTCAATGCTGCTGCATCTGGCGCTCAGAAAATTGGTTTTCACTTATCTCCTATACCCGCCAGGTTTTTGACCCCCCCTACTATACAAACTTACAAACTGCACAACTGAAAGCACAGGAGTAAAGAAGTACCATTAAATCAAACAATTTATTTGCAGTTTAGTGTGGGCGAGTAAAACATAACTAGTATTTAAAACTAGTGTTGTAAACAAACATCAATATGGCGCACACACTATGATTAAAAACAAAGAAATGTAATCAAAATACAAATGATCCATTTCTATTTTAAAACAATCAGCAGATTTACATAAAAATACTATTAATAGAATACTTCAGCAGTACCTAGCCCCTGAAAGAGAAATGTAGCAGGCCTGCCCACCCACAATATTAAGAGCTGGGTAACACAGAAGTGCAGAGACATGGTCAACTGTAGGCAGAAGAGAAAAATGGACTAATACACATAATATACATTTTGTTTAACAATATCCATAACAGAGCGATACCTTACAACACACCGCTAGATAAGAACTAGAGCACAAGATCTAATTGTCTAAACAATGATGGAATCTTAAAATCATAAATAATTTTGTACATTCATTTTGCCGAAATCAAGCTTTTTAACTGCTATAACCAGTGATTGCACAACTGAAGAACTGTTACCAAATACATTTTAATGGCAGGACGCTGTACTAAAGACTAAAGCCAGACACGGCGATGTGTTGAGCGTTGTTCCTTGCATCGAAGTAGGAGGTGTCCGTCTCATCTTCAGGCTGAGGAATGAACGTCATGGGCTGATTCTGCAGGTTGTCCCAGTCCATGTCCTCCAACAAAGGGTGGGCCTTCAGTTCTGGAAGCAAAAAGGAATATCTAAAAGGTGTCCTAATGGTAAAGGATTCTACTCTGTTACACAATCTCCATATCAATTTTGGCTTCAAATAACGATACTTTGCTAATCAAATAATCTAGCTTTTATTTAAAAATGTTTTATAGAATTGATTCATTTTCAGACCGCAAAACGCCAGGGAAAGTGAGATTTTAACTAATTTGATCTGGATGAAGCTTAAGTGATGCCATTTGAGGACATTCTGATGAAAAATAACAATTATTCAAACTTTGTTGACGATTATTTCAATATTCAATTACAACTTTTTATTATAACATTTTTCAGCCCTTGTTCATTCATTCCAATCCATTTTAACAGATATTTGGACTATTTGAGGTCAAGTTGGAACAAAGACTAGTTGCAAAAAAAAGTTGCAAAACAGGAAGAAAATAGACTCAGACTTATATTATACATCAAGAAGCCTGTCTACAAGTTTGAGATTCCAAATTTAAATTAAAACCTAATTCACCAAGTATGCCTAACTACATAATTTATTAAAGACTTTATGTGCTTACATGTTTCCTTGCTGTGTCTCGTTTCTGTTCTGTTTTTGTGTGTGCTGTAGTCAAAAACTGGGGGGAAAAAACAAAGTTCTCACCCTTCAGACCCGCCCTCTTTGTCATATCCATGGTGAGTAAGATTTCAATAGCGTTTCTAGCACTGGGAGACAGCGCCTCCTCCTCCTCCGGCCAGGGAATATCTAGTCAGGGTCCGAAACATTAGTAATAGTAATGTGCTTATTGGATTTTAAAACAATCCTTTCATCCTCAAACATACCTCTGTTGAGAATATTCTGGAAGACGAGCTGCGGGGTCTCATCGTTGAAGGGGGGCACACCTGTGAGGAACTCGAAAAGACACACCCCCAGAGCCCACCAGTCCACCATGCAGTCTGCAGAGGAAACAACAGTCAACAGTGTACAGCAGAACGCCATGTAAAGCACTACTGTTAGAGTGTGCACTACAGCGTGTCCGGCTGTGGCAGAAGCAGGGGCTGGTTAGACAGAACGGAGGGGGGTCTAGTACCATGATTATGAGATTACAGATTTATGTAAAGATATACAGTTTAGGCTTGTCAAAAGTATAAAAAAAATCAGATACAAATTAGTATAGAAATTAGATACTCATTCGAGCAAGTGTCGATACAAATAAAAATGTAACTTTTCCTGACCACAATGTAAAATAAAGACAAATTATTATCATGGTATCGACATTGTTATCGAGAATTGAGTATATTCCGTAGTATCAAAATTACGTTTGAAATGTTTGTCTCGTGACAACACTAATACAGTTATTGGCATTTATAAAAAGGGACTTTTTCTCCCAGTTATGACCAAATATTACATTATTGTACCTGAAAAGGGCCATAATTAGTGAGTAATGAGGCATGGCAGGGACTTGGAGACATTCACCCAAAACGAAAACCTAGCCCTAGCATGTTAAACCCTTCGCTATTCCAAAATTCAAAAAGAACAATGCTTCTGCAGTAACAATTTCACAGTAAAACAAACCCAGATTCAAATGCCCTCATATCACAACATGGACACAATTACCCCAAAATGCTGTTCATGTTATATGAGATTACATTACCCCATTATCACTTAAAATGATAATGGCATGATAACTTTACATCAAAATAAGTAACACAAATTAACTTAAGAACAGAAAGATATTTTTTGTGTCACAAACCACATTGAAATCTTCCTGCTCTTAATAATGCTGTTAGGGTAATGTTAGCGCCCTCTTCAGTCACACTGTAGCCCATTCCCACAAATCAAATCCACAGTTTAATCACCAGTTCAAGACACTGAAACGTGGAAGGGAAGAGGAATCAGCTCATTCCCATAATATTAGCTGCTTTGGCGCCATGCAAGCCTGCCTGCAAACACAGTCATGTTTTAACTTACCACATGGAGACCTTCCTGAAACTTAAAGAGAAAGCCTGTCACATGGGTTCTAGTGTCGATATACGCCCAGATCAACACACTCTATGCTTGAATATAATAAACAAGAGTCTGCGGTAGGGTCTATTTTACCGTGTGGTTTGCCCAGTAGTAGTTCAGGAGCCAGGTAGTCAGGAGTTCCTAAAATCTGAGCCCCTTCGATTGGCGCAGCGCCTCTCCGAACACTCTTTGGAGTTCTGAACGGGGTCTGGGACGTTGACATGAGCGGAGTCTGAAAGATAAATTTAAAAAATAGCTTTAATATTCACATTTTATTCATAAAGCTAACCTGCCTGAGCAAAAGGAAAGTTGTTGGACCGCTTTTAGCTGTGATTACAGCACCCATTTGATGTGGCATAGTTTCAATAACCTTCTACAATGTCAAAAGATGTATTTCCATCCAGTGTTTTATTAATTTTTTTAACCAATATCTTGAATTGATGATGGGAGAGAGTGACCACTGCACACCGCCTTCTCCAGTTCATCCCAAAGACTCTCAGTTGGGTCTGTAGTGGTTTTTCTTTTTTTGATAGAAGGGTACTTTAGGGCCATAACAATCCAAACAAAGTCCAAATTAGGCCAGAGACAGAAATAAACCAGGGTCCAAACCAGGTCCAAACTAGGTCTAAACCATTGTAAAGCTTGGCGGACTCGCGATTTTTTTTTTTTTTAAAGGGAAAAAATAAATTATGCGGATTATTTTTTTCAATTTAAAAGAAAAAACATTTTCTTCCCCATTATATAAAGGTTTATTACTCTAGTTATGACTGATCCGAAATTGGATACTTACGTGACACAGAGAGCTACTGTATCTTGGTCGTTTCTGCATTGGCGTCGCATTTAACGAATGACACGACGCGGTCATATCCGTACAATCGACTGACCCCAAGCTGAACCTGGACACTCCTGACACGTTGGACCGATTTATGGAACTGTGGTAGCTACGGAAAACCACCACATTCCTTGGCTTGAGAAATGAAGGAGACTGTGGTACACCGGAACCTCCATCTTGAAATCGACTTAAAAATGAAGATTGCCCATCCCTGTTAGCCATATGCCCCAATTTTGGCGTTTCGTTCATAACATCGCAGGACATTTTGGTTGGCGGAGATTCTTTGTTCACGCCATTCTCAGGAGATTGGGAATTTCTGTTTGTCCAGTTGAGGCTTGGATTTAGAGCTGCGTGGCTGTCGATAACGAGTGACGTTTCATGCATAGAGCCATCAGAGTCCAAACTTAAACTTCTACAAACGTCCCTAGCTTGTCCAAGAGGAGATGTGAAACTTGAATGAGACAGGTCCTTGGCTCCCTCTTCAAATACATCTTCAATAGGTTCTTCCAGTTCAGAAAACAGAGATTTGGCCACGGTGATGGGACTGGAGCGTTTGGGAAGTCTATCCTCAGAACAAGCCATGAAGTCGCTTAAATTGATGGTGGAGAATGTTCCCGTTAGGCCCGTGTGAAACTTGGCATTCTCGTCTGGAATCTCAAAGCACCTTTTGTAGTCGGCTGTGCTCTTCTTAGCATGGATCTCAATCTGGTCTGGGCTACTTTCCAACTGGGAGTATCTTCTCTTAATAGAAGACGCAGTAACAGGGGGAATGAGGTCTGTTGCTGAACTGGTGGTCTGCTCGTCTGCGTTCGACCTTGTCTCCTTCTCAGTGTTGGTTCGTTCTTGGTGCTGATCAAGCCGTTGTTTGGACTTTGAACCCTTCCTCTTCAAATCACTGCTGTGTATGTTCTCTTTCTGGAACACAAAGGACAATTTAAAGTCCATATGACAGGTTCACATTTTTCAAATTATATTTTTTCTAATTGTTTGGTGAGATTGTTCCTGTGGTAAATAATTATCCTAGTTTTTCGTCAGTCAAGTTGTAGTTTGTGAAGAAAATTTGACCCCCAAAAAAGTTGAAAATTACAGGAAGTAGTGCTGGGTTCTAAAATGGAATACCTCAACATCTAATGTCATCAAAAAGCACCATTCTTCTATCAAAAATGGAAAGAAAGTTTGCACGTAAGTTATACCTTTTTATGACAGTTTAAACAATCATTTAACAAAATAATCGTGTTGTCCAGTGTAATTTGTCAAGTCATAATTATTGTATGATTTAAACGGACTTTGGCCCTTATAATTAGGGTGACCAGATGTCCCTATTTACCCGGGACAGTCCCAGTTTTGAGCCCTGTGTCCCATGTCCCAGCAGATGTTTCCAAAACCATTGATTTGTCCAAGTTTTATTCAAGACATGTCCCAGCTGTCCCAGTTTTGACCACTTTGAGACCTGCCAACAGTAAAGAAGGGAATATATTGTCGTTTCTTTAGCCAAACTAGAGAAAATCTGGCTTCAGAATAACCAAAACACAAAAGATGCACTCATTTCCACTGATAAAAGTCTCTCAGATTATATACTGACTCACAAGTGTACTTAAATACATGCATTTTTTAAACTTTTATTATTACTTCCCATCCCAAACCGGGTGTGTCCCAGTTTTAAAATTTGATAATCTGGTCACCCTACCCTTGTTTACAGTCTGGTTGCTTAGTAACAGTTGTGTAATTACCTCTTGCTGGCCATGTCAAATTGGAGAAAAACAGACAAAAATGTTTGGTTAAATCTTATATATAATCATATTCCCTTTGTTTTTCTGAAATGTGTAGTCTCATGTGTCATTGGACTTTAAAGTACTTTCATCTAAACATTTATGTATTACAAAGAAAACACTTGGTTTCCAGAAGAAGCCAGGGCAAACTCTTACTTTTTTTGGTACATTTTAAATTGCCATTTTAAATTGCCATTTGAAAATGCGGTGGAAATTTAAAGAGGAAAAAAACCCACTATTTGTTCCAGTCTAGTGTGTTCTTTGTAAATATAATAAGTACTGTATGCCATTAGATTACTTATGCATTGACTGACCTCCTCACACTCCCACATTGGACTGACTCCTCCTTCAGTGTCGGTGGTACTTCCTGCACTTATCGTCTCAAATCTCTTCCTGGTCTTCAGCAGTGATGGAGTAAGATTCTTAGCGATGTCATGTGGGTGAAACACGCTATTATGCACTGGAGAAGAGTCAAAAAGAGTAAAATATAGATAACAAAATGACAATAAAATGTTTGAAATGACATACTTTTTTTTGTAGAATGGGCAGAAGGAGAAAATGGCTGATCTGTTATTTTAGTCATAGGCGAGCCCAGAGAGTGGTTCTTTTGTTTGATTTTGCCACAGGTCGCAGGACTAGACATTGCCGACGTGCTGCAATGGTGCTTCCCTTCTCCAGATGGGGTATTCTTTTTACATGAAACAACAGCCAGCATTATAGTAGTGAAAGGGCAACATAGAGTGGAGTAAATATTGTTAAAATCAACTACTTACAAAACCAAGGTGGGTGATTAAAGATAAAATTTGACCAGGGGTTCGGAAAAATTCTTTTTTTAGGTTTGGCCAGTGATGGAGTAGTAAGAATATCTGTTAGGTTAAGCTCTGGTGGCAAAATTCAACACAGAATTGAGGTTATTCAAATTGACAATGAGTAAAAGTCAATTAAATCTATGCATTGAATGAGACTTACCTCTATCGAGCTTGACTTTAGACAAGCCAAAGTCTGTTAATTTGATATGTCCCTCATTGGAAATAAGCATGTTATCGGGCTTTAGGTCTCTAAAATATATTACAAGATAAGTTAAAAATGTAACATCGCATTGTACAGATGAATATGTAATACAGACAAACCTATGGATAATTCCGTGGCGGTGAAGATAATCCAAAGCCAGTGCCACCTCTGAAATGTACTTAACAGACATATCCTGGTCAAAATAACCATAAATGTGAAGCAAGGACTTGACATCTCCTCCAATAAGGTATTCCATGACCTTTTAGACAAAACAGATAATACATATTTAAGTCCAGTATAAAAAAGTTAGCATGTTCAACGTTGACATCCACACTGTTTGCAATTACCAGATAGATTTTTGAGGCTGTCTGGAGAGAATAAAACAAATGGACCACAAAAGGGCTTTTGCTCAGAGCCAGGGCGTCTCTCTCTGCCTTCATTTGCCCAGTCATGTTCTTGTCAACCATGTCTGCTTTCCTCATGACCTACGATGAGACAATGATATACACTTATCAAATATTTCTGTCTTAATCCATAAGAGTGATCAGAATTGTGCTTTCCTTACCTTTATTGCATACAGTCGCGCATTGCACTTTTTTCGTGCAAGGTACACTTTGCCGAAAGCTCCGCGGCTAATCGGTTTCAAAACGACAAAATCGTCGATCGAGGGCGGCTTCGGGACCTCAACGGCGATCTCACGCGGTTCATGCTTTTCGTCCATGTCCAGCTTTTTAACCTAGGAACCCAGGAGACTCTTTACGCAGCCATCCACCCCAAAGTAAATACTCGCATGGTGAAAAAACAATCTCCGGTTTGTTTTGAATTTTGAATTCCACCCTTTTCGCGCGGTCCTTCGGTATACTTTAGTAAGCTGTGGCAATGCCTGCATGAAAAAAATAAACAATGAAATAAATCTGAAAACATTGCAAATATAATTTGTCTGAAAGACTAAAAAAAATAGTAATAAAAACACATTTTACAATACATCAATGAATGTCCAAGGCAAAAATAAATACATTATAATAATAACATAAAAGAATGAAAGATATAAAACGCAATTCAAAATTTAACATACATAATTCAAATTATGAATGATGACCATTATTATATATATAGAATAATATATATTTTTAAGTGAATATTTTTACGTTACGCAAGTGTACGTGTATGTTGTAAAACACAATTACGTCAATTTGTAGTCCACATGACCTTAAAGCCGGAGAATCCACAGTACGTGGTTAGCTAACGACACAAAGAAGTGATTTAACAGGGTAAATAAGAGGACACCGGGAGCAGTCACTGACGTCTTATAGAGGAACAGTTTTCTTTTATCCGCAATTTAAACTAGATCGATCATTTTACAAACATGTTTTCACTGTCGACATCGTTTCAACCCCAGCAGGTAACGTTAACTGTTAGCTTTAACCTTTGTGAATGTGTTGTGTAACAGTAAACTAATGTTTCTTATTTGAATGTATGTGTAGTTTGTGTTGGTTTACAATGTCTCTCCATTACGTTTAATGTACGCCGATGTATTTGATGTTATTTTATTGCCAGTGACAGCCGATTACTGCTGCTAACACGCGCTAGCTTTAGCATTGGCAAGTTCCAGTTTGAGGGGATTCTTCCATAATCAGCTGCATACGTTTACGTCACGGCGTCTCAAGATCGTCTTTTGTAGCAAATCGTAGACCACACCATATACCCAACACAGACCCGGAAAAACTTAACCACAGCGTGAATATACTGTAAGTTGCTACGGTTACATAACAGACGGGGCATTAAACTGTCAGAGAAATAACACCTGTTTAGAAGGTCGGACAAACATGTAACAACATTCAACCTGCATATGTTTTAACTGTATCTAATTCCAAACAATACTGTGTAATGTCTTATTTGTAATACTGTAGTGTTATGTTGTATGAAAATCCCATTTGTTTCAGATGGTGTTGCCCCTCATCAACGCCCTTCACTCATTAAAAAGTTCAGCCACAGCCTCAGTCCAGAGCCTCCACAAAGACTTTACACCAGAAAATCAAGAGGTAACTTCTTATTCTTAAAATCACCTTTTAGTGTGATTTTTGTAGTATTTTGTCCTGTGATATGCTCACGCTGATAATTTTGTGTCCAACATTTGTTTCACATTTGATTGTTTTAGTGGATAATAAAACGGTCAATGATTTTTCTGTTATATCCACATTTCTTGCCACATATTTTTTGTATCCATAGCAGTTACAAAGATAAAACCTTAACTAATATTACTTGCAAATGCCTTTTTACAAATTTGACTTCAAATTTGTACATTTTAAGTCTTTATTTTAAGTTTGTTCCTGTTTGTTCCTGTTTGTTCCTCACAGCCTAATGTCAACTTGAGAGACCTGGGCCTGGCGGACATAAATGTGAGTCAGCTGGATGAACTGGTCAGCAGATTACTTCCTGAACCACAAGAGCCTCCCTGTGTGTCCTCGCCGTGGAAGACCAGCCACACTTCCTCTCACAGCTTCTTCCACAACAAGCATGGTAAGCATTCTGCCAAGGGTGTACTATGAAAGCAGCTCGAGCAACACTGCAGATAATAATTCACACACTAGCTTCAGTTGTACTGCATATCTGATTGTAATTGAAAGTAAGCTGTACACAACATGCATAGCAAGCGCATTCTTATCTCTTTCATACTGTGGTTATCTTTTGCCTGGTTTCGAGCTTTCTGCTATTCATGTCAAAATAGTGTCTAAATTAGTTTTCTGATATGAACAAATTGCGGTCAATAGTTTACTTCTAGTATAGTACATGTGTTTAACTTTATGCCTTACAGTTACCGCCAATCTTAGAATCAGAATAATTTTACTACCATTGTCAGTGAACAAAATTCACAGACTAAGAACTTGCTTTGACGTCCAATACAAAACAATGAATAATAATAGTAAATATTGACTGTGCGAAAAGAAAAGAAGGGCATGCAAAATAACATGTATGGCAGAATAAAATTGGCTATATGAAATAGAAATGGCAAGGTGCTGCCTGGTGGTCGAGTATGCCAGGTGCACCCGGCCGCAGTGTTGTGAGTTCGAATCCCAACTCCGACAATGTCCTCCCTTCTCTCACCCCCCATTTCACGCTCACCTTTCCGGTCTAATACAGCCCTCGGGCCAAAAAATTCTAGAAATATATATACTGCAAGATTAGAACAAATAGCTTCAGTTTTGTTTTTTATATTTTCTTACAGGTTTTGCACACAAAAGATTGGGAGCATTTGGACAGCCAATATTTCACAGACAATATCACAGCCGTATGAAAGATATTTGTTCAGAGCTACACTTCTTGCCTGGTGAGACACGCACAAGTCAAGTAGTTTTGGGGTTTTTAGCATACAATATTTTTCAATGTTTTTATTAATTTTATGTTATTTTAACTTCAGTGTGGATTCAGAATCGGGGCTTCAAGACACTGCGGTCCAGGGCTAGACGGCTGGAGTCTGGTTCTAACGGATCGGCAGAGCCGGAGACATACACACCGGCCTTTATGAAGGTCCGCGATGCCCATCTCAATTTACGGTTTTGATTCTCTATACACTTCAGGAAAATATATCTTTGCCTTGTGTACAGAGTCTACTTCAGAGAGAAAAGACCCCAGATGTACAATCACTGGATAAGCTGATAAAACACAAAGGCCTTCCAGACAACCAGCAAGAGGCATTCAAGACCGGCTTTGTTGAGGGATTTGTGAGATCTCAGGCCTTTACGCAAAGAACGCAAGGCTAGTATGAAAAATATGCTGCAATTTGCACAACCTATTTTTTTTATAAAGTAGTAATATCAAAGTAATGAGAAAGCTGAGATGCTTAGTCGAGTCTGTCTTTTTTGTTTGTTTTGACAGACTCACTGAGGAGAACCCGGCTAGTCCTGTTGGTTCTCCTAATCATTGGCCTCTATGGCTTATCCAGAACCCCATTTCTCTCTGGTAAAGGCTCCTTTTCTGACGCTGGTTTGTTTCCCTTTTACTTTTTTCCTATTTATCCACTCATCTTAAACCAAAACTAAGTCACATTCAAAAAGTCAGTAGGCAGTTGAGTTCTTCATTGAAATGCTAATAATAACTCAGGTCTGGGGTCAAATACACAGACCTTTTCTGTGGCATGCTTTATGAAGACTGCTACTTTTATAGAGATGAACTCAGCTTTAAATGTTTTGTCTGTGTTGTATTGTCCTTTCTGGTTTGACAGTGCGGTTTCGCACCACCTCTGGTCTGGACTCTGCAGTTGACCCCATTCAGATGAAGAATGTGACGTTTGAACATGTCAAAGGAGTGGAGGAGGCAAAGAATGAACTGCAAGATGTGGTAGACTTTCTGAAGAACCCACAGAAATTCACTGTTCTGGGCGGAAAACTTCCAAAAGGTAACAGAAACACAAAGTCCAGCCAACGATTAAAGTCCAGAATAATTCCATATGATAATGTATTGGTTTACTTAAGGTATCCTCCTGGTGGGCCCCCCTGGCACAGGAAAGACCCTCTTAGCTCGAGCTGTTGCTGGAGAGGCCGATGCCCCCTTCTATTATGCCTCGGGTTCAGAGTTTGATGAGATGTTTGTTGGTGTGGGAGCTAGTCGTATCAGGAATCTCTTTAGTACGTTTATTCGTTTGATTTTTACATTCCCAAGTGTGTACTGTTACTTAACTTTGTGTTTCATGTTTGCTCTTTTGCAGAAGAAGCAAAAGCTAATGCTCCCTGCGTAATCTTTATTGACGAGCTGGACAGTGTTGGCGGGAAGAGGATCGAGTCACCTATGCATCCTTATTCCAGACAAACTATCAACCAGCTGTTGGCTGAAATGGATGGGTCGGTTTCTCAGCACAGTTTTCACATGTTTACTGTAAACAAGCCTCTTACTGAATTAGAAAGACTCTTGTTATTCTCAGTTGACGCGTCAGAATGTTAGGAATCTGGTTGTGTTAAGGATATTGATTTTACACCGCTTGTTTTATTCATTATTATTCTCTCTTTTCTCCCAAACTTTGTTAATTTGCAGGTTTAAACCAAACGAGGGCGTCATCGTTATCGGGGCAACTAACTTTGCTGAAGCATTGGATAAGTATGTTTTACAGTTTAATAATGATTATAAACAAATCTCATTACACAGTCCTATAGAAATGAGTTTATACCAAAAATGTAATTGTTTACTTATCCACCCAGTGTAACATTTGTACAGTACTATTTTTCCTCTTGGCCTCTAGTTTATCAGAAGAATAACTTAAAGTGACTTGAACCAAAGCAAAGTTGCGTACGTAAACACGTATAGTACAATTATTAATTAATAAAGAAAATCTATCCTTTCAGTGCTCTGGTGAGACCAGGAAGGTTCGACATGCAGGTCACTGTCCCACTTCCAGATGTGAAAGGACGCACGGAAATTCTGAACTGGTACCTCTCCAAGATCAAAGTGGATACAGGTATGTTTTATTTCCCTTTATCAATGGATAAGATTTAGTATTTATGAATGGATTCCTTTTATTTTTTTTATACAGCAGTTTAAGCTTTTTACACTGTAACTATTCAGATATTTAGGGTTTATGCTTTACAATTGCATTTGTTTTGTGTTACTATGATAATTAAATCTACTATTTCTGCTTGATTTTGACTGACAAAAGGCAGCAATAAGCACAAATCCTATATGATTAACATTTTAGATATTGATTTAGTAGCTTTTGAGTGCTAATTGCCACCATTGTTAATCCTGTACTGTGCTGCGTTTGTGATTTTAGAGTTGGAAGCTGAAATTATCGCCCGCGGCACAGTGGGTTTCTCAGGGGCAGAGCTAGAGAACCTGGTGAACCAAGCCGCCCTGAAGGCTGCTGTGGACGGGAAAGAGATGGTCACAATGAAGGATTTGGAGTTTGCTAAAGACAAGATCCTCATGGGTGAGTGCACACAGCTCTTATCCTGGCTCAAAAGACTTACTGTCACTTTGGAGAAGTGGGAAATAGGATTATAACACTGTATTCTGATCAGTTTTTACGTATATTTTCTCTCTAGGTCCTGAGAGGAAAAGTGTAGAAATAGACAAGCAGAATAAGACTATCACAGCGTACCATGAGTCTGGCCATGCCATTGTGGCCTACTACACAAAAGATGCAATGCCCATCAATAAGGCCACCATCATGCCCAGGGGGCCTACTCTTGGACATGTACACACATTTATTTTTAACCAGTTACCAGTATCATTTGTATGCTATCATAAAAGTGAATCAATGTGACCTGTAGGTGTCACTGCTTCCTGAGAATGACCGCTGGAGTGAGACCAGAGCTCAGCTCCTGGCTCAGATGGATGTCAGTATGGGAGGACGAGTCGCCGAGGAGCTCATCTTTGGAAATGAATACATCACCACAGGTGCACATCCTTTCACTGTTATATGTATATACTATGTGTTGGGTTGTATGTGTATGTGTATGTGTATATTTACTTTACTTTACACGTATGCTTTCCCTGCCAGCATCTTACACCCTGCAGTTATGTGCTGGATTGTGTCAGGGGCCTCTTTGCACAGCCTACACCTTGGGTCTTGTCTGGTGTGGTAGGTCTAGGCATCTATTGCTCAGGGCCTGTTCCTGTGCAGCCATGACGAGTGCTTCTGTGCTGTCCTTCAGACCGGCCCGCTCTAGCCATTGGTAGGATTTCTTGATATCAGCCACTTCAGTTATGTTCCGGTGGTACATCCCATGAAGGGGCTTGTCCTCCCATGATGGTCCAACCTCCAGCACCTCCTCCTCTGTTCCCCATTGCCTAAGACAATCACTTAGCACGTCATCTGTTGGGGCCTTGTCCTTGATGTACTTGGATGGATCTTGGATGTTTCATCCTGGATAGTGGTTCTCACACTCACTAGTCCACGGCCTCCTTCCTTACGACTAGTGTACAGTCTCAGGGTGCTGGAGTTTGGGTGTAACCCTCCATGCATGGTGAGCAGCTTTCGTGTCTTAACATCTGTGGTCTCTTCCTTTGGCCACCTTTATTATTTATGCAGGGTATCTGAACACTTGCAGGGGTAGCTGTTTATTGCCCGGGACTTGTTATTGCCATGGGAGGTTTTCCACAGCCGCATCGTCTTTGCTATGAAGGCTCTTAAAGTCCTATTGATGTTGCACAGCTCCAAGCGTTCAGTGATCCACGTGTGTGGCATTGAGTCATATGCTTTCTTGTAATAGTCCAGGCAGTACACAAATTGGTGTGTCGGGTTCTGCAGTCTTGAGCGACTGTTCTGTCAACCAGGAGTTTGTGTTTGGCTCCTCTGGTGTCTTTGCCGATGCCCTTCTGTGCTTTGCTCATGTATTGATCCATGTGCTCACTTATCTTAGCCGCGGTGATGCCTGACATGAGCTTCATTTTGTGGAGAGACAGGATATTGGCTAATAGTTGGATGGGACTGTACCCTTGGAGGGATCGTACGCCCTTCGGTTAGCCATTCAGAGTCCCATTTCTTAGCAACTGGTTCATCTGTGCTGCCAAGCATTCATGTAGTGTTGTGAGTTTCTTCAGCCAGTATGTGTGAACCATGTCAGGGCCCGGACCCGAGATTCTTTCTTTGATATCTGCCACTGTGATGGTAACTGGCTTCTGTTCAGGGAGGTTGCTGTGGTCCGCTCTTAGATCCATCAGCCACTGTGCATTGCTGTTATGTGTTGCCTCTTTGTTTGGCAGTTTCAAGTGCTTCAGGTATGGGTATCTGGTTGTACTTCTTGGGTACTTGTTTTTTAATTGCACCTCTCTCAGCCTCTGTCAGCTGGCTCACTTCTCTCCGCGCTTGCTTGATTTTAGCCCCTAACCTTCGTTTCCATGTGGGTATTGTTTCTCATTGCTCACATGGTTGCTCTTATAGCTAAGGATCTCTAGGATCACTGCTGCTGAGGTATATATCAGCTCATTGGTCTCAGTGAAGGTTTTGGTAGAGATCGCGCTCAACGCTGCATTCACATCCAGGAGACTTTCTGATGGCATTTCACTGAGCTGCTGTAAGGGATATCGGGGTTACTTTGCATTCATTCTCACTATGATCTTATCTTTCAGGTCAGTTCAGTGTGAACGCACTTATTGTGGGGCTTTATACCTAATATCTGGGTGGGGAGTTGTGGTTGTTAGTTCCCGTCTGACCTGGCAGCCCGATTCCCCTTACTGCAGCAGTGTTGTACCTCGTTAATCTCAAGGTGTGATAGCAATTGCCGTTTGTGCATGTTGGAAAATACATATAGATGTATATCTCTGTGGAGACATGGCTTTTTTTTTTAATTACAATACATTACATACTGTACAGTAGAGGTGGGCGTATCAACATTTTGATAATATTGGGAATGTTGTTTTGAAGATATTGTTTATAGTTTAAAAAATGAGGAGCTCTTTTAAACTAAAAATGAAAAAAGGTCAACTTTTAAATTAAGTGGATTTCTGCAGGTTGCGATTACATTTTACAGGCTTTTTCCCATTTGTCTTTTAAACCTCACCTAATACGTTTAAAAATGGGTTTCAACACATTTCTTTGGTGTGGGCAGCTGCTTGCCTCAATGGTGATGGCGAAACGTTATGACAAATAAAATAACCATGGGGAAAAGGTATTGGACCTTTTTTAATTGTTCAGGACAGTTTGCATAACTAAAGTGTCTTTTCTCTAGGAGCCTCCAGTGACTTCGATGGAGCAACCAAAATAGCTAAATTGATGGTTACCAGATTTGGGATGAGTGACAAGGTAAACCATTTTATAAGCGGTAGAAGTGGTTCATTTCCTTTTAAAACACTTAACACTCACTCAAAATACACTTAACGATACAAGTAAAAAGTTCCCTTCATAGTATTGGTTTATTTCTGATTAAAAAATATAAAAATTAATATTTTTGTACAACTACAGCTTGGGGTCATGACCTATGGAGATGTTACCAAGCAGAGCCCTGAGACTCAAGCTGCCATTGAACAGGAAGTTAGAATTTTGCTGAAGGTAAACCATTTAAATGGTTATTAGTTTTCCGATGTGGTCGGGTCATAAGGTTTAACAATATTTGTCTTTTCCAGGATTCCTATGACCGAGCTAAACACATCCTGAAGACCTACAGTCAGGAGCACAAAACGCTGGCAGACGCTCTGCTCAGATATGAAACGCTGGATGCTAAAGAGATCCAGCTGGTATTGGAGGGCAAATCCCTGGACCTATGAATACCTCACCTTAATTTACTAGAATATTGTATAGTGTGTACATATATAAATATATTCTGCTGTGCAAATGTGCACAGGCCTTTGTGAAGCCTTGCATTTCATTTGTGTATTTTTCTTTCATCTACAAATCTACGTTCTTCTTTACAAGTAATACATATGGTTTTAATGTTACTCAAATGGACAATGGAATCTGAATTTTAATCAGAATCCAGGTCAATTCAAGCTGTTATTTTACTGTAAAAGGTATTAGCTGTCATTTGAAAACAGACCATACATTCAATTATATTTGATGTTTGAACTTCCTTTCTAGACTTAGCTCAGCACCCAGACCTTAAATACCTCAAGCTGAATGTTCCATTAAACACTAGCAGGGTATATGTCATATTGGATGTGATTTTAGCTTATTTATATTTTAAGTGCCCATCGGTGTCATTATTTACTTAATTTACACTGGGGTTCAGACTTTGAAAACCACATCCCATGATGGACTGTAACAAATGTGAGGAAGTGTGTATATAGTAAGAGAAAAGATTTGGCTCTGTCCTTGTTTTAATGTGAGGACTTTTATGAGCTCAAATAAAGGTTACTCAAACTCTGTATTGTGGCCTTGTTTTTTCTAAAACATGATTAACACTCCCAGTAATTGTAACCATATAATTAGCAGCCCTATTTAAATGTTCAAGTAAGTGGAACAAGCTTATGTTGTTGTCAATAGACCTATTGTACTGACACTTGACTGAAGGCTTATAAGGGCTGGCAGGTTGACAGAAATAGTAGTTCACAATCAAGGCAGCAGTAAGGATGAACTGTATGGAATAATGGACAAGTCTGAAGATTTGATTGCTGTTGTTGGAATTGGATGCAACTTTCCTGGTGGTAAGATTATTTTACTGCAACATTATTCTATAGGATTTAACAATATGCTAACAGTTGCTTGCTTGTTATTGTTTAGGTGAAGGGGTGGACAACTTTTGGAGAGTCCTTGTTGAAGGGAGGAACTGTGCAAGTGACATCCCAGCTGAAAGGTTTGACTCTAGTCTTTGGTATGATCCTGACGATGGCAAACCAGGGAAGACACAGACAAAGAAGGCTGCTTTTATCAGTGGGTAAGAACAACTTCTAACCTTGTTTTTTTGGGGGGGGGCTATAGCTATAGAAATAGATGTAATTCTTAGGATTTATCCTATGTATAACACCTTCACTGGGACAGTATACCCAGTTATGAAAAGAGGACAGGAGTATTTGCACATGAACAAAAAGTACTCACTATGGCAGTACATTTTGAATCGTTACTATTTAATCTATGATCATCAGATTCATATCTCTTCGAACCCACTTTACTGCATTTAGTATCACAATCAAATGTGGGTAAAGTAGTACTTCATAATAGGTCTATTACTCAAATAGAATTACAAGCTCGTGGTCCTCGTGAAATTGCCTTACGCTATAAATTAATTTGGAAAGACCGGGCTTTATGTTTTGACCCATTCTCCTCAGCTGTATTATTGAAATATATTGACGTTTCTCTCCTAGATTTAATGAGTTTGACCACAAGTTTTTTGGCATCACCGAGGCAGAGGCTAACTTCATGGACCCTCAGCAAAAACTTCTACTCCACTGCACCTACAGAGCCTTGGAGGATGCTGGCATATCAATGGAGAGCATAAGTGGAAGCCGAACTGGTGTTATAATAGGTAACATGAACATACTATAAATGTTCACCAAAAATGAATTATACTATCATAATTACACATAACATGTTTGTTATATCAATGGGGTGGGCTACATTGACAAAAATATATATCTTGATATTTTTTTAATATCCTGATGTAATTCAGGTGATTATGATGTCAATCCAAAAGAAAAGTGGGACTTTTGGGTTTCCATTAAATGCTCTTTTATAGGATATGCAATTAAGATGTACTCAATAAAAAATAATAATAATAATCTAAAGATGTAAAGAGATCTAACAGAGAAGATAAATGAGCTGCATCAGATTTTAGATGTAAATTATACAGAAGAAAATGAAATTGCTTTTTTGCAGTATGGTATTCCTATTAAGGTATAAAATCCTTTTTATTCAGAAGTAAAAAAAATTTTGACCTCTGGTTTGTCTATTAAAATATACAAATATAACAAAAGTGTTACAATATGTCTTTAAAAGCATAAGTATCAACAACATGTTTTTTCCATTTTCATTTTAAATCAGCTATTTTTGCTCTATTATTATAAGTATTATTTTTTCATAAAGATATACTTGATATTCAAATGTTGCATACCTTCAAAACATAATTTGCCCACATCATTCGCCCACCTCTAATCACAGGTCTTATGAATCGAGACTACGAGACTCTGAAAAGTGACAACTCTTCAACTATAAACCACTACAATGCCACCGGAACAGCCATGAGCATCGCTGCCAACAGAGTTTCATTCACCTTCAACCTAACTGGGCCTTCCTTTGCTATTGACAGTGCCTGTTCTTCATTTGGTGGCTTTGCACTTGGCCTGTCAGTCTCTGAAACAAGGTAGCTTACAATTTATATGAAATTATTTTTGATTTTCACACAAGTTACTGTTTTATTTGAAATTGTGTGTATTTTTTGTTAGGGACTGTGAGATGGGGTCTGTGGAGGAGTTAGTTGTATCATAGAGCCAAGAGTGTTTGTAGCAGCACTTAGTAAAGCTAAAATGATCTCACCGGAAGGAATTAGCAAACCTTTTTCCTCCAAAGCAGATGGATACGGCAGAGGAGAAGGCTGTGGGGTTGTTCTACTCAAGCCACTGAAAAATGTAAGGGTTATCAACGAAACATTTTGTTCATGCACGTATGCTAATGTAAACTAATGTTACTTTACTTTTGAAGGCTATACGGGATTGCAACAAAATATGTGGCATCATAAGCAAGACGGCTGTCAACCAAGATGGCCGCCATGTTAGCCCCATCACCAAACCTTCAATGCTCCAACAAGAGCAGCTACTTCGTCAACTTTACTCAGAAGAAGACTTGGCAAATGTTCAGTACATCGAAGCACATGGGACCGGAACAGCAGCAGGAGACACCACCGAGGCTTGTAGCATCGCAAATGTCATCGCTAAAGCTAAACCTGCTACAGAGATGCTAAAGTTGGGTTCAGTAAAGGGGAACATTGGACACACTGAATCGGCAGCAGGAGTAGCCGGACTTATCAAGGTACTTCTAATGATGAGGCATGAAACATTTGTACCCTCTTTGTTCTTTTCCAAAGAAAATGCTAGCATAGATGCCAATTCTCTGAAATTGAATATTCCCACTGATGTTGAACGATGGGAGACGAACGGGTCTTCACAAAGAGTTGCTGGGATCAATAGCTTTGGGTTTGGAGGTACAAATGCACATGCGATTGTGAAGGAGTACAAATACAGGTCTATGCCAACGCAGATACCAAAATGTTGTCCGAAAGTTTTTGTAATTTCTGCTTCAACAGAGAAATTGCTTCAAGTATCCCTTAACGATATTCAACAAAAACTTAGTCGCAATAACGGTATCGACTTGCAAGAGCTGTCATACACTTCAGCTTGTGGGCGGAGTCATTCAAAGCATAAATATAGAAAAACATTCTTAGCCACCACCATTTCTGACCTCCAGCAACAACTTGCAATCAAAAGAAAAGTTGAGTCAACCAAACCAAACATCCAGATTGTTTTTGTGTTCTGTGGAAATGGTGTTGCTTACAGAGGCATGTGCAGCCAGCTGCTAAGAGATGAACCAATTTTTAGGGAAAAGATAAGGGAAGTCGAGAAAGCCTTCAGTAAATACAATTCCATCAACATTAGCCAGAAGCTAGCTGGTGATAACGCAAAGGATGATTTTAATAGACCAGATGTAGTGCAGCCCCTTCTTTTTGCACTTCAGGCAGGTATCGTGACACTTCTAAAGCAATGGGGCATCAAACCTGACATAGTTCTTGGTCACTCTGTTGGTGAGGTGGCAGCTGCTTACTGTTCTGGTCTCTTGTCTCTTGAAGATGCAGTCAAAGTGATATATCATCGCAGCGTTCTTCAGAGTACGGTTACAGGTGGAAAAATGCTGGTTGTTGGTAATGTATTAGTGGAAGATGTCTTAACAGCAATTGTGGAATTCAAGGATAGTGTCTGTGTAGCTGCTTACAACAGCCCCCAGTCTTGCACTTTGTCAGGGGAGGAAGACGCTATAGACATCTTACATCGAAAATTAGGCATCATGTTTGCAGATGAAAATGTTTTTCTCTATTTGTTAGATGTCCCAGCAGCATATCATAGTCCTAAAATGGAGCCTATACTTGATCCAATAGAGAAAAACATTGACTCATTACATGCCAATAACAACAAATGCCAACTTTTTTCCACAATGACAGGAAAAAGGAATTCAGTTGGAAACTTCTGCACAGGAAGCTATTGGGCAAAGAATATGCGGCAACCAGTTTTGTTTGCGCAAACTTTGCAAGTTGTTGCACAGGATCGTTCTGCTTCGGAAACTGTGGTCTTTGTTGAGATTAGCCCTCGCAAGGCTCTTCAAAGAAGCATTCGGGAGACTTTAGGAAGAAACCGTATAGTTTTGTCCAGTGTGGAGCCAGAGAATGACAGACAACAATACTTTCCACTGTTTGCAAAGCTTTTTGAATTGGGCGTCAATGTCGACTGGCATAACATTTACAAGGGCTATGAGACAATTCCAATAGAACTCCCTTCTTATTGTTTTGAAACCAAAGTAATGAGAGTGTTTGAACGTCTTAGAAAGGGTGATCAAGTTTCTTCTCATCCACTTATAAGACAATAGTACAATAGTGATGCATACATGTGCAACCTCTCTGCAGAAAACGTGCCGTATATTTGGGAGCACAAAAACAATGGTTGCCCCAATTGTTCCTGGTGCGTTTATGTTGAGCTGGCTTATGCATCGATTATGGGCAAGTTCTAACCCAAAATCGCCAGATATCCTTACTCACTACTAAGGCATTGAGTTTCCAAAGTTTTGTGCTCACTCAATATTCAGAAAATCTTCAGTTAAATGTGAACTTGATCAATCAGGAAAGCAGGGTTCATTCAATATTAATCTTCAGCTTCAACACATGCATCTGGTACCTACAGGTGGTCAGATGGAGATCCATTGATAGAAGGACATACATTTGTCTTGACACAATCTCTCAAGGTGCACATCTGAAATCAATAGCTAACAAAATGTATTCAGTCTTGGTCAAGCAGGTTTTGAGTATGGTGACTTTCACTCTGCGTCATCACTTTTCTATGGAGATGATTACAAAGAGGCAATGGCCCCAGTGCAGGTCCCTGAGGAACTTTTGACAGACTTTCATGAGTACTTCATTCATCCTGTGCTACTTGACTATTTTCTGCAAATTACAGCAGTTGTGGCTATTCAGAGTTAACAGTTAAGCAAGGTTCCAACAGCTATTGATAGTATTGTAATTACAGGACCTCTACAAAAGCAAATGCTTCTATATCTAAGAGCATCTAAAATCAGCCTGGACCTTCTTGGAGGTATGTGGATGTTTTGTCAACACAAAAGGAAAAGTGCTTGTTGAACTTAAAGGAGTGAAAATCTCATTTATGAATCCTTCTTCATTGTTCAACAGTCATTGTTTTTCCACAATGAAATGTTGTCTATCACCTCAGAACAGTCGTCAATAAGCAAGATCAAAATGCATCTTTTTTGAAGATAGACTAGGTTTTGTAAAGCACTCAGACGCATTTTTGGACCCTGAGTCTATTTTCTGTAGAGCAAAGGACCACATATGGACAGCAAACAGGATAAGAGATCTAGTTGTGACCTCAAACTGCCTTTTTAAACAATATAATCTTCATGTGGCTGTTGACGACCTCAGTCAAATGACGTCAGAGAAGACATTAGAAGTATTGGTCAATTGCTGTATGCAGTTTCAACACATTGTTTTAGCATTGAAAGAATGTGAGTGTCCTCTAACTGTACGCGTTGTAACTTACAGATCTACGGAAAGAACAGTGAATTTATTAGTCCTGGTTTTGTTTTCATGGATTAACTAGCGGCATGCGCAGCAGAGATGCCAAGGCTCAAGTTTCAGCTGATCGATCTTGCATCTGTAACTAGTGATGACATTGAAGCCCTGGTTTATGTCCTGAACACCTGCCCTCAACAAGAAGTTATCATAAAAAATGGTCAGATTCAAACTACGAGAATAGTTCGTACACCTGTAACAGACATGTGTACCAATTCAAATAATCTACACTCTGGGCACTTAAAGGACTTCTCTCTTTGGACCAGTGATCCTTTCCGAATGACCAACCTGTCTGCCTATTCAAAAGACACCAATGAAAGTCTTGATCTGGATTTAGGATTTGTTGAGGTGGAACTAACAGATATTTGCATTCACTCTGCTGATTACTTCCCTGTAAGCACTTCACAATTCAAATTTGGTGATACCTTGTATTGGAATAAACATGCTACACAGAACCACATGCTTCTGGCTTTAGATTTCAGCGGTATTGTTACTGCAGTTGGAAAAAAAATCCAAAATCTTAAAGTTGGAGATCACATTGCCTCATGCTATCCTGTAGCATGTTCTTCAAAGGCTAGAATCCCAGAAGCAGTTTGTTTTAACACACGTGTACTTCCATATCTGAAGGAAACACCATGCGTATCATTTTTTGTGTTAGCATGGGAGATCTTGCAAAGACAGTTGGCTAATGTGAAGATCCAATGCAGAAAGTTGGTTATAATCTCATCAAACCCAGCTTCGATCATGATGAAAGTCTTAGCACTGACGGCAAACCGCTCAGGATGGAGTGTTTCGTCAGACTCTATTTGTACTACAGAGCGTTTAGAGAGGAGCCATGCAGTTGTCTTTCTAACACCTTTTGACCATGGTCACATTGGAAGTCTTGACAAACCTATAGGAGAAACACACTTTGTTTTTGTCAGTAGTGGGTCCAAGGCCTCCCCGTCATCTATGAACAGATTTGCGGCAAGGCATGACAACATCCATGTACATAAAGTTGAGGTTCCTGACATCCTTCAAAAAGCCAAACTTCAAGCACAAAACAAAATGATCACAAATTGGCTGATATCACTCGGGTTTGCCACGGAATCGCTACCATTAAAAAGAGAAACAATCTATCAATCTACAGAGTCCAAAGAGAACAATAAAAATGCTGAGTCTTACTTTATTACAAATACAATAAAGCAAGTTGTTCTTGATCATGGACGACCGGACTGTTCACAGTTTCCTATGCAACCAAAGCAAAAAACACTTTTCAAAAAACATGACGTTTATGTTGTGACAGGTGGGCCTTCTGGTTTAGGGTGGGAGACAGTGAAGTTTTATTGCTGAAAATGGAGGAGACTGCATTACTACCTTGTCCCAGAAGTAGTCCTTCAGAAAAGTGCAAGTAGCAATTGAAGAACTCCAGAAAAGATTCCATGTCAAAGTCTTGAATCTTCAATGTGATGTGTCAGTTTCATTGCAGGTGGACAAAGCTATCTCAAAAATTCAACAGAGATTCCAACTTGCCCCAGTCAAAGGAGTCTTTCACAGTGCTGTAGTTTTGCATGATGGTCTTATGGAAAACCTTGATGGATCACTTCCAAAAGGTGCTCCGGCCCAAAGTCTGTGGTGCTTTGAATCTCCATTATGCCACACTCCAGTACAAGCTAGACTACTTTGTCTGCTACTCATCCATTACTCTTTCATTGGCAATGCTTCACAGTGTAACTAATGGCAGCTGCTAACTCTTTTCTTGACACATTCTGTCAGTATAGGAGAAATCTTGGGCTTGTTGGACAGTCCATTAACTGGGGTCCTTTAAATCTCGGGCTCTTACTGAACAAAGACCATTTCCAAATGTTCTTGAAGACAAAAGGATTGATGGTAATGGATGTCTGTGAGGTTCATGAGACACTGAAAATGTGCCTTTTGATGGGCAGAGTACAACAAATGATATGTAAGTTTAATTTTAATAATCTTCATTATCATGTCCTTTCCCAAAATGCATTTCTCAGACAGCGACTGTCTGCATTGGTGCAAACAGAACTAAAAGATGTCCTTGCAAGTGAAGCCCCTGTTTGCTATAATCCCTCAACTCAAGAGAGTGTGAGAAGGATAGTGAGTGATCTGATTCATGTTAGCGTTGATGAGCTAAATGATAACACAGCTCTATGTGCTTTAGGCATTGACTCAATGTTAGCCATGACTCTACAGAACAAGGTTTTTCAGGAGACAGGTATAAATGTACCTCTGGTCAAAATATTAGACCCAAAATGTACAGTAACAACCCTGCAAACTGTGTGTTGTGAATAAGTGAAGTACAGAAAGGGCTGAAAGGGCAATTGATATACAATAATTCTCAACTATATAAATATGTGTCCTGGTGAAAAGAGAAACTATATCAAAATATTTGTTTATCATCTTCATTGTTGTGTTATAAATATGACATCTTTTGAAGAGCCTTTTATATAGCTGTCTGACTGCTATGCAGTGTTCAGCTTTGTTTTTCTTATTTCAAAATATTTGGGATTATACTCAATAAAGGATACATGGTGAAAACAAATGTGCATGTACTTTAAATACAATACCCTCCAAAACCATGATAAATATGTTGCTGTAGTACCTGTATGTCCCAGAATACATTATCTTTCCATAATTCAAACAACAGTGAGATTCACATCAGTAGCACTGTTTTTACTACCCCTTACCCCCCTGGGAAAACACGTCTATCTCAAATGGCTCCAAGGGCTCGACTCCTCTGGTGAACTACATCCAAACCTCTTTGTTCTTCTTCCTTGGGACAAACTGGTGGAGAATTTTCTCAAAGACAAATTGCTATATTTCACATTTAAACTTGACTCCATGTTTCACTATGTGACCTAAATCTGTAACTAAACCATGTTTGTTAAACCAATGCCTTAATAACTGTGTTTATGTGGAAACTGTGTTTGTTTCCTGCTAATGATGTTTGTATTCATTAACCGCATTGTAATATTTTGTAATGGTTTGAGTAAAAATTGTCCAAATTGTTAACAATAAGTTTGATTGAGAGTTAAAGCGATCGTAACGCTAAACCCTGCACAAAAATCAGCATGCTGCGGATGACCCTAAGTGACCCTATGCCTCAGAGGAAGCCTTGAGCCACATCTGAGCGAGCTACTTCTCCAGGACTTCATCAGAGCTGGGCCTTTCATCGGACGGATAAGACTGATCAAAAGAGGCTGAAACCTGCTGAGTCTGGCATTAAAAGTAGTTGAGGTTCCCCTTTGATTTATTCGAGATTTAATGCAATTTTACTTTTCAACACCAGTGTTTCCTTTAACTAAATTGAGCCCAGGCATAGTCTATATAAACAAATGTATAATGAATTGCTTATTATTATGCTTTTTTTTGTTTTATTAAACAACACAAAATCATTCTGGTTTTGGAGTTATATACCGTAGCTAGTCACTGATGTTTGATTGACAAAGTCTAGCTGGTACCCCTTATAAAATAATAATCAACATTACCTACACACATTGCCAAGTTTTTGAATAGTGAATCAGTTCAAACAGATAACATGATTAATATAGTTTGTGTTTATTATTCAGTTGACAATCTTAAAAATTGCCACTGGCAAGTTGTATCATCAGAGTTTATTCCAATGGAATATCAATACTTTTCTTTATAGCCGTGTAGATGACAATCCAGAATTATTAACCAAACTATTGATAAGAGTTTGCCTTGGCCAGCTGAACGGAAAAAGAAGTTATTAAGCATCAGCATGTTCTTAGTTTTATAGGATATAGGATATTTATTTTGATAAGCATACCATATGTACATTAGATACATTTATTGAATGAAAGTAATGATATAAAATAGTAGTTAAACTTTTGAAAAAAAAATTACAAAAGATTTTGCAAATACAGTGGATACATACATTTTAATATAATTATATTATATAAGGCCCAAAGGCACTGGGATAGGCTCCAGGCACCTGTTACCCCCAATGGGAACAAGCGGTAGAAAATGAATGAATGAACATACATTATATAACAGTATGGCTTTACAACATAATATGAACACAAACAATAACATTCCAGTCCATAATAAAACATGGAAAACATTGTCACAAATGAGATATAAATACATTTTATGGCACACTGAAAAGGTCAGCCTGGTTAAAATGTCATCTGTTTGCAATGGTGGAACAGACTCAAGGAGTTCCCCTTCATTTCCTTCAGTAAGAATGGCAACTACTGTTGAAATTGTTGCATTTGGATCAAGCAATTTCACCAGTGGCACATTGAGACCCCTCTCCTGAAAGATCAGATTGTGAAGTGCCATTGCCTGCATCGTGTCAGAAGCAATTCTTTGAGCTCACTCTGGTCTACGCCAATAGTCTCACTAAGTAGAGATACCACATATTCTTTTGGTGAGATTGAATCAGCTTGTTTCCCTTCTGCTTCCGTCTCTTTGTTCTTTTGGAATGCCTCTTCAACTAAGGCTGATAATCCTAGTTAAGGCAGCATTTTGGGAACCTGATGTTTCTGAAACCTACAGACAGCCTGTTGAGGTTGGTTTAATATGAGACATTGCTCCAGGCTCTTGTAAATCTCAGTTATTTCTACTACCATCATTCCCTTTGCTTCGCTTGGTTCAAGAGAACCCCAGTTGATTGACTGACCAGGTAAGCCAAGTTTACGTCTATACTAACAGAATAGATCCAGAAATGTATTGGCAGCTGCATAATTGGTTTGTGATGCATTACCTAAAAATGCTGAAATGGAGGAGTAGCACACAAAATAAACTAACTGGCTGTGTTTTGTGGCATTGTGCAAATTGAGAACACCATTTACTTTGGGCTTGAAAACCTCGTACAAAGATCGGTTAAGTGTTTCAATCAGCCCATCATGCAAGACAACTGCGCTGTGAAATACTCCTCGGATTGGACAATCAGGAAACTTCTGTCCAATGGAAAGGACCATTCTTTGCTAATGTTCAGGCACAGAGATGTCATACTCAAGGCTGATGATGCTGTTCCCACACTGGTTTTTGATGTTGTTTAGATCTTGTTGCACTTCAGAGGAAGGCTTCCTCCGAGAAAGCATAACTACATTCCCACCACCTCTTTGTGAGATGAACTTGACTGTTTCATAGCCTAACCCAGAGAGACCACCTGCTACTATGTACACAGCTCTATTTCTGTTCTTTAGCAAGTTCGATAACACCTATTTTTTCTCTGTTGAAGTTTCAATTCAATTTATTTTTGTAATGCCCAAAATCACAACAGTAGTTTCCCAGAGGGGCTACAGTGGAAAAAACAGAATAAAAACAGAATAAACAATGTTCATAGGGACTTGGTAATGTCCCAGCATCCCGTGTCCTTAGATAAATGTCCCAAGCTCCTCTGTCCTTAGACTCTCCTTCTCGGCCAGGAAAAACTACCAAACCTCTTTGGGAAAAAGTAGAAACCTGTAGGGGTTCCACAGTGAACCTCTAGTCTTCCTCCAGGCAGACCGTTTCTCCAGGCAGTTGAGGAGCATCTGGATCCACAGGTCATCGATGTGCCTGCTCCATTCCCGTCAGGGAAGTGGGAGAAGAAGGAAAAGTGATGAACAAATTGCAAGTGAAATTAAATATTAAATATTGTTTGATAGTAGTAATAAGCAGAGGATAGTGCTCAAACTGCCATACTTCCCCCAGCATAGTTGCTCCTAGGGCAGCGTAGCTGGGAACTGTAGGTTTTTATTTCTGTTCCTAACTGGCCTGACCATAAGCGATTTCAAAGAGGAACGTTTTAAGCCTGCCTGGCCTTAAATGAAGAGACTGTTGCCTCTTAACATGGACAGAAAGCTGATTCCACATCAAGACCTTGGTAGCTAAACGCTCTACCTCTACTGTGCTTTTTAGAAACTCTTGATCTGCCCGGAGCCTCTGCGGACACTCTCCAATACGAGTCACGGTGTTGCTATAATAATCCGCAATTACCTTTGGATTGCTGTTGGTAATGTACACTTACATCCACATAATTTGACGGCTGAAGCCATCAATACAGCCATTTATAGCAATGCTGTACAGCTTAGTTTATCATATGAATCCAAATACCACAATGCGTTTTGGCCCCCCTTACACTGTACCGTCTACGCCAGGGGTCACCAACGCTGTGCCCGCGGGCGCACATGCGCCCTGAGCAACCCTTGATGGCCCCCGCGAGGCATGCACCAAAAATAGCACTACTCATATTTCAACATATACATATATATAAAAGGTATCAGAAGCATTTATTAACTAGGTAAAAAAGTGTTGTTTCCTTGACTTAAAAATGTTAGAAGTGATGATTTGCATTACAAAAACAGCAGGTGTTTCCCCTGACTTTCAAATGTTTGAGCAAATAAACATAAATAATAAATAAATAAGTATTTCATGTTTTAAACATGTTTTTCTGATTATTATTGCTGTGTAAATGACTGGTAATTGTGGATAATTATTATTGATATGTGAGCAGTCATTTCACAGTGTTTTAATAACTACTACTATTTAAATACCATTATTATAACGTTAGTTATACATGCAGTTTTGTTATTTAGGACGTTTGTGGCAAACGGGTTCCGTGCCCTCCATACTAGTCGGGGCCCATGAAGTAGCCCTCAGCCTCAAAAAGGTTGGTGACCCCTGGTCTACGCCATCTTCTTCGCAAATCTACTCCATTTGGATCCCAAAAGAAGTGATTTCTTCTAAATCCGCTTGGTTCTTCCGACGAAACAAACCCAAACGGCTTCAATGTCGCTTCAAAGTGGTGGTGCTGGTGATGGTGTGCTAGAAGGCACAGTATTTCACCGTGCGTAAACCCTAGTTGAAAGTATACCCGCACAAAATGTTCGATAATCTCCATAACGTAAGAAAATGTTTTGACTTTATTCTCGTAAATTACGAATATATTCTCGTAAAATTATTAGTTTATTCTCGTAAATTACGAATATATTCTCGTAAAATTATTAGTTTATTCTCGTAAAAGTATGACTTTATTTTTGAAAAATGTTGTTTATATTCTTATGAAATTATGAGTTTATTGTCCTTAAATTAGGACTTTATTCTCATTAAATTATGATTTTATTCTCATTAATTTACGACTTTTTTCTGGCTTCAACTTTAATCTAATCAAATTATGCCTTTAATGTTGAAATGTTTTGACTTTGTTCTCGTAGTGCACCGCATTTTTAAAATTTGGGTTGGCCCTTATACTCCGTCGTAAATAAGATATTCCAATTTTAACATACATAATTCAAATTATGTATGTTGAATGTTATTATATACATAGAATAATATATATTTTTATGTGAATATTTTTATGTTACACAAGTGTACGTCTAGATTGTAAAATGCAATTACGTCAATTTGCAGTCCACATGACCTTAAAGCCGGAGAATCCACATTACGTGGTTAGATAATGACACAAGTTATTTAACAGGGTAAATAAGAGGACACCGGGAGCAGTCACTGACGTCTTATAGAGGAACAGTCCTCTTTTATCTGCAATTTAAACTAGATCGATCATTTTACAAACTTGTTTTCTCTGTCAACATCGTTTCAACCCCTGCAGGTAACGTTACCTGTTAGCTTTAACCTTTGTGAATGTGTTGTGTAACAGTTAACTAAAGTTTCTTATTTGAATGTATGTGTAGTTTGTGTTGGTTTACAATGTCTCTCCATTACGTTTAATGTACGCGCATCTATTTGATGTTGTTTTATTGCCAGTGACAGCTGATTACTGCTGCTAACACGAGCTAGCTTTAGCATTGGCAAGTTCCAGTTCTAAAGAATTATTCCATAATCAGCCACAACTTTACATCATGGCGTCTCAAAATCATCTCTTGCAGCAAATCATAGACACGGTTAAACTTTCCCATATCATATACCAAAACATATACCCAACACAAACCCGGCAAACTTAACCACAGCGTGAATAAACTGTAAGTAGCTAAGATGTAAGGGTATTAAACCGTCAGAGAAATAACAGCTGTTTAGAAGATGGTGTTGCCCCTCATCATCGCCCTTCACTCATTAAAAAGTTCAGCCACAGCCTCAGTTCAGAGCCTCCACAAAGACTTTACACTAGAAAATCAGTTATATAAGAGGTAACTTGTGATTCTTGTTATATTTTATTTTGTTCTGTGATATGCTCACATTGATAATATTGTGTCCAACATTTGTTTCACATTTGATTGTTTTAGTGCATAATAAAACAGTCAATAATTGTTCTATTATATCTACATTTCTTACCACACATTTTTCGTATCACTAGCAGTTACAATATTAACTAATATTACAAAATAACTAATACTAGAGTCCTGGGCCAGGCGGATATAAATCAGTCAGCTGGATGAGCTGGTCAGCAGAACCACAAGAGCCTCCCTGTGTGTCCTCGCTGTGGAAGACCAGCAACACTTCCGGAATCAGAATCAGAAAGGTTTATTGCCATTGCCAATAAACAGAATTCACAAACTTTCTTTGGTGATTCGATGCAACATAAAACAATGAACAATGATAAAACAACATATATGAAATCAAAAGGGCATGCGTTAAAGAAACAATTTAAATCTACTATAGGATAAAAATAGGCTTACTATTTAAACAGTTTTTACAGTAAAATTTACAGTTGTAGTGCAGAAAGTGAACAGTGCAGTGAGTGATTGGTTAAATTATATAAAGTGACAGGTGTTTAAGAAGTTTTCATGAGTCCAACGGCAGAGGGGAAGAAACGGTTCAGGCCTACAGACCTGTTGGCTCTGTAGGCGATCTGCTGGGGGTCCAGCAGAGAGGAGGACTTGGTGAAGGTGGGGCAAGACCAGGCACCATAGGGCTGTAGTCATTAAGTCCAGTGATCCGGGGCTTCTTGAGGACAGGAACAATGATGGACGACTTGAAGCAGGCTGGGACGTGGCATGACTCCAGGGAGGTGTTAAAAATGTCTGTGAAGACGGGGGACAGCACTGCTGCACAGTGTGTTAAGGCAAGGCAAGACAAGGCAA
The DNA here is from genome assembly GCA_015082035.1 of Chaenogobius annularis. Lineage (NCBI taxonomy): Eukaryota > Metazoa > Chordata > Actinopteri > Gobiiformes > Gobiidae > Chaenogobius > Chaenogobius annularis. The sequence continues at coordinate 1,581,250 of BJKM01000051.1, forward strand.
GTTTATTTGGAGAGCACAATTCGTACACAAGGCAATTCAAAGTGCTTCACACAACAGGAAAAAATGCATTAAAATCACAAAGACATGGCAGAAATCACAAAATCTTAATTTAAAAGGGCCATTTTCAGGCTATCCGTCAAATAGTTCAAGACATAAAAGAGAAGAGTGCAGAAGAAGAAAGCATTTCAGTCATATGCACAGCCAAACAAAACAGTTTTTAGTTTAGATTTTGAACATTGCCAGAGTAGCGGCCTGTCTCTCATCCTCAGGAAAGACTGTTCCAGATTTTAGCTGCATAAAACTGAAACGCACATTCCCCATGTTTATTCCTGACTCTGGGCACCAGCAGGAGGCCGGTGCCCTCAGAGTCTGAGATGGCTTCATATGGCACTAACATGTCCGAGATGTACTTTGGTGCTTAGGCCATGGAGAGACTTGTATACAAGCAGAGCTGCTTTGAAGTCTATTCTCTGAGCCACAGGGTGCCAGTGCAGAGACCTGAGCACAGGACTAATGTGATCATACTTCCTGGTTCTAGTCAGGATCCGTTAAGGTTGCGGGAGAAACCCGTCTGGTCCGGCAGCTTTTCGGGGTTGGTTTTCCGAAATAATCTGTTTACATCCTGTTTCTGAACTGAGAGAGTGGTGTGTGAGCTGGGGGGACCCGGGTTGGCAGAGGTTGCCACCTTGGGAAGGGGGTGGTCACATCAACCTAGCAGAAGGCGTTACGTTGCTCAGCCAGTTTCTGGTCATCTGCCGCATGGGGAGCTCTGGTCTTGTAGTTGGTGAGAAGCCGGAGCCCACTCCACACAGAGGCGTGGTTGTTGTGGAGAACTGAAAGACTTTGCTGACTGTTGTGTAACAGTGATCCACCGTGCTCTGCTCTCTGTGAGGACTTTAATAAACTGTCTGTACTTTGGTAGTTCATGGCTGAGATTCCCTTGTTAAAATCACCCAGGATAATACACAAGGAGTCCGGGAAGGTCTGCTCCACACTCAGTATCTAGTCCGCAAGCGCGCAATGTGCCTCCTGCGCGTTTGCGCTCGGAATGTAACAAGCGCCAGAATGAATGAGGTGAACTCACGTGGAGTAGAATGGTCTGCAGTTAATGAAAATATATTCCAGAGCAGGAGAGCAGGAAGGATTTTTCCCCGGAAAGATAACTTTGTTAGTCAGCTCGGAGCAGCTCAAATCGCTTTATCTGCACTGCGCCGTCCGGGACCGACTCGCAGGAGATGAGAAAAGTTGCTGTTTCATCCAGTTTGTTGGGGAGTGAGTTCACATTAGAGAGGAAGATCCCTGGTAAGGCGTACGTGTCGTGTCTCCTGAGGCGTACCAGGGCCCCAGCCTCATCTATCAATCACCTCCAATTGAGAGGAGAAACCAAAAAGGAGTCTTGTTTGTGGTTCTCTACCGACCTCCTGGTCCCTATTCAGAGTTTTTAACAGAGTTCTCAGACTTTATATCAAACTTGGTGTTAGACTGGGATAAAGTAGTGATCGCTGAGACTTAAATATCCACGTGAACATGAACGATAACTCTCTCAGTAATACTTTCAACGCCCTGCGTTGAATACTTTCAACGTCAGATAGCATTGGTTTTTCTCAAAATGTAAATAAACCGACTCACAGTCACAAGCACACTTTAGATCTTATTCTAAGATGTGGAATAGAGATTAATGACCTCATTGTCTTCCCTCAAAACCCCATACTGTCAGATCATTTCCTAACTGCCTTTCAGTTTGTTCTTAAAGATTATCCAGCCTCACAAAATAAAGTCATAATGAAAAGGACAATATTGTATAAATCTATCTCAAAGTTCAAAGAAATTATAGAAAATCTGCCTACTGTCCTAAAGCAGACTCTGTCCCAAACCAGATACTATTCAAATTTGAAAGAAGTCAACAAAAATAACACTAGATTTCATTTCAGCACTGTAGCCAGGCTAACAAACTGTCACAGTGCAGTAGAGCCCTCAATCCCAGCTACTCTCAGCTCTCATGATTTTCTTCTATTTTTTAACAATAAAATAAAAACAATCAGAGATAAATTAGATGAAATTACTATAAATCCATCAGTAATACTAGAAAGGGTCACTGCTGTTGAATAAGCAGAGATAACTTCAGCCATTATGTCCTCTAAAACATCAACATCAACCAATTCCAAGCATACTCCCCAAAGACATTCTCCCCCTAATTATAGATTATATTTTTAACATAATAAATACTTCATTGGAAAGTGGTTATGTTCCACAGTCCTTCAAACATGCAGTCATTGAACCGCTTCTGAAAAAGCCTAATCTTGATCCTGACCTGTTGGTAAACTACAGATCTATTTCATCCTTGAAAATCCTTGAAAGAGTTTGTAGTTAAACAGCTTTGTCGCCATCTACAGGACAATAACTTATTTGAAGTTTTTCAGTCAGGGTTCAGAGCCCACCACAGCACTGAAACTGGACAAGTTAAAGTCAGAAATGGTTTGTTATTAGCTGCTGTCGATGGACTGGTCTCAATCCTGGTTCTATTGGACCATAGTGCAGCGTTTGACACATCGACCATCACAACATTCTACTGCAGAGGTTAGAATGTGATGTAGGTGTCAGAGGGACAGCCCTCAGCTGGTTTAAATCCTATCTATCGGCTAGGTACCAGTTTGTTAATGTAAACCAGAGCTTCGGGAAATGATAAGACAGGCAACAGTAACGCTTCTGCCATGTTGGAGAGGAGGGCCCTTTAACCATCGGGCCACCTGCTGGCATGATGGTGTAATTGCAACGTAACAACGTTATTTCTCAAATTTTACTTTCCTATCACCTACTAAATTTAACATAATGTGAATACACATTAATGTGTGTCACAGTATCTTGATTTTTTTTTTAGTATCCTGATATTCAGTCGTGCAAACAGAAAGTTTTTTCCATTTTCATTTTAAATCAGCTCTTTTTGCTCTATTATTATAAGTATTATTTTTTCATAAAGATATACTTGATATTCAAATGTTGCATACCTTCAAAACATCATTCGCCCACATCATTCGCCCACCTCTAATCACAGGTCTTATGAATCGAGACTACGAGACTCTGAAAAGTGACAACTCAACTATAAACCACTACAATGCCACCGGAACAGCCATGAGCATCGCTGCCAACAGAGTTTCATTCACCTTCAACCTAACTGGGCCTTCCTTTGCTATTGACAGTGCCTGTTCTTCATTCTTTGGTGGCTTTGCACTTGGCCTGTCAGTTCTCTGAAAACAAGGTAGCTTACAATTTATATGAAATTATTTTTGATTTTCACACAAGTTACTGTTTTATTTGAAATTGTGTGTATTTTTTGTTTAGGGGACTGTGAATGGCGGTCTGTGGAGAGTTAGCTGTATCATAGAGCCAAGAGTGTTTGTAGCACTTATAAAGCTAAAATGATCTCACCGGAAGAGAATTAGCAAACCTTTTTCCTCCAAAGCAGATGGATACGGCAGAGGAGAGCTGTGGGGTTGTTTCTACTCAAGCCACTGAAAAATTTAAGGGTTATCAACGAAACATTTTGTTCATCACGTAGCTAATTTAATGTAAACTAATGTTCATTCAAAGCATAAATATAGAAAACATTCTTAGCCACCTCCATTTCTGACCTCCAGCAACAACTTGCAATCAAAAGAAAAGTTGAGTCAACCAAACCGTACATCCAGATTGTTTTTGTTCTGTGGAAATGGTGTTTGCGCAAACTTTGCAAGTTGTTGCACAGGATCGTCCTGCTTACGAAACTGTGGTCTTTGTTGAGATTAGCCCTCGCAAGCTCTTCAAAGAAGCATTCGGAGACTTTAGGAAGAAACCGTTATAGTTTTGTCCAGTTGTGGAGCCAGAGAATGACAGCCAACAAATACTTTCACTGTTGCAAAGCCTTTTGAATTGGGCGTTCAATGTCGACTGCATAACATTTACAAGGGCTATGAGACAATTCCAATAGAACTCCCTTCTTATTCATTTTGAAACCAAAAGTAATGAAGAGTGGTTTGAACGTCTTAGAAAGGGTGATCAAGTTTTCTTCTCATCCACTTATAAGACAAAGTGACAATAGTGATGCATACACATTCTGTAGAAAACATGCCATATATTTGGGAGCACAAAAACAATGGTGCCCAATTGTCCTGGTGCGTTTCATGTTGAGCTGGCTTAGCATCGATTATGGCAAGTTCTAAACCCAAAATGCCAGTATCCTCACTCACACTAGGCATTGAGTTTCAAAGTTTGTGCTCACTCATTCAGAAAATCTTCAGTTAAATGTGAAGCTTGATCAATCAGGAAAGCAGGGTTCATTCAATATTAATTCTTCAGCTTCAACACATGCATCTGGTACCTACAGGTGGTCAGATGGAGATCCATTGATAGAGGAACCATGCATTTTCTTGACACAATCTCTCAAAGGTCCATATCTGAAATCAATAGCAAAAAATGTTTTCATCCTTGGTCAAGCAGGTTTTGAGCATTTCACTCTGCGTCATCACTTTACTATTGAGATGAATACAAGGAGGCAATGGCCCCAGTGCAGTTCCCTGCAGGTCCTAAGAGCATCTAAAAATCAACCTGGACCTCTTAGAGGTATGGGAGTGGTTTCCAACATAAAAGGAAAACGGAGTGAACAGTCATTGTTTTTCCACAATGAAATGACCTCAGAACAGTCTTCAATAAGTAAAATCAAATGCATTCTTTTTGAAGAAAAAGACTAGGTTTGCAAAGCATTTTTGACCCTGAGTCATTTCTGCACCACAATGGACAGCAAACAGGATAAGAGATCTAGTTTTGACCTCAAACTGCATTTCAAACAATATAATCTTCATTTGGGCTGTTGACGACCTCAGTCAAATGACGTCAGAGAAGACATTAGAAGTATTGGTCAATTGCTGTATGCAGTTTCAACACATTGTTTTTAGCATTGAAAGAATGTGAGTGTTCCTCTACTGTACGCGTTGTAACTTACAGATCTACGGAAAGAACAGTGAATTATATTAGTCCTGGTTTTGTTTTTCATGGTTTACTAGGGCATGCGCAGCAGGAGATGCCAAGGCTCAAGTTTCAGCTGATCGATCTTGCATCTGTAACTAGTGATGACATTGAAGCCCTGTTTATGTCCTGAACACCTGCCTCAACAAGAAGTTATCAATAAAAAATTGGGTCAGATTCAAACTACGAGGAAAAGTTTGTACACCTGTAACAGACATGTGATATCAGTGATATCAGCACAAATTGGCTGATATCACTCGGGTTTGCCACGGAATCGCTACCATTAAAAAGAGAAACAAATCTATCAATCTACAGAGTCCAAAGGAACAATAAAATGCTGAGTCTTACTTTACTACAAATACAATAAAGCAAGTTGTTCTTGATCATGGACGACCGGACTGTTCACAGTTTCCTATGCAACCAAAGCAAAAAACACTTTTTCAAAAAACATGACGTTTATGTTGTGACAGGTGGCCTTCGGTTTAGGGTGGGAGACAGTGAAGTTTATTGCTGAAAATGGAGGAGACTGCATTACTACCTTGTCCAGAAGTAGTCCTCAGAAAAGATGCAAGTAGCAATTGAAGAACTCCAGAAAAAGATTCCATGTCAAAGTCTTGATCTTCAATGTGATGTGTCAGTTTCATTGCAGGTGGACAAAGCTATCTCAAAAATTCAACAGAGATTCCCAACTTGCCCAGTCAAAGGAGTCTTTCACAGTGCTTGAGTTTCATGATGGTCTTATGGAAAACCTGATGGACACTCTTCCAAAAGGTGCTCCGGCCCAAAGTTGATGGATGCTTTGAATTCCATTATATGCCACACTCCAGTACAAAAGCTAGACTACTTTGTCTGCTACTACATCCATTACATCTTAGTACATTGGCAATGCTTCACAGTGTACTATTGCAGCTGCTAACTCTTTTCTTGACACATTCTGTCAGTATAGGAGAAATCTTGGGCTTGTTGGACAGTCCATTAACTGGGGTCCTTTAAATCTCGGGCTCTTACTGAACAAAGACCATTTCCAGATGTTCTTGAAGACAAAAGGTTTGATAGTAATGGATGTCTGTGAGGTTCATGAGATACTGAAAATGTGCCTTTTGATGGACAGAGTACAACAAATGATATGTAAATTTAATTTTAAGAATCTTCATTATCAAATGCATTTCTCAGACAGCGACTGTCTGCTTGGTGCAAACAGAACAAAAAGATGTCTTTGCAAGTGAAGCCCCTGTTTGCTATAATCCCTCAATTCATACGAGTGTGAGAAGGATAGTGAGTGATCTGATTCATTAACCTTGATGAGCTAAATGTACCTCTGGTCAAAATATTAGACCCAAAATGTACAGTAACAACCTTGCAAACTGGGTGTTTTGAATAAGTGAAGTACAGAAAAGACTGAAAGGGCAATTGATATATCATTCTCAAACTGGTGGAGACGTTTCTCAAAGACAAAGTTCTTAAATATAAACTGACTTCATGTTTCACTATGTGACATAAATCTGTAACTAAACCATGTTTGTTAAACAGATGCCTTAAGAATTGTGTTTGGAAAGGTGTTATGTTTATGCCATATTTGACAATGTTGTATATTTTGTAATGGTTACATATGTCGCTGGTTAAAGTTAAAATTGTCCAAATTATTAACAATAAGTTTGATTGAGAGTTAAAGCCATCTTAACGCTAAACCCTGCACAAAGGTTAGCACACTGCAGACAGCTCTAAGTGACCCAAAGAGCCAGAGGAGACCTTGATCCACATCTGCGCAAGTTACTTCTCTAGGACTTCGTCAGAGCTGGGCCTTTCATCAGACACATAAGACTGATCAAAAGTGGCTGAAACCTGCCGAATGTGGCGTTAAAAGTAGTTGCGGTTCCCTATAGATTTATTTGAGAATTAATCAAATTTTACGTTTCAACACCAGCGTTTCCTTTAACTCAGTTGAGCTCAGACATAGTCTGTGTAACCAAATATATAATAATTATGTATAATAAATTGTTTTGATATTTTAGTTTATCAAACCGCAAAATCATTCTTGTTTATTGATTTTTTTGGAGTTATATACAGTAGTTTGTCACTGAGGTTATTATTATTGCTTTTGCTGGACAAAGTCTAGCTGGTGCCCCTTATAAAACAATAATCAACATTAATTACTTACCCACATTGCCAAGTTTTTGAATAGTGAATCAGTTTAAACAGATAACATGATTTATATAACCTGTGTTTATTATTCAGTCTACTATCTTAAATTGCCACTGTCATGTTGTATTATCAGATTTTATTCCAATGGAATATCAATACTTTTATTTATAGCAGTTGTATAGATGACAATCCATAATTATTAACCAAACTATTGATAAGAGTTTGCCTTGGCCAGCTGAATACCTTTTTGAAGATACACATTAAAACATCAGCATATTCTTAGTTTTATATAGAATATTTATTTTGATTAGCATACCATATATACGTTAGATACATTTTGTGAATGAAAGTAATTATATAAAATAGTCGTTAAAGTATATCGAGACTTTTTACAAAACATTTTGCAAATACAATGGATACATACATTATATAACAGTATGGCTTTACAACATAACATGAACACAAATAATAAAATTCCAGTACATCATAAAACATGGAAAACATTGTCACATATGAGATATAAATAAATGTTATGGCACACTGATACAATTTCTGTGCGAGTTTAAAGCCATGTTAAAATGTCATCTGTTTGCAATGTTGGAACAGACTCAAGGAGTTCCCCTTCATTTCCTTCACTAAGAATGGCTACTACTGTTGAAATTGTTGCATTTGGATCAAGCAATTTCACCAATGGCACATTGAGACCCCTCTCCTGAAAGATCAGATTCTGAAGCGTCATTGCCTGCATCGAGTCAATTCCTAGTGATGAAAGAAGCGATTCATCTTTGAGCTCACTCTGGTCTACACCAATAGTCTCACTAAGTAGAGATACCACATATTCTTTTGGTGAGACTGAATCAGCTTGTTTCCCTTCTGCTTCCATCTCTTTGTTCTTCTGGAATGCCTCTTCAACTAATGCTGATAACCGCATAGTTAAGGCAGCATTTTGGGAAAGTATATTGTACCTGATGTTTCTGAAATGGAACCTACAAACAGCCTGTTGAGGTTGGTTTAAGATGAGACATTGCTCCAGGCTCTTGTAAATCTCACTTATTTCTAATACCATCATTCCCTTTGCTTCCAAAAATTTCTGAAAATGTTCTTGGTTCAAGAGAAGGCCGAGGTTTAGCGCACCCCAGTTGATTGACTGACCAGGTAAGCCAAGTTTACGTCTATACTGACAGAATAGATCAAGGAATGTATTGGCAGCTGCATAATTGGTTTGTGATGCATTACCTAAAAATGCTGAAATGGAGGAGTAGCACACAAAGTAATCTAACTGGCAGTGTTTTGTGGCATTGTGCAAATTGAGAACACCATTTACTTTGGGCTTGAAAACCTTTTCATACAAAGATCGGTTAAGTGTTTCAATCAGCCCATCATGCAAGACAACTGCGCTGTGAAACACTCCTCGGATTGGACAATCAGGAAACTTTTGTCCAATGGAAAGGACCATTCTTTGCATATGTTCAGGCACAGAGATGTCACACTCAAGGCTGATGATGCTGTTCCCACACTGGTTTTTGATGTTGTTTAGATCTTGTTGCACTTCAGGGGAAGGCTTCCTCCGAGAAAGTATAACTACATTCCCACCACCTCTTTGTGAGATGAACTTGACTGTTTCATAGCCTAACCCAGAGAGACCACCTGCTACTATGTACACAGCTCTATTTCTGAAGAGCTTTTTCTTCGATGGCAGCAGTGGTATTTGAGAGTCTTTAGCAAGTTTGATGACACCAATTTTTGCGGTGTTGAAGTATGACTGTGTTTTTTCTGAGCCATTTATATGGATGATTTCAGATTTAGGACTTTGAAAAGTGAAGTTCTCTATTGTGGACTTTTTGCTGAAATTCAATGACTTCAGCCACTTTAAAATCATTGGCCTCTGAGTAGTCATTGAACCCTTTTGTAGGATGGTTGGCATTTGTAATGTCTGCACATGAACACGATCATTTAAACTTTGTAATTCATGTGGAGCAGGCAAATACTGTGATTCACAGATGATGACAACACGTTGGACATTGGGAAAGGTGTGAATCTTAGCTATTAATGACTCATGAAATGGAGGTAGGATAATGAATGCATCAAACTTTTTAACATCCACAAACGAGCCATTGTACTGTGTCCCAACAACAACAGAATGACCAGACTGTTTCAAAGCAAAACTCAAGACTCTGATGAGGACTGAGTCAGCCACAGAAGAAATTATTCCTATGTGGTGTTTGGCATTAGGTAATACCTTGTGTAAGATCTCCCATGCAAGCACAAAAAAAGAAATACAAGGCGTTTTCTGCAGAAATGGAAAGCGTTTGGTGCTATAGCAGAGATCTTTGGCGACTATCACCTTGCTTCCTGCCGTGACTGGAAAACAACAGGCAACATGATCGCCAACCTTCAGTTTCTTGACACAGCTTCCCACTGCAGTTATGGTGCCGCTAAAATCAAGAGCAATCACTTTGTGTTTCTGAATTGAGTGCTGGTTCCAGTAAAGTGTCTGGCCAAATTTTAGATGTGAAAGACTAACAGGGAAGTAATCAGATGAATGCACACATATGTTTGTTGGCTGAATTTCAACTGAAGTATCATTTAGCTGTGCCTCATCAAAAGTATGGATGGCACTAACATCAGTTATTTTGTGTGCATCACTTGTCTGAAAAATGCAAGGTTCAGGCATTGATGAGGAAAACATGGGCTCTGAATTGTCACAGATTTGAGGTGGTGTACGAACGATAGAAGGTTTCATAACCAGTCCATCTTTAACAACCAGTTCTGGGTGCTTGCTGCAGGGAAATGATCGCAGAATTTGAGATAGAGCAGCAATGTCCTCAGCAGAGACACTATTTAGGTCAATTAGCTGAAATGAAAGATCTGGTATTTCTGCAGAAAAAGATCGAATCATGCCTGAAATAGCAAAGCCAGTATTGATGTGATCCACGGTGATCTCTGATGCATGGTAAGTCACTGCTCTAATGGAGTTTGGAAAGTTTACTTTCTTGAACTCAAGGACAATCTGTCGGAAAATCTCACAGTAGTCTGCTAAATTTTGTATGACAGCATCAGGTGCCAGAGATGTAAGGTTGTCCATGCCCCATAAATACAACACCTCATCAAAGTGTACCATGTTGTTCTTGATCTTAAGATTACCCAAAAGAGAAGAAAAACCATGAGCCAAGATGTGTTTCGCATGTGTGAAAGAAACATAGCAAGACTCAGAGTCTAAGTGTTGTTGTAGTCCTTTGGAGATTCCTACTGAGTCACAGAAGACCAAGGCCCGAGGTGGATGCATGGATGGAATTGATTCAGAAATTACATTAAAAGCATTATGGTAGAAGTACTCCTCAACTACATGAGAACGACTGCCGAGATACTTTATGATAACATTCTTAACTTCAACCAAGACTTTACCCTCTTTATTGGCAAAACACCCACAAACCTCAAAGTGGTCTAGTCCTATGTCAATCGCTCTCAGATAGACTACCATCTCATCTTCCAAGGGCTCCAGCACTTTCAGGCTCCCTATTTTAGCAGGAAAGCCTGGTCTGCCTGCAAAAATGTGCTCCACTGTCACTGGAAGAAGTTGCATGAGATAATCCAGGACCACTGGGTGAATGCAGTAGTCATGCAATTGAGGTTGCAATGCCTCTGGAACAGTCACAATTGAAAAGGCCTCTTTTAGATCTTCCCCATAGTGGACATTGCTTTTATTTTGGAACACATCTCCATATTTGAACCCTCCAGCTAAAAGGTAACCATAAAATTCCTGATAGCCCACTACAGAAGTGCACCTTTGACAGATGGACTTCAGTGAAATTCTCTGCTCATCAATCAGCTCCTCTTTACTCGAGACTACTGTGCCAGATGCATACATGGCAGATTGGGAGAACACCTTGAAGCCTGTTCCTTTTTCAGTTTGGTCAAGTTGCACCTTCATTTCTGGCGAGTTTGGCAAGAAAACAAATGGGCTGTGAAAGTTGACACTGAGCTTGAGAGACTTGAGTGGGACTTTAGGTTTGGCATTTGCCATGAACGCTGCCAAACCCAACTCTGCATAGAACGCCCCTGGAATGATTGGTATATCGTTGTGCTGATGCTCTTTCAAGTAAAACAAAGAGTCAGACATGAGGTTAGAACTGAAAACGTTGCTTTCACTGCCCTTCTTACAGAGCACTGGGTGGTTGCTGGGGGCATTTTCCTGAGCTGCACCGATGATAACATCTCTATCTGAGGTGTCAAACTGGTACTTGGGGAAATCTAGTGGTAATGTCTCATACCCTTTGTAAAATATGTCCCAGTCTACTTGAATTCCCAGTTCAAACAACTTTGAGACCACAGACACCGCAGTTTCATGATCTTTTCCTGGCTGCACTGATGCAAGAACAGCAGTGTCATTACCTAGTGTCTCCATGATATTTCTCTGCAAGGCTCTTCTTGGACCTATCTCTAGAAACACTGTATTCTTTTTCCCTTTGGTGGCTGACCTCACAGCTTGCTCAAAAGCTACTGGCTCTCGTATGTTTCTTGCCCAATAATTCCCAGAACAGAAGTCACCATCTTGAAACTCTTCTCCTGTCACTGTTGAGAACAATTCATTCTCAAGTGTATTGACATTTAAAAAGCCTATTTTCTCCTTAATGGCGTCAAGAATTGGATCCATCATGTGGCTGTGATAAGCTGCTGATACATCTAGCATGCGGAGAAACAGCTTTTTACTTGTATCTGAGGTATTTAACTCATTATAAAAGGCCTCAATTGCATTTGCATCACCTGAAAGAGTGCAAGATTGTGGGCTGTTTGTAGCAGCAAGGGATATTTTACCTGAGTACCGTGAAAGAAGTGGGGTTAGATCCGACACGGCCATATTGCTAACCACTAGCATTTTTCCCCCGGCAACTTTACTCTGCAGACAGCTACGGTAATAGATTACTTTTATGGCGTCTTCAAGAGACAAAAGCCCTGAACAGTGAGCGGCTGCGACTTCACCAACTGAATGCCCCAAGATGGCATCAGGCTTTATACCCCAGTGTCTGAACAGAGCATCAAGGCTAACCTGAATTGCAAAAAGTAGAGGTTGGACTAAATCTGGGTTGGTGAAATCACAACTCTCAATGTCATTCTCAAGTGTTTCCAAGATGTTCAATGGACTCAACCTTTGTAAAAGCTGTGTGATCTCAATTATCTTTTGCCTAAAAACTGGCTCACATGCTAGAAGCTGCTTGCACATTCCATGATAGGTGACGCCATTTCCGCAAAACACAAATACCAATCTTGATTCTAAAAGTGAGGGGCGAACGTTTTTGCCAATGTTGGCACTTAGCTTCTCTTTGAGCTCAGCTACATTTGAAATCATAACAGCCATTCTGTATTTGTGCTTTTGATGGCTACGCCGGCATGCCGAAGTGTACAAAAGAGAATCAAGGTCAATTTGGGTATCTGCATCTAGCTGTTTAATAGTGTCCTCCATCATCAAGGTAAGGGATTTTTGTGAATTTGCAGTCAAGACAAAATATTTCAGCTGGTTCTTTACCTTTTCCTTTGGTGTGATGAACTCTTGTTTGTACTGTTTGACAATAGCATGGGCGTTAGTTCCCCCAAAACCAAAATTGTTAATTCCTGCAACCCTGTCACAGTTGGGTTCCCACTTCTCTGCTTCCTTGGGCACTTTGATGTTGAGAGCTTTGGCATCTACACTTGCAGTCTCTTCAGCGTAAAACACTGAAGGCACTATAGTCTTGTGTTTCATCATTAGTAGTACCTTGATAAGTCCGGCAACCCCAGCTGCCGATTCAGTGTGGCCAATGTTGCTTTTAACCGAACCGATACGGAGGGTCTCAGTATTGCGTGTTCTGGATTTAGCGATGACGTTTGAGATGCTCCCAGCCTCAGTTGGATCTCCTATTGGTGTTCCAGTCCCATGTGCTTCGATATACTGGACATTTATCAGGTTAGGGTCCGTGTAGATATGGCGAAGCAGCTCCTCTTGTTGCGACATTGAAGGTTTGGTGATTGGGCTAACAGAGTGACCATCTTGGTTAACCGCTGTTTTACTGATGATGCCCCAAATGTGGTCATGGTCCTCTAATGCCTGTGAAAGGAAAAAAGCAGGAGTGTAATTATTATTGTATGATCTCTTATGGCCTAATGAATGAAATTCTGTTTGCAAGAGCAGTAATTCCCTTTCTCGTAACAATAAGCAGAGTTTGAAACCTTGCCTATCAATATAACATTTTGTTAGAACATTTTTTATATTCATAGGTCTTTTTTCCACCAGAAAAATAGCTTTTTTTTTCATATATATTCAAATAACGCTCATAATTCAATATTAGCTTTCACTAATCACAGCATAGATCTTTAACGAAATTTTCTTTCATAAACTAACCTACCTTTTTCAGCGGCTTGAGCAGAACAACTCCGCAGCCCTCTCCCCTGCCATAGCCGTCTGCTTTGTTGGAGAAAGGTTTGCTGGTGCCATCAGGAGAGATCATCTTGGCTTTACTTAGAGCCACAAACACTCTGGGCTCTATGATGACGCTGACCCCTCCACACACAGCCATCTCACAGTCTCCTGAAAACACGTGACAGGAGACTGTCATGTACTTCTTGTTATATCTAAAAAGAAGTACTGCAGATTAGCTCTAAAGGCACTATAATGCATGTGCTACAGTTAGTCAATGTGTTTGCATCTGTCCCTATTAAAACAAAACCAAAATACAAAATACTCTTATATTTGCACCTTTCGAAAAACTTTGCAAAGGAGGATTCTGACTTTCGCTTACTATGACACAACTTTCTGGAGGTGGAAAGTCACCTGCATCATTCCAGGGAAATTATTACAATTTTAAACCATTCTTCATGGAGATAGATACGTTTTATGCCATACTGGGCTAATATTATAGCCAAAGGAACAACATTTCTATTGAAAAAAGCAAGTGGAGGTACGAGTCAGGTGTGTGTGGAGACAGTAAGGACAATATTATTTAGTGCCATAAAACATAAAAAACATGTTTATATTTTTTGGGGGGTAAAAAGTAACATGATGGGGCTTTAAGTTAAAATGTAAAACTCTACAATAACTGGAAGAAATGCATGTAAAATAAACAAATAATGGTAATTTCTTGCTGTTGATAGCTAACCTGGGTGCCAAGGAGTACGTAATAAAACATCAAAATAATAATATTGAGTTTTTAGTAAATTTAATGTGTTTATTTTGATTCTGGAAATGAATGCATGTCTATGTTAATAGGACGGTTCTTGGTCTAAAAATCCCACAAATCCCAGTTGCAGAACAACATAAAGCTATTTATATCTGTAAATGCAAAATGTTATAGACCTTGTTTAATAGCCTGACATGCCAAGTGCAGAGCCACCAGAGAAGACGAGCAGGCGGAGTCTATGGACAGCGAGGGTCCGGTGAAGTTGAAGATGTAGGAGACTCTGTTGGCTGCTATGCTCATGGCCAGTCCAGTGCCGGTCCAGTGGTTGATCACACTGGGGTGCACATGGGCCGCATTGGTCTCATAATCTCGGTTCATAAGACCTATAATAGATGATGCATATTTTAGTGTATTAGTTGCCTATCTTGCTTTAAACCCTTGGAGGAATTTCCCTAAAATGCCAGACTAAAATGAAGCTGACCCTCAGTTTTGGCCAGGTGGAATGCAATATAAAAGACCTATAATAATAATTCTTATTCCTCACAAAATTGTTTATTAGAATAAAGATAAGTGGGTTATACATTTATTTTTATGTTTCACATGCCCAGTAGCTTAATTGCTTCTTTAATCAGATGGTGGACCAAAATACACATACATTTTTCTGTATTTTTTCTATATCTGCACATTTAGGCCAATCTTCTACTACCTATAGCCAGTCTTCAAAAGTGTAAATGCATGTAGAAAAACATAAATTGTTAAGCTTATACCAAAAAAGACTCCAGTCCTGGTGCCACTGGCCTTCTCCAGAGGAAGTCCTGCATTCTCCAAGGCTCGAAACACGCACTGCAACAACTGCTTTTGCTGCGGGTCCATCTGCTCCACCTCACTGTCACTGATCCCAAACAACCTGTGGTCGAACTCATTGTACCTGCAAAATAAGACATTGGAATGAAATTAGTTGTATGGTATATATATGGGACAAATACAAATTGTTACTGGACTGATCATACCCCTCAATGAGTGCAGCTTTGGCCGTTCGTGATTTGCCTGCTTTGTTGTCGTTTGCGTCGTACCAGCTGCCCATGTCAAACCTCTCCCTGGGGATAGGAACGGCACAGTTCCTGCCCTCCACCAGCACCTTCCAGAAATTGTCCAGGCCTTCTCCTTAAATGACAAGAGCGTTACAGTGTCGCCAGGTTGGAGCTCAGAATCATTTGGAATCCACGCAAAACAATGGTGTAAATTGTAATCTTGTTATTGTGTTTGGCACAAAAGCCAACATCAATCAATGAGTCAATCGTTTTCAATATTAGCTGAAGAAAATACATTAGCCTACTGCAATATAAATCGTGTCATAAAGTGCACAGGCTACATTTACAGTGATTTTAACTTTTGTTATATAAAAATGGAACAAGAGAAATAATTATTTTTAAGCAGTTATCTCTTAAATTAAAACACCAAATTATTAAAAAAAAAAAAAAAAAAATTGAAATAATAATAATAATAATAATAATAATGTGCCATTAGTTTTAGTTTTTCAATTTAATTTGACCTATGAATAAATTAGAAATTTACTGCAATAGTATTAGTGAAAAGAAGGGTACAACTTTGGTAACACTATAATAACTACAGCTTTTTTTGTCATCGCCTTTTTATTGAATATTTTTTATTAAAGCGAAACATTAGCATTGGAAGATAGTGAAGTATAAAATCAAAATAAATAATAAATAATGATGCTTAATAGTAACTTAATAGTATGCACTTGAATCATTCTTAATAATGTCTTTGTTCATTATGAATTAAGTCTTTGTCCATGCTTTATTAAGACTTATTAAACTGTACTTATTATAAAGTGTAACCAAAGAATCAACACCAAATTCAAGACTTTCACTTACCCCCTGGAAAATTGCATCCTATGCCCACCACTGCAATATCCTGTTCTTCATCCATCTCCAGAAATCTTTGTACCACGTCTGCACCAACTTAACCTGTATTCTCCATCTATAATCCTGTTTATTGACTCAGTGCTCTGCCCATCTCTCATCACCGCTGTGGCTTGACTTCTCTGATCCTATCTCCTGCCCATTCTTATACCCTCCTTCTTCTGCATATCAAACATTAATGAGCGAGTGTGGACGTGGCCATGGAGATGCACAACTTCAATGCACACGTTTATGGATTGTTCAACAATCATTAGACCAGCTTTAGTGTGCAAACTAATAATGGTATTAACATAATTCATAACCAACAAGGAGGTCACTATGAGACTTGAGCTACAGGCTTGAAATACACATGATAAATGGTTAATTCATCAAAAGATAGATGACGGTCTGATTATTAGATAAGATTAAGTCTATTCCATACATTGCATAAAACAGTATAAACCTTTTTTTTTTTTTTTACTGCGAAACATTGGGCATTTAGCTATTTAAGGGTTTCAAATGAGACAATCTTTTGAGTGGGAAGAGGTCCTCAAAATGTTAAAAAAGCACAATCATCATTCCCTTTTATTTACTGTCATTTGGAAAGCAGAAGAATGCCCCTACATTCACTTTCATATTTTAATTGTTCTTTTTCTTTTGTTTCATTTGTACTGCTGAAAAAATACTGCAGCGCAAATACAAAAACAAACCTAGCCTTTTATATGAGCCAAGTGTATTTCTGATCCTAGGTTTAGTCCCATGTAGTTTAGTCCTAATTTTAATGTGGTTTTTGCTCAAGTGTTCAGCTAATAAAACCAAGGAATTATTTTTTCTCAACTGTCCAGGAGAATTGTTTGACACTAATCCCTACATTTGAGCACAAAATGCAAAGTAATGTACACCTTAAATAGTACAATGGCTCACAGCATTACTTTATCAATGTTATTAAAGTAATTATTTGTTACTACTTTCCCACTTAATGTTACATGTAATAGCGGTGTGACTTTGCATTTTAAATAATGACGTGCTCGGTTCATTTGACACCTACCTAGTTCTTATATAAAGACCAAGGATATTTAAACCTTTTCAGGAAAAGTCTTAATGTGATTTTCTATATCTAGTTTGGATAATTTCAGTATTTAGAATCTGGGTATCGAGGATTCTGATTCTGATTCTGAGGTTAAGCCTAGTTCCAGCTATCGGAAAATGTGTAAATATACTTTTTTATTATTATGTTTTCTTGTATTTATAGTTTGGAGGCAGGGACAAAAGATGTATATTTAATTTTAAATTATGACTCATGACAAATACGTAAATGTGTGGTTATGTTTTTATGTTTCCAGTCAGTGCCAGGGCATGGTTCTGCTTTCTGTGGGTCAGAAATTATTTTTATGAAATTAAGATCGTGCCATCGTGTGCCCATTTACTACAAGTAAGGCAGAACAAACAAGCTATTTCCTCTTCCAAACCTGGCCCAGCTCAGACCAGCCCAGACCGATTTTGTCCATTATTCAGAATTTACACCATTAACAAAAGTGCATATGGTTTTGAAATTGTGAAGATGATTCTCTGGACACAAAAAAGTAAATGCATAATTTACTGCAATTATTTGAGAAGGTCTGCACAGAGATCTGAGGTGGTAGATTAGCCAAAAGTTGAGTTCAAGTATTAGTCGTGTTCCAAGAAATGACTGAATATCAATTTTGAGAGTAATTGTCTGGATGGAACACTTGAAATTAATGCAATTGGAAGGACAAACCATTAAATAATGCAAAAAATCTAGTATTTTTAAAGATATTCCACAAAAGTGTACTGTTACACTGCAAAATGTAATATTCAAGTATGCATTAAGTAAGTACAATTCCTAACTGATGACTAACATTTGTGCCTACAGTGTTTTCCTACCCCTGAAGGCACTATTATATAACAGCTTTTTGCAGTTCATCGTTTTCCATCCACCTTTGATGTCCAAATATATTATAACAATCCTTTGTTATCTTTATTAAATAGCTTTATCAGAGACAGTCCTCAAGGTGAAATCCACTTATCACATGTTTATTACTTTACATAAACAGCAGCTATGAAGTGTTAGGCAAGATACAAGATAATACATTGATATACTTATTCACGTTGTTAAATAAATAGTTTAAGGCACTTCTATGTCAAGCTAATGCAAGCGTTTAGCTTTTTTTTTTTGGCTGGTCCCTTCAGGGTTTGTCACAGCTACTCGGCGGTTTGTATAAACCTGTTCTAATCTGGAACACACTAAACAATGACAAGAATCAGAAGGAACGGTAAGCCTGAACTGTCCAGTGTAACAACTCCTTTTCTATAACTGATCCATTAAGAATGTCACCACTAATTCTACAGATCTACAGATTATGCACAATTTATGTAAACATCTTGGTAAAATTTACTTCATTATTAATCAATAGTCCAACCCTGCATAAAAGTCTAAAACAATGATGCTACTTATTACTTATTAGGCTATTAAAAGTCAGGTATTTATCAAACGTCTTACCGTATTATTGAAATTTATATAAATTCTTGTTATCAGAAAGGTTTTGCTTTAAAAAGGTGCAATATGTATCATTAATTAATTCTAAATCATATTTATTCAATTACATACATTTTTAGTGCTTAAAAATACTTTGTGTCAAGTTACAGGTCAGATCTGTGGAGGAGCTTGTGTTTTTCAGAGGTTAGGACTGCTTGTCTCCATGAAAATAGATACGTTTAATGCCATGCTGTGGAACATTCCAGGCAAAGCTATAACATTTCCATGGAGACCAGAATGTAGTTACATAGTACACCTTTAAAAGCACAGTCTAGACAACAAATAATATACGTTGTTGACCATTATATTCATGTAGAAGAGAGCAGAGGAGTTGAAGTGCACGACTTTATTCCCAGGTGATGGAGAGCATCCCACAGCTGAGCTCCCACAGCCTCTGGGCCATGTCGTCGTCCTGGGCATTCGACGAGCACTTCGCCGGGGCACAATCGCTGCGCAAGATCAGACAAGAAACTGGGTCGCATCTTAACAGTCCCACTAGCTACTATCCTATTGTTGTTCGATACATGAGAATTGAACAGTATTATTTGGGCTCAACATTTGCTATACTTTTTATTACAATTTGAGATGCAAGTTAGAATGTGGATTGTACAGGGTTTGTTTAATTAACATATCCATGACTAATTATAGACACTAACCAACTTGAGTGTTTCATTGTGCCAATTATTTATTGCAGCCATTTCCAAAAGGTTATTTTAGGTGTGTCAGGTATCAGATTTGTCATGTATTGTCCTATCTCTTAAATGTTAACGGTATGAACTCGGGCATGGTCACATGGTCATATATTAGATAGATAGTCTTTTCCTTGGGTGAACTCTGAGGTTGAAGAGACGGCCTTCCATTTGTATTCTCCGGACAAGTGGCTCCAGGACACATTCAGACTGGAGCCACTTGTCCCCATACAGACATTTAGGGTTTTAATTGGAAGACACTTTTAGGTTAAACTGAACATGTTTTGTTCAATTGTGTAAATGTTTTTATATATTTATTGTGTTAACAGGGCGCTGTAAATGAGAGCTGTCTTTCAAGGGCCGTCTCTGTATAATAAAGGTTAATAATAAATAACCTGGTGTGAAAACCAGGTACCCTGGCATTAAGCGGCTTTCAATGAAATATCATGCATATCATATTTTCTGCTGCAATAAATTGCATTCTGAAAAGGTGAACTACTTTTGTGTCAAAGCAACCGGAGCCTGGAATGCCTCACCTTTAACTGTGTGAGACATTTGTAATTCACCCCATAGAAGTGGCTTGAAGATTTGGTGTCTGTAACTAATGTAAAATGTGCTCCCTCTGCTGGTGCTTGGTTGGTAGTGTTTATTTTAGTTGTAAAGTTTATGGATTGTTAACCTGCTGTCACTTTGCCTCTGCACAGGGACTATAAATGAACATCTCTGGTGTTGGCAATATATTTATTGTGCATGTTCCAGTTGTATAAATAAATAAATAAATAAATAAAAGATACTGAGTTGCCAACTACAGTTACTACTACTTTAATTGAAGAGTAACCCTGAACCAGATTTCTAAAAACATTCTACTTGTTCTTTGTATTAACTTATCTGTTTTGTTTATCGTAAACAGTCAATGTTCTAAGGCACAAACAAACATCTAACGCCCCTCACAGATTATTCGAGACGCATAAAAGATTTCTGGTGGTTTAGTGATCGTGTCTAAAGCTGTATATGTGGTACCTGTAGTATCCTCCGCTCTCGTTCTCCAGGGAGGGCTCCACGGCACAGTAAATGGACGTCTGCGCTCCGTCGATCGAGCTCTTCGTGAACGGGCTGACCACCTTCATCACAAACTGCTGCGGCCCGTTCAAGTGCCTCCACAGGTCCGTCTGCACCACTCCCGGATGGAGCGAGTACGCCGTCACACCGGTACCTGCCGCACAGTACAGGCCTTACACTCTGAAACGCTGGAGGTCATGGAGTTCATTTAAAAGGTGCATTATCTAACTTTTGTTGTGGTGGGGCTTGCTATTTGCTTTGCCTGGAATTTTCGTCAACATGGCCTTTATTCTTCATTACAGGTGTTTTCATTTCTCACAAAACCCAAATTCTTACTGTGAGCGGCGTAAGATCTGCCCTGTAATTGGGCAAGGTAGCGTCACCTCCATTGAGATACAGTATATTTAGTTATATAACACCTATAGTTTTACGTTGAGCTGGTTTAAATGTCAGATTGAAGATTTGTTGACCTGGTTTATGGTTCATATCTCTGTAATTAATGGGCCTATTCACATGAAACAAAAACAGGCACAAAACTCAATGTCAAACTGGTGATGGGTAAAAATGATGGAAAATTATTGATGAATATACGTCAAGTATGTGGAGTTTGTGGAGCCAAAACCTAATGAATAATGATAAGGTTCAACATTTGTGGATTTCCATTTTGAACATTTCTTTCAAAAACTGTAAATTTCTCAGAGTTACATAGGCCACGCAACCTATACTGTGGAAGGTTCTAATTAAATCAGTAACATCCCCATGGAGACAAGCAGGTAGCCGGCCTTCCACCAGAAAAGATACATAGTGCATCTTTACATTATTTGCTTCAACTTAAGTGCAGAAGTTATGCAAAGTTTTGCCATCATCATTCAAAGCTAACCCTGCAGTTAGAGGTGGGAAATTTATAGAATTTTGACTCGTGAATGCCGTTATTACAAGCAAAACAATTGGTTTATGGTTTATACTAGAAACTAAATACAAAATATGGCAAAATTATGCAAAAAGAGCTGATTAAAAATTCTTGCAACAAACTTCTGTTGTAAATTTCATGAATTCTTGCCATACCTTGGAGTCTTTTGGCCAGTGAGCGTGTGAAGAGAATATTGGCCAGTTTACTCTGTGCGTAGGCTCCTCGTTTGTCGTAACTCTTCTCACTGTTGATGTCCTCCAAGTTTATGGAGCCAAACTTATGAGCCATCGACGAGACATTAATGATCCTCGCAGGGGCTGACTTTTTAATGAGGTCCAGCAGCAAATGTGTTAACAGGAAGTGACCTTAGGAAGACAGGAGAACAAGTTTGATGAAAAAGGATAATCACACTCCATTTACATCTTTGCACTAGTTTCAGTTTATTTTGTTTTATTTTAGATCATTTACACAAACATACTAAATGTGTTTGCTCCTTAAATTAAAACCTAAAGCTCTGACAAAGACATAATCAAGGCTTAACATGGGAGTAAATAATAAATCCATTTAGCCACACATACTATCAAACGAAGAATTGGCATTTTAATAGTGTAAATCTATGTACATTCTTTTGATATATATAATAAGATGAATTGTGCCAGACCAAAATTGTATTAACTGATATTAAATAACATTTCCTGGTGGACTTAGAAACAGTGATCCTTTGTCAGTGCTTTACTTCCTGATTACTTTTTATCTACATTGGCTACATGTATAATCAAAGTTGTAGTTATCAGTCATTAATATTTAACTATTACTAATACAACGAATCATAAAAATCAATGAGAGTGAGAGTATATTTTTTCAGTGCAGTATTCACTCAGTGTGTACTCGTGGTGGTGAGCTGGGCTGAGTAGGGCTGCAACGATCAATCCACTAATCCTGACCGGTAAACTATATATATTTTTTATATTTTTGCAATCATTATCTGGACATACAGACTCTAACATGAAAATACCTTTTATTTTATTTTTCAAACAAAGTCAGTGGTATTAGTAAATCAAAATGTCAACCATTTCTGATTTTTAATAATACCTTTTATTTGTAAATATTCTCAGTGTAGAGGCCTTCAGTCAGCGTATTTCAACCTTTATTTGGTTGATAATGTATTGAAATGTTTCAACTTACAATAGAAATAATCGTTTGCCTAGTCGACAAATCGAAATATTAATAACAGGCTAATTAACCACTAAAACAATCGTGCACGTCCTGCGAATATCACCATGTATTTGTCCAAACGGCCCTCACAGGACAACATCTGCACTAATTACACAGAAAAGTACTTGGACTACTTGGAAAGTACTTACCGGTATATGTATCTAAAAGGAAGATTAAACTAAATGATTCACTCACTAAATCTTCAGCAAATTTACTCCATGTCTTCTACTTTTTGTTGTAATCTAAATATAACACAAATGTTGGTCGACTAAAACACCATCTACCGATTAAAAGACTAAAGGCCGACAGCCCTAAATATTTATGTTTATGCATTGGAACTAGTTCAAGGCCAATGAATGTACTCCAAATCTATAGAAGAGTACACCCAGAATGCAAATGGATTGTCACCACAGTTACAGAACGCTAATCAGCTATTTGGATTACACAATGCTTTGCTCCATTGTGTATTATATTCCACATATGTCCACTAGAGGGCAGCGTTGCACTTTAGAGTTTAGGCCATCCCGGTTGTACGTGCAAACAATGATTCACAGACTGCAATGTTTCATTTAAGTTCAGTTCTGCATTCAATCTGGTAACACATTATTATTTATTGGAACTCTTTCCTTGTCCAAGTCACATTAAGGATCAGCAAGTCTTTATTTCAAATTATTGAATTTTCTGTTACAATCTTGTTAAAAAACTTTATTTCAAAATGAATAATTCTGGATTTGTTTGACTTTACAGTTGACTTACCCATGTGATTGACTCCAATCTGCGTCTCAAAGCCATCTGCAGTTTTCCCAAAAGGACACACCATCACTCCAGCGTTATTGATGAGGATGTTCAGTTTCTCCTCTTCTACAAAAGAAAGTCTCACTCAGTGGTTTTCTTTTAACACAGTATGTATTTATTTAACTTCTAAGACAGTAACATGCCTACCTTTATTAATATTGTCAGCAAACTCTCTAATCGACTTGGTGTCTGATAGGTCCAGCTTCATACACGCCACGTTCTCGTTGGCCGACTTCTCCATGACTTCTTTCAGAGCAGCTTGACCTCTCTCTGTGTCTCGGCACGCCATGATGATTCTGGCGCCTGGACAAAAATCACACACAGCAACACTTTTAGTTATTAAAACAGAAAGAGACAACGCCATACAGACTAAGATATTATTATATCAGTGCGTGTCAGAGCTCTTCTTTATGTGGGCTTTATTTCAAATCATGAACTGCTTCAAATAAGAAAATAGGACTAAAAATGTGTGTGAATGTATTAGAGAGGTGGGTAATATTGTGACTGTTTTTAATATATACATGCATTTATTAGAGTAAAAAATGCTATAAAAAGAGCTGATTAAAAGTAAAATGTTATGCTGTAAACTTTCAAAAAAGGATATAAAGTGATATTTCTGCACTTCTGTGATTCATTTTACAGATAATTTCCATTTATCTCATTATTAAACCTCAATTAATATATTTAAAAACATGTTTTAACACATCTCTGTTGTCTAACTATTGGTATCAGGATATTATTTTTTTGTCTACATCACCCGCTCCTAGAAAGAATGTATAAAGAGGAAGACCTTTGTTTTGAAATTTGTTTTATAAGACTACAATATGCCTGTTTGCCTGCTTCATCAAACTTAAAAAGATGAAGTGTGTGTCCAGCATGTGTCCAGCAATCATTAAACCACATGAGCATTGTTTTCTGTCTGTAAAAAACACAAAAAAACAATTGATTCTATTCTAATGTATCATTTTACAAAATGACGTGGGATTAGTTCTAGCCACAGTCTCACCTCTCTTTGCAAGGTCAATGGCCGTCTCTTTGCCAATGCCAGTGTTGGCTCCAGTGATGAGCACAGTTCTACCATCCAGCCTCTGAGGTGAAGACCAGGAAGCGCTGAAGAAACTTCTGTCAAGTGGAGAAACACACCCAGGTTACTCAAGCGAACTGACGTTACAACATGGCCAAGAGCAGAAAGAATGAATGTAAAAGAAGGCAGCTGGTGGTCACTTAAAACTAAAACGCTGCCCATTAAACCATCTTAAACTAAAGTACTTTAAAATGAGATTATAATTCATGCCCAAATGTACTGTAAAATAATACAAAACTGAAAGGTGGATGTTTTTTACGTGAAATGTAGCCTACACAGAGTAACTTCTTACCTTAATGCCTGCATCACGCCGAGATACTTGTAAAGATGAAAATAAAAAGCTCTGTGGAGTTGATAATAGTTGTATAGTCAATTCTATTCGCCTCAGTTCAGCCGACAGTCAACATATGGTTGAAAAGCTGGATAAAGACAAGGCGGATGTTATTCCAAGTAAATATATATTGACAAAGATTTGAACCAATCAGCAGCGCGTAATCTGCACTCCAAGCGCTGTCATTGGCTAAATAAAAGTAATAGGTTCCGCCTTTACGTTGCGCGTTTCCCTTCTGTAAAGGTTTTGGGGGTTTTTACCAATTATTTATTTGTCATGTTAGTCAAAGTACAACTTGAAAAAGCATCAGTATTTTAGTATTCAAGTTCGTGTCATTTTAATTATCAATGTCAGCTAAAGATATATGTACAGAGTTTTACAATACAGTCTATTTATCACAAACACACACTTTTTGAAAACATTAGAAGGTGGAAATTGAATCTAGAGCGCAAGTCACGTGATCTAAACTCTTTAAAAGCACATCAGTGACACATAATTATTATTTATGGCTTCATTTAACGACAAAAATAAACTCTAAAAGATAATTTCATGCTCGTTGCCGTTCGTACTATATGAGTCACGTGGGTGTAGCAGTGCTATAGATTTCCACAGGTAAAACATTTACACGGCACATAAAGGTCTTAACATGCTGCCTGTGATTATCCATCTGTAACTCTCTCTCCGCTTTGTGTTGATTAAGTATTAATTTATTTTAGCGAGACTCGGCTAATTCCCCATAAGGAATGATTGGAGCCGGAAGTGCTGCTCCGCAATTTAAGGAAACTCGGATTTTTTGTAAAGTTTATAATTGTTCTTTCTGGTTGCACCTGACCACCATGTTACGTTTCTCCATTTGTTCATATATTTGTATATAAATGAATGCTAATATCTTCTTTGTGTATTTCCCTGTGTCTTCAGCCCCAGTTCCTCCAAACGTCACTGGGATTTTCGAGGTTGAAGCTTCGGCCGTGAACAGAGGCCCTCGCAGTATGGAGGCTTTTGAGTAACATGGACCAAAACAAGGACCGCAAACTCACCCAGGACCATGGATGTATTGTATTAACAGGACGAGGTAACTTCACCTTCAGAAGGACTGACATTATTACTTTTTCAACTGTACATTTCAAACATGACCATAAATATATAATTAACAGTAAGAGTGCCTTTACTTCAAAATAATGTTCCTCAAGTGGAAGTATGTAAAATGTATTTGTGAGAAAACTACTACTTAAATAAAAGTAACAGTAAGAGTAACATCTGATTTATGATTTGAAGGAAGGACAAACTCAAATAATGCACAAAGTCTGTTTTTAATATTCAAAGGATGGACTCATTCTGTGACTCTGAGACACTTTTACAATTAGGATTCAAACTCAACACAAAACACACTGAAAATCTACAGAGCTACAAAAATAGTATGTTTGGTGCAGTTTTAGATTAAAGAAGAAAATCACTTTTTACACTCTGACAGAATTAAAGCGTCAAATACAGTTACATTACACCAGGAATAACATTTGAATTGAAAGAAAGTTCAAATAAAGTTTGTTAAAAACAGTGTCTAATGTAAAATATGTAGAGAATATACGAGTTTAGTTTGAAGTTTATAAATGTAATGTAATAATAATATAGTAATAACAAACAGTATTTTTATTCAACATAATGTAATATAGAGCAAGACCATTATAAAATTGCTCAGAAAAGGTAACCCCAACACAACCCTCATAAAGAGTATTTTAAACCGTTATCTAATTAGTTACAAATATAATATTCAAGCCTAAACTGTGCAGAAAAAAGCTGTTATTTGAGTTTAGGGAAATGTGCAGTGTCTCCAGTATAACTAACCCCGACTCCAGCGCAGAGAGGCTGAGTAAAAGTGGTCTGGACTCTGTGGAGGAGGCTCATGGTACTTTCAGAGACGCTGTAAAATGTCAAAACCCCTGCACTGTGGTCCAGGTAAACGCCGATTCTGAACGAGACCGGACCTGAGACCTGGGACCGGACTGAGTTAAACTGAAATGAATAACTGGTTTTGTCACAGTATAAGACCCAGGATTTATCATTCATTCCAAATCCACATTTTAAAGATTTTCCTTTTCTCTGAATATCTCTGTATGAAACTGCTGTATAAACCCACTCCCCGCTCCACTCCACCTCCCAGTAACAGCGGCCCATCAGACTCTCTCTGCTCAGGACCTGAAACATACTGAATCTATCTGGATGATCAGGATAACTCTGGTGTTCTCTCATAACTGTTGCTCTTCTGTTTCCATCAGACAGAGACAGTCTGGTGTGAACTGTGTTTGGATCCAGAGTGATTTCTGTATAATATTGTAAGAAGTCCTCTCTGGAGCTGTGTTCAGCTGGTGACAGTAACACCTGGACTGGACTCAAAGTGAGCTGGAGTTTGTCCCTGAGGGCTGACACAGCTCTGATCACTTCCTCAAAGTAGCTCCGAGTCCCTGTTTGAATTCTGGCTGGTTCTGGGCTCTGTGTGTCCGTGGACAGTGAAGCGTAGAGCTGTAGAAACTGGTTATGATCCGGAGTGAGGGACAGTGTGTCCAGCTCAGAGATTCTCCTCTTCAGCTCAGTCACATCCTGCTGTAGTTGGTCCTGGAGCTCTTGGACTGGCCTCAGTTGGGTCTGCGCCTGCGAGAGGATCTTCTGCTTCACTTCAGAGCTTCTGTTAACCAGGAGAAGGACCATCTTTCTGAAGCTGTCCCCGCTGTGCTGCACTGCTGCCTGGGCAGAGCGGCTGATTTCCTGGGCCTCCTGATTTAGCCTCTTCAGGTCTGTCTCTTTGTCCTGGAGGATCTGGAGCAGCAGGGCCCTCCTGGCCGGCAACTCTGCCTGCCTCTGGGTCCTCTCTACTGTAGCTGAAACTATGTCGTGGCCCTTGTGCTGGTCCACAGAGCAGAGGTAACAGATGCTCTGCTGGTCACTGCGGCAGAATATTTCCATAATTTTTTGGTGTTGAGAGCAGATGTTTTCCTCGAGCTTGTGGGACGGCGCCACCAGCTGGTGTTTCTGTAACGCTGCAGCATCATAATGAGGCTGGAGGTGGCTCTCACAGTATGAAGCCACACACTGCAGACAGGACTGGACAGCTTTCAGCTTCCTCCCAGTGCACACATCACAGGACACTTCCTGAGGCCCGGCATAGCAACAGTCAGCAGGGGGCTCTGTGAGCCCAGTCTTCTTCAGCTGTTCTATCAAATCAGTTAACACTGTGTTTTTACCTAAAGCGGGTCTGGGGCTGAAGCTCTCTCGACATTGAGGACAGCTGTACCTCAGCTTCTGTTGGTCCCAGTGATGTTGAATACAGTTCATGCAGAAGCTGTGTCCACAGGGAGTCGTCACCGGATCCTTCAGTAAATCCAAACATATGGGACAGGACACAGAGCCCTGCTGAACTCCTTTCTGAGCCATGTCTCTGTGACTGTGATCTGTTCTTGAACAGAGTAGAATGGCAAGAACTTGACAGTGTCCAGGTTTAGAGCAGACTGATCCTTCTTTCCTGTCAGTTTAATGAGCGCCTAAACAACCAGCTTAACCAGTCTGCCAAAAACTCATGTTGACGAATGAATGGAGCCGGAAGTGTTGCTCCGCATTTTCACAGAACTGTGGGTGCAGCCCAGATATTTTGATAGATCCATGAAGACACACCCTTAGCTTGTATTAGAGTTTAGACTCAACGGTTTAAAGTCAGACACTTTAAACTGTTGAGTTATCAAAAACTAAAACTGACAATTATTATATTAATGGAAAGATGAACATAAAAGCTGGGACGTATGAAGAATGCACTTAAACATGCCTGTTAGAAATCTGTTAAGCCCTTCGGTTCGACTTTAACAAATCTAGCTTACATTTTAATACAATGCATTGTTTAATTAATCTGCAATTATAGAATACAGCTTTATATGTAATGTACCAAAAAAGAAAGAAGCTTTTCAGGGGCACATTTACATGGCCATTTATATTGTTATACTTTATAAAAAATTCTTCTTGTTCCAATGGTTTCATTTCCCTTTCTCTCTTTCAGGGTCATGGCTGTTCAGAGTTGCTTACGAGGAATTCCAAAAAGAGAAATAGGCCACAACCTTGACTGGTTTCACAAAAAGAAAAAACAATTAATGTAGAAGACAAACAATTCATGCACGCAAACCTGAGGCAAACCCAGAATGAACCTCCCTATATCTTACGTTGAAACTAAACTTTTTTACATTTTTACGCCTTTGAGAGTTAACTTAATAGATCCATGCTTTGACACTACACTACTAGGGGAAAAGTGCAGTTTACTGTACTGTATTTCTTATTTTCTCCAGCAGGTGGCAGCTCAAGACTATCTCTCTCACTACTCTTATGAGCTGTGTTGGATAATTCTGCAGATTAGCAGGTTAGAGTTTGGCTACAATTTTCTTTGATTGTGATGAGGCTTTCAAGGAAGAATGTTTTTCACCATTCACATTATTTACTTTTATTTATGTATTTATTTTTTCAACTCTATAACAGTCTACTCAAAGGTGTCCAGGAGATCACTGCTACAGGAAGTACGAGTCATCAGCTGACTGTGCGTTGGACTAGATTTCCTTCCCTAAAAATTGACTCAGCAATATTGGTCTAGACACGAGGATCCTCATAGTGTGTAAGTTTTTATCTACTGTGCATAAAAAGAGAAATAACTGAATCATTAACAACTATTTAATGGACAGCACTTAATAAGTAGGTAAGTTGTAGTAACAGAAGAATAACTTCAACTATATTACAGAGCAACAAGCATTAAAAAAACAACAATAACATGAGTTGTAAAATGCTTAAACGTATTTCACTAAAGTATCATGCAATGTAGCACTGCATTTATCCCCATTACTGCTACAACAAAATACTTAAAGCCTCTCAACACTGTACTACTGCTCCCAGTATCTGTGATTAAAAGGCAAATTTAAAATACTTCTTCTACTTAGTTATAGAGAGGCCAACAATTTTACCAACATTTACTTGGCAGAAATTCGGTTTATTTGTTCAAGTTCATATTCATACATTACATTGTACATACATTGCATTGGATAGTAATGTACAGAGCTCAAAAGAACTAAGGTGAAGTAATAGTTGAACCAATTGGATATCAATAACAAAGAATGCCATCAAAATATTTTCCAGTGTATGATATAATTATGTTTTATGTATTTACATGTCTCTGTGCACTGTCGCCCCCTGTTTATTGTTGATGGTGTGTTGTTGCAATTAGACAAAACAATTTATATCCGAGCAGCGGCGCCACATGCTGCACCCCTTCCTCACCAAAACACAATGGAGAGGCAGAGGATGCATTAAGTAAGCAATGAGAACAATCCATTAGACCAGAATGAGGCAAGGCATGAAGGGAGTCTAGAGGATGTACATTTTATTTTTATACTCGACGCAAACAAAAAATAAACCATCGACGGGACATCTGTTTATCAGTCAACCACCACCAGCACTGTAAAAAATTGTATTGCTGTGAATTCTGGTTATTGCTATTACTAACTATTATTACTATCCATGTTTACTAGGCTGACTACACGGTCAACAACAAAAAGATACAATCTAATGCACTGTTGTAATTTAAAGACGTTTACATCAATATTAAAAACACAGCAAGTTTGGTAAAAAATATATAGATGAGCAATATATCAAAATTTTGATAATATTGTTAAAGTTTTGAAGATATGCTAAATTTGAATATTGAGTATGTCATTTATTGTAACAAAAAAAAAAAAGAAAAACCTGCAAAAAGTGAATTCGTAAACTTTCATATAAAGGTAGAAGGTGATATTTCTGCACTTTTACAGACATTTCCCCTTTGTCTGATAATGAAACCTCAACTAATAATGTTTTAACACATCGTCTGACTATCGTTTTAGGGAACGTCAATTTTTTTTTTTAAAGTTACATTTTTGTCAGTATTGCCCACCCCTAATTGAAAAAAAAGTTTTTAAAAAACAACAAAAGTACATCGAAACATTCAAATTTTCAATCTTCAGTATCTATTTTAATACATTTTTACACACATATACAAAAAAGCTTGTTATGTCATTTGCATCTACATAAAGTGGGACTAGAAAATGTATTAAAATAAGCTTTAAAATTATATAATTGAATGATACTTTATAATTGTAATAGGAATTGATATTCATGTCCAACACAAGATGTCCTCATAATCACAAACACGGAATGCAAGTGAGTTTCATATCCTCATCTCTGCTGCATTGTATGGAGAGAGTGGCCCATTGAACTTGTGATGTCATGAAGTGAGGCGTGTTATAACCTCATGTTTGTCTGTAGTTGTAGTTTTTGTGAGTTCGAATCCCAGCTCTGACGGTTTGCTGCATCTCCTCCCCTCTCTCTCATCCCCATTTCACACTGAGGTGTCCTGTCTAATAAAGCCTACAGGCCCAAAAAATCCTTCAAAAAAACAAAAAACTTTGCAGAGTCAAGGTCAATTGTAAAAATCAAATATTACACCAGGAAGAGACACATATTTTAATGTTGTGAGGAAAGCATTAATTTATTTTATATACTGGTAAAACACAGTGGCTCCTCATATATACATAGCTTTCACACTCACTGCACCTCCAGTTTTTGGTACAAAGGTACAGGAAGAAAACAAATCAAACACAAATCAACATTACTTTTGCATTTTAGCTGAGTGAAAGAATTGTGTAGGAGACAGTTTGTGGGCACTGTGTGAATGTGTGTGTGTGTGTGTATGTGTGTGTGTGTGGAGGAGGGGAGGGGTGTCACGTAGGCATGGGTGTGCGTGAGTGGGAAGTGTTAAATTGAACTCACCTGGGACGCAGGGCAGGGAGAGGTTGGTTCTGGGTAGCCTTAATTTTTGTTGACCACTTTTTGGTTTTGGATTCCTTTTTTATCAACGGATCCAGCATCTTTATTCGTTAGTTTGAAGCAAGTCACATGATGTTACAGAACCCGACCTGCTTCGCCCCTCAGCGGCCCTACACGAGCAGGTAGCCGCTACAAATTGCAATGTGCATCATCATACATTACCACATAACACACTTATACAGTAAACAATTTAGTAATTTTCTCTTCTACTTTGCATTATTTTGAAGTCGCAATTCTTTTTTCAAGCATTTGGTTGAAGCTTCAAACTATTTTAACACATTTTCTTCACCCATGTCTGCTTTATCATGTTGTCCATTATGGTACAATAATTTTCTCTAATTTGAATATTAGGGATGCAGCTAATGATTATTTTAGCTGTCGACTAGTCAAACAATCATTTCTATTGTACATTGAGACTTTTTAATGGAATATGGTGATGGAGGCTTCTAGATAGAGAATATTTACAAATTCATATATTATTCTTGGAACTCCATGTGTTTAGAGTCTGTATAGTCCAGATAACAATTACAATGATCAAAAAAGATGGCTAAGATAATTTTTTTAATAGTCGCCTTGTCATGATTAGTTGATTAATCGTTGCAGCCCTACTAATTTTTTAAAACAAATATTATTTAATTGAGGTCAAATCTGCATGCTGGCTTCAAGAATATTCTTCTGTTCCTTCCCTTGCATTTACAGAAGCAGATCGGTGTCTTGCCTTATGTTTATAGCACAACACTACACACCAAGGTGACTTCCCTCATTGACTTGTCTCACACACACACACACACACACACACAGACAGACGACCTGCAGTCTGCTGTGTACACCTATCTTTGGCATCGCGATTACATCTATGACCGCTCACCACCTTCACACAGTGACCAGTACGTCTTTAGTCCTCTGTTTAGTCTGGCCTCTCACCCTCTTGTCCAACCCCCACCTCTCCAAGCGGTTACGTAACGCATAAACACTGCCATTCATTCACCCACAACAACTGCTGATCCCATATCTGACCTATAATAGCTGCAAAAAATTGTCCCTGATGCTAATCTACATCGATTGCATACAGTTTAGTAATTGCAGTTTAAACCAAAGTTCCTAACACATGGTCACATTTAGCGCGCCCACCATACCCCCCCGCTAATGGCTTCTAAGTATTTTCTTACGTTTTGCTAACTTCCCTAGAGATATCAGCCCCTTAGTTCATTTACAGGCTATCCTTACAAAATGTCGTGGTCTAGGTTATTCAGAATCTTCCCTTGTGTCCATATACATACAGCATATTCATACATCTATCTGGATGACTTCAGCTTGAACTTGAATACTTGCACTGTGTGCTTCAAAGGAATACAGTTATAATTTATCTTTATGCTCACAGCACGACGTTTTCACATATGGTTTTAATCCCAGTGACGGACATGAGACTTTAGGACTCAAAAGATTTATAGACTTTACATAACCGGACTTCACTTCAACAAAAATCACAAAAACAGAACAAAAGACATCCAATAAAATTAAGGCACATTGTCAAACATAAACGTTCCAGATTAAGTCCAAATGTCATTTTATTTTCCATTTTACGAATGTCAATTATAGTGTTAACCAGTCCTTGATTATAATGGTCATCTTCCTTGCAACCAGAAGTATGTTCCAAAGGTATCCATTTACTGTGTCCATGGCAGGAGTTTTGAGGCCCATGTTCACGTTTATGTTTCCTACTCTGTCTGAATAATCAAACCTCTTCTCTCAGCACATGGCATGCTTTGAAGTCTATGCATAGTCCAGGTAACGATTATTTGATTACTAAATTAGTTGACAATTATCTCAATAATCGATTAGTTGCAATTAATCGATTAACTTGTTTCAGGCCTGTAACTACATAAGAAAAATAGACTACTGATGGTTTGATATTTTTCATAAACAAAACAAGTACAACCACTGCACTTATTGTTAGTTTAGTGAGCTTTTGAGCGTTCCAAATATTGCAGCTGCTCTTGACTCCTCCTACAGGCCTAATGTGATATTTGAATAGGATGACGTCCATGTTTACAGTACCTGGGACAGTGTCCGTGTCCCATATACCAACAGGTTGATTTATTGTCATTTGTTTAGCCAAAATAGAGAACACCATGATAAAAGTGACAAAATTAACAAACTACAAAAATTAAATAATAACGCACCCAAGTCTCAGAAGTCAGTCATGAAAGAGGTGTGATTGAGCCATGAATGGACCCAGTGCATATTAATGCACTTTATTACCTGCTTTTTACTCTTTTTTATTATTACCCCTCCACCTCAACCTGGCTGTGTTCTGAAGTGTCCCTTATAGCCATAGAAACACATCATGCCTCATCACACTCTATCTGCTGCATCACAACCAAACCAGACCTAAAACAGAGGACACCAGTGCTCTGTTCCTCCATAATTCATAATTGTGTCATATAAACCAACGGAAGGGTCTGCTGTGGGTTTGGATGTTTGTTCAAAGGTGAGCATTTATTAGCCAGGCCCTGAGCTCCAGAAAGCAGGTGGCTATTTTTAGACGATGCAGATGAGCTTAGGATGAAACTGCAGTTTTTTTTGTAGCTGTGATGCTCATTTGAGAAGACCTTTTCACTTCACATTAACATCTACAAGTGCCTATAAATAATTATGTCTATTATTTTCCATGCAAAGGGATTATTAAAAACAGCCTATTTTGTGCACAATAAAACACGTATAAGCTTTTGGTCTGTTTTAGTTCATCATGTTCTTGGGTTGTTTTAGACTCATATTGTACAAAGTAGGTCAGGGAGTACCTAGACCAAGACTATAAGATGTTACAATCCTAGCATACTTGTGATATTGCATTCGAGTAGTCACAATAACTGAGACAGACAGACAAAAACAAAGCACATTTCTCGTATCTCGTTATCTTGTATCTCTATACACCATTTGTTAATTTCTAAAATAACATTAAATACTATACATTTGTCGTGTGGAAATAACGGGAGAGACCAGTGGGCGTCTTTCCCCAATTTGAGTCATTTTATCTTTAGCTTGACTATGTTTTCATTATTTAAAACAGAAACTATGAAAATGTTGTTTTATTAATGTTGTAGCCTTAGTTTGCCAATCATTTAAGTTCAATAGTTTTTGCTAAACAAGAAAGTGTCATGCTTATTTTTTAAATAAAGACAAATCAGACATTGTGTAGAATGCCTAAAAAGCCAGGAAAAGAATTTATCAATACTGTCTACTTTTCCCTTGCTTGCTACAAAATGCCCCAATGTATTTAGGCAAAGTATAGAATCTATATGGTTTTTGGAATAGGCAGTGTGCAAATATGTTTGCCCAGACCCTCAACACCTCATAATGATCAACACCTCATAATCATTATTTATTTGGTGACAAATAGATAATGATTTAGTAAGCCATTTTTTCTTTTTTTTTAGTAGATAAATAATGTGACAAAATCCCACCTTTCCCACATTCGCAACTTTCACCTTTTTTCATGACATAAGAAGCGAAACATTTTTATGCTCCTCAAGGCTATTTTTGTTATTATTATTATTAGCATAGCTGCCCTAACAACAGGGTGCGATTTATAATTAAAATAGGTTACTCTGTTTATTCCTGTGTCTTCTAAATAAAATGGTAGGCAATTATGAATGGTAAGTAATTATGAATAAACTTGATCTTCTTCTACATTCTATATATATAGTTGTTGACGGCTGTTTTATACTGTATATAGTATTCCTTACGTCAGATTTAACTTTCTTCCCTCCATATAATAATATCTTGACAGTCTTTCACAAAACACAAAAGAAGTTGAGCGCTGCAGCCCCATATTAAATGTAGTAGATGCATATTAGATGTAGTTTGTCTATGTATCTGCTGCCGTAGTAAGAAACCGACGTTTGTGTGCTTGAAAGCAGCATCTGGGCATGCGCAGATTTAATTTTGAGGCAAATTCAATACTGGCTCAAATTGGGGAATCACACAAAGAAAGCAGAACACTTATTTCAATGTTTTCAATGTTGCATTGGGTTCTTTAATGAGTGCAGACTGGTTATAGCGGGCTCCCAAGTACAAAACATCCTGACAGACAGTGACAGATTTCAGAAAGTATTTAGTCCACAACAGTAATGGTACAAGATCTTTTCACATATAACTAATAGGCAACACTTAACATGACTATCTTTGTCTTTTGACACTTTTATTCCCTCATCGTTCACTATCACCAATTTCAACCATGGGAGAGTCAACTTCATAAGACAATACATTGCCTAACATGTAATTTCTCACAATTAAAATGACTACTATCACTATGACTTTTACGGCCTCTATGAGCTGCCATTACAGTTAAATAGTAACCATATCTTCCTCCTTGTGCAGACATTGTGGTGAGTGCAGAGTCTAAATCTGCTGCAGTGTTTAGTAATTAATCATCTCCTGAGCTCCTGAATGTGTCACACTCATGATCTGAGCCTTCTCATCTCAGGGGTCGTGACCTTTGTGAGTGTTACTGTGAGACATATCCATAGCTGATAGTGACTGATAACATTGTGTAATTTTGTTTTTGTTTTGCATATAGTTCTTTTTAGCACTGCATTGATTGGAGCATTAAGATAAAAAGTAGAATTGACAGCCCAACTTTGAGGTTCTGGAAGTACATTTCCCCAAAACCATCAACTTTCTGAAAAAGCTCTTTTAAAGCTGTATGGGTGACCAAAAATCTGTGCATGTGAATACTGTGAATACAAGGGGTTTGTGAGAGCTAGGAATTACTTAGAAAGGTTTAGATATCTACTTCCTGATTTCACTGTTTAATTAGGTGCCCCAGCTTTAAAAGTTTGAAAGTGTGCTGGGGGCCAACAACAAGACCACTGCTCCCAGGCTTTGTAGTGGTCAGACTGTTGGGCTCCATTGGACCATAGACTGTATAAGTGGACATAGCTACAGTTGGTCACTAGCCGTTGCATTGCCATTGTCAGTGAATCTGGGTCCGAGTCTGACTCCCATTCACTTTCTATTGAAACACCTGCTGCTTGGTTGAGTGGATAGCACATATGCCTGCCGTGTGGGGTAGGCTGCAGCGAGTCCGGTGTCCTGCATGTCATTTCCCCCAGTCTCCTTCCCATTGCTGCACTGTCCTGTCAAATAGAGCCTATGGGTCAAAAATCCTTTAAAAAAAAAATAATAACGGAACACCTGCTGCTGTCGGACTTTACATTTAGGTCTTAAAATGCTCTACATGACCCTGGGTTTTGTCCTATGAACAATATAACTATAATAAAATATGAACAATAATAACTGACAAATCAGGTGCCTTCTTTTCCAGAGGTCACCAGGGGGAACCTCACTCCTAATTGGCTCTGTGGTTGCCATAAAACACGCACTTAGATATTCAAACATGGAATTCGACTCGACATTAGCCATTAAAACTGCAGGGTGCGATTGGCTTCAATTGGATGGAGCCAAACAGTGTGGCGACCATACATCCAGTTCAATATACTGTCTATGCATTAGATGAATAAGTTGTTTGTTTGTTTTATAACTTAAAATATTCCCTGTAAATGTTTTTGTGATGCATTTTCAATTTGCTTTTTATTTCCTTATTGGAAAGGTCCAATGTAATTTGCCGTGTTGGTAGTGTTATATTTAAAAGTAACTCGTTACTGCCCTGGAAAAATAATGCGTTAAGTTACTGTGCTACTTTGGAGTTAGAGTACTCTACTAATAATCAACATTACTGTATAACCTTTATTGTTTGCCGACAATCCCTTTGCTTTGCTGAACACAGTAACATAATCATTCAAATATCAAATAAACAAGCAAAGGAAACGCATTTGACTGAACTTTATTTATCTTTTCTGTTGACAGATGACAACAATACAATGCCATTCAATAAGCACGTGTAGGCCTGTCCTCAAGCAATGAAAAACATCACTAAAATAACATTAGTGAATTATCAAGAGCAGCGACCCACAACAACAGAACGCGCTTGTTTGCCCTTTGGCGTGAGGACAAGAGTCACTACTAGCACAATGCACATGCTCACCACACGAAAGTGTTTTGTGCCGCAGCTCTCTCTCCACTCTGCGGCTGGGAAACAAACCTGACTCTGGGATTGTGGTGAGGAGATGAGACCTAACCAAAACTAACGTGTTACTGGATTGAAAAAATTTACTAGATTACATAATCTTGCTTGTTACTCCAAAAAAGGAATTTGAGTACTCTAACGCGTTACCCCCAACTGTAGGAAATGCAGTATTGACAAATTAGCATGATTTATGCGCTAGTGTTTCAATTAGAAGAAACAACAACATCATGACATGATTATGATTGGCGCCTCAAAGAGTAGATTTTGTAATATGCAAAATGTCACCTTTTAAACAAATGATGACCTGCTGAGGACAAGGTTAGCTTTAGTTATAACAATGCAAATGTTTGTAACCCACATCCTTCATCCGATCTGTGCGGTTAGTAATGTCATTTTAAACTCTATATTGTCCTGATCAAGCTATAGTCTCCAATCTAAAAATAGCAATCTTGGTGGAAAGGCTCAAATTACAGTCAACCATGTAAAATATAGCTCCTGAATTTTAAATTGCAGAGCAGTTCAGGGCTGTAGGCAGGGTCTAAATGTGACCTCGGATTCTCTCAGTCCAACAGTCAAAATCAGAGCAGCAAAATGGGCTGAATTTACCACTGTGTGCGTGGCAGACATCGATCCACTGCTTGTGAACTAATAACTGCCTTATTAATTCTGCAGTTCTGAAGGAAGTCAATTGCGTGTAGTGTGCTGTGTAGTGTAGTGTGTAGTGTAGTATAGTGTAGTGCTGTTTATTATGAGCAAAATGTAAAATGGTAATCTGCTTGTTACAGTTTGAAATTTATTATCTGGAATCTGGTCTCCTTTAAGTTTGAATTCATTATTTATGTTAACCGCTTGAAGCCATCATTTTGAAGAAATGTATCAAACCCAAGTGTTGATGTTAAAGTTAGACTTATGTAACAGTTCATAGATTTCCCATGAGAGTCGATAAGAAGACTGGTCAATGTAAAGAGTACAGTCTTGTTTTAATTTGCGTCACAGGCAGGATGATGAATGGCACTGGTCTGGTCAGTGTATGGGGCTCACAGCAGGGAATCGCTGGCCATTATGTGGGCCTCTACGTGTTTATGGCTGATGTACAGGCTGTGTGGAATGATTCGCCTCAGGGCACAGATGTATTCAGGGATTATATTACATAATAAAACCACACATAATCCAAATTTGTGTTTGGTTTGGATTAATCTGAAGGCTTCAAACAAATACAGATACTGTTTAGAATCATGAGGTCTCTATGACAGATGTGTGTGCTTTTGGAGAACATTTAAACATTTTCTAATCTGTCGAAACATTATCTGCGATTGTGATTCACTTTTAAACGGATTCAAAAATATGCAATTCACATTTAGTTCCTTATATTTTAGCATTAGACTTTGTCAATGTTAATATGGAGTTTCTTTCCCTTTCCACCCCAACAACTTTAAAGTGTAATTTAACTATTCCATTGGGGGTTCCACTACCTGCTTCTCCCCATAGAGATGTTTTGTTTTGCCTGAAATGTTCCACTGTATCTTAAACTTAACCATTTCCATGGAAACAAGCAGGCACTACCAGGCCAAGTTACAAGTCAGACCCTGTAATTGAATAAATGCAAGATACTATAAGGCCATACTGTGGAGCATTCCAAGCGAAGCTAGATCTCCATGGAGACAAGTAGTTAGGGTGCCCCCTCCACTTGAAATCTAGATATATTGCAAATAAAAGCAACACTCCAATTTCAAAATGCTGTCATGTTTGCTCTGTAATTGATCCTCTAGGCTGGACTGTTTAGTAAATACACTTGACGACTGTGTATATCTTCACCCTTGACCCTGGTATGGATATACAAGCATTCCTGCATCTCCCAAACAGCACCTCCTTATCCAAATATACTACAGTATATAACTATTAATAATCTGTGTCACTATGTGCCTGGTGCTTATTATGCCAAGCACATCTTCTCAGTGCAGGGGCCTCATTGTCCAGTGCACACATGTGGTCTTTGGGCTATTCTTTACCCTGAAAATGAGCTGCAAAAAGAGAGAGAGAAAGACCCCAACTTACAAAGGGAAGCTGAGCTGGAACTAAGAGCGGCAGACTTCATATGCATCTGAATGAGGGGGACACAGGGCAGGTCTTTGAAAGGAAAAATGTCTAGCCAACACCATTAATATTCTGTCCATGTCCGACTCAGATCTCTAAGGCTCTTACACAGTTTGAAGCTCTGTGTACTTCTGAAAAAAAAAAAACTCAAAGCACAACTACAAAGACCCATTGAAAGATTCTATTGACACTTGTCGTCAATGTTGTGTTTGTGCAAAACTCCCTCCATTCTCCTCTTTCAATATTCATCCACATTTGCCCCAATGTTTGTGATTTAGTCAGGGTTGGAATGGGGATTTTACTTAGAATTTTCTTTTTACCTTTCTTTTACTTCTTCCAAATATCAGATCCACTGGCCCACAGGTGGCGCAATCCCAGCTCCCTCAGGTTAATACTGTCATTGTGTCCAGAGCAAGCCCCTTAACCCGCCTTGCCCCCAGTGTCTGCATACACTGGTGTAAGAATGTGTATGTGAATGGGTGAGGGTTTCCTCGATGCAAAGAGCTTTGAGTAGAAAAGGTAGAAAAGCGCTCTGTGAATGAGACTATTTAGAGCACGGGATTGTGATGTATTTTCAATATGCCTAACCAATGCATTATAAGATGCTAAATATTAACCTTAGCGTTCATTAAACGTATTTTGAGTGATAAATGATTTTACTAGAAGTGACACCATCTTATCAGGTTGTTCCATGTTTGGTTTGTGAGTAGAGGCCTCTCTCACATCTTCTGGGAGTCTGTTCCTGATTTAAGGTGTATTTAACTGAAACACAGATTCGCCATATTTAGTCCTGACTCCGGCCGGTCCCTGAGGTCCTCAGAGTTGCTTCATATGTCACTAACATGTCCAAGATGTGCTTTGGTGCTAGGCTATGGAGAGACTTTAAAGTGTATTCTCTGAGCCTGAAGCCAGTGCAGAGACCTGAGCACAGAACTAATGTGATCGTACTTCCCGGTTCTAGTCAGGACCCGAGCTGCAGCGTTCTGAGATGTACTGCAGCTGTTTTACAGCTCGTTTGGACACGCCACTACGGTAGTCCAAGCTACTCAAGGCAAATGCATGGATGTCTCTCCAAGTCTGGTTTAGACACAATACTTTTGGTTTTGGCAATGTTTTTTAGATTGTAAAAAGCTGCT
This sequence comes from Chaenogobius annularis, assembly GCA_015082035.1. Classification (NCBI taxonomy): domain Eukaryota; kingdom Metazoa; phylum Chordata; class Actinopteri; order Gobiiformes; family Gobiidae; genus Chaenogobius; species Chaenogobius annularis. The sequence continues at coordinate 1,622,303 of BJKM01000051.1, forward strand.
GATGTTATTGATTTGATGTGGCTGTATATATTCAAGTTCAAAACTGAGTCCATTATTGCTCCCAGATTTACATCCAGAGCGAGAGACTGGATGTGACTGCTAACTCGTTCTATTTGTTTCTGTGGGCCAAAGAAGTAGAAAATACATAAAACACCTTAGCATTACGTCAGGTCGATGCATGTAATTCTAAAGCCTATATTTTTATGCCCCTTCGTCATGAATTTGCATCGTGGTTTTCATAGTCTTAAATCAGTCACAGCTTTAGTGACCCACTTCCCTTTATTAGATTTAGAACTTTATCTTATCTGCACAGGGCTTGGTAGTATAAATCATGCTACTCATTGGGCAGCAATAAACTATAATTAGAGTTACCACGGCAAAAGCGATTTATTGGTTTGTGCTTCTGTCTGTCGGTGCTTTAAAGTTGCACTACATGCAATTGTTCCACAGTATGGCATTAAATGTATCTTGCTCATGAAGACAAGCAAGCCCGCTCACAGTAAATAATATGAATGAGAAGTTTTTCAAGCATTAAAAACACTTAATGATTAAATAAATGCACCTTTAAAAGTATGAGAAGGGTTTAATGGCATACCGTGGAACAGTCCTGGCAAAAAAACATCTCCATGGAAACAAGTAGGGTTGGACGGCCCACCAGAAATGTTACATAGTGCCCTTTTTAAGTCGGAATACTGCACTTTAACTTTCGTAAAATGTGCAGGAATTATTAAACATTTTGCTGATCTGTGTAGTATTTTGCATCAGTTTCACTAAATCTGTTAAATTAGGCGTATTGAGACTAATCTACATCTTAAACCTGCATAACTATTTGTAAACTCACTCATGCATGTTCCTTGGCGTGTAGAAATGGTTAAACCAAGCTCATTGTAAAATTATGTTCGCAAGGCTATTTCTTGACACATAACAGAATAGTCCAGCACATTGTCTTTCCACCAGATTAGTCAAATGTATTAGGCCTGGGTTACAAAGCATAACTAAACTTCAGGTGCCAAATACATTTTGAACAGGTTTTGGATGAATACTGACATTTGTTTTGTGCTTATCGTATTAAGGAAACAGCAGATTAAATGTGGGGAATTGGGTTGGTGTAATACCACAGTAAGCTGCAAACAGGTTCATGTTGTGTGTGAAAATATTAGCCTATGACACAAAGCTGAGAGAGGGTGAAAGAAAGTTGACCCCTATTTACTTGAGTTTTATGCTCCTGCTCCATTTACGGCAGGTAAAAACTGGTGTAATTGCGAACAAAAACTTAATTCATAATTCTACATTCTTCATTCATTAATACGGAAGCTCATTGTATTCACAAACTTTTTTTTTAGAAAACTATCTTTTTAATGACGAGATATACAATACAATGAGCCTCCGTACATTAACAATTCACAAACTAAAAAACATTTTCATAAAATAAAAAGTATGTCATTTTAAACAATACAGTATTGTCAGAATAGTTGTGGTTCTTATCTTTATAAAAAGAGGACTTAAAATTGCACATTTGTTTATCAAGGCCAAACCTGTAGAGAGGATCCTGGTCTAAATTTAGTAATGATTCAATCATAGTAAAATTATTTTATCTGAAATTGGTGCAGGAGCAATTAGATTTTGTAAATTAAGAAATGGAGAATACATTTAATTGAAAATAGAATGTGTATTCTTGTTCTGACTAATGTTTAGTTTGCATATTTGTCTAAATCAATTTTAATGAGCTTTTAACCTGGTTAGTTTACATAGCTTTATTTGGATTGATTCATACACGTTTGAGTATGACTATTGTCCTGCGACTGAGCCTCGAGTGCTCAAAAAATTCTCTGTAGATCGGTGTCATTATTTGAAAAATTAAGAGTCCGAGTTGTACATGTAGAGTTCTAAAATGTTACGCAGCCAATTTTCAAAGGTAAAAACAACATGACAATTTGGTGCTTACTACAGTGAAATGCCACTATGAAGAAACAGTTCTGAAGATTTGAACAGGAAGTCAATGGAACTGTTGCAGCCGATTTAGATCAAGATTGTGGTTCACAATGAAGAAAATGTCAAAGTATAACGTAAGTCTACTGTTGAATGAAGTGATTAGACTCTATGCGCATCAAGATGTCCGCTTTGTGAACTGTACTGAAGCATTTGATCCTTATCCCTGCTTTACTTTGACACACCTCGCCCACAGTATTGGCTTGTGCACTAATATACAGAAGAGGGCAAATTGCAGCGCTACATACGGAGCCCCTCAGCCTCTCTCTGGGGAGGAAGTGCGATGCGATCGGCTGGACCATTACACTTCTGTTTTGAGTTCAAATGCTGGTGCTTGCTTTGTCAACATGGAGACAGTTAGCATCTGAGTTTTGGAGTCTGACAAAATAGCTGTTTAGGGTCAGTTTAGGGGTCAGTGAGATGTTAAGAAAAAATGTGGTAACTTTACGTAAAGATAGATGCATTCTTTGTTTCTGTGGGAAAATGGGTTTGGAGACAATTTCACGTTTAAACCAAGGCAAGGCAAGTTTATTTGTAGAGTGGGTTGGAATTAATGAAAACTTCGACCTATTTTACTTTAACAGAGGAGGAGCAGCAACCGGAGGGCAGGTGGATAAACCTAGAGAATATGTTTAGGGTCAGAGAGAATCATCTGGGCCATATTTGCTGATCTCGCTCAATAGTTCTTTTTCATTTTTTTCCGAGCTTCCGTGCTGTTCCCAAACCATCCCACAAGACAGATCATTAAAACACTTTCAATAAAACTAGAGAAGAACATTTGCAGCAGCTTTTAGTCTTTGCAGCGCTTTAATTGCATCACACTAAGTCCAGGCCCACTGAAGGTTCTGGTCTAAGGTTAAAATTGTTCGACATCCTCATCCTCATTCATTTAAAGAAGGTTTACGTTGTTTTGTTTTCCTTAAATCTATACACATCTGTTTTGTTTTGGCCGTAAATGGCTCACTGACTCACTGGTGCCTGCATAATTAAGAAAGTTCCTTGCTGGTGCAGGCGTTGGTGTATAAAATAAATAGAAACGGCCCACAGCACACATGCCTGTGAGGTGCCTGTGGAGGTGGTAATTTTGTTTTGACAATGTGTGCCCTACTTTGATCTGCTGAACGCGACAAGACAAAAACAAATCAGAAATCTATATAAACAAATTATTGTCCAATAAAAATTCGGAAGATAAAATGTTATTAAAATGGCAGACCGACTGTGCTGTTTTCTCATGGCTGTGCAATGAATGTCATCTTCAACTCTTTTGGAGACCTGGTAGGCAAACTGGAGTGGATCTATTAGGTGCTGTGTCTGTGCTAAAATGTACATTTTTGACAAGCTTCTCAATACATTTCATGACCAATGAAGTAAGCGCTGGAAGGTATTAGGTTATCAGGGTTCGGAATTTTGGCACTGGGATGAAAAGGTTTTCCATTTAGAGGGAAGTGAATGGAGCTAAAAGGTGATAGAGCAGCTTTTCAGGGACCTTTCGGGAGAGGGTTGGCCACCTGCTTGTCTCTCTGTATACGTTACTACTTACTACTTTTTTCTGTATTTATGTCATTTTTCTTTTTAAGAGCTGCCTCAGGTGAAAAGTATAGTCCGTGGGTTGGTCCTGACTTTCAGAAACACAAATCTTTACATCCAAAGTTTTCTGCGCTCTATGAAGCTTTTAATTGTGCATAGGAGGGAGCAGGTCTGTGTCATTACTGGAAAATACTACATATATTTAGGATTTCGGGCAATTTTTCCAACACTCTGTCGTGGGTTTGGTCACAGAAGCCTGGAAACCTTTTTTAAAGTAGGCCAACAAGGTAAAGGAATGAATAGAGTTAAGCAACTGTCCTACAATACATAGTAGTCTTAACATACAGGGAGACTCAAGGGAGACTCAGTGGTCACTCTAGTCTATACTGTATAAGGAACACCATTAGCCCAAGGACAACAAAGCAGATTTAAATGGGGACAGGAACATGAGGAAATAACTCTGTAGGAAAAACATGCATCCCACCATAAGTAAGATAACATAGTAATTAGTGGTAGTGATCATTATCTCCAAAAACATCAAAACGCTAATTACGCAAAGACTGACTGGTTATGCAACTTTAAATAAATATAGCTCTTCTCTTTTTTGTCATAGATGTCCGTAATTTGAACAAAGAGAGAACTTTAGCATGCTAGCCTATGTTTAACAATTATTGATCCTCCTGCAGCGACCACTGCTCCTGACAGTTTGTCCCAGCGGAATTGGTTGAAGGATGAGTCAATGCAGAGGACAATGTTCCCTTCGGGGACAATAAAGGCTAATCTAATCTAAGATTGTTACACAAGTGGTAATGTTGATTTACATATTTAACTTATTGGTTTAAGCTACTTGGTTTTTGATGGTTATTTGAAACAACATGCTAGCATACCCTTTATCTCGTTTGCATTATTAATTGTCCGTCTGCAAGAAAGGTTGGCGGTAATGAATAGAAAATATAATGTTAGTTATGTAAACAAAGACAGAATTTTGATGGTTAAAATTGCTTATTTTTTATTTATTTTAAAGAGATGGCAAACTGAAAGTGAATGGGACATTTTACTGTCTGTTGTGAGTGGTGTTTGTACGACATTTCAATAAAATACTTTCTGCTTTGGTTATATGCTTTAACCACAATAAATATACATGGATTTGTAAGGGTTAGTACTTTTCACACTTGCCAAGACTAAATTCTGAAAGTTTACATTTCTGGGTTAAATCGCTCGCTCTCTTACAATGGTTAGTTATCCATGCATTGTTTTTACCTCTATCTCACCCAAAAGTAAGAACATTGTGTTCTTCAAGTGATGAGTGTATGTTATCGGGCAGCCACCATACTGTACATGCAGACAGTCTGGAGACTGGAGAGGCCCCTCCCTTAACTGGATCAGATACTGTCAGGTCCATCCATGTGCACGTAGAGAAGCTTTTGGTTTTTTAAATTATTTATTTTCATATGTAGAGAACAATCACAATCACAATAATAATTTAAATCAACACCTCACACAATAAAGCCCAACCATAAAGCACTTCTCTCCACATCAGAATCAGAAGCAGAAGGGGTTTTTGCCATTATCAATGAATAAAATTCACAAAAGGAACTTGTCTCAGCATTAAGGTGCAACATAAAACACTAATCAATGATAAAAAACAACATATATGAAATAAAAAAGGGCATGCATTAAGAGACAATTTAAAATGACTACAGTATAAAATAAAAAATAAAATAGGCATTACTATGTACATGAAAGGATTCAAGTGTAGACATCTGGACACTGTTTTGAAAATCAAGGAGAACTGCTTGGCCTTTCTTGATTGTTCCACACTCAGAGGACACCTAACCCTAAGTATTTAAGAAACCTACACACACAGATCAGTACCTGTTTTTGACTCTAACCATCCACAACTGCACAAGCTGGGGGTGATCAGAACGTTACAACACAGAGCCCAAGAAGTGCACACCAGCTCAGGGCAGAGAGGAAGAGGAAGGAGGCTCTCTCAGCCTGTGGTTACCCCGCTTGGGCTCCCAACAAAGTTAAAAGAGCACAAAAGGACTTTTAGGCAGCACAATTCCTGTTTGCTTTAAGACAGAAACTGGTACATCCTAAGAACAAGATGCCCACAGAAAATCAGAGCAATCTAGTGTATTCAACCCTATGCCATGAGGAAAATTGTAAATAATGCTACATAGGTGAGCCCAAACAGCCACTGCACAAAAGGCTGCATCAGCAGAGAAGACACGCACATTCGGGTCTGCAGTGCTCCGTGCATTTTCATCTGAAAGCCACAAATCACACTTTTGAAGACAGGGAGGTGAAGATTCTAAGAAGGGAGAAAAGTTGTTTGAAAGAGGAGTTAAGGAGGCTATTTTTGTTGAGAATCCCTCTTTTAACAGAAATGGTGGTTTAAGATTCAATTTACCGGTGGTGTACAACAGTCATATGTTAATCAGGTACTCATCAGTGATGAGGGAGCTGCAGTCTGCAAACAATAGCATTGTTATGGCCCATTAGAGGGCTCAGGTGAAACTAAGGCAGTGTAAACAAATAGATTAACAAGACATTCTATTATTGGGAACTCCTCCCTGAGTGCAGGGTTTATGTGGCTCAGAGTAGCATAACATCTGAATTCTCTGATCAGGTCCGGTTTGAGAATGATGAACGTCGAAATTTCTTCATTTTCAAAACTTACTCACTTCTCTTCACAATAAATGTGCATTTTTTTATATTTTGATTCACACAGGATGCCTTCTGAATTAAAACCAAAAGTCACCTAGTTTTATTCCCATAATAAGCTATCGTTGAACAGGAGTACCAGTGCCAAATGTCCCCTGTGAATATCTGTTTACCATCATTAAACCGCTCGCTGATGCATAAAATTTGCATCACTTCTCCTTCTGTTCCTAAAGGAAACCTATAGAGATTTAGACCATGCTCACTCCATGGAGAAAATGTGCTTTTCCCCATGGAGTAAGACCTGTAATGTACATATGCTATAGCTAACATAACAGGTGCTAAACTATATTCAACCTATTTTCTCCCATCCTTGCCTAGTGTCTTTTAATTGTAATTTTCCGAATTAAAATTAGTATCAATAGAGTGTACTTTTTCCAAAATACATGTGTTATACACCATTAACAAAGGTAAGAAATTCTAGATTCGGGTGATGTACATTGAAGCACATGGTGCACAGGCAAAGCTAATGTGTTTATAATATAAATAAAATATTGATGTATTTTATAAATTATTTTTTTTAAATTGGCTCTAGCAAAGACATACTTAATAGTAGACAGTCCAAATTCACAGTTATTGCCTTACTGGTCAAAAATAACAGTGGCATTTTAGAGCTTTGGGTCCAAATATATTGGAATTTTCTTGAAATCTGGATTTTTGCGGACAAAACTAGACCAAACAACCCATGACTGAACAACCATAGCCCAAATAAAGGGAATGAAATTATTTAAAGATGTTTACGCTGTATTGCTCTTTTGGATTGCTCTGTGGCATGCAATGAATGCAATATTTGTTTTGTGACATATATAAAATAAGCTTTCCAAAACGGTATAGCATGTCTCTGTAGCTTCAATAATATGTTCTCTGTTGGAGTGAACGCGAGCCAAACCTCAAACAGGTTCAAATAAAAAAACAACTTAGTTATTCTATATTATACACTAATACGTTGTATAGCATTGTAATACTGGAAAACCCAATTTTATGAAAACAAATCTTGATCCGCTTTAGCTATTATCACAGCAATGACTAATATTTAATGTCTGTTTTGCTTCTTCGTCTTCTTCTCTTCAAATCTTTGTGAAAGTCAATCATTTCCATATATGAGAGACCAAATGACCCACCTCCCCCAAAGCCTTTGCAGTTGTGTCATTAATCACACTTAACATTAACATCTAAGGCCTTGGACACATCTCTTTGAACTTTACATTGCTGTAGTGAGTATAGACACCTGTTGTAACCATGTAGTCTGGAAATGATAAGAGCTTTTGTTGCCCTTCATCGCCTCATCACCCCCTGCAGTGTGAATCGTGTTTCTTTTTCCTCTTTTTGGCTTTTGTCTATTGGTTATTTAGACTGTCCTGCTTTATCACTAGAGGAATCTTTCTAGGCATTGATTTGTAGTGAAAGAATGTCCTTCCTTGTATGGCGACAGACGTGTCCTTCATGTGCAGCTGTTATATCTCACACAGTATCTTACTCATACCATTTTGACTGAGTGAGACATTGTTTGCAGCATCTAAGGCAGCCATCTTGGTTTAATCTAATCTATTGTGAGGCTGTGGGTCCATGTTCTTCATGAATGCTTCCTCATATGACATTGTAGGAGACATGTACAGTTCAAACCATGCGTGGAAACTATGTACATACGCACTCAAACTACTTTTAGTACAATATCAAGTTTAGCTGACCTGCTTTATATACAAACTGTTTGAAGACATTCTTGACAGCTATTTGTGAATGTACTGCCTGCCATTATAGTATGTTACATTTTAGTCATTTACAGGAAGTTAAGAATTGTTGACCAACACCAAAAAGGTCACAGTGAGACATGAAATGGTATTTGCGTGTTTAAGCACATAATTTGCATAATTCAATGAAAACTTTATTCCTAACAAATCATCACCAAGATTGCGTTTATTGTATAATGAGAAATAATAGAAATCAGTTTAATGTTTAACGAGAATTTGATATCAAGCTTAATATTCAATTGTAGATATGTAACTGTTATCATTGTGGACTAGAGGAGAGGCTAAACAAGAGCTTTAATACATAACCTAAATCAAACATACACACCTTTTCAAGCTAATAATGAACATTGCCCATTAGAGGTGGACAATATATCAAAATTAAATATAATGTCATGAATGCGGTTTTGAAGCTATGCAAAATTTAAATGTAGTATATTGTGTATAAAGTGATATTTCTGCACCGATTTAACACATTTCTGTTAGATTGACATAATATTGTTGGGATACTCCAAAAAAAATATAAAGATCTTCTTTTTTGTCAATATTGCTCACACCTACACATTGCGCTCGGCCAATTTTAAATCTCTGTCAACTCTGTCAATTAAAACATCATCAGTGAGTTGTCTGCTTCCACCTGCCACCACATTTGTACAGCCTCAAAACTCTTATATCCAACAGGTGGTAACGTGTGATACATGAGCCCCCACTGCTCTGGGAGAAATCCTACTCCCCTGGGTAACGTTAGCCAGCATACCAGACAAGTAGCAAGGGAGCATGGACGCACAAACAACTCCAGCTTCTGTTAGACTGTAAAGCTGTGCTACTCAACCAGAGTAAGCGAGAAATATGCATTTCAAAGTGATGAAACAACAGTCTTTCGTAGATAAACACAATTGAAACTTTCACCATTTAAAACAATATGCAATATGGTATTGATGGTTCATGAAAAGGTGATGCAGCTAAGAAAGATGGTCATTTGTGTACAAAATAGTATTTTAGCTGGCGCACACATAGGCTAGACACTGGTATGAATGTCAACTTTGAGTGTTACTCCCTGCCCTTTTTACACTGTTTCACTCTTTCCTGTCCAATAAGGTCCAATGGTTAAAAAGAAGAAAGTACAGGACAGTAGTATTTGTTATATTAGGGATATTGTAATTTATTTCAAGTAAATTTTATATTTACACTGTGAGTAATCCACTTGTAACAGTGAGGAGGCACTCAGTGTGTTCCAAAATCTCATGAGGTACTGCACGGTAGGAGGACTCTGCAGGAAGAAGAGAATCGCTAAGTCGAGCGATCTGGGACACTGGAATCAAAGAACGGATGAAAGGCTGGATAGGTGACTGACTGTTTGTGTTTATTCAAGCGAAAGTTCCTGCGTTTGAGAAAAAAAAAGTAGTGCATGAGAAAAAGCCAAAGGGACAAAGGGCACAAGGAGAAGTCGAAATGAGCAATCAGCCGCGCCGAACAAAGAAAAGCCCAGGACTGGTCAGGTCTGGTACACTCTCACTGAACAAACTGCCAGTGCGATAGCCCCATTCAATAGAGCCATTCTTCTTATCAGCCGGCCCAGTGCAACGCTCCTGTAGGTGACCTAGATAAAAGGCGGGCTGGACAACATGGCGGGGCGGCAGCTAATTGGTGAAAGCCCACTCGCTATCATCAAACTCCTTTCTATTATCTGTAGAAAAACTAACGTGTTTGCTCTCAGATATGTGCATAAGGAGATAGCAAGTGGCAAAATGCAGAGCAGGACCAATACAGTATCATGCCATATGCAGTAGCAGTAACGTGTGGTTTGTATGTTTCAGGTCACAGGCTCAGTAAAGCCATTAAGCAAGTTGGCCTTCGAAGCTAACACACGCAGGAGATTTACCAACAATTTGACCCACAGATGTATTTTTACACATTTGCTAATCTTTGCTTAAGCACAAGCAGGAAACTATCTCAAATCTGATACACTGAATGAATTTGTGCGGTTACAAAAAAACACGTAAGATACTGTATTGTAAAGAATGCTCATCAGCGTCTTTTCTTTCTGTGGAATTCACTTAAAAAAAACAGAACTTTGATCGCTGCCCCATTCAAAGTCTTTTTGTTGGATGTATTACTGTATGGTTCGGTAACATTGCAGCCAGAGAGAGGAAAGAGTTAAATAATGTGGTCCGCTCAGCTAAAAAAACTTTGAACTATGACTTTTAAACCAAGCCCTTCCAGTAATTCCCGGCGACCCTGGATTTACCGCAGAGTCATATCGAGCTTCTTCCCTCTGGACAAAGATTTCGCACCAACAATGCATTTTGAGCTTTGATCCAGCTCTTAACTATCTATTTTTAGCAACGTATTCTTTTTTCATTTTCTTATTTCACTGTGTCAAAATGTTTCTTGTTTTTTTATTTTTTTATTTTTTTATTTATTTTCTGTTTGAAAGACTATTCCTTAGTTTTCTCTAAAAATTTCATGTCAAACTTTTAGTGGAAATATTGGTCTAACATTTCTATTCCAAAACATTAAGATTCAAATGTATTTTAGGAACTGTGTTTCTTCATGTTAGCAACAACCCAAACAAGCAACAACTTTACATAACTTTTTTCACTTATAATTGAATTTACAGTAGATTGTGGATGCTAGGTTTTTAGAACCATAACAACCACTCCCAGGACTTTACTGAGAAGTAGTTGTGAGAGACAGTTTGTAGTTATCAGGTGATCCAGGGTTGATCAGTATTTAAATGTAAACAGCCCCTGTTATTTTAATGTAAAATTAGTTTTTCTCCCCAAAATTCTCTTTAATTGTGACAATGAATATCATTGAACAAATGGCAGTAGAAGAGTAATGAGACAAAAAATGCATCATGCATCGAGTGATTTTATATCCCAAATAAATATATTTAATTTACAAAAGTTAAAAGCTCTCTTTTGAACTTTATTGTGGCCTTAATGTGCTATACAGCAATATAAATAATTAGAATAATTTAGACAGTAGTACTTTACACTGCCACCCTTGTTGTTTTGGGAACTGGGACACTGTAGGACACACAGGAACGTAGAACTGAAATGGCCATGAGACCTACACATACAAAACTAGGCTTTTATTAACTTAGGTTATTAACTTAACATGATTTAAAATGTGTTAACATTGCTTATTATTCAGTGCAGCAGTTTAATGTGATGTTGCAGTAGGAGTAAAAAAGGGGGAGTCTTGGTTCCATTCAACCCTATAAACAGTGTAGGTCTAATAAAAGAATGAGCCTAGTGAGTAGGCTTAGACTGGCGACACGGTGCATTCTCCAGTGCTCCGGTTTCACCTACCACTAAAAACATACAATAGGGCTCCTCCCCTCTGGGGCCAGGACTCCCCTGAAAAAGAGATGCTACATCTCAGTGGGACTTTCCTGGTTAAATAAAGGTCAATAAATAAATAAATAAATAATTACTTGGCACAAACCACACCAGGACACCCACCAAAGTAGCACTGCACACGGCTGAGAAGAGTGAGTGATTCCACGATGGAGTTGGCCCCCCTCAATCGTCGTAACTAAACAAACAGCACATAGTCAGCCATAAGGTTAAAATAGGCCAACAAGGCGATGCGCCACGAACCCTCTTACCAGGAATGGGGATCAAGACAATGTAGGCACTGACAGTAGGAAGGCCAGTTCCCTCAAACGCATGTAAGACTCCACCAAGCTGCAACAACAGTATACACCTATCAGCTCAATTGACTGTCACTGAATGAATGGAAACAGGCTACTACTGCTCACCACAGTGCACCTTGACCGCCAGCGTTGTCTCCTGCTTTGCTTGATGTTAATAAACTGGAGACTCACATTTGCAGAGGCCAGACCAAACACTCCGGCCTGCAGCGCCACAGTGCCCAGCCATGTTTGTCGTCAGATGTATGGGTTGGGGCCACAAACGACCCTTCTCTCATAGAGCGGCCTCATCTCTGCTAGAATCCCAATCGCGTTAGGGTATCCTGTTATGGGATTTGCGAACGATGTACAAATCTTAACATCCCAATATATCTGCAAATATCAGTTATTGGCCACAAGAATAAGACAAATATTGGATATTGGTAATTAATTGATTAAATGTGTCTTGTTTGTTCTTGGAGCACAGTGAAGTGTCTGTCTGCGTTAAGTGCCTGCTGTTCACATGGATTAGTCTGAGTCCATTAAAGTGAGAGCTATGTCAGTGTCTGTGGCAAAGCAGCTCACTTGTTTATCACACCCACTCACTGATTGGCCTTTATGTTGTATCTATGTCACGCTCTATTTCACAAAATAAAATCAGCCATTTCATTACGCATGATGTCTTTGTATATTTTCAAAACATTATAATTATTTCACTTTAATATATTAAGGTTCAAGGTCATATTGAAAGGTAATCTGACCAGACAGCTGTGTTCCTCCTCGTTCCCCCATGAGAAATAAAATAGAGTGCTCTGTGATTAAATTCACGCTCTATGAATGTGTACGTTCTACAGTATATTGTGATTTAATGTGTTCTTTGCCTTTGAGTGTCGTCGTTACAAATGACACTCAAATGACACCCATTGCATCCAGCTATGGTACTGGATGCAAATATCCTGCTGTCCCAGTGTCACTACAAACCAGGAACATTTAAATCAGATTGAAGATGACTTTTATACTTCATCCAACCCATGGGAAAAAAGATAGAATGGTGTAAAACTGGACAATTGTCAAACAGACATCTTAAGCAGTGAATTATTTACACTAAAGAAGAATAACATGACCTTTGAGTTCAGAGAGGAAATTAACCACTGAGATGTTTATGTGAGCCGTTCCTGTCGGGAGAATGAAAAATGCCTTTGGTGAAAGGAGGCTTCCTGGGCACAATCTCTAAAATGATCATATGTAGATTTGAGAGAATTAAATCTTTGTGTCACCAGATTAATTATCATTGAAACGACATTCAAATCAATTGCTGGATCAAGACAAGAATGGAGAGGCATTTGGCAAACCGTTGCTTGAACGTGAAGCAAAGTTGGCCTGCATAAGCTCTACCACTGAGCCACACAACAGCATGTAGTAAGCTTCTACTGTTGCCATAGTTGCCCAGGGGATGACTGTCAAGAATGTGTCTGCACTTTTAACCTGTTTGTCCTAAAGTAAAGACACAAACCCAAAGGACGTCCAGTGGTGGCAATATGTGCAGGCCATCAATATTAACTGTTCTCTACCCACTCAATTACTGCACTCAATTGGTTTGTCAATTAATGATGAGTAAAAAGAATTTGAGCAAAGTGTAATAATCACTGTGCTTTACAGATCGTTATGTACATGTTAAAGGAGACATATGTTATTTTTTTCATGTGCTTAGTATTGAACTATAGCATACTTAGATCATATTTTTACATTTTGTTCATTGTAAACCGCTGACTCCCTGTCCAGAACTGTGGAAGCCCCGCCCTTTCATAATGACATTTCACTGTAACAAGCAGAAGATTGTCATAATTTTTTTTTAATTTATTTTTTTAAAGGTGCAGAAGTACAGAAATGTGGGCGGAGATAGCGGGTAAGTAAAAACAGGAATTTTCTGATCATCCGAGCCTCCGCTGCAAGACAATACAGCATTACTCAAACATACAGCAATCCAACAGCATACAACTTTGGGTAAACTAATGATGAGCAAACACTACTGTAACAAGGTCAATGAAGTTGAGTTATGCCTATTATGTCCCCTTTAAACCCGCTTGCCAACCCGTAAAACCTTGCGCGTGAGCCTGTTCGCTGCCGCCGTGTGAAGGCCTGTGGTGTCACCGCTAACACGCTGTCCGCTCTCATCGTGGCCATGGACATAGCTCCTGTCTACCTCATATATATCACTCTTCTGACACGCTTCATTATGCAACCTGCTGGTGGGAGGGGGGAGGGTGTCTCTGGTACCAACTGTAAAAGGGACAGCTCTATTCTCTGGCTGCAGTGTCGTTCTAAAGATGTCAATAGTGTTTATTAGCGAGCAGTTCGTGTGAAGAGTTGAAACCGTTTTGGCTTTGATTCTGTATTTGATGGTACGCAGCGGGTTCTTCGTCTCAGCAGCTGTTATAGCACGGGAAACATCAAAAGACTTAGGGCACCGCTCTGTTGCATGGGGAGGTACCCTTAATGCATTACTCCCATGTTACATCACTACTATAAGTACAAAAAAACTACAAAAAAAAGTTTGGTGGTGAAAGTGAACCTGATCTTCCAAATTGACTGGTTTTGAGGTACTCCCCAGTTCTTCCATTAATAGTAATTGCTTTTACTTGGTAGCACAGCGGTGTATTGATTATGGCTGGAGTAGTGAGACAGACGTGATGTTGTGCCAGATTAAAAATAGCTGTGATTTTTGATTGTTGGATTTGGGTCTAGACTAGAGCATCACAAATCAATAGGATTACTACTTTCAATCACTGTTTTAACATTATATTTCTTTTTTTGTTGTGCCATTTGCTTTTTTCTTTTTTTTTTTAATTACATAATCCGCCTTTAAATCAAAGTTGTAACGTATTCATGACCTTGGCAAATCAAACAGACAGTAAAGTGAAGATGGCACTGACAAAACATGCTGATAATGTCAAGTACGTAGTGACGTCAAAGCTAATGTCTTCACACTTTACCTCTATGAATGCCTTAATTGTTAATAAACATAACTTTACAGCATTGGCTCTAACGTTATCAATGTGAAATACAACAAGACGGTTTACTGTAGGATGGGTGTTACATTGTCATTGTCAAAACACAACACCAATAAACAAACTCGTTGCATTAGTAATGAACAACAAACATTTGCTCTTATAATTGAATTTACAGTACGTTGTCAATTCTAGTTTTGCTTGTCAGTACAATACTCATTAGAAACATAATGCTGACTCAACTTACTGAGAAGCATTTGTGAGAAAGGTGAGAAGTTGAGGAGATCGCAACTTGTGAGTGAAACGCAACTGCAGCTTCTAAATCCGGGGTCGTTACTGTGAATTTCAATTAAGATTTAAGGTTAATCAGAATTAAATATTAAGACATGAATGAGATGATGTACTTTTTGTAGAAAACGTTTTAATGGCAGATTTGTGTTATGGTGACCTGCAGTTGACCTCATATAGTGCAGTAGTGGGTGTTTGCACATGGCTGTAAACACGGTGACGGTACGAAGTTACAAATTCCACCTAGTCATTTAGCAAGCCTTTTCTAAAATGTAACATGCAGCTGTGTGGAAACAAGGAAAGGAAACACTAAGAATAGGTAACATGAAGAATAAAAATGTAGTAAGAATGTATGCAATTAAGGTTGTAAACACAAAATGACGACAAAAAACGAAGTGATTTTTTCATAAAATATATTTATTACTACTAAAAAGTCCACAACAACACATTGTGCTGGACGAATTCAACTGGCATAGGTGACTGGCATAAGGCGTGTTTCCCATTCTTTCATTTGAGTTCATTACAATCTTAACGTAAAAACATACTGCAATTCTGAACCGCTCTTGCATGTTTCGTAAGTGCTGACAGAGACCCTGTACAACCCGGACACACTTAACTCTTTGTTAACAATTCCCTGCAGCGGCTTACTAATGTTTTACCCTTATCTGTTAGCAGGTTTCTCTTCCTTGGCTTTTATAATTTAGCTTGTTGTTGACCAGCTTACCAGATGCGTGCTCATTTAAAAGCGTTAACAGGGCATCAGAATAATTCATTTTGGTACTGAATTACTTAAGACTTAACGTTGTTGGCCTAGCTAAATGTACAAAACAAAACGCATGAATCGCATAATGATGACTAGCTGTAATTTCAATTGTATTTCACGTTCCAAAAAAAAAAGCACCAAATGTTTGTCTAATTCTGTGATTTTGCTTGCTAGCTTGCGCCGATCGTAAGAAAGCCTACATGTAGCCAGGCCGTGCATCAGACTTAAAACACCTACACATCACATTTTAAACAACATGCTGTAACAAAAAGCAATAATTGCCCTGGTGGAAGCAGCTAGCACAAGCCGCTGTCCTCATGTACTCTGTGAATCAATAAGAAGGTCAGCGCCTGTATAGCTGCTACTACTGTGCTCCTACAGTGATGTTAGTGCGGAAAAGCCAGAGGGGGATTTTCGGATTCATTTGGTCGTGATGGGGGTGGTCCGGCACATTTTTACTAAGCCGCTGCCACTCCGTCGGTCAGATTACGCTCAGACTGGCAGCTGTGACAGGAGGGTGGAGTGACTGAGCGACTAATTTTGATCTGCACCTTGCACTTCATAGATGGCCAAATGTACAGTGGTCCCATTCCTCCGCACTAGGCAGCTAGCTTGTGCTTTTTGCTCCCAGCCAGCTCACAACTAAGCACCATTTAAAATATAAAACATGAGTTCTCTTGGCCTAATATGTAAGGAATGACAAGCCCTTTTCATATGGTCTTCAAGATTGGCACCAATTGCGTAATCCAAAAATGACAGGTTTAAAGGAGAAGCAAGTGATTTTTTTGTTAAAATAGTAGACATTATGCATAATATTGAAGAAAACCAAAGACTGACGGCAAACAAAGCTACTTAGCTAACACCATATGGCTATAGCATACAGCTTATCTGCAAAGTTGATAACACGTACTCTTTAATGCGTCGTTGCAATTGTATCATTACATTGCTCAATGGCTACTGTTAGTATTCTCTGGCTTGACATGCTTTGAAACAAACCTGTCCTTTTGGTTGGACAAAATGTCATATGGAACAAATTTGTCAAATAGTGTAAGAGGCATCACTTAAAGCTTGGATTATACTTAGAACTATAGATGTCTCCGGTCATCCTGGTATTTATCGGCTAGCGCTATGGCCGCGCAAACAGTGTTAAATAGGCGGGACATACAAATTGTTAAAATCGTATTGTTTTGCTCCAAAATACAACAAAATATTGATACTGGCGACCAACCAATTTCCCCCGTCCATGGCTGCTGTGTCGCCAGTATCACTATTTTATTGTATTTTGGAGCAAAACCACAACATTTTAACAACTTGTTTGTTTTCACCCAAAAGGGGGTGCGGCCTTAGCGCGGGCCCAAAAATACCCGCATGACCGGAGACATCTATAGCTAAAAAATTTCCCTGACGCCGCCGCGGAAAATCTCGCGGAGGCGTCAAGTATAACCCTACCTCTATTACTCCTCCTTAGGATTTATTTTCAGTGCAAGAAATATTGGACGGGCGAGATGTGCGCTCACTGCAGGACAACTGTCAAAGGGCAAAGGGGGGAAGGGTGAGGGCACTGGGGCAGAATCAGGGTTGTGATGGGGGAGGGGCCGGGCATTACTGGAAGGAAGCGCGAACGGAGCGGCCCTTGAGGGGCTGGGGGGGCCGGTAGTTGTCCACCATGCAGCACTCGGCCTCACCTTCGGGCGTGAAGAGCAGGCTGCGGAATCGGGCCATCTGTGAAAACACAAGACAGTTAGGATGACTTCCATGCCACTCCGAAAAAAAACAACAAGGAGCGCTATTTAACTTTTCTGAGGGAGGGTTAGGGGGGTTAGGGTTAGGGGGACTAGCAGGTCCAAGATCCTCTACCAGAAAAGTTACATAGTTCACTTTTAAGTTAAGTTCATACAATGGAGGCCACATTGTATGTTTATATATGTTATGACAACACATTTTAGTATAATTAAATCTCCTATTTCTGTCTTCTTCCAAATTTGACTAGGAAAAATTGGTTTCTAGTAAAGATTGGCGCAACTAATGATAAATGAATATCACATTACTACTTCCTGTTGTATGTTTTATGCTTATATCATCAACTTATTTATCATATCTTATTATCAGAGTGAAGGTTGAGATGATTGCAACACCAGTTTTCAGCTAGATCATGAGCGTAGATAGTGTTACGGAAAATATCAACCATTGCTGAAGCAAATTCCAGCTCAAATGTATGCCTTCTTTAAATATAAGTTGAATTACACGGTTCTTTACCAGCTAAATGCTTGACTGTTTCCTTTATTAACCACATTCACTTCCTACACAGTCCCGGAAGTTCTGTGGTTGCACTGAACTCCTCACCGTCACCACCTCAAGTCTGTCATTGGGTAAATAAACGGTGTAACGTTTCATATAATCAAATCATCAGTTGCATGGATCACTCAAACAATTATTTCATTATTCCGTTTGAGGGAAGAGGGCGCTTTGTTTAAGAAACCAGGCAGTGATCCGGCGCCGGTGTAAGCTAAAACCTCAATAGTCCTTGTGAGTGGCCTTACCTGCTCAGAGCTGACGCTGATTGGTTCCTTGCAGACGATCCAGGTGACACTCTCCAGCAGAGGGGGCGTGGTCAGAGAGCCGTCGTAGGTCCAGTAGTCCAGAGACTTAGGCAGGAGAGTGGAAGGGTCGAAGCCAGCGAAGGAGGTCTGCTTGCCCTAAAACAAGTTCAAACGGGAGGTGAGAGAAAAGCACGCCATCGTCTGTAAGAGAAGTTTAATAGAAGGAGACGTACTTTGGCCTTGATGGCGTCGAAGTGGTCAAGAACTTTCTGGAGATCTGAGTTGGCATTTTCAATCTGAAAGGAAAAAAATTATAAATATTAGTTTTTCTTTGCATTGTATTGAGTGGAAGAAGTACAGCTTTAGGGACAGTAAACAACAACAATAATAATAATAATAATAATAATAATCTGGCAGAGCTACATTCTTTTTCTTTTTGTATTATATAATCTAACTTCAGACTGACATTCAGGAAAACTCCAACCACAGCGAGCCCATCAGGTTTGCTCGCGGCATCCCCAAAACTCGGGTATTTGGTGTTCCAGTGCACCAGATGGAGCTGGAGGGCAAAAAACCCCAGATATATTTAGAATGCTGTTACGCAATAGGCAAATATACAACCGATAAAGGACTCTTACCTCAGCAGGAAACTTGGTCCCAGCCACCGTGTGTTCAGAGCCCTTATCATCAGAGGCCCCCCAGTGGAAGTGAAACTGCTTCAGCCTGTAGACTCCAGAGATCGGCCCGTCGCGAAGAGCTGCAGGATGAACGCACGATCAGTCATTTCAGACCCGGTGTCAGACGCGCTGCTGCGGAAACTGGTTTGCAATCCATTTATTATCAATTCTTGGTTCAAGTTTGGTTTGGTTTAACATATGGTACCAAGATGATAAGACCTCTTCACCATTCATATCCGATGAACGCGTGTTGTGTAATAATCATCACTAATGACACAACAAACCAATGTCCGGGTATTGTTGACCAATCTCAAATCTACTTCCAGTCTTGCATAATGTACCTATTTACGGAGGAGACACGGCAGCACATATGTACATTGTTGTAAGGATCTCTCTATTGTTCTACTGTATTAGCTGTCCAAGTGTGGAAACTTTGAAATAGAACCAATATAGAACAGATTCCAACACGAGGCATCACATGAGCGGTGACAAGACATGACAAAAGCACTATTTAAAACCTGTATACTCTAGAATAAGATGACAAGAACTAAGAGTCTTATTTTTTCATTTAAGACATAATCCATAGTGTGGGATTACATAACCAGCATTGTAAATCACTGTTTTTAATCACAATAAACACAGAATGGAATTACAGCTTAAAAGAACATAAAGTCCTTTGTCATACGACCCTGAAGCGTTGAAATGGCGCATTAATAGTTAACCGAGCTTGTGTGTCGTTTGCAATGTCGTTTTCTACTCCTTTGACCCCGACGGCTTTGGAGAAAAAGCTTTGTCGTGGGAGAGAAGTTTAAGGACGGGGGCCGCGTTACAAATTCAATTACAGCCAGGGTGCTTTGTTCAGCGCTCGCCCTCTGGATGGGAACAGCGAGTGCCTGCAGTTTATAAAAAATGTAGGATGAAATGTTCTCCGATATAAATAATAGCTATATACTGCAAGGTAGAGCGATATCGACGAATTTGCACGATCTTGATGTTCAGACGATCCTCTAACAACGCATCAGGAATGTGCTTATGTAAATGTCTTTGTTTGAGTTCAAGTCTGGCACAAAACGTGAACGAACCATAAAATTAACCTCAAAAAGGAAGAAATATCACTTTATAGAATACATTTTACTTTCTAATCATTTCTTTTTGGCGTATGTTTTATCTTTTCAATTATAGACAATATACTCGATATTCTACATTTTTATTTGTCTATATATTTCCCACCCATATGCATACATCATTTAAGATCAGAGACAAGTAGGACACTATATGCAACATTTATATTTAAGATGCTGGTTTTTCTGTGTTTTGTAGCTGCAGTCCAATCCTGTTCAGTCTCTTTGTGTTGGGAATCCATGAGCTCTCACTGCAAATATGCTAATTTGCACAAAGCATCGCAGACTTGGGACAGAGAATGGAAATCTCCAACGTTTCATCCAATTAATCTACGCTGAAAATGTCATGTAATTGAATCGGTGCAGTAAAAAAGGCCGACTTACTTGAGCGGTCGTTGTCGTCTGCGAAGGTCACTTGGAAGGAATGCCCGTTGTTGAGGATGTCCATGCAGGTGGACGGGTCATACTTGATGTTGAGGGGCTTCAGGTCGGAGTCGTACGCTGCATCCCCGGGCACGATGTCAATGGGAGACTGCCGTGGTCCGTCGGCGATCGGAAAGTTCTTGCACCATTTGTCTGGCCCTGCAAGATTACAACATCAATTATGAATTTCAAAGAGGGAATGCAATGGATTGTGCCAATTACATCCACTCCTCGTGTCATTTTGCCCTCACCGTTATCAGCCGCGTATCCCCAAGACATGGTTACTATTTAGAGGGTTTAATGAGAGTATGGGATCCCAGTGACGTGCGCGCTCCTCTTACGCAAAGGCAGGCAGTGTCCTCCACCTGACAGCTGCAGCACTTATATAGGGCCCCCCCTGTTCCCGTCCGTCCGTCCGTGCGTGCGTGCGTGCGTGCGTTTCTGCGCGCGTAATTGGTGTTGTCGGATGCGCGCGGTGGCTGCTGCTGCTGCTGGGACGGGAGGAGTTCAGACTATGTGCTGAGACGGGGCCTCCGCAGCTGATGGATCAATACGGCTCCCCTTCGCACTCTGACACGCTTCTCCGGTGATGACAGTGGCACGACGGCCCGCAGCGGCGTTAGGAGGAGGAGGAGGAGGAGGAGGAGGAGAAGAGTAGACAACCGGACAAAGAGCGCGTCTGGCGTTGATTTCCCCAAGCTGAGTTAATCAATAGTGAGTGTTTTCGCTGAAGGACACGCCAGTCAACATCAATCAGGATTCTCTTGTGACGGAATGCGTCAAAGCTGCAGAGACGTAACAAAGCAAGGACGGAACGACAGGCGGAACCCGAAAGCGCCAATTCGGATTCCCACGCCATATTATCGCACGTCCTCAAAGAAGATAGATGACATTGTAGGTTAGAAAAAGCAGCGCGTTCCCTTGGTTACGCAGGGGCCAATAGTGACGTTCTGCTGACACCTGCTGTTTATTTATTGACATTGCACCGAGAATAAAGTCTAAAGAATAAAGTCTAAAGAATAAAGTCTAAAGAATAAAGTCTAAAGAATAAAGTCTAAAGAATAAAGTCTAAAGAATAAAGTCTAAAGAATAAAGTCTAAAGAATAAAGTCTATTTCTCTCTTTATTTTCTCGCTGTCTTTCTCTCTTTCTTCTTTCTCTCTCTTTCTTCTTTTTTCTTTTTACGGTATGTGAAGACGTACAACTATACTCCTTTCGGCTGCCAACCGCCATTAAAAGCAACACAACAACAACAACAACAACAACAACAACAACAACAACAACAACAACAATAACGACATTGCAACCAACATTTTTCACATGATGATTAACGAATTCATATCAACCTTTACCATTCCAAAAAAGCACTTATGTTTTACAATGTAGTTTAATTCTCTGTTCATTCTCCCTTCAAATAAAGACTTAACGAAACGCAGGCCGAGTTCTGGTGTCAGTCTCTTGTTTGAAATAGGCTTACACTGTCAAAACCTTTCTCAAAGTTGGAAAATCATATGACACTCATCATGAGCTTGAGGTTATACTTTGAATAGACTGAATGTGCTGATGAATGGTGATGGCCCTCAGGCAAAGTAGAGTAAAGAAGTGGAGTGGCCATGATGGTGGTTTATAGAATGACTGTTTCGATTAGATTAACGTATTTGTTTGTGATTGTAATTGTAAAAAAAAAAAAAGTATTAGCCAGTCTAAACCAAGTACAATATCAAATGTATTTATTTAATTGTCTCAAGCATTAGGACTAAAACAATAATCAAGTCTGAAGAATGAGTCAAGCAAAATTCTGGTCATACTCCTTAAAGACAAGAGAAGTTTCATTGATAAAATAAGTAAGAGATGACGTATTACCTTGACACATTTCAAAGGTAACTTCGAAACACGTCAATTAGTTATTCGTCAATACTTTTTGTATACAAAATTTGACATTTTCACTGCATGTTGAAGAAAAAATATTCTCCTTTTTATAATCCTCAAATAAATTTTTTTTATACATCTTTATTATTATTTTTTTCACTGAACCCATTCTTTTGGTACTCCATAAACTGTTATAGGCTACATCCACTTTTAAGTGTGTTCCATGCACAAGACTGCTGCAGCTGAAATTTGCCTCCAAAATATATACATACAATTGTATACATCATAACATCATATAATATGATACAGTATAATAACAAATTGTGTGTTTTTGTTTCTACATTGAAGTGTAACATTTGTGGAAGCATAAGGGCATAATAATACCCAAAAAATAAAATTAAAATAAAATAATCTTTTTTTTCTTTTTTTCTACTGATACGTCAAATACAAATGTGACTTCCTACACTGATTACCATTAAAAAAAAGAAAAAGCAAAAAAAAAAAAGAAAGAAAAAGCAGCAATAATGTTTTGTTGAAATCTGCACCCACAGTGCCATAGATACACAGTACCTGCTTCTGCTGCCCTCTGGTGGCCACAGCTGGGTCGAAACAAGTCGCGCGAGAATGACGTAGCCCAGAAGGGACGCATAAATTCACAGCCTCACGTGAGAAAATCAACAACTTAAGAAGGTACTTCATCCTTTTTTTTATCTGCCATACAGCACATGGAAGGCGTACGGAGCTCTTTATGCTTGAAGGATGAAAGTTTACGCAGCGAAATTAATCGAAATCAACTATCTTCATGCTGATTTGAGTTCGTGCATTGGCGTTTTAAATGCTAGCTAAAACAAACCACATGGGTCTAAAACGTTCACGGATTTAGATTACATTTCTTTTGATTAAAGGCAGTGATATTTATGAAGTGAAGCTTGTACGTATGAAAGTGTTATTACTCGTCAATGGGGCTGCAAGTAACGATCATGTTGCTATTCGATTAGTCTAGCGATTATTCTTTCATTTAATCGATGAGTTGGTTAGAATGCAAAATGCTTAAATATAAGATTGTTTCTAAATTTGACCTAGATGAAGTTAAGATGACCGTGCCTGAGGTAGTCATGGTAAAAAAAAAAGTACATGTGCCACGTGTAATTTTGATGTAATTCCTGCCTTGTACGAGTCATATTTATAAGTCTATTTATAGTCCGGATAACGATTATTCGATGACTAAATTAGTTGACAATTATCTCAATAATCAGTTAACACAAAATACTTATCCATGGGTTCTAGCTTCAGATCACTAATTGTAGTTTCAACCTCTTTGTGGTCAGATTGTCGAATCAAACCTCAGATTAAAGTCTTTCTTAAGTATCAGAGCTTCACACAGAGCAGTGCCTCAAATTGGTCTCATAAATAATTTCAAAATGAAGTATTATGTTTGTTCTTCTACAGGAAAGATGGGAAAGAATAAACAAAAAGGCAAAAAACAGCCAAACGTTTTCCAAGTGGCAAGCAAACATTTGAAGGTGAAGAACAAAGCCAAACCGGTCAAGACCTCATTAAAACACGTACGTTTCTCGAGTGCAGAATCAGAATTATTTTGTGTGTGTGTGTGCGCATCTCCTGAGGATTCAATTTTGTGTTTTTTAAATTTTTTTATTACAGATCAATACGCTGAAGAAAGAGAAGGTGGAGAATTTAAATCAAATGTTCACAGAAGTTCAGAGGGATGTGAAAAGTGTGTCGAAATCAGTTGCTGCTGAGCCCAAGAAAAGCACGCAGGTCAAATGCAAAGTTGGGCAGATTGCTGTTTAAAAAAAACGACATGTATTAATTCGACACGTTGTTTTTTTTTCTTTCAGGTCGTCAGAGAGGCCCCTAAAGAGCCTGTGAACGTGGACAGCGCAGCGCAACTCTTCTCTCAGCTTTAGCGAAACACAAACTCTTATTGACTCTTTATCACTGCAATTATGGATTTCAACTGCTGTGAAGACGTCGAGCAAAAAGATGCTATTACAAGGAAACGGCTCAACTGGAAGTCGTTCCCGACAACAAGAATGCAACTTGTTTTTATCAGCCATTTCACACCACAACGTTTAGAGTGCAACGGGAGCCTCTGGATTCAGTGCGAACCGAAATGCACATATCAAAAGCTTTGTCACGTAAAGCAAAAAGTGTAATCTGTAAAACCACTATACACTCTATATTATGTATACTAGCACATTGGAACTGCCTCCTGAAATATGGAGCCGTGGGGAGTTTGATATTTGAGGCCCTCTTTCAAGAAGCATGATTAGCCGTAACTCTAAATTAGTTAACTCTGAAAAGTAGAAGAATTGCTAATATAATGATAATGGTTCCCTCCAGTCTAGACTTAGAAAATCTTAATATCCTTAAAGTGACAGCATGTCACTTTCTGGGGGTGGCCAGTCACCAGCATGATTTCATAAAAATGGAGTTAAAACAATACTTTAGAACATTCTCCATGGAGATTGATTGGTCTTGTACCATACTGTGCAATGAACAAAATTTCCATGGAAACAAGCAGGATGAGGCTCCTCCAGATCAAGTACGGTTTGTGGAGACGCAAGCCCTGTCATTGTTAGGATGCATTTATTTTTCAAAGTTTTTCAGTGCAATAAACACATACAAAAAACGTCTATTTTTGGCAATGTTCCTATATTTAGTACTAAGAATTTCATCATTAGATTTACTAATCCCAAAGAGAAATTCTATTAATGCATGCAATTCCAAGAGCAAAATAGAAAGGTTTTGAAAAAAATAAAAGAATATATATAATATATATGTAAATATACTTTAAAAGGTTAGATAATTTGAGGATTAAAAACAATATGATCATTATTTAATATAATTAGTAAGTGTCCTTGAATATAGCTCTACAAATGCTCTTCGTCTTTTTTCCTGTTTGTGGTGGAAAGCTTTTTAGATGAGAGTAAATGGAACGGCACAAAGAGGAGCAGATGCAGTTGTAAATAAGTCAGGCTGAGTACCAGGTGACCCCCATTGTTGTCATGTACAGTATGTCCACAAGATGTCGCCCCAAGCAAACTTGCAAAACTCAAACAACAATCAACAAACCATTGACAAACGTATTGACAAGACAACTGACAGAGGAGTAGTGAGTTGGAACACGGGCGTTAGAGAGCCTCTGACCTGCTGGCTCTGTCTGTTATAGTCCTGTGGTGCTGAAATGGACAGCTCCGTACTCGACGGGGAGCGTTCAGCACCGGAGCTCCGGGACAGCTCACCACGAGACATTTAGGCCTGTGTAACCCTTTTTTAATGGATTTTTACATTACATGACATCATAACTCCAGTTTTCTTCCTTTGACTTTCACGTGGTGGATGTGGGGATCTGGGGGAGCAATACAGTTTTGTTTGTTTAGGCTGTCTTTTATGATGATGTTGTTGTGTTGTCGTGGTGTTTGTGGTTTTTCCTCAAAAAATTATTTGCCTTTGAGTCTTTTCTTTTTCATCCTCACTGAATTTACTACTGTTTGTCTTTACATTCTTTTGTTTTGTTTTGATTCTACTCTACATGTAAGGTTTTTAATTAAGAATCACAAAACATCAAGTGGGTGTAATCCCATTGGCCATAACACTGTCCAACTTAAACTTCAAAAACATAAAATAAAGGTATTTGTAAAAACACTAACTCCAAACGGATTCATATTTAAATTTGGATAGATGCATAGTATGTATTATTATTATTTTTGTTATTATTTTTATTATCATTATTGGCAAATGTGTGATTTTTTGTTTTACTTCCATACTCATCACTTTTCTTTCTTTTTTTTCTTTTTATAACCAATTCAAGTTACGTGCTGTGGCCCCTTTATTTTACATTTCATAGCGTGTTTGAAGCCAAATAAACTGAGCATTCTCGACCCCAGTGAAATCCCCGCAGACACACAAGCGCACGCGTGTTATTGAGTACGCGCAGATAAATTCACGCTCCAGTGGGCTAAAGGGCAACGAGACCGAGAACGGACGCTTCATTTTTCAAAATAAAGCCATCTGTGGATTAGAATGCAACTCACGAGTCCTTTAAGTCATTTTTATACATCAAAAAGACCAGGGGAAAATCACACAGGGTTGAAAGACACCTCTCAAAACGCATTGCTCGTGCTCATACTGTATGTTATGCACAGTTTTGACGACGTACCGGAAGTCGTAAAGCACTAGTGCATGCCGCTTTACTATCGATTAACCCAGCAGAGAGCGATGTGACTCGGCCCGTCCTGTGCTGCTGCTGCTGCGTCCGTTCACTTTCCAAGAACCGATGGATCAGGTTGGATGTTAAACCACCACGCGTGTACGCCGTCGGGCTCTGGACCATTTCTGCCAGAGCATGATCCGATCCGTCCTTTTCTCTCAGGTAGGATCGTTTAGCCTTTTTGCCATCGCTGTGAGTGATGCTAAATGATGTAGCCTTCTCCTCCTCCTCTTCCTCCTCTCCTCAGCAGCAGCAGCAGTAGTAGCAGCAGCAGCGGCCGCACCTTAGCCCTGCTCTCCGATCACATCCATCCACTGCTCTGGGAATGATGAAGGATGTGATTGTTAACGATCCTATTCATGTAAACATTAATAATAATCATAACCATGAGAGGAGCAGGACTAAGCAAAGTACTTCTCTCTTATGGCTGTGTGCAATGATTTACCTGTCTCAGTTAGAGGCGGGAAGTATATTGAAAAATGTAGAATAGCCTGTCACATTTGTTGTTTTGGAAATGTGCAAATACATTAGAATATCGAGTATTTTGTCTATAATTATAACTATTCATTAAAAATGACCTCATAGAGACAGAAATATCTCGTGTTATCTCCCAAACAAGGGTATGAAGTGAAATTTCTGCTTTTTTATGGTTAAATGTATGGTCCAGTCACGATTTGAACCTCAGTCAAGACATTTGAAAGCACATTTAAGCGCATTCATAATACTTTGTTGTAATGTGTTGCATAAATATCGTTATCGAAATACTGCAAAAAAGATCAAGATATTCATGTTTAGTCCTTGTTTTATCTGATATGTCAATCAAACTGATAGCTACAAAAGAGGACTAATCTTAACTAAGTAGGCTAAAGGATGTATGTAATGCATGTTTGTAAAATCGTCTTTTAATCTCACAATTTGATGAAAGGTCTAATCATATGCGTAATTTCAAAAGCAAAATGTTCTAGTGTTTATCATTAATAGAGGAGAATAGGCCTTGTAGCTTGTTTGATGAAGACAAAATTTCACTGGACAAATATTTTCAGAATGGTTGACTCTGTAATTGTTTTGAATTATATCTAGACCTGTATAACCAACTTTGCCTCAAAATGAACTCGGGTTTTTATTTATTTATTTACTTGAAAATTACATTTTCCATCTTTTGTTATAGAAAATATATTGACATTTCTATTCTATTAGCATGTAGACCTGATCTTCTTCTTTGGTTTGGTTTTATGGCGGTTGGTATCATTACCGTCATTCTTTAGACTTTATTCTTTATACCCTATTCTTTAGTTGTTCCTTTATTCTTCTTGACTGTGCCTGAGAGCTGCGCTCTAATTTAATCGTTGAAAAATGTTGTTGTTGTGTTGCTTTTAATGGCGGTTGGTACAGGCTACGTCACAATTGCATCCATTCTGGAATTTTGAACATTCTGACTTTGAATTTTTAAAGTATCTTTCTCTCTCTCCTCTATCTTTCTCTCTTTTCTTTTTTTTTTTTCTTTAAAAAAAAGTAATACAGTAGCACAGTTTCAGCAGAATCTGTGGGAAACTCTGTTTCTACATTACTTTCCCTCCATCATATTCCCAAATAATATCCTTCATATCAGACATCAAATGGTTATTAAATGGCTGTGGGCTATAATTTCATGGTGATAACAGATTATTATGTCAATCCTATCCTCACATCACTTCCTCATTCAGAAAGTTGCTATGAAATGAAAACATGGACCTGAATCCCCCACCACTCCTACTGTTTACTTTCTTTATATTGTTCTTGTTATGTTTTGTAGAACCTGCACCAAAACTGCTTCCTGAGCCTGGCGTCCATGGCCTCCCCCTCGCGCAGCAGCCAGGCCCAGCAGCGCTCCAAGGATGTGGTCCGACTCAGCTTCAGTCCGGAGACCTACGCCGTGCCCAACTCCTTGCTGCTGGGCCTGTCCCGCTCCACCAGCGACACGGACCTGGTTTCCCCCGACGCCCGCTCCACCCTCACGGCCAGCGCCTCACACTACACCATGGGCCAGTCCCAAGACCTGGTTGTATCCTGGGACATTAAGGAGGACGTGGACGCTGGGGACTGGATTGGAATGTATCTTCTCGGTAATGCAGTTGTGTGGTTGTTGTTAGAATTATTATAATGATCAAAACATGTCAAAAAACACTGTTCTGCGAGCCTGTGGACCGAAAGGGGCGGCTTGGGGGGCAGAATGTTCCACAGTATGGCCTTAAACTTATCCATCTTACCTTTATTCAATTAGGTGTTTTTATTGGTAAAAATATCTTGAAGTGGCCTGGCGCAATCATCTGTTTGTCTCTATGAAGATGTCATGCTGTGGAACATTCCAGAAAAGCAGTTACATCTTAATGGAAACAAGTATCTGTATTTAGAACAATCAAGCTCCTGAGCAGGTTAAATGTAAAAGTCAAATAAATGAATCAGGATCAGAATGTTTTCAGAATGCAAAAATAATTAAAACAAATTAATAGTCCTTCTATAGGTATTCCATCTATTTTTTTTTTTACTTTCTTACACGTTAAGGAAAATCTGCCGGAATGTTACTTAAATTCCATAAAATGTTCTCCCCACCTTTATTTCTGAACGCACAGCCCTTTTAAATAGCATGGATTATTTCCGTCATGCATCACATTAAAACGGCTCTTTCTTCCTTTTCCAGATGAAACTTCGTCTGAAAACTTCCTGGATTACAAAAGCAGAGGAATCAGTGGTTCCCAAAAGGGACAGATCGTGTGGAAATTTGACACAAGCATACCCTTCCCTAACGGTACGTTCAATTATGATTCAATTACACCAGTGCCAGTGCGTAGGGCATCAATTTAGGGACTGGGGGGGATGGGATCTAATTTAATTACCTCTAAAATTCACCAGAATACAAGAAATTATATGATCCCCAGACCCCTTTAGGATTGTGATTCAAGCAATATATAAAATTTGATAGCCTATATATATTTTTTTAAATGTGTGTATGGGGGCACCACTGAGCATTTCTTAGGGCCCCCAAATGGCCAGCAGCGGCCCTGAAGTACACATATTATAATATTCAAGAAAGAATTGCAACGTTTGTACTCATCAGGACCAAAGGAAGGTTAATATTGTGGCACCACATGTTTTAGGCCTTGTGTTGTTCCTTATACTGCCTTTTGTAAAGTCTTTTGTATAATAACCGTGTATTGTGACAGTATCAGTTTCAGTTGTTTCCTTAGTTTTGTGTGGATGTTTTCTGTTCTCATCCTTGTCTCCTGTGTGTGTCTTCAGCTGAGACTCAGGTCTGCTTCAGGTATTACCACGGAGTCAGTGGAGCTTTGAGAGCAACCACCCCCAGCGTCACCATCAAGACCAGCTCTACTTCAGTACGGTTCATTTCAGTTCACTTGTCCAATGCAAAAGTGTCAAGGTGATAAAAGCCCCCCTTACCACAGTGAAGGTGGGTCGGACAGGACGGTACGGGTATATGCATCAAAAACACAACCCTACAATTGTCACACTCGCACTTTAACCACGTCAAAATTGGGACGGAAAAAAACCCCAGGACTGTGATCGTGTTATCGAGCCTAAATCGTACTCGAATTGAAGTTGCAATTTGAGTTGGCACAATAATCAAATTGCAAGGGCTGCAATTATTATATAGAACAAAATGATTGAATTAGAATATATTTATTGAAGAGGTTAGAACACATCCTGTTGGTTAGTTTACCTGGCCAAACATTAAGTTCCAATTTTTATTTTCACAGTTTAGACCTTTAGACACAGTTTAGACCTCTACAAAAATGTTGTGTAAATCAGGATTTTTGAATAAGTTTGTGAGTTCATATTTCAGTCTTCTCTCAAATGTCAATGCTCCAGGAGTAAAAAAAAAAAGAAAAAGAAAAAAGTGCACTCTGACCAGGATCTTAATCATAATCGCAGTGTTTGTGCGAGAAATCACAATTCGATTTCCCCCCCAAAATCCCCTAATATTTACTAAAGCAGTCTTCTTGTATTTATGAACGCTTGTTTTGGGACACTCTCTCACTCCTCTATTTGGATTGAATGGGGTTATCTTTTTTTATACAAGTTAAGAAAAGGCACAGCAAGATCTGATAAAGATTACTATGTTTAAAAAATAAATAAAGAATGTTTTGAAGAAGTTGCCATGAATTTAATTTGACATTTTAATGACGGCAAAGATTTCCTGTGTTACCTTTTCATTCTGATTCATTCATTTCTCACCTTAATTCATTTGAATAATGAGTCATTGTGTTTGTAGGCGTCAAAGACAGTGGTGAGTCCGGAGGTGAACACTGAGCAGGGCAGAAGGAGGCTGATCAGCTTCACTCTGTCAGGTAACGTATCTGCTTTAATAACCCTTATATCTGATATGTATAGCTCTTGTATCTTCTACTGACATTGTTATGCACTGAACCTTCCATTTACACTACACTCCAGAGTCTGTCTCCCTGTTTTCCTGTCCATCTTTTTGCGCTTCACTGGAGCCAGTTCATTGTGGCGTTGTGTTGATTCCCTCCCCCGTCCCTTGTTTGCTCAGCCCGCGCTTTATCCTCCGTGCAAGCCACTGTTTGTGTGACAAGAATAACTTAATTTAGCCTGTTTTATGTGAGTGTTCACACCGCAGTAGTATTAAAAAAAACAACGGTTCATTATCATAGTCATTAACAGTCTGATCTAAACAGAAGGCACCAGCCGATCTCAGCTGTGACGTTTGAAATGATGCTTTTTTGTTCATGATTTGAAGACCTCCAGGCAGTGGGGATCAAGAAGGGGATGTTTTTTAATCCGGATCCATACCTGAAACTATGCATTCAGCCAGGCAAACACAGCATCTTCCCATCGCTGCCTCACCACGGGCAGGAGAAACGCTCCGGAGTGGCCTGCAACACAGTCAACCCTCAGTGGGCCGCAGAGGTACGCTTGATCATAAATGAGTGACCTTCCTATTGACCAGCGAGGAAGGAACATTTGGAACTTCTGAATGGCCTGATTGCGTAACGTGTCGTGCGTCGGTGTTTCTTCAGAGGTTCAGCTTTGTGTCTCTTCCCACGGATGTCCTGGAGATCGAGGTCAAGGACAAATTCGCAAAAAGTCGACCAATCATCAAACGGTTCCTTGGAAAGCTGGCCATCCCGGTTCAGAGGCTGCTGGAGAAACATGCCATTGGGTAAAACGATTGATGAGCTGTACTTTGCAATCACAATAGAGTTATGAAATGAAAACATATTCTTTTTTTTTAAATTGTAATTCAAACTTAATGCTCGTCATTCGTGTCAGTACGTTTTTAAAATACCTTTTCTGTGTGGCTGTTTCTTTTGCAGTGACCGGGTTGTGAGTTACACTTTAGGGCGGCGGTTGCCCACAGATCATGTCTGTGGACAGTTGCAGTTCCGCTTTGAGCTGACTTCATCTATTCATCCGGGTAATGCAAATCAGTGTAGCTGTCTGTTTTAATCACTTCAACTTTGCTTTAATGTTGCACAAAAACATTACATTTTATCATGACTAAATGCTAACCTACCTTAATAAAGCATGAACAAAGACTTAATTCATAATGGACAAATACTTATTAAGAATGATTCAGGCTTAGTAACTAACTATTTAACTAATACCCTAACCTTGATTTCTAACACTAACCCCTTAGTTAAGTCTTTGCTCATGGATTATTAAGGCTAGTTAAGATTTAGGTACTATAAAATGGTACCAAAAAAGTAGTTTCTTACAAATAATAGTATTTATTTTGGGAAGATATATCCAAGTTGTGTATTCGTAGAAAATCAAGTACCTTAGAGTAGTTAAAGATCACTAAATCATCTGGCTAGTCCACTTATGTATCATTTGTTTTCTTTCAGCACTTTTTGTGGCTTTCTTGTGTCAAAGTATGTTTCAATTTGTAATCTCATGACTTTGTGTTTACAGATGATGAGGACTTGTCACTTGTTATTGAAGTACCAGTGCCTGAAGCAAACGCTGAAGACACTAACCACAACAACCCCCCTGAAGATGACACTGTCAGCGTTGGACCAGACATCATCGATCTCCCGGGCGACAGTCCTAAAGACCCCTGTCCACAAGCGCTGACTGCCCCCACAGCTGAAACCTCCCCTGAACAAACGGACAGCCCAGAGCAAGAGAAGGACCTGACGTTAGCAGTGACAGACGCTAACGCTGAGAACAACGAGGGCCAGGCTGATGAGCCAAACGTCACTGTGGGTGTGTGTGACGTGGAGGTTCAGCAGACACAGGAAGTGCAGCAGGTGACAGGGGGGCCCAAAGATACGGAGGATGAGACCAAGATCGAGGCACCACAAGAGATGACGATAAATGATAAAATGTTGACAATAGAAACGGAGAACACAGATAAATACGACCAAACGCAAGACACAAATATCGAGACATCTCTGGTGACATCACAGGCAGTGAGTAATGGAAATCCGAGCCCCGTCTCCTGTGGCTGCCAGTCCCTCTTCTCAAACTACAGCACCCATTCTTCTTCAGGGCGTAAGACTCGCCCCTGTTCTCTGCCAGTGTCCGAACTGGAGACCGTCATAGCGTCGGCCTGCGGAGAGCCCGAGACCCCGCGCTCCCACTACATCCGAATACATCACCTGCTCCACAGCCTGCCCTCGGCACAAGCCTCCAGCCTGGACGAGCCCCAAGAGGGAGAGAGCCCGCCCTCCCCCTCAGCCCCACAGACACCCAAACTCACAGAGGACGGACCTGAGGAAGAGGAGGATGAAGCCACACAGTCTCCATCACAGGTAAAACTGTCATTCATAATCACAATTCTCTCTAACTGCTCTTTATGGATGATGTTTGCCTGAGTATTGAAGAAAAAGTTCTGTTTTATCTTGGAATAGACAAAATAAGGTTCGATTCTATTCTAACGCTGCACGATTTGGGAAAATATCCAATTGTAATTTTTATGGCGAGTATTGTGATTGAGTTAAAATTTGCGATTTGTGTTTTAATAATAGGATTCTGTTCAATTGTAGAAGAAGTTTCAAAGGTTTGCATACATACAAAAATGTTACGTATATGACTTGTGATCTATAGAAAGACAACTTGATGTGAAAATGTGTGTTTCAAAAATCCTGAAATATTTAATTGTTTGTGGAGGAATTTATGGTACGTTAAAAATGGCAGCATTTGCATTCAATTGCGATTCATCTTGTAGCCCTACTACCTACGTCATAGCGCTCGTGAATTAAAGGATAACTATAGTAAATCCGGTGTGTTGCAGGTGGTAGAGTGTTCGGGCCGGTGTTGTCGGCGCACGCTCCCCCGCAGCCTCTCCATCGAGCGCCTGTCAGAGCTGAACCACCTGCTGGAGCGAGGCGAGGGAAGGAGGCCGCCCGGCTCCTCCTCGTACAGTGAGGAGGAGCAGGGCGGTCCCGGGGGCAGCTCCAGAGCGCCAGGGGAGCACGACTGTGAGTTCTGTGACACGTCCTGCTACAGCACGTCCTGCTACAGCACATCCTGCTACAGCACTTCCGCTCAGAGCCACTCGGTGTACGAGGGAAGGGAGCACCCGCGCCTCTCCTCTGCAGACAGTAACCGGCTCTCCGGCAGCACCGTCTTCTCCTCCCAGGACGAGGAGGATGAGGAGAACAGCACCTTTGAGTCTGCTCAGGACGAAGGGCAGGAGGGAGGAGCAGGCCGCCCACTTACGCAGAAGGACGCCCGACAAGGAGAGCCCGGAGTGTGCGCTGTTCCAGGGATTCCAGGTCCCAGTGAGCGGCGTGGCATCGGTGCGTCAAAACATCTACACACTAAAACTATGTTGATTGGATATTCAGCACCAAGACTGTTAGGGCTTTTATGTTGGCCAATCATAGCTCAGTTCTGTTGGGTGTGAGTAGCTCAGTTCTGTTGGGAAACAGTAGCTCAGTTCTGTAAACATTTACCATTAATTTATGAACCCAGTGATGACACCAGAAGTTCCATCAATTTATCAAGTCTGTTTTACTTTTGGAACTTTTAATTTACCTTAAAAAGAGAAAGTTGTAGGTAAAAGCTTGGGAGCATTTTAAGGAAAAACTGCTGGATGGTTGGAGGTGATGAGGTTTGGAGTTCAGAGCCCTCACATTTTAAACTTAGATCTTAAGAACTAACAGGATTGATTACAAGATGACCCACCCCGTCTGCTTGTCATCATGCAGCCATTATCTTGTGTTATGTGTCTACAACAGTCGTGGGCTCCCTCTGCCCCTCTTTGCCGCTGTCCTCTCTTCTAGAAGGACCCTTTGCAGGAGATTGTGATGGGGGTTTTCTTTTCTGGATGTTCTTAAAGAGATCTTCTTTAAGGCTAATTTGTCTTTTGATTTAAGTAAGCATATTTCAAATGCTCTCAAACGATCCATCATTTGTTTATTTTGAAATAGTCTACGTTTTTTGATACAATGGATATCTTTCTCTTGATTTCTTCATCACATTTTTCCATCTTCAGTGAGTTTATGACCACAATATATATAACTCACAACTTGTTCTATTTCTACTCCATCAATCTTTATATGACTCTTCATTATTTGTCATTTTTACAGTCCTGATAACCATTGTCTTCGGTTTTTTGCATTCTCCAGTTTTGTTCATTGTTGCATCATCCATTTTTATCATCCATTTTTTAGACATCATAAATAGAATCATTCATTTCTAATCCTTTATTAAACGGTTTACTGCTCTATTTCTCTGTCAGCTGTCTTCACA
The DNA here is from genome assembly GCA_015082035.1 of Chaenogobius annularis. Lineage (NCBI taxonomy): Eukaryota > Metazoa > Chordata > Actinopteri > Gobiiformes > Gobiidae > Chaenogobius > Chaenogobius annularis. Next base: position 1,657,568 of record BJKM01000051.1, read on the forward strand.
CGTACAGATAATTGTTTGTCAGAACTGTCGATGAACATCCCTTGTAACCATTACATCACATCTGGTCTCTCTGGTGTATTTCCTGTAGGTTCAGACTCCATCCCTCCTCTTTGTCATCTTCCAGTCCTGCGACCCGGCCATGAGCTAAACCATTTCTCTCCTGCCAATGACACAGCCTTACCTCCAAGTAAGCTCCTGTCCCAGTCTTACTCTGGAGTGTACTGCTGCTTGTTCCCTCACTAACAGTTACTTTTCGCTTTGCATGTCATTCTTTTCACATTGTTCATGGGAGGTGAAAACTGCACATACTTTCAAGTCAGAAAAACTTTGTGATTTGTAAATAGAAAATAGAAAATTTTAATATTTAGACAAACACACTAAATATTGGTCAGGGCAGTCAAGGCAAGCAAGGCAAATTATCACGTCACGCCTATATTTAAATTGTTCCGACAAATATCCAAATAAGCCTTTTATCCTCTCACTTCTGCTGCTTGGCTGGAAGTCAAGCCACTGAGCAGTACTGCAGGCCGGGAATCTTGATTCTTCTTCTCTCGCCCCTTTTCAATTTGTGATCGTGTTCAGAGGTGTTTGTAGTGAGGACTGTAATAACTTGATATATGAAAAGGTTTGGATGCTGGTTAGCAATCCCCGCAGGGTGTCGGATCAGGACAGCAATGATATGTTCAGGTGAATGAAGAGAATGAGGCACAGGGACGGGTCAGGAGCTTTATTGAACCTCTCTTTCTCTTCCTTTTCTCCTTCGCTGATTCTTCTGATTCTTCCCTGATCTGATCTGATCGATCACATTGTGTTGTTGTTGTTGTTGTTGTGTTACTTTTAATGGCGGTTGGCAGCCAGCGAAAAGGTACATTTACCGCCACCTATTGGATTAAGTGTGGACAGATCAACGGAAACCATAATACTAAAAGGGGGTTGTGGTGTAACACTACAAAGGCGCTATTAACTCTATAATCTGTCAATTAATCCTGTGTTATATAAGTAACCATAGCCTTACATGATTCTTCTGACTGGATTGTAAGAAGATTCCGCAGATTGAATTCCTGTTTATTATTTTGAAACCATAAAACAAATTCAGTTCTCTTTCTTCCATATGCTGTACAGTGAAGCAGCACATGCTCGACAGCTTGAGCCCAGTGTTTCCTATTCTCATGTAAAGGCTGTCTTCCCGTGTTCCTGCCCAAGGATCTGCATGGATCAACACTACTCTGTCTGATACAGATGTCGTCCAGTATCACAAAGATTCCAATAGTCCTGCCAGAGTTCATACACATGACGCTTAATAATGGGCTTGACTTCAGATTTACTTATTTCAACTATCATATCAATTGATGGCAGTTTTAGGTCATTTTTTGCCAGCAACCATTTCATTACCATCCACCCTGACATGGGCAGGAACCCTTCACACCTTTCCTGGACAGAGAGCGTATCAAATAAAAGATTCCATATAGAATATCCTGTCTACAATCAGATTTTCCAGAGTTAATGCTTTGCAGTGCAGAGAGGCTGTCAGAAGCTATCGTTGTTGTTGTTGTGTTGCTTTTTATGGCGGTTGGCAGCCAACTGAAAAGGTGCATTTACCGCCACCTACTGTAGTTGTACGTCTTCAAAGTATGTCTTTTACGCTACTCCTTAAAAAAAAAGGAGAGATTCCGTTATCTTCAAAACACATGAGGTCATCAAAGCGGAATGGAATTCATGTGACATCATAAAACACTCTATCAGGCAATGGCGCTCTCTCTTTCTCTCTTTTCTCTTTCCTCTTTTCTCTCTCTCCTGTATTTTTCAAGTTTCAACAGACGGACTTAAAAACTATCTTATAGAGATTGTATGTCGCTAAGGCTCTGTTCACGATTCCAATGATTAGACGTAAGTTAGACACACAGGCAGTATTTCAATAACATAAGTGCTAGTTTGTGTAATGAATTGAGCACCTACATTGTGCATGGCAATTTATTCGGATAAGCATTAGCCTGACCGGGGGTTCGAGATTAGCTTCTGCATGTTTTTGTTTCGACCTACATAAGCTTATCCTTTGGCCTTTGTAATTGTTGCAGACTGGGAGGCTCGCGTGGACAGCCATGGCAGAGTGTTCTATGTGGACCACGTGCACAGGACCACCACCTGGCACCGGCCTAACCACAGTGAGTGTGGCACGAGCAAGTGTAGCCACGGCCTGCCCCGCTCCGGATCCACCCAGCAGATGGAGCAGCTCAACCGCAGGTCAACACACGCGCTGTCATCACATTTACATAGAAAATACAGATTAGATGTTGCATCAAGCTGTGTCATTTTGGAACAATGCAACTTTCAAAAAAAAAAAAAAAAAAAAATTGCATCAAGCTGTGTCATTTTGGAACAATGCAACTTTCAAAAAAAAAAAAAAAAAGAAGTTCCATACACCACATCTAAACTGGGACAGATCCCTCCCTTTAGAGATGTCTTCGTGTTAAAATTTCACAAACGTACAAGAACATTTGAACTTTCTATTTAAAAGAATACATGTTTACATACACATGTACCGCCATATAAAATACATGTTTGGGCTATATATTGAACAAAAATAGGTAATTTTAATTATATTGTGACCTGAATATTCACGATTATTGATTAATATAATAATCTTGACATTCCTAACTGGGACCAAACCAGGACAAGGGTAGACGCAGCCTACTGTATCTTTAATATAGAAGATAAGATCACATTTTGTAAAATTTTTTTTTTAACAAGGCTTCATACTGTTTTGCCAAGTATGAAAATCATATCTATAATGCCTGATTTGATCCCCCCTAATATTAATTGCATGATTGTTTGACATGACTGACACAGATATGAAAGTATCCAGAGGACAATGGCCACAGAGGACGAGGGGGAGAGCTCACGGCCGGAGCGCACGAGCAGCTCCGACACACAGGCAGAGTGGACTCCAACAGGTGTGTGTTGCCTCACTCATGTACACACGAGTTTACACACGAGTATACTGTGTACCTCACCTTTCTGACCCTTTGAACTGTGCAGGCCCGGGCTCACAATCCAGTAACACAAAGCTCAGCCATCTCCTTCAGTCTCCTGCCGTCAAGTTCATCACACACCCAGAATTCTTCACCATGTTGCACAGTAACTATGTGAGTCGTACCATTATAAATAGGATTTTTCCACTTCAAAAATACTTTATTTCATGCTTTATACTCTGTGTGTTCTTGATGTGTAGCCGTAAGTAGACTTCTCTTTCTTGTGTGACAGGCAGCCTACCGGATGTTCACCAGCAGCAGCTGTGTCAAGCACATGATCTTAAAAGTCCGTCGTGATGCGAGAAACTTTGAGCGCTATCAACACAACAGAGACTTGGTGGTCTTCCTCAATAAGTTTGCAGATACCCAACTGGAGCTGCCGCGGGGCTGGGAAATTAAGACCGACCCTCAGGGCAAGGTAAGAGGGCCGTCCAGGCAGTGCTAGAGATGTCACCGTTTTGTGTTACGAGAGGAAACGTCACAACTTTATATTCATGATTAATGAGACTACGATAAAACACTTTCATTCATATTGTTTAATAGATCTGTTTAAGCAACATTATTTGGCTAGCTTTGGCTGTGCTCTAGAAAGAATATATTTTACTAAACGTATTACTGTGCTTTCATCAAAGAGCTCTGGTGGTCAGCGAGGATCAAACTGAACTCTTGCAGGCATTTCAGCAATCCTCTGCTCAGTCATGTGTGTGTGGATAAGGAAATGTGACAGTCTCTCAACATTATGTAACTTCTAACATTTTTTGTCTCAGTCCTTCTTTGTAGATCATAACAGTCGTGCTACCACCTTTATCGACCCTCGTATCCCTCTTCAAAATGGCCGCTTACCTGGCTACCTTGCTCACAAACAACACCTTCAGAGGCTGCGCAGCTACAGCGCTGGAGAGGTATGGACATGAACAAAATGATTCCGAACCTGATTTCAGTCCGGACGAGGTCAACGATCTCCTTTGTTCATCATGATTCGGGATGTGTGCTCGCAGGCTTCAGAAGTGTCGAGAAACCGCGGGACTTCTCTGATGGCCAGGCCGGCGAACATGCTGATCGCTGCAATACGGAACCAGCACTTAGATCAGCATATGTCCCCTCCTTGTAAATGTTATAATATATAATAGGTATTTTTGAACAATGAAAACACCTAACATAGATAAATGTAACGCATTTTTTTCTTTGCAGCGTACAACGACAAGATTGTGGCCTTCCTCCGACAACCAAACATCTTCGACATGCTGCAGGATCGCCAGCCCAGTCTGAGCACAAACCACGCTCTCAGGTGCCACTCAAGTCGAATATTTCTTTTGTCAAGTGGAATTAATGCCTTTTTCTTTACGTGATATTGTCTTCTTGGCAGAGAGAAGATCCACTATATCCGCACTGAAGGCACTGCGGGGGTGGAGAAGCTGTCATGTGATGCAGACCTGGTCATTCTTCTCAGGTAAAAACACATCAGTGAATGGAAGCTGAAAAACGCATTACATGGTTTCTTCTTCATCTATGTCCTAATTATGGCTGTCAAAGTTAATCATAGAAAACTAACGCATGAATCATGACATTACGTAGATTAATCACGTGCTCTTTTGGATTAGTCAGCGAGGCTTTACCTGAGCGCTCAGAAGCAGCGCTGATATCACGTGGTTAAATAAATACATGAAATCATCAAATCATCCTCACAAGCACGGAGCGGTGGAGAACGCTTCGGCAACAAACCAAAAGACGCTGCTGAGATCTCGTGTTGAAAGCTGTACGCTCCGTGAGGAAAATAAAGATTACATGTGAGCGCTAGAACAAAAAGTATATACTATATTGCAACACCAGGCCAACCCGAACAGCTCACATCTATTACCGTAAGAACCAGTTACACCAGCAAGCGGCAATGAAGGGCCTGGAACCTCACTAAACTAGTTTTGTCCTGTATGTGTTACTTGAAATATGTGACCTCACAGATCTAGTATGAAATAGACTTAAATTATAGCCAATAGGGCTTTTAAATAGGATAATTTATTTAGATTTGTGAAATAATTAAATTAAATTAAAACAAAAAGCAAAAATACCTCAAATTGAGAATGTTTTATGTCACGTTCAAAGGGGACATAATATGTTAAATCAACTTTTAACCTTTTTACAAGCGTTTCCTCATCATTAGTTTCCTCAAAGTTGTATTTTGATTGGTTCATGCGTGTTTAGTTAATCCTGGATTGTCCTACAACTGAAGCTCAAGTTTTCACCTACCCCCTATCCCCGCCCACTTCTCTGCACTTAGTTACGATTATTTAAAAAAGGAAGACTCAGAGTGATACATGTAGGGTTCTAAAATGTCACGTTTTGTTCTGCAGTTTTGAACAGGAAGTCAGTGAACCTGTTTCTATTACTAAGGCATTTGAGATCAATTTTGCGGTTTTCAAAGAACAAAATGTAAAATAATGATCTACTTATAGTATATATGTATAATACATGTTATAGTTCAATAGTAAGCACCTGAAGAACGCATAAAATGTCTCCTTTACATTACATTAGCTTCAGCACAGATTGACAGTCCTAATAGTGACGTGTGGTTTTTACTTTTGCAGTTTATTTGAGGATGAGGTGATGTCTTATGTGTCTCCTCATCCAATCCATCCTGGGTTTAACTTCTCACCACGCTGTTCCCCTGGCTCCTCCCCACAGAACTCTCCAGGTATGTACATTTTATGACAATTTAGGGAAAAAGGAAAACAAAACCTGCCTCTGACAGGTTGGACAACTCATTGAGCTAAAAAGCAGTTAAGATAAATATATTTAGAAGCAAACACTAAGCAAAAACTCATCTTATGTCAATTTTTTTTAATTTGACAAATAAAATGATATGAGAGCAATTTTATTTTGTTGAATTCATGTTTAGAGAGCCAAAAAAGTTGTTTCTTTGTGTAATTTATGCATAAACGTTTGACTGGAATGTCCCTTGTGTGATGTCGCTTCCTGTCATTTTCTGCTGATTTTTCAACGTTTTCTCCCAAAAATACATACGCGATTGGTGTAAAACTATTATTTAAATGTACAACAGGTATAAAAACACAAAATAAAGTCAAAATTGGAACTTAACTTAACTTGAGGGAGGGCCTGTCACGTAGAGAGTGTTAACGCAGTTGATCATGACATTCAGAAGAGGCTGAAAAGTCAAATGCCTGTGTACTTAATAAGAACGTTTATACAAAGAACTTGGCAGGAAGCATGGCTGTAATTGTGTATATGTATGTTTTATTATCTTTCTACAACAACTATGAACAATTAGTTGACATTTCTCCTTTCCCATTCTTTCATTCCCACTCTTCCTTGAAAGGTAACAAGAATTCATTACTAATTAGTTGTATATTAAATTTAGATTCCTGTTTTCGCTGTCTCCTTTTGTCTACACACAAATGCCAAGTGTATTTCATAAGTCGAAAACGTGAACTTCATTATTGTGTCTTCATTACTGTTTGGATTAGGTCCTCAGAGGGCCAGGGCGCCTGCGCCGTACCGAAGAGACTTTGAAGCCAAACTACGGAACTTCTACAGGAAGTTAGAAGCTAAAGGTTATGGACAGGGGCCGGGCAAGATCAAGTAAGTTCAACACGCATTCAAACAGCTCGACACCAAATCCTTTTTAACCACATTCAAATAATATCATGCACTTACTTCGTTTCTATGTAGATTACTTGTCAGGAGAGAGCACCTTTTGGAGGGAACGTTCAACCAGATCATGGCCTATTCTCGCAAAGAATTACAGCGGAGCAAGCTCTACGTCACCTTCCATGGAGAAGAAGGGTAAGTGCTTTTATATTTAGTGTGCTCAGTGTATGCCAATATAGTTTATTCTCCCGATGAAAAATATGTTAAATGTGTCCGCTAATGTCTTGAGTCAGAGTCAAGTACGGACGGCATAGTATAAAATGTTAGTGTTACGATTATTTTAAGAATGATTTTACAATAATTTACGATTCTTGACACTGTGACCAAACTGCATCACAATAGATCCACAAGTCTGTGACCAACTCTGAGAAATCAAAGCTTCTGAACGATAAAGTTAAATTAATGTGACAAAAACAGACAGATACTTTAAAAACACTTCACATCTGGGCTACATATTGACTTGAATTGACATTTCGATAGTCAAAGACCTGAATAATCATGATAATTGATTAACAGAACAATCTTGACATAGGTTCAAGTGAATAGAACTTAAAAACTGTAAACTATAGTACAGAAAAGAGCAGAAATATGACTTGACTGTGATTACACATATTTACTGTCCCATTTCTGCAGCATTTTGACAGTTAAGCAATTCTCAATATTCCAATTTTGCTTATCTTCAAAACAACAATTGGTCCTGGTTTAGTCCATTCATTTTCATTTGGTATTCTGATCATTAATTTAATTTAAAAGGTTCTTTTTCATACCTGACTGTTCCGACTGCTCACTCGTAGTCCTCTTCAGAGCGGTGACGTGCTGTTGCTTTCACTTGTCTTCTCACTGGTAGAGGCAGGACGACAGCGCCATCTGCAGTCCGACTTCTTGAAATACAGAAACGTGCCCACGGGACTGTAAACCGGGACGAGGGGGCCTTTTTACGCTCCCACACCTGGGATACTGTCCTGAAGAAGTCGGACTGCAGAGGGCGCTGTCGTCCTGCTAAGAAGACTGCGCCAAAACCTGTGTGAATCAGATTTCGAGACACGTCACAGCAACTTTACGTGACAATGAAGAAGACTGTGAGTGAGCGGTCCAAACTGTCGGATAAGAAAAACACACAAACTCTGGTCTGGTCCTGGTTTTTCTGTTTTTTTTGCGTCACACATTAGTTTAGCGGTCCACTACCTCTCCTCTGATCTGTGTGTGTGATGTCTTCTGCTCAGGTTGGATTACAGCGGTCCTTCCAGAGAGTTCTTCTTCCTATTGTCTCAGGAGTTGTTTAACCCTTACTACGGCCTGTTCGAATACTCGGCCAACGACACGTACACTGTGCAGATCAGCCCTATGTCGGCCTTCGTAGAGAACCATCTAGAATGGTACAGGCGCCGCAGTACCCACACGCAGTTCCATTTACCAGAGTTCACAGTTCACGTAATGTTTGTCAAACTCTCTGCAGGTTCCGGTTCTGCGGTCGAATCCTGGGCCTGGCGCTGATCCATCAGTACCTGCTGGATGCTTTCTTCACTCGACCGTTTTACAAGGCGCTTCTGAGACTGTGAGGGACTTTTTCAGTGTTCCTTTAGGGTCTATGTTTAGCTCTAACCTGGTTTTAAAATAGTGTAGGGAAAACAATTTCAATCAATTCAGTCCGGATTTCTGAGCAAACAAAACACTTCATGACTTCCTCTCTACTTAAGAATGTCCGTGTCATTGAGGCTAAGAACAATAGCTGCTTGCGTACAATGTCATCTTAAATTTAGATGCAAGTGAGTGCTCTGAAATGATGAGAGTGAGTCTGGAGAAGGTGTTTGGAGTTAGACCAATAGCACAGAACCAAAGAGCAAGGAGGAAATGCTTGACTATTAATAATACAATTTAAGAATAGCATCATTAAATATTGCACAATATATTAGGCCTGTCACGAAATAATTGAACAATAAGCCGTTCACTAAATAAGTGCCTGGACAATATCTTTTGGGTCAATATTTATGTTGTGTACATTTATTATTATTTTTGATTTTACGGTCAGATTTGAGCTGTTTAGGGTCGAATAAGTGACTTTGACATAATATAGATACAAAATAAGTACCGGTACTTAATTATTTAATTCTACTATTTATTTATTGCCGCTTGTGTTTTTAATTATATTATGCGTTTAATATTATTCATTCTGCTTTAGAGTTATTGTGACATCCACATAACGTAGTTCCCATTCAATTGTTTTTCGTTTAAAATTTTTTTTAGCAATATATCGCTCTTCAAAATGTGTTAGTGTAGTATATATATTTCCATCCAACTATCAAATTTCAAATTATACTACAGTAGATCCCAAATATGACTTGTGAATTAAACAGCTAAACTTTGATTCATTTATTTTTTGGATGCACCTTTTCATTCAAAATATGGAAAGATCTTGAAGAATTTTGAATAAAAACTAAAAGATTTGCCAAAATTTAATGTAACTGTAACTGTCATAATTGGATCAGGATATAGGACAACTTATATAAATGTTTAAATATTATTGCTTTAAGCCCTTATTACATAAAAATGCTATTATATTAATTCAATAAATTTGTGTAATAGTTAAAAAAGCTTTATCCAATTTGAATAAACATGAATCGTTACATTTCCACAGATGAGATAAGATGTCTGTTCTGAATTAAGCTTGAATATTTCACATTGTTTCCTGGTTGTATTCTATCAAACACGTGACCTGGCTCTGCATATTGATGTGTCACTCTGAATTGAGTTCTGCACAATATCCGTCTGGACAGGCTCTCACCAAAAGCAGTCGGGGAAAAGGTGTAACGCCGCGAATGTTCGAATCTGATTGGTCAAAGCGTCACAACAACAGGAACAAGCCGAGAAGTCAAACTGTTGTAAATCCAGTCAGAGAAAAGCACAGACTTCTTCCCTGTCGCCAAATACACAAAGTGCTTCTATGTGCAGATCTTTACAAAACAAAATGGTCCGTAAATCTGCTAAAAAAGGCCAAAGTACGTCTGTTGGCGTCTCCATGGTTGTTTAGGTTCGTACTTTTGGCTTCCGCCCAAACTACAATGCTGCGCAGACCCACAGTGGCCGGGCTCAAACCGAATAGTGTGAGTCTGACCAGATGGATTCTTAAGAGTTTTTGAAACAAATATCACGAGAAATCATCTGGCGTGAGCCAGGTTAACAAACTTGTGTAGATGAAACAAATGTAAACTGCAGGTATGCATGTCATTAGGAATGGTTGCCAAAATATAGCTTAATGTAGGATCATCAGGACCATGAATTGTGTGTTAAAGGTGAGATGTCTGTTCTCTGATGTCCCTGTGGTTGTTTTAGAGCCACAGACCTGTCTGATCTGGAGTACCTGGACGAGGAGTTCCACCAGTCTCTGCAGTGGGTCAAGGACAATGACATCACCAACATCCTGGAGCTGAACTTCACTGTCAATGAGGAAGTCTTTGGACAGGTCAGACACTCGGTTGAATATTTAACTTTTTCAAATGCCCTAAACCAGGAGTTCCCATGGTCAATGTCAGTGACATAAATGCATTCAATAACCAGTCCATCACACACAGGAGTTCAATCTACTGAAACAAGAGCGAGTACAGTTGTTTTTATAGCCACTCCCCCATGAGGACCTTAATAGCCAAATAGCGTATTGGGGTTCAAAACTATTACTATTGGCATAATAGTTTATCTAAACATGTGCATGTCCCGGCAGGTAACGGAGAGAGAGCTGAAGTCTGGAGGAGCAAACATCCAGGTGACGGAGAAGAACAAGAAGGACTACATCGAGAGAATGACCAAGTGGAGAGTGGAGAGAGGTGTGGTGCAGCAGACCGAGGCGCTCATCCGAGGCTTCTATGAGGTCAGGCGGCGCGCAGCTCTTTGTCACTGAAACTTAAAGCTCGATGAGCGGCTCTGAAGGCTGTCCGTCTCCCTCAGGTGGTGGACTCCAGGCTGGTGTCTGTGTTCGACGCGCGGGAGCTGGAGCTGGTGATCGCTGGGAGAGTGGAGATCGACCTTAACGACTGGAGGAATAACACTGAGTACAGAGGAGGTATGCACTGGAGAAGAGGACATTTGTCATGGAGTTTGACATGGAGTTGTCTTGATTTAAAGCAGTTTCCACTACTGTAACTTTGTCATATTTGTGTGTGTCAAAGTTGGGTAGAGTAGTCAAAGGTTGCTACTAAGTAAACAGTACTCAGTGAAAATATTTTCTGTATTTTTCTTTTGTATTAGTGAGTAACCAGACAGCAGTGATGGAAGTCATACTCTATTTTGTAACTTAAGTGAAAGTATAAATACAAGAGCAAAAACATATTCGCGTAAAAGTAAAAGTAGCGTATACAAAAATCTACATGAGTAAAAGTTTTTAACAGTTTTTCCAAATTTTTTCATAAAGAATTGTGCAGATTTTTTGGTGAACATTAAAGCATATGAAAAATTATTTACTTTTTAGTCCAGTTCATAAATGTAATGAAGTAGAAAGTAAAGATACCTGCTGTCGAATGTATATAAAGTAAAAATATTCCACTGTAAAAATGACTTCTGGAGCAAACAACAAATACCTTGAAACGAACTACTAACTACTTTTACTTTTGTTCTTACTTTCCACCACTACCAGACAAGCAAAATACGAATGACAAATGCAAAAAAGCTGGTATTTTTAAAGAATAAGAATGGTACAAATCTGGAAAAGTTAACAATATTTTGACTTACAGTACAAGAAAAGAGTGGTCAAGATTGGTCATTATGTCACAATTAAACTTTCACCTCTAAAGGACTCAAGAGTGGAAGAATAACCAGGCATTACCCAAATAAATACAATTACAGGGTGCAAAAATATTCTTGGAAGTACAAATTTAAATAGTTGGACTTAATTTGCTCTGTTAAAATAGCTGAAAGTTACAGAATAAACCTGCAGCTCAGTGTTAAAATCCCAGAAGGTATTACAGGTCAGCTCAGTCCCCACTTGTGTGTGCCCCTGACAGGTTATCATGACGGACACATCGTTATGCGCTGGTTCTGGGCTGCCGTGGAGAGATTCAACAACGAACAGCGACTGCGCCTCTTACAGTTTGTCACCGGGACGTCCAGCGTGCCCTACGAAGGCTTCGCTGCTCTCCGAGGCTCCAACGGCCTCAGGCGCTTCTGTATCGAGAAGTGGGGCAAAGTCACATCACTGCCCAGGTCTGACTCACACGTGCATGACTGTCGACATGTTTTCAAAAGCTTATACTTATACTCGTACTTAGTTTATCCCTAAAAGACACAAGCTGCCATTGAAAACCTCTTGATCATTTTCCTGTTGCTCGTCTTGTAGTGCGCACATAGGGCCTTTGAATATAGTTCATTCATTTTTCATTCATTGTCAATCGCAATGTTTATCTTAAAAATAGACACTGATTTTCAAAACTGCAGAACTGATTCTCTGCTGCTGGCGCACCTCTTCATAATGGCAGCAGGCAGCATGTTTTTTGTTGTTGTTTTTTTTATTGTTGATTAATGGTTATGTGACATTTTTTAACCCTACATGTATGACCAGGAGTCTGCATTTGCATATTTGAATTATTTTAAGTAGGTACAAAGCAGTAGGCGGGGATAGGGAGTAGGTGAAAACAGAAATGTTCTGAGGCCTCAAATACAGAATTACTTACAGAAAACAGCAATAAAATGGTCTGTATACAAGTCTAAAGCCTTATTTGGACAGGATTCATTTAAACTGGGAAATAAAAAAATATATATATAAAATGTTGTGTTTAGCAATGTCAGTAATTTTCTTATTTTTACTAACTTTATTCCGAAAATGGCAGGCTGCTAAACATAACCTTTTAATTCATTCATAAAATTTCTTCTATTTCTTTCTTTTTCTGTAGCGTGAAATGACCACGATCGATTGATTCACGATCGTATTTCTTATCAAACTGCCTGAGCGTTTCTTTTAATCCATTTACACTGATACAGAAGTTTTCCCGAAGAGCCTTCGTGCTGTTTGGTTCTCTGTCCTCTGTTGTCGGGACAACGGCTTGTACTTCTGGGTTATATTTGCCGTAGTTTGTTTTTGTGTTTTTTTCGATTATTGAATTGAAAAATGGTCCCAAATCGCAGACATGAGCATTTGCATGGGACTAGAATTACCTGAGGACTTCAGAGTTTGCTAAAATATAATAGGTGAAATTCGGGGGAATGTACAGGCATTTTTACAGACGTGAACGATTCGCACGGGACTAGAAATACAGACGACATATGGAATTATTACAATTTACCTGAGCTCCCTAGGTAGAGCTAACCCTGTCCGAATAAGACAATTTTACATAAAAGCGGTTTTCATAATGGCAGCAGGCAGTAAGAAGCTTTTTCAGTTCCTGGTACTTTTTTCAGCTCGTCCCAGTCATTTCTTCGCCATTCTCAAACTTAGACAAACATTTTTCATCCACAAGAGAAATTGCTTGGACACCATAGCTCAAAAAATCAAGCTTTAAGGAATTTTGTTTTATTGTTAATCTCATTGTTTGAGCTTTTTGTGCATCACAGTTTTGTGCACAGGTTTACAGTGCTCAAAAGGAGTAGGAAGAAGGAAAAGACTTTTGTCGTAACGCTACCTAAAGAAATATAAAGCCAGTTACACTCACTTTCAGCCACTGTCGCTGTGTGAATACGAACAAGGGATGGTTCCTCTGACTAAATAAGAACTGTGGTAGTATAAGGACTTAGTCTTCACACAAAACATTGTCTGAACTTCCATGACTTTAAGAGTGTGAAATATTAACGTGCAGCTGTGTGTCTCTCAGGGCACACACCTGTTTCAACCGGCTGGACCTGCCTCCGTACCCTTCATACTCCATGCTGTACGAGAAGCTGCTGACGGCTGTGGAGGAGACCAGCACCTTTGGCCTGGAGTGACCCACACTAGGACAACTTCACGTGTTAGTCACATGATGTCTGTGTAATCTCTCTGTGGAAGATCATCTACCGCTAAAGGAAATAGGTCACTAACACTGTCAAACATGAAATATAAGGACCACTTTGAAAAGACATTTGAAAACGAGATAAGTATCCACATTTTTTATATCGCTTTCAAAATATATACAAATCAACTGCACTCTCAAATACATTAAAACAAATAAGAGATGACGTTAATGTTTCTTATTGTGACAAAATTAACTGTACTTTAATATCCATCAATAAATATTTATTTTCATTCAGTAATAATATTTATGATGGTTTTATGAGTAAACAAACTCTACAGGACCACTTGATGGATGCAAGATTTTTTTATCTGCAATTTCTTAAAAAATATTTTTTTTCCAATTATTTATTTCTTTTTAATTTTTATTGTGTGGAAAATGTATTATTGGCAATCAGATCCACACGACTTTTTATAACAATGCGCAAGAAGCCCATTAATGGGCCCCATTAATTGCTCTATATACGTACAATACATGTAGATATAAAGTATTATTGTACTTAAATATATATGACTATTTAAATTCAATTCATTGCTTACAGTTTATTATGGCTTACAGTTTAATTAAGGCCATAAAACTGTTTTGGTCAGTTTAAAATACAATCCATACAGAGATTCATCTTGCAGGTCGAGAAACTCAACAATTGTCTCAAATATTTTCTAAATTAGATGCAGTATTTGTCAGGCCCTTGCTTAGTACAGAGCCCCTAACATGGCATGAGCAAAAAAAAGATAAAAAGAGTAAACTTTATGGAGGACTCTGACTGTCAAGTGAAAAGGAATAAACCTTTTAATTATTCATATCAAATTAAATAAACTTGACCAATCTGTGTCTCGTGATATGAGATAAGCATAAGCATTTTCTAATCAAATATAGCTTTTTGTAATCATGTTGATGTTGTAATTTGATGTTTTGATTCTGAACACGATTATCCAATCAGCAGAATGAGCCTCACATGAGTCCCTCATTTGGGTTGCAAGTTCCTACAACTAAATCCAGCTGGTGTGACCTTACCTAAGCCCAGCACCTGCAGCCCATCATGAACCAGTGCTAGTGCAGATGGTGAAACACTTAACTGCAGGTTATGGCTCGGTTTTATTAACCAGCAAGAATTTTACTCTTACACACTGTTCCTTTAATAGATAAAGTACCCGATGATTAGTGATTTTAATACAATGTACTAAATGAATTAGTAAATGCAGCTTTAAAACTGTTTTTAAAAAGCCGATTAAATACAGTATTAGTGAAAGATTGACTTGATGCGTTTAAAATATTTTTAATTAAAACCTTATGCAAACATTATTAGCTTCTGCAATTAGCTTCTCCAATTTGTTTTTTTTCTGTGGTCCTCCTGGCTTAAAGTGTGATATAATAAAAAACAAATGTTGTTAGAACAACTTGTAAACCAATCAGAGAGCTCCTTAATAGTTTGCTTTAGTTATTTGCTTAACTTTAGCCAGGAGGACCAGAGAGGCCATGGACAAGCTAATTGGAGAAGCTAATTGGAGAAGCTAATTGGAGAAGCTAATTGGAGAAGCTAATTAGAGAATCTAATTGGAGAAGGTAATTGCAGAAGAACAGTTTGCAAAATGTTTTCTTTAAGGATTTCCGAACGCTTTAAGTAAATCTTTTACTAATGTATTCAATTGAATTTTCAATTGTCTTTTAAAAACTCCTTTACTAAAACTTTATGATTCATAATTTATTAAGTTGTCTGAGTGAGATGTATTCAATTAATTATAAATAAAAATTCTCTAAGTAATGCACTTACTATTTAATTTCAAATACGGTATATATTTTTTCAAATAAAAAATACTTATTTATCTTTTAAATAATCTTGTAATGAGTGTTTTAATAAAAGTTGTTTTCCTTTTCATATGGTTGTCAGGGTCCTCCATAATATGGAATGGTGTAATTTATACATAGAGACTTAAAATCTTTATCAAAATGTTCTAACACTATGGAAATGTGTGGTCATCTCCCATTTTTTATTGTGTATGTTAATGTACAGTGTATAGAATTGTATTTGTGGAAACAAAGTGCAATACAAATATACACTTTAGTTCCACAATTCCACTATGTTTTTACATATGTGACTCGTACAATCAGCAGTAAGCCTGACGTCAGAGCAGCAAAAATATACACATTCAAGAAGACTGAACAAAAATAACTGGCATATACCATTATTGATGCTGTTATTTATTTATTTATTTATTTGTTTATTTATGACTACTTAAATAAGATCCTTATATTTTTTTTATTTTGTTTATTAACAGTTTAACAGGGCTTCAACTATGGGAACTGTTACGCATGTCTTCCACTTGCTATTTTCTACAATGCTATGATTTCATAAATGTTTTATTTCCCCCTCAACTCAGCAGTATGTGATTCTAGTCCGGGGCAAAACACTGTATAACATGCAATAAAGTATGTTTTGTTTTTTTGCATCAACCTTCAAAATGGACAGAATGGAGTTCAAAGTGCACATTTTAGAGACATCCAGGAGAGAAGTTTGAAATATGAAATGCTAAACAAATACAAGAATTACATGCATTTCAGAACATGTTTGTCGAGGTCTGAACAACAAGATTTGCAAGTTTTATACAGAATAAAACTCGATGGAGACATTATGTTGTTTGCACAGGACATTGTATTGCTTATGTAATTTCTGCTTCTGTTGTCCCTATAACACACAACCCTGTCTAGAATTTAAAAAAATCCTTTCATAAATAAATTATAAAATCAAATTATATATTTACAATTGCACTCGACAACGCTGAAAAGGTTTATTGTTTTGTCCCCACTTTTGTTTATGTATATTTTGTTATCTTCAATAATTTTTTTTCTTTTCTATCCTTTTTGTATTTGGATTTCATTTTTTTATTTTTCCTTTCTTTTATTTTTTCGCCCATAGTTTATAGTTTCTCTCAATGCACAGAAAAAGCAGGATTATTTTCAGCAGTATTCTACTCTGCTCTAATCCATATGAATCATTTTGTACGGCTGCGCTGTGGAGGCCTTATGTACCACCAGGCTGTGCATATTTTCTACTCTTTTCTAATTCTTTCTACTGTAGTTACATTTGTTGCCTTCACTGCAAGCCTTGTTCATGTGTATCTGTTATCTATGTTATTTTTTTATTTTATTTTTTGGTTTTAAGTTTGTTTATGTTGAAATCACAGTAATCATAATGCCATTTTAGAGTTGCATGTGTTAGGAATGTCATGTGTGGGATAAGTCAAATGGCATTAATATTGTTTACTGCATTTGTCACTCAACGCTGTCAATAAATAAAACTCTAAACAAAACAAGTTAAGCAATTTTTCTTTAAAATATCTGAAAGTAGTAGAATCAACATTACAACTGGTACATACACAATACATATTGTGTGGACCTGGTTTCCAACAATAAAAACAAGTGACTAAAAGGCCACAGCGTCATGCGTTATAATAGTAGTAGGTTTTTATTGTCTTTACCTTCCTTTCACTTTTGATCATTCTGAAATACTTGTTTTACTTAACATGAATATCGATTGGTAGTTCAACATTTCTGAAGGTCTATTACTGCTCCCACCCGACCTGACCCTGAAGACCCACTTAAAGCAACATTACTGGACATTATCTTAAACACAGTGAGTTCCACAGTGAAGGAGAGATCTGACCCCCTCAGACGGACCGGCGCTTCAATTTGCAGCTAGACTATGGAGCGGGAACCACTCAGAAGGAGAACCAGTTCTTCAAGGCAGATGAAGAACCGTTTTTTTTTTATTTTATTTGATGTTTTATTGGCATGTTATTTGTATATCGTGTGTGTGTTTATTTGTTTATTTTGTATTTTTACAGGGTACCCACGAAAAAGAGAGTTTTTCTCATTGCGTTTTCCCTGTATAAATGAATGATAAATAAATTAAAATCCAGCTCACGACAATTGGATACATGTCGTTCCTTATTCTCATTCCCATTCCACACTGTCCTGTCGAACAAACAAACAAATCCTTAAAAATCTATATTGTTGTTTAAAGTGAACACAATATAAACCAGTTATTTACATTTTAGTGTATTACTAAATACCAGAAAATTACCAAAAAAACCAACATTATGTCACTTTCAATACGCCCATGACCTACGTACGTCTGTCCAGGGGCGGGGCCGTGTGCGTGTACGTCTTGCGTCACAGCCCGATGCAGCTTTGTTCGCTCTTTCAGGAACAGAACAGGCCCCCCGTCTCCTCCGCCCGACTCCGGCCGACTCTGTTGTCTCTGCGCGCGGATGGAGGACCGAGTAGAGCCCGCCGAGGCTCAGGCCAAATGAGCGCCTCCACGTAGCGGCCTCTGGAGCGTCTTTTCTCCGTCCGTGTTCTTGTCCTGACCCAAACATGCCGAGCCCACTGGTGCCGCTGCAGCCGCTGGCCCTCATATTCGGGCTGTTTCTAGAGGTGAGCGGATCCTTTTTTTTTGTTTAGGGCACGTCCTTTTCTTTTGTCAGTGTCAGTGTCTTCACAAGTTTATAACGCATTGTACTTGTAGCCCTGCTTGTTCCAGTATAAAGTGATGCTGCATGTATCCTTCCCCACAGCTGTGCTCACATTTCTGGTGTGGTTCAGCTGCAGGCGGGTGACGCGTGCACTCTTTCTGGGTTACAGGGCCAGTAGAACGAGGCTACTTTCTCACATAGCTATTTATTTTTGTGCAAACACATATACCACTTTTCATCTAACACCTGCTCGTACTCCCCCCACCCAAACTTTTTTTTTTTTTTTTTTTACATGTAATATTTGCTTGGCTGTTCTCAGTGGTTGTAATAGTGGTGATGACTCTTTGTTGCAGGTGATTGAAGCTAAGAAGTACTGTTGGTACTTTGAAGGAGGATATCCCATCTACTTCATGTGAGTAGGCCTCTAACAATAGGTCTACATTTCACTCAGATTTTAAAATGAAGCACAGACAATCAGTGTTTGGAAGTAACTATTTACATAAAATACACTCAGAATGCACATTTATTTAAATATATAGCTGTTTTAATCATATTTAGTCAAATGTTTTACACTGCAGTATAATGCAACTCAAAGTGAAAGTAATCCAAGTTTTTAGAATTGGATGTAAAAATGTTTTTAAAGGAGACATATTATGCTTTTTTTTTTTCTAGGTACTTGAACTTTGGAATTTAATTTAATTCCTAATTTTACATTTTATTCATCGTAAATTGCAATATTGATCTAAGACAGCTGAGTAATAGAAACTGGTTCATTGACTTCCTGTTCAAAACATCAGAACTCACAAGCCCCGCCTCTTCATAGTGACATTTCATCGTAACAAGCAGCACATTGTCATTTTCATCTTTTTATTTTTGAAAAGTGGCTACATGACACTTTAGTATAAGTCACTAGGAGTCTTGATTTAAAAAAAAAAAAATTACAAAAATCTAAACTTAGTACAGAGGATGTGGGTGGGGATAGGGAGTCGGGGAAAACAGGATTTTTCTGAGCCTCAGTTACAAAACAATACAGAATTAATCAAACATGCATGACTCAATCAAAATACAACTTTGAGTAAACCTATGATGAGGGAACAAGGTTAAAAGCTCAAGTTAATTTAGCATAACATATCCCCTTTTAAAGTATTCTTCCCAACACTGCAGATATTATTTATTTGCTCATTCTCAACCGTGTAATAGCCTTGAACTCTCATGACGGGATTCACACACACTTCTGCAATATACAGTATGACCCCAAAATGAGTCCACTGCCCCCTAAGCCTAGCCTGTGCTGTGAGTTGCAGATGCCGCTCTTATGAAGACTGCTGTGGTACTCGCTGCTGTGTGCGGGCCCTGTCCATTCAGAGGCTCTGGTACTTCTGGTGAGACTGCTCCCCACTTCTAAGTATTGTTTGTCTCTTTAGGATTTTATATTTTCTTCGGTAATGAACTAGGAAACGGCACAGTGCAGAGAAGTTGGATATTTCCGATGAACAGTTGATTGCATTTCCCTGTCAGCAGATGCATAGGTTCACCCAAGCAGAGACGGTGCATTAGTGAGTGATGTGTGTGTGTGTGTGTGTGTGTGTGCACACGTGTGCAGGCTGTTGCTGATGATGGCCGTGCTGTTCTGCTGTGGAGCGGGCTTCTTCATCCGCAGGAGGATGTACCCGTCTCCTCTGAGGGACGAGCCCGCCTTCAACGTGTCCTTCACCAGACATCCGGTCAACTCTCCAGGTACCGCAACACTGTTATGTCTCCAGTGCACAGTGGTGGGAAAATTACAGACACAGGAGAAATAATACTCCAATGAGAAAATAAAGAACAAATTTCACTAAAATGCAGTGAACATGATTCTGTTAAAGATTGTAATAAAACTAATTCCCCCCCAATTTAATTAAGTTTATAATTATACTTGCTGGTTGGACACAAGTAGGAGAAGCTCTTTGAGTTACTAGTCTGTAAAAATTAAAATTAAATATTGGCGTGAATATTGTATCGGCCTATACTGAAAAATGGCCCGATATATCGCCTATTCCTGGTCTAGAAGCCTTCAACCTTTTTATTGGGAAAAAGTTAATTCAAAATATCAAAATAGAAATAATTGTTTCACTAATTGACTAAATAAAAAACAATCGCTGACCTTTGCCCTGTCTGTATTGACCATGCATAAATGAAACACATTACCAACCTTGGAAATGACCCAAACTGTGTTTTTGGACTGCCCTGTTGCTTAGAAATATTGGACTGTGATCAACAAACAGAGATTTGACATTGCCATCGCACTTGATTTGAGAACTATGTACTTAGGCCTAAATATCTCCTGCCATGGACACAGTCAATGGATACTTTTGAAGCATAGTCTTGGTGGCAGGGAAAAAGGCCATCACAAAAAAATGGATGACACAAACTGCACCTACAATATAGGAATAAACTGACATCATTATGGACATACGGTAATTGGAAAAAATCCCATTCTCACTTAATTTGGAAATGGACAAATTTGACAGACTTTGGACCAGGTGAGACTCTTATTTTCATTTGAACGTGCCATGATTTTTGTTTGTTGAAATGATCCTCTTGTCCACAGTGTCCCAACAGCCGGGCTCGGTCCACGCCTACAGAGTGAATGGGGTGCCTGAACCTGTGGTGTATCCCGTCACCTACCCGCCGCCCCCGTCCTACTGCAACCACCCCCCGCCCTCCTATGAACAAATATTCCAAAACAGCGACAAGACGTAACTCCAGGCACGGCCTTTTGGACTGATGGGCTGACTGTCCACAGACCAGAGAAATCAAGGTGGAACTGATTCTTTTCTGTATGTTTCAATGGCTCTGGAGCACCAACAGCACAGCATGACACTGCAATGATTTCAACTAACGTCCCTGTTTTTTATGAGGGTGGACTTCGAAATCATATCTTGATCTGAGCACAACGTTTTAATGGTTTAGATTTGCTGTTCTATCATCCTATTCAAACAATTGACTAAAATGACGTGAGCACGTCACACTTTGTCTTTCCTTTTTTCTTTTATGCACTGTTAAAAGAGCTTGACTAGGACAGGCCAATAAGGAATAATAATAATAATAATAATAATAACAATAATAATAATAATAATAGGTCAGTAAATCATAGGAAGACTTAACATGGACTCAAGATTATTGTACAAAAATTGAGTAACATTGCTGAAACGAACACCACAGAGATTTGATAAGAACTCGGCTAGTCACTTGATTACACCAGGGGTCTGCAACCTGTAATAGCACAAGGCCCGTTTCAAGGCAAATGAAAGTAAGAGTCTGAAGTATTATTTCAATACAAACGAGGAGACAAACCAATTTATAGAATGAGTGGAGCGATTTATTTTCCGCTATTAATCAATTGTAAAGTCAACTTTGTAGATGTAGTGCAGGTGTGGGGGGTCTGGGGGTCCCTCCCCTGGAAACCTTCGAGCACAGTATGTTATTTCCTGCATTTTTATGCATTTTATAAGTGGTATTTATACTCAGCAACTGATCAAATTATCTTTATTCTTTAGCTTCCTTTGTAACTTGAACAGTGGATTTGCACAGACTAAAGTCCCATGGTAAAAAAATGAAAATACAAACATTTGAACTACTTTAGAAATTGGACACTGTTTTACTGTTTTGTTGTTAGAGGGCTTTCGGGTACTACAAACACTGTAGATTATTTTTTCTTAAACTTTTAAAATGTATTTTTTAATAAGGGCCAAGAGCCACAACAAAGGCTTTAAAGAGTGGCTCTCGAGACAGTAGTTGTAGATCTCTGGACTAGACTAAAATCCAAAGGACAAAGTGATCTTCAAAAAGCACAGTTCTGCTAGATTTACTCAAAGATGTTCCAGTGAAGTTTTCACATGCTTTGTAAGTTTGTAGAGAAAACTACTGTATAAATGTCGAACACATCTATTTACAAGTTCAATTCTGTAATAGTTCCGAACTGTTCCAATTATATATATATAATCAATTACTGATTTCTTAACTTTTTGAATATGAATACTGCAATATAACAATTGGCAAACATGAGGACGACTGGAGTTCCTCTTATTCATCATCAATTTTATGCTGAACAACTTTAAATCTTTTGATCATCTTTGCACCTCAAATTTATTCTGTACCTGGAAGTTTTTGTTGCTTGCTGAGAGAATTTTCTTTCTGAGAGACCTACACCTCATCATTTTACAAATAGTACTCCTATACGTCTTGAAAGTGCACACCTTTGGCCGGACCTGTTCTACGCTTAAACTACCATAAACTACCTACAATTTGGTACCTTCAGAAAGTGTTCCTGCAAATACCAGACTCAATTCAGAAGAGCATCCCACCAAAAAAGGATCAATGACACTTTGCTAAATTCTTTATCCGCGCACAAGTCTGTAATTTTTTTCCATTGAAGATTTGTGGACTACTTGTATCTTGTGGAGTCGCTGGATAGCAGGGTTCACGTTTGCATGTTGTGTTCTTTGTGCGGACCATGGGGAAATATGAAGGAAACTTGTTCAACCTGCAGTACCACCTAGCCTTCGAACAAATTCAATAAAAACTGCGTCACACAACTTTAAAGTAGCATAGTCAATTCTGTTCAAAATGAGAATTTGTCTACGGTTAAGAGTAGATTTGACTGGTTTATATTTATTGGCACGACTTGTTCCCAAATGTTTCTGATTTGTTTCAATACTGCTTCTAATTTCAATTTTTTTATGCTGATTGAGTGACAACATTGTGCTAACCCCTTTAGATTTCTTTCTCTCTGAAGATTTTGATTTTAAATTTCACAAACTTGACCCCCTGTTACCAGGTGAACGTGTTCAAATCACATATGCGGTAACTTTCACCGATGACAATTGTAATGCTGATTTATTCTTGACACTTACACTAACACTTAACAACTTTTCCTTATGGAGGGGTGATTAGATATTTGTGGATGTGGTCCACGATGACACAGATGTACTATTTCCGGAACTTGGTGTCCAGGGTTATTCAGTTCTTCTGTTGGCCCTTGCCTGTCTGAAGAAGAAAATTATTTGTGAAGAATAACCGAAATCCAGACTTGAGAAGTTTCAATGCAAAACGAGTCTTTATTGGCGAGATGACAAACACCAACGACTCGGGGCAATTTTCTGCAGGAAAAAGCTGTAGCTCAAACCAAAACACGTCTTTATATTTGGTCTTGATTCATGAATATAGACTCAAGACCTCCCACTCGTAACATTCTTTGTCCTATAGCCGCTTTACATTTGGCATGCTTACATTGTACCAACCTACAACTTTATTATTATTCCGGATCTCCCCCCTGCTAAGATCCACCTCTTAGTGAGCTCATCTCCTCAGCTGCATAAACTCCTTGACCTTTTCCGTGACTGTTATTTCACCCCATTCCACTTGCTTTGCGCTTCCGAGAGACTTTATCTCTACTTCCAACTTTTGGTGGAGGCCCCAAGTGGCATCTTACTGTGGTTTTCAAACTTCAAGATATAAAGACTTGCTATTCTGCATTGATTTTTCTGTTAGATTGTAAAATAAGGAGTAAAAGAAACTATAAACCAAAAAATAAACACATAGGCCTTTGCTCTAAAGTTTCAGCATGAACTATAATGCAAAATAACCCTTGATGTTACACTCTTATTATAATGCTTCATACATTTGAGGCTTTTGGAAATGCTACATCAGCAACTACTCTTATGGGAGTTTGGTCCAAATAATCCCCGAGGTATTTTGTCTCAATTACAATATTTACACTTTCATTAGGTTTGTTTTGGGAACAGTACGTACCAACTGTGTTTTTAATTCAAGTTAAGTGTTAGAAAAGGGGATTGGAGCCAGTTACTGATTTTATCCATTGCATAAGTAAATTTGATGGCCACTTGCTGCATATCATATCCATAGATAACAGCATTATCCGTGTAAATGATATCTACACACATGCAGGAGGTAATTGATGTAAATGCTGAAGAACAAAGGTCCCAAAATGTACCCTTGTGGCACCGTATTGTGCAGGGCTTCAAAGGGGACTTTGCATTATTGGTTCCCTGCTTCTGATCTAAAATATGGTTTTAGTCATCGCAATACTTGAATTGAGAGATTGTATTGCGAGAGCTTGGACAGGACGCAGAGGTTAACGGTGTTGAAAGCCTTTCATAAGTGACAATTGCAGTGACCCCACAACTAATAACAGAACAAACGTTGCTTAGATTTAAAGTGCATATGACAGGTTTTTATTATTATTTTCTTAGTTTTGTGGGATAGTCCCTGTAGTAAATATTTATCGGTGTAGTTGCAGTTTGGAGGAAAAAAAAAGTTTGAAAAATAAATATTGAGAACTACAAGAATTCAGTGTTGAGTTTTTAAACAGAATACCTCTACTTACATGTGTCCAACAAGCGACATTCCATCACAAACGCAATTTTCTTAGTTTAAACATTTTTGGTGGAATATAAAATATAATCATGTTCACTATGTTTTTGTGAAATGTGTAGTCTAAGCTGTCAAATGCACTTTAAGTAACAATACTTATGTGCAATAAAATGCTTTCTGTCGTTGAAAAGAAGAAAAAACTCGGGAAGCTATGCTTACAAACACCAGTTTATTACTTGGCACTTGGAGAACTGTTAAAGGTATTGTGAAATAGAAACAAGTACACAGGCATTTATTCTTGGGCTGCATGAACATAGAAGCATAGTTACAGAGAGGAGGCAGAAGGCAGGGCTGGCCAATCAGATGCATGCACTCACATTCAGGAGGTCTGTGTGCATTCACGGGCTGTCGGCACCGCCACACAACACACGGATACATAACAGAGACCAGACACTGCAGGAGGTACAACACATACAAGTACAGTCTTACTGTATACTCCAACAGAAACGTATTATGAAGTCAAAAAGAAAGAGATTTGAATCATTAGGATGCACACAAATATGATCACTTTAACAGTTTAAGTATTAAACATTTTTTATATTCTGACGTCTCCATTCAGTTTGTCTTTTTTTTTTATATGTAAAAGACCTTTCCAACCAGCCACATACAGTGATTAGAGAAGGTAATGGGGAAGGATAATCTAGGCACTGTGGCTGAGTGGTAAGCATTTGTTCCCTACTGTGAGCTGGTTCAACTCCAGATGGGTGGGTGAGACTCTTCTATATGGAGTTTACATGTTCTTCCAGTGTCTTCTACATGTGCAGTGTGTCCGGGGGCATTGAAAGGAGGGAAAATGCAGAGGACAAACGTGTAACCTGTACTTGAACCCTCTCTATACCACAGTCATCATAAAAAAGATATTTAGTGAAAGAATACACAACTCTGATTAACAAAAATATATATATATATTGGCTGGCCAGGCTAAATATTTAATGGCCAACATGAAAAGAAAAATACATAAATCAAGTTCAGAAGTCGTTTCCAAACCTACTTTTGAGTTATATGCATTAACAGGCACATGGAGCATAATGCATTTAGATCAAATTCGAAACGTGAAGCCAAGCAGAACAAGAGGAGCATCCATAATGAACTGTGCACGCGATTGGAAGTTTCCTGTTCAAACAGATGTGTCGCTGCCTGACCAGCCAGTTCCTCCTACATTCTGTTCAAATGCAAAAGGGTCTGGAATCGGACAATAAAGGGTGTCAAAAAACTTGCCTAACTTGGGACGGTCCAATCACAGTAGCTAATTTGTAGCATGTGTCTCTCAAATGCGGAAGACTCGAATATCCTCGGAACATTCAGAACAAAAAACTTAAAACATATTTTACCACAGATTTGCAGAGTTTAGTGTTTCCGCTCAGTTTCTCAGCCCTGTGTGTTATATTTGTTCCGCTTTTTTACTTGTTTAGACACGGCTGTCAATCACACCCATTTGAAATCGGAGAGAGAGGATATGATCCCAGAGCAAAAAACAAAGACAATCTTTGTCAAAGCGTGTGATCTTGGCTGGTCAGGCAAAATGTGCCGTGGTGAGAGAAGCAGAGCTGAAGTACAGAGAGACGACAGTTACACGGAGCATGCACAGCCTTAGTGCAGCCAGTACAGAAAACACACACACAAACACAGTCCACGTCTATTTCAGCGTCCTCCAGGTACAAGGGTCAAGAGCAACAGGACACAACACAGAAGCTCTTGAGAGTCTGGACCAATGCCTCAAGTCAGTATCAGAGTTCAAAGGCTGGAAAACATGACGCCTCAGGGTTTTCCATCTCAGACAAGTAGTGGATGGTTCCAGCCATTCCTGAAAGCGAATTGAATTTGATTACGTGTTATTGTTTGTATGTGGCACAGTGGAGGCCTGGCTCTCAGAGAATAAATGTCCAGGTGGATTTATTGTAAAAGAAAATTAAGCTTCATAATGTTCGTTCTGAATATTGTGTTTTTCGGTCTAACCCAGAGACCAAGCAGATTAGTGGGGTCAGTGGGCAAGCGCTCTACTTCCTGAGCTACTCGTGGGTTTATTTTTTAAAGCTTGAGGTTTAAGATAACACAGATCGCACATATTGTAAATGAATGACCCACTCTACACTTGAGAAAACCCAAATGCTATATCAAACCTGAGTTAACAAGTTCATCCTAATACACTGTGATGAAAAGGTGCGTGCACTTTTTGCGCCCACATATGTAGAATAATTGTAGTTGTTTTTTTCAGTGCAACAAACCACATGTTTATTTAGAAGCTTATATTTTACTTCTGCTGCAGTACAGTGCTCAAGAGTCAGGAGAGGCTCCACGTACCTTCAAACAGAGAGTAGGGTCTGTCTGGGATCCGGCAGCCATGGGTGCCATAGTCCAAACACCACTCTGCAAACTGCACACAGACACGAGTCTTTGCCTTACACTCAGGACAACTCAGGACACACAGGACACAGACTGACAGGGGTGGTCAGACTAACCTTACAGGCCCGGTACAGGTACTTCTGCTCCTGAGTAACTTTGTACATGGAGAGGAAGGCGTAGCCATTGCCCGCAGTGCCGTGGCAGATGCCATAGCCTTTTCGAAGCAGGCCGCGCTGCCAGATGACTTCAGCACAGTCTGAGGCCTCTTTCAGGTACTTCTCTTCTTTAAACTCCTGTATGTCAGTGACAAACAACATGCTCATACTAATCTTAAATTACATTTATTGCAGCCAAGATAAGCATGATGTAGCATTAGACATAGCAACAGTCGTCAGTGATAGTGGCACAGCAGTAGCAGCACCACCACAGCATGCCTGTACAAGAGGGTCTCACCTTGTGGGCCATCAGGAGCATGTGTATGACCCCAGGGGCCCCGTGGCACCAGTGCACCAGGCGGTCAGTCTCATTGCTTAGCGACGAGGGGAAGTTGCCCGAGCGAAACCTTTTGTGGCGGATGTAGTCAATGCTGGGCCGGATCAGTTCTGCCATCATGTCAGGGTGGACTTTGGCGCTGGGCTGTGGCACACAAATACACAGGTTTTCTTGAATCTCATGTCAAGTGCTGGAAAGTGACACTAATAGGTTGCTCAAGAGCTGTAGTGCATTCTAAATACTGAAGAGGGAAGGACATATATTCACCTGCAGGAGCATGTAGAAGATACCGGCCAGGCCATGAGCCGCACCCACATACTGCTTTTTGTGCCATTCATACAGCAGAGGACAGCGCTCAGACTTCTTTTGCTCCACTGACAAGCTCTTCCCAGACTCCACAATGGTTGTGACCACCTGTAAAGTACAACTACTAAGTCATGCTGCAACACTACTTAAGTAACTCAAGCAACAAAAGAAATCCCCAAAGCTCAAAGTTAAAATAAACATTTGGGGGCCAATGTGCACAGTCATTGATTTAATATATTCTTTTACCCAAACTATAACAAAAAGACTGTGCATCCATTACTTTTCATCAAAGTGCAGTACAGTACATGCACTAAACTGCATTCAAACAGGGCCTCGTGCATAAAGACATCACCAGCTACTCAAACAGCTCAGTATAAGCAAATAAATAAATGTCAAAAAAATTGCCCATATTGGCCATATTTGGAGTATCCATCTTCTGCTGAAGTGTGTGTATGCTTCAGTTACCTGTGAGAGTGTGGCCTCATCCACAGCTTCAGCTCCGATCTCTCTGCTCACGTAGAGCAGAGCAAAGAGGTATCCAGAGCGCCCATAGAGGATCTCATCAGGCATGTCTCCATCAGGGCCCAGCACAGAGGCCTGCAGCTGCAGCAGGCTGCACAAGCACACAACAAACACTAGTACAAGTGTTGTACCATATTTAATTAAAAACATAATGTAACAGAGTTGGCCTGTGCAGTGTAACACTGCAGGCACACATGAGCTGTGCAGTGTATCAATACCAATAACGCATGAGCCGAGCAGAATTGTCAGAGGGACTCACCGGGACAGGCAGTCTTTGCTCTCAGCGCTGTTTCCCAGTTTGTGGTGCACCACGGCCCCGACCGCCAGAGGCCCGGCATCTCCACACAGGAAGGTCACTCTTCGCCCGTTAAGGATCCTCATACTCCTCTTCACATAGTCCAGGGCCCTCTGTAGGTAGGAAGCCTCACCTGACACTCTATGCAGTTGCAGATACAATAGGGCAATACCTACACAAAATGAAAAATGTGAGTAATTCCTTCATAGACGCTCTGAACAAACCACTGACTTTAGGTAGCACCTGTCCATCCAGTGTAAGCTGAGAAGTCATGAGGGTCTGCTGTCTTCAGGCCCTCCTCCATCTGCTGCAAAAGGTCCTTTATTTTAGTCTGCACTCTCCTTTGGAATGATGCACTTACCTACAGGTCCAAAATACAAAACCATGTTAAACCAAATCCTAACATCCCAGACATTATTGAACATAGCATACATACATACAGCATAACATTTCTGGAGAAAGTATTTAAACAATGAACAAAGTCTGTTTAAATAATCAGAAAACCACCTAAAACCTATTTATCCACTGTATGTGAGCAGGCATTGATAAAAAAAAATAACTGTTTTGGCTCAACTTGTCCGAGATTCAGAGTTGGTTAAAAGCTTATGGGGAAATTGGACAAATTCATTAAATATATCCAGTTTACTTCACTGGCTTAAAATGGGAGTATTTTATACATTAATGCAGCTGCAGAGCTACTAACAATTGTATTACAATTGCATTTCTGTAAGAGTTGGCAAAGTGACAAAGCACAAGCTGATCAATATTTAACCACGGCCTGTCAAACATGTTTTGAAGCTGTACGTCAAGCTAAAGTTAGCTAACGCTAACTGCATCCTCTGCTACAGAATAAACCCAATCGATCTCGGTACAGTTACCTTTCCCTCATCAATGGGCTCCTGAGGGCCCGCGTCTGCCTCTGAAGGCGAGCTGGCCGTGCCCTGCACCCAGTCTGGGTACGGGTTTGGGAAAGAGCGCTCCTCCATCTCTGCGTCTGAGGACAACAGCTTCAGGCGCTTGGACATGTTTTCTCCCATCACAACGGCAGCTGCGGGGGGACAAAACACCGGCTCCCTCCCGCGCACTGCAGGAGGACCGGAGATTACAAACACGGCTGTATGTTGTATTTAAAATGACAAAATAAATGGAGTCGAGGAGGACCAATAGCCTTATGGTAACATTTGGACCGCACTGACCGGTGTGTCGAACACAAGCTGCCTACAGGTGGCGTTATATTGAGACGCACAAACCTGGTCTTGTATCGGCTCCTTGCGGTGGAGAGCGGCTCTATGTGCAGCAGCAGGTGGGCCGGGGGTTTGTGTTCTGCGGCAGTGGCAGACACAGACCCCGCAGTGCTCCGGTGGTGAGTGCCGATGTCCCCCTGGTCAGAGTTGGCATCGGTGCGCTTTGAGACCGCTCATCGGTGTCTCCATCCTTTCACCAGTGTCTTTCTCTAGATGCTCGGCAGCTCCACAGCCCACGTCCCGGCCTCCTCCTCTTCTCTAGCCCAGTTCAGTGGCACTGACAGATGGTACTGACTGGTGCGCCTGCTCACATTCAGCACTGGTCACTTTCACCGGTCACACTCATACACTGTGGACAGGAAGGGCATTACTGTACGGTAGAATCACCGAACTGCTTTGTAACGGCTTAGAACTTGAAATCGAAATAAAAAGTTAATGCAAATGGGATTGTTTTGTTTGAGAGAGGAGCAGAAGGTAATGAAAGGATGCGCTGTGCCAGAAGAGCCAACAGGGGGCGACGAGGAGCCCTGGGAGAGGAGCAGAGCTGAGGGCCAGTCAGTAATTGTGAGGGTCGGAGCGCATTTAATAACTTTTTAAAGAAATTGTACTTATTGAAGTAACTTTCTCACAGTATTCCTACTCTGGTTCCTCTTCCCACTGTGAGTAAGAAACCAAATAAATCATTTCATATTATCATAACATAAAGCGTTTGTGTTTCTTGTACCGGTCCTTCAGATTTAGTTGTTTCTCATTTTGTGTCGATTTCTTTGAAAATACTAGATTTTTTGTATTATTTAATGTTTTGTCCTAAACTTCAAATTATAAATCAGATGTTACGGCCAGACAGTTTCTCTTAAAATTACTCTTACTTGAGTTTTAGTTTCCTGGAGGACTTTTTTACTCTTACTTGAGTATTTTCTTGGACCTTCTACTTGAGTATTATTATACTTGAGTACAATTTAAAATATACCACAGGGTATGGGGGATTTAAGAGGAGGGGACAGTGTTACACACTGTACTCAAAGTTATTCTTGCGTGTAAAGCGTAATCCTGTATTGTCCTGCATTTGAAGTTCGAGTGCTCAGAAAATTTCGGCTTTCTCCTATTCCCTATCCCCACCTATCCCTTCCCTGTACTTAGTTGTGATTATTTGATAAATTAATATTCCTACTATTGGGTTCTAAAATGTCCCATACCCACTTTTGTTTATCAGTTCTGCAGTCAATGGACCTGTTTCTGTTACTAAGCCTTCAATCAATATTGCTGGTTGTTTGAAATGACCAATATTGACTTATGTTATAGTTCAATACAAAGTGTACCAAAAAAAGTTATAGTATGTCTCTTTAAACTTGTGAATAAGGAATCCCATTTATTAATTCATTTTGAGTTATGGCTGTGATTTTTAGCAGGGTGTAATAACCCTATCAGACCATGGCGGGGCAGTAAAGCGTTACCAAGACGTTTCTGCGCATGCGCCTTCGCGTTCGTGTCACAACAACAATGGCGGCGTCCATGGCAGTGCGCTGGTTCAATGTGAGTGACAGAAAATGTCGTGTAAAATGTCTTCAGACGCTCGAAGCCTTGTTCTGTTCCCGAGCTGGAGTAGGCGTCACGCGGGCCGAGGACGCACTCAATGACGAGGGAGGTGCGTAAAGTGCCGCAGTGCTGCTTTATGCTGCAGTGTCAGGAGGCTGCTCACTGGGCATTTATTCATTCCTGATTAACTTGTGACAGAGTCTGACAAAGGCTACAATCCAATCAAATATATAACTATGTCTGAGGTGTTAAGCTACTGATTGTTTGGACCTTTTTACCGACAAAAAAGTATATCCAGTCTAATGTATTTTGGGTCCTGTGTCATATTTGACTGATTTTACACAATTATTTCACCTGAGTACTGTATTTTAAACCTGAATCACCCAACCTTTCCCCTATAATTGTTTTTTTCCTCTCAATAAAGTCTAAAGTATGAGCAGAATTTAAGAGAATTAAATCAGATCATCATCATTATCATCATCATCTATGATGTACCCTTTAAAAAAGAAAAACTTTATAATTTAAGATAAGATCCCTTATTTGTCCCACAATGGGGACATTCTAGTGTTGCAACAAAGATTAGGTACGGAAACAGATTAGGCACAGAAGTATAATAATAAAAACAGATAACTTAGAAAAAAGAAAATTCTTATAATCTTAATCTTATAACACTTATTTACAGCTGTCATATGGACAGAAAATATTGCACAGGGATGATTGACATTGACATTTCTAGAATGGAGGCAATAGTGAAGTGGAACATTATGTGATTACTATGGAGAAACTGAATAACCACAGAATATTACAAAATATGACAAATCAAGGTGGTTTAGGCAAATCAGAGCCTGGTTTTAAAGACATAGTATTTTGCATTATTTGATTATGTAATTTTAGGTTATGACACAGTAAAACCAACAAATCTTGATTGGACTGATTGACAAATTGAAATGTTGACCCACAATAGTTTTTATTTTATCTACTGACATATTACATACCATACTTTACCACAAATTACAAAATACATTTTGTGACGCTCAAATACTATTTTGAGGCAAGAAACATTTTTTTCCCATCTTTTGTAATAGAAGAGCAAAGTAACTCATTACTACAACATTATTTCCTGGTTTTTTTAGTTAATATAAATACTTAATATCCTTAGCATTCTGATCTGAAGTCATTTGAGTATTGTGTATTATTGAACAGCATTGTGTATTATTGAACATAATACACAATGCTGTTGCATTGTGGTTTAGTGGGTAGCACGTATGCCAGGCTCCAAGCGGCTGAAGTGTCGTGAGTTTATTCCGGCCCCGACACTTTGCTCCATGTCCGTCACGCGCTCATCCCTATTTCACACTACACTGTCCAATAACCTAACGGCCCAAAAAAAGAAAAGAAAGGTGTAATAATGGTCTACTTCGTGTTGCCTCCATTCTAGATTTTGAACATTGTGATGACATAGTATTTCAAACCGTCTATAGACCACAAACTTTCATGTTCGTCTTTGAGACGAGAGCTGATTGGCCGTGCACAAGTGGTCCATCCTGCTTGACTATTCTGTCTGAAAAAGCGTCTCTAAAGATGTGCTAGTGTCCAGAAAATGCATGCATGTAAATACTAGCGATGTGTCAAAGGGTTTGTTTCAAACATATATGAGAGTAATATTTTGCGCACTTCCACCACAAGTCAGAACTGTAGAATTCCTGTTGTGTCACGTACAGAAGAATTCTACTGTTGAGATCTGAGTTTGAACATTATTCCCCTGAACGCAAGTGATGTTTGTAAGATTTTTGAAGTCCACTGCTCATTATTCAAAGTTGCACTGTGTAACCTTCCTAGTGGGAGATGTTATTTACCTGGAATGTGCACTATATTTCCATGGAAACAAGCAGGTGATGCAGACCCCCTCACAAGAAACGTTACATAGTGCACCTTTTAATCATCAACAATTTAGATTATTATTGTCTGGACTATCTGGACAGATTCCAAACAGTATGTGTAATTTAAAACCATTACATTATGGTTTTATTCTCAGAGAAAAAGAAGACTGGACCTAAGGCATTACACGTCCTGCAGGCAGAACGCCAAGCAGAAGCAGAGCGATCGGTCCTGATCAGCTGCCTCCCCAAAACTCACCACAACAAGTTCCTCAAGTACTTGTCCAGACACGGCAGTATCAACAAATACTTCTTCTACGAGAGCTTTGTAAGTAATGCGCTATCTGCCACAGAGTTTTTATAACGGTGAGCGTGTATAATAGCAGTAAGGGTGTAATTGCCAGTTAAAAATACCAATTATTAAATTGTCACTCACACACTCACACATACAGTATTATACAGCAGTGTACAGACAGAGCTGAGCACAACAGTATTATAAATGGATGGGACGACGTCAAGGATCCAGCCACCAACGGTCCGTTTAATGCTGTAGCCCTACGCTTTAAATGGTCAGTTTTAAATGGTCACATAAGTGGTCACAAATACTACGATTTGACTCAGAAGCACTTCATATCACCCACATTCACCCTCACACACTTACAAATTCATACTGACTGCCTGGAGGCAAGGTTGTGAAATGTCTTGCTCAAGGTCAAGGGCCCAATGACAGTATGTGGCCACCTACTTTTGGGCTAATGAGAGAGTAGACCTCCCTTCTACTGCCGTATTGTTGATAGTGGTTTGAGAACTGTAAAAGGTGACAGCCGTTAAAGGGGACTTATTGTGAAAAATCAACGTTAATGAGCTTTTAACCTTGTTACAACCGTGCATCCTGCAACTGAGGGTCGAGTGCTTAGACAATTGCTGTTTTCACCTACACCCTATCCCCGCCCACATCCCTGTTCTTAGTTCTTAGACCCCGAGTGATGAATGTAAGGTTAAAAATAAAAACGAATAAATGACAATCTGCTGCTTGCTGTTTATCAGTTTTGAACAGGAAGTCAATGAACCTGTTTCTAGTTGTTATGATGTCATAATTCAACATTCAAGTTGTTGACATATACATATTTCATGCATAATATGAAATATGCATAATGTGTCTCCTTTAATGTCAATATGTGAGCCCAGCATGTAATACATAAAATATTATCTACAGTGTATCATTTATTTAGTACAACTGTAGATTCCAGTGGCTCAAGTGGGAGGTGCTTACTGTTGTTGTGTCCTTATGCAGGACACTTTGCCCACCTAGTCTAGCCTGTGGGGTGGACACAGAGTGTCTGTATTATTCTTATGTGGTTGTTTTCTCTCCCAGGGCACCTACGCTGTGGTGGAGTTCTCCGACCAGGATGGGGTCCAGTCTCTACTCGAAAGTGCAGTTGTCCCCAGCCTCAGCCATGAATCTGTAGTGCCTTTGAGATCCAGACTACTGTCCCTGCGAAACACCAGCACTGTGAACACGGACAAAGAGAGCGCCCCCCAGTGTCAGCCGCAGAGAACCGTGTCCATCAACGTGCTCATCCAGCAGCTGTCCTCCTGCACCAGTGTAAGTCAAGTTGATAGATGGTGTTCAGGTGGTGTTCATGTGATGTCATAGCATTCTTAAGGGTCCAGCAGTGTTTCCCAACCAGGGGCACAAGGAATGGTTTCTGATGAAATATCAGAAATATCAGAAATATGATATAGTATTCAGGGGAAAAAAATGTTTAGAGTGCATTTTACATCCTTAAGAATGTTTTGAAAGGATTTTGGACATCATTGTCATCAACCCCTTACGCTTAGGGCCTATTTTTCCTAAAATGCCTGACTAAAATGAGGCCCAATTAAAACTGAAGCTGTTCCTGAACCCTTATGAGTTCAAACAACTGTCTGGACTCTTTGTTAAGCTGAGACTCTGTAGTTTTGGATTCTGATGTCTGGTTTTCGCTAATCATAAGTAGAAACAAGCTCTGCACAGAGGAATATCAGATTTAAATTCCACTTAGGTTTTCTTTGTTAAATATATGAATGAGTAAAGCTGGTTTCTGGAGGGATGGTCTGAATGACATGAGTTTGAGCTTTTGTTGGGTTTTGACCCCATATAAAACTCAATCAATCAAGATAAGTTGATTTGTAGAGCACAGTACAACATATGAACCAGCTTGAGAGTTCCCTTTTATCAGAAATTAAAATGGAATAAATATAGTGTAAATAGCGTAACAAGAAATTATACTATACTATAGTAAACGGTAGGAATGTAGCGTTATCCATATATCTCGGTACAATATTATCACATTATGCATCTCATGTTATGATATTTATTGTGATATTTACGGAATAACAATATTTGGAAGAAGCTAGCACAAGCACAATTGATATGATATACATATTTATTTATTTATTTATTTTTCATTTTAAAATGCCCTTACAACCCTTTTGTATGTTATATTCCAAACTTCAAATAGAAAAGAAAGAAAAAACAGCCATGTCTTTTTCATGAATTCAGGAATGAAGACATGGCTGTTTTGAATTGACTTCCCTGCATCTGTCTTGAACTTGTTGCTGTTTGTTGACCCAGCTGGAGCAGCAGATCATCTCCCTGACAGAAGCCCACTCGCTGACGGAGGAGAACATTCGTCTGCGTTTCCTGGTCTGCTCTCTGCTCAGTGACATCGTTGCTGCCTATTTCCCAGAGTGCTCCATCAGGCCTTTTGGCTCTTCTGTCAACGGCTTTGGAAAGCTGGGCTGTGACCTCGACATGTTTCTGGACCTGGACGCCATTGGTGCAAACAGCTCAAATACGGTATCAAGCAAGCAAGGCAATATAAAAGCATGCAACCACAATAGAATATTAATTATTTAACTGTGTAAACAAAATGTCAACAACAACAAACTGTACAAAATAAAGAGTCACTACATTACTTACATTACATTAGTGTACTGAGTGTTAAAAGTTCTGATCAACATTTTCACTGAAATCATAGAAAGGTTTTGCTTTCAAACTTCCTCCAGGACCAGAACAAAAAAATTGTCACATTTATATAGCGCTTTATATCAAGGAACCAGTCACCCATTCACACACCAGTGTGCACAGACCCATTTGGGGCGAGGCAGGTTTAAGTGTCTTGCCCCAGGACACGACAGCAGTAGTCACCTGAGCCAGCTGCGATTGGACCACCAATCAGGATGACCTTCCAATCAGAAGACAAGCACTCTGCCACCGAGCTACACCACGACTACATTAGGACTACACCAGGACTACACCAGGACTGAACCAGGACTACACCAGGACTGAACCAGGACTGAACCAGGACTGAACCAGGACGGAACCAGGACGGAACCAGGACTGAACCAGGACTGAACCAGGACTGAACCAGGACTGAACCGGGACTACACCAGGACTGACCCGGGACTACACCAGGACTGACCCAGGACTACACCAGGACTACACCAGGACTGAACAAGGCCTACACAGGACTGAACAAGGCCTACACAGGACTGAACCAGGACTGAACCAGGACTGAACCAGGACTGAACCAGGACTGAACCAGGACTGAACCAGGACTGAACCAGGACTGAACCAGGACTAAACAAGATTTAATCTAAAATAATCTTGTGCTAAACTGGGTCTAAACTCAGTCTAGATCCAGGCATTAGTACACCAGTAGAAGTACAACCTGGCATGCACGTTTTCAATAGAAAATAAAATCACAATTTCCTGCTCACAGCCTTTGCCTTCATTGATTCCACAATGACTTGAGTGTGTTTTGTCTGTGTTCACAGCTTCGTTCCGGCATGTACGTGGAGTATCAGATGAAAAGGAGCAATTCGGAGCGAGCGGTCACTCAGAGCGTCCTGTCGGTCATCGCGGAGTGTCTGGAGCAGTTTGGGCCGGGCTGTGTGGGAGTGCAGAAGATCCTAAACGCTCGCTGTCCACTGGTCCGCTTCGCCCACCAGCCCTCGGGGTTTCAGTGCGACCTCACCGCCAACAACAGGTACACACAAGTGTATATGGCCCAATTCTGATCAGAATGACATTTTGAATGCGTCGCGCATATACTTTTTTGTTTTAAGTTCAGTAGTTACCATAACTTTGTCTTTATAGCTGCTATTCCCAATTATTCCTGTCTTTGAACCATGAAAGGAGGAAGTACTGGAGTTTAAAATGTTACCACAACCTCAAGATTGACTCAAGTTTAAAACAGGAATTCTATTTTTTATTATTGTAATTTTTGTATATATATATTTACACATTTATTTACAAGAAAGGAACCTGGTCAGGGTAGCCGCCAACACAATTAACACAATACAAAATATCACAAAAGATTACGTTGTAATAAAAGTTGCATTTCTCAAGATAAACATTTCTCACCACGCACAAAAAATTCCAAGATTGAGATCTTTTTTGCTAAACTGTGGTGCTAATTTTCCCAACTAAGTGAAGCACCCAGGTACATAGAAAAGTATTAAGAGAAATGAGTGTGGTGTCTGTCAGGGTGGCCATGCGGAGCACTGAGCTGCTGTACCTGTTTGGAGAGCTGGACCCTCGGGCGCGGGCCCTGGTCTTCACGGTGCGTTGTTGGGCCCCGCGCTCACGGCATCACCAGCTCCATCCCTGGGGCCTGGATCACCAACTTCTCCCTGACCATCATGGTGGTCTTCTTCCTTCAGAGGAGGAGCCCCCCCATCCTGCCCACGCTGGACCGGCTCAGAGAACTGGCAGGTATGCTCTGGTCCTCTGAAGCAACATGCTGCATGGAATGGAAGCCCTAAGACACTCACTTAGGTGTAGTATAAATCTGATCAGGATCTAACCATCATTATGCTGTTCCTTTTAGCGCCCTCAGAGAAGTGTATAATAGATGGAAATGACTGCACGTTCACCAGGGACTTTCACAGGATCCAGCTGGAGACTAACACAGAGCCATTAGGTGGGATTTCAGCAATCATAACAAATTTGATTCAGTTTTAGTAATATTAATTGCACTTTTTGTTACAGATCAACTTCTAAGTGACTTCTTTTGAGTTTTACAGCACATTCCTTTTCAACAAAATGTCTATCAACATCAGAAAGGTATAGAAACATCTACCTTTGTCACTGCAATTTCTGTTGGGCATGAGAAGAGACTCAGAGTTAGAATATTGAACTTCCTCTAGAGGGTGCTGTAACACCTGCACATGAACTTGTTAATGAAGGTCAGACTAAATCAATGCCCAATTGCAGGTAGTTCAAGTAGAAGACTTAATCAATAAACTCTGTTGAAGCAACTGTTGGCAAAAAATTACCAACAGTTAATTGGTAATTAACTGTTGGTAATTACCAACAAAAAATACTCATACTCATTTCGATTTAGACTCTAAATTTTAGAGGATGTTATATTCGATTTCCCTCCAATCTAAACTGCAGAACTAATGGTTTTGTGATAGACTGAGGCCCTAACACACACACACTCTTATCTAACAGGGCAAAGAGGAGCACAAGCCTGAGCTGGGGCCCTTGCACATCCAGAACCCCTTCGAGACGTCCCTGAACGTCAGTAAGAACGTCAACACGTCTCAGCTGGAGCGCTTCGTGTCGCTGTGCCAGGAGAGCGCCTGGATGTTGCAGAGCGGAGGCACCCTGACCACGCTGCTCCTGCCATCTCAGATCTCTGCTGTCAAGAGCAGAAAGAAGAGGAAACGTGAACCTGCCAGTGAAAGGATCAAAGGTTTACTGGAATCTTTAAGGACAAAAAACAATGTGCACACCAAATGAACTTATGGACAAGTCATGTTCAGTGTTTTTCTAAGAAATTCATTTACAGTACGTCCACAACTACTATAATGTTTTTCAAATAAGTTCACTCTAACACTCTAATTGGCCTGATTGGGTCAAAACTAATATATAGTATTTTGTGATGCGGATTATTGATTGGTTTCATACTATTAACAAAATACACTGCCTGTCCAAAAAAGTTGCCACAGGAAAAAAAAGTTAATATTTAATTGGGCCGCTTTTAGCTTTGGCATAGTTTCAATCAGTGTCTGCAATATTAAAAAACGTCTCAAACGCACCGACAGCTTTTCCATGACCATGGGATTTGTCTTTCCACATTGCCACTCACTGCATCAGTCGGGTTGAAATTCTGTTTTGCAGCTGAAAGACACATGCAGCAATTATCCAAGAGAGGACATTTTTGCTTAGTTGAATCCAGGTGACAACATTTTTTTGGACAGGCAGTGTAAGTACGCTGCCATGGCAATAAACAATTCAATACACATATTTGAATGGTAAAAATTTTCCAAAAACATATCCATAACAGAAAAAAATGTGGCTGAAACGCTTTAAAAGCAAGCTGACGTGCCATCTTGTCACGGATACAATAAGAATGATTAAAAACAACATTTTGGATATTTTTTTAATGAAAATGTCATCATTGTATCTACTCTCTTTCTGAGAGTGTGTAATCATCACAATTTAGAATCTGAAAACAATCCACACTGCATATGATTCTCTTTTGTCCCATCCAAACGGTGTATTAAAGTAAATTCATGACAGTGTGAGTCAAGTATTGCATTTGTAGAAAGATATTTTGCACAGAACCTTCTCCAGGGTGAAGTGTTGCTTGAGATGAGTGTCTGACCCCCTCCCTGCAGCCTGAGCCTGGCTGTGCTCTGGACCTCTATCACTGTTCTCATGCTCTTATCAGCTGGAATGCAATGGCCCTGGCTCGTTTCCCACAGTGGAGCAAATATGGGTGTGTCCACTTCCACAAATAAGAGTTACCACACTTTCAGTTAAGATTAGGTCAACAAAAGTACAAAGCTACAAATTCGTACGCTCTGTTTATGTTTACGTTGCAATTCAAGTCCGGCGAGCGTCTGTCTATAGGTCCTCCAGGGTTCATCCACGCGCACACAGTGACAGGACGGCCTATAGGAGGAGGGGCCGGCAGAGTTATGTCCAAGTATAAACATATATGAGGGATCTAACTGCATTGTACATCTTTGAAAGAAAACAACAGCTATTCAGTGTTTTAACGTTGTTGTTTTTTTAAACTCATATCTCCCTCCCACTTTAGTTCTCGGACAAGTGGAAAGTCCCTGCAACAGTGTAGAAAAGCTCAAAGCCGAGGTACAATTTTATTTGCAAGCCTTTTACCACCTGCTTGCCCCAGATGTTAAAGCAAATCATAATAATTTTCATTCAACTAATTACAATGTCAAAGTCTCTGAAATGATTGTTTTTAGAAAAGACTTTAGTTGGCTTGCACTGGGTAACTTTTTCGATGGAGGATCTGCAATCTCCATGAAGATGTTATTGCTTTGCCTGGAATGTTCCACGATATAGCATTAAACTTCCATGTAAAGAAGAAGCAGGTGACATTAAGCCAATTTTAGTTACTGGTCAGATCTGTGAAGAGGCACCCCGCACACTCTAACAATGTATGTTTTTTGAGGTATTTTTGAGCTATAAAAACCCCCGTGATTGAATAAAACAGGAATATGTTTAATGCTATACTGTGGAATATTCCAAGCAACAAGCAGGTGGTGGACGGTCAACCTGAAAACGTACATAGTGGAACTTTAAAGGTGTTGTATTTATATTGACAACAGGATATTGATCTTTGGAAGCTTCCAATCCTTTTCCCAATGTTTTCAGAATGGTTTATTATTGTAAGAACCCTCTAAATAATATGGGTAGTACTCTACGCTGAGATTTGAATATTGTCGTGCCCAAAGCCAGTCTGTTCTATAAATATTTTTAGAGGCCTGGTTAGCAAAGTGTAAACTGTTGAACACACTCGGCTAAGTTTAGGTTTAAGTCTGTTGATGCGGCGTCTCCTTGGTCTTGGTGGAGCAGAGCCACAATGGTGCACAGTCACACTTGTTTGATTGGAATAAGGAGGTTGGTTTCCTGTTGGACAGACTGGAATGTGGCTCTGTGTTCACCTTGCTCTGAAGCAGCAGGGTTCAGGGCTGCACCAAACATTCTCTCTCTAACCGCTGGATTTTCGGACATTCTTAAAATAATCCTAATTACAGCCCAGCTCTGGAGGTAAACGCTGCTGCACGGGCAAGGCCGCATGAGGCACACAACTGGTGGTGGGTGTGTTCATATCATATTATGTTTTCATCCATGTGCATATTTCAGTGTTAAGTTTTAGGAGTGCAGTTTGTTTTAATAGAAAGGATAAAATGCTGTCCTATTAACATCTGGAACAGTAAAGACAAACTAGTTACTCAAAATGTTCATCAGACCTTTTTGTTAATGACTAAAGTGTTTTAAATCTGTCATAAGGTAAGACCATTAGAGCAGACCCCTCATACCCTCACAGACTCTTCATTCCCTCACAGACTCCTCATTCCCTCACAGACTCTTCATACCCTCACAGACTCCTCATTCCCTCACAGACCCCTCATTCCCTCACAGACCTCTCATACCCTCACAGACTCCTCATACCCTCACAGACTCCTCATTCCCTCACAGACTCCTCATACCCTCACAGACTCCTCATTCCCTCACAGACCCCTCATACCCTCACAGACCCCTCATTCCCTCACAGACCCCTCATTCCCTCACAGACCCCTCATTCCCTCACAGACTCCTCATTCCCTCACAGACCCCTCATACCCTCACAGACCCCTCATACCCTCACAGACCCCTCAACCCTCACAGACCCTTCATACCCTCACAGACTCCTCGTACCCTCACAGACTCCTCATACCCTCACAGACTCCTCGTACCCTCACAGACTCCTCGTACCCTCACAGACTCCTCATACCCTCACAGACCCCTCATACTCTCACAGACCCTCACAGACCCCTCATACCCTCACAGACCCTCACAGACCCCTCATACCCTCACAGCACCTGCGTACCTTTCAATTCCATTCAATTAAATGCATTTCCACTACATACACAATATATACATATATCTGTACACACACTATAATCCATGTATGCGTGTGTGTGTATATATGTGTAAATATATATATATATATATATATATATATATATACACACATACATACATATATACATACATATATAACATATACATACATATATACATATACACATACATACATACATACATACATACATACATACATACATATATATACACATATATATAAATATATGTATATACTGTACATACATATACATATATATAAATATACGTATATACTGTACATATATATATATATATATATATATATATATATATATACTGCATTGGATAGAATACACACAGATGCAGACAAAAACTTGTTCACCCTAAGGACCAAGATGCCTACACAAAAGCAGAACAATGTAGTGTATTCTATCCAATGCAGTGAAGAAAGTTGTAAAGAGCGGTACATAGGTGAGACGAAACAGCCACTTCACAAGAGGCTTTATCAGCACAAAGACACGCGAGGTTCAGCGCGAGTTCAGGACCCCAGAGCGCCGTGCATCTTCATCTCAAAGCCACAAACCACTCTATTGAAGACAGTGAGGTGGAGATTCTGAGCAGGAGAAAAGATGGTTTGAAAGAGGAGTTAATGAGGCCATCTTTGTTAAAAAAGAGAATCCTTCCTTAAATCGTAATGGAGGTTTAAGAGTCAACCTTCCGGTTCTTAATAATGGTTTGCTGAAACCCTGGAGACGCCCAGGGCATTCAGATGCTAATCAGGTACTCAAAGAGGAGGGAGCCAAAGTCAGGTCACAATAGGATGTAGATGGCCCATCTCAGTTTAGTTTCAATGGGCCATTATCAGGAGGTCCCGCCCTGTGGGCAGGGCTTTTACAAAGTAGGATAAAAACCGGAGTTCTCAGACTTGTTTCACTGATTGAGAATGACTCTTGGATGAGAGTCGAAACATTTTGTTGTTTCTAAAACAGAGTCCAGATGACCACAACTGAATCTTTTTCTATAATGGAACACTCTTGGACAAATGAGGGATTACACCGACATATTTGCCATTTATGTTTCATGCATTTTATTTATTCTGCAATTTACATACATTTGAAGTTAATTCTTTGCTAAATTAATTGGGGTTCTTTCATTGCACCTTCTATTGCTGAATAATTAAATACATTTGACCAGTTTGGTTTGACTGAAATATTAATTGGAACTCAAATAGCAAATTAAAAACCCTCACAGACCCTTCACACCCTTCCAGACCCTCATACCCTCACAGACCTCTCATTCTTATACAGACCCTTCACACCCTCACAGACCCCTCATACTTATACAGACCCTTCACACCCTTCCAGACCCTCATACCCTCACAGACCTCTCATACTTATACAGACCCTTCACACCCTCACAGACCCCTCATACCCTCACAGACCTCTCATACCCTCACAGACCCTTCACACCCTCATAGATACCCTCATAGACCACTAATAGCCGGTGATAAGATAAGAGTGCTGAAGGTGGCTGTTTGCAAACAGAGGTGAGTGAGCAGTTTTCCAGCAGCTCTGGAGGAGCGGAGCGGGGACTGGGGGTGTTACAGCGGGGTGTGCTCCTGAGGAGGGCAGTC
The DNA here is from genome assembly GCA_015082035.1 of Chaenogobius annularis. Taxonomy (NCBI): domain Eukaryota; kingdom Metazoa; phylum Chordata; class Actinopteri; order Gobiiformes; family Gobiidae; genus Chaenogobius; species Chaenogobius annularis. Next base: position 1,701,300 of record BJKM01000051.1, read on the forward strand.
CACACAGCGGAGAGTCCACGGTGGCGGCGGAGACACAACACCGGAGGACGGCTCTCGACGCCAGCGTGCATTTGCAGGTAACTACCGCGCGTGTCGGGGACATTAGGTCGGTGAGGCTGTGGATCTGTTCCGTGCTGCAGGACCAGGGATGGAGCAGCGCCAGGCACGGGTTTAGTTTCCGAAGCGGCATCAGCGGCGTCAGGCAGAGTTCTGTGCCCGAGCTCAGAGCCCGAGATGCGGCTTCGGAGCGCAGGGAGCCGCATAGAGGTGAGCGGAGGAGAGATGTGTGCGGACGCGCTTCTCAGCTGAAGGTTAAAAGATTGGTGTTAGCTGCTAGGCTAGCCCTGTTCTGTGGACAGAGGCCAAACTCCGTCTAAAACGTTCACTGGCATCATTTTAATGTGATCAAAACAAATGAGTTTAGTGAGTGGGCTGCAGCGGCTCTCTGCTGTAACTCGATGGCGTTACTGCTGTGTGTCCAAGTTGATGGCGTTTCGCTTTTAGTGATGTGTCAGCCCGTACCGCCCACACGGCGCTGTTATTTTCATCTGGACTAGGTCATCCATGTGCGCTTTGGACCGGCCCTGTCTGGATGCGTGGAGCTGTGTGGAGCAGTGGGGCCCCGCAGCTGTCAGCGGAAGGAGACGGGAGGAGACGAGGAGCAGAGGGTCAAGTGTGGGCTGCTGCAGATGTTAGAGGGCACTCCGTCACTCCGACTTCTCCTGTTGTTTTTCTCTGAGAGCCCTCCTTCCTGAGCTCCGGCACTTCACTACAGTGTATGCAGTGATAAACAGTCTGTGTGTGATGCTTTAAGACTTACCTTTGGTTTTACACAGCTGGACTTCAAACTTAGAAAGTGGGTTGGCTTTATTCTGCACTACAAAGTTTATTTCAAAGGTAAAGCCTTTTAGACTTATACAGATCCAGTCTCTCTCTGTTCTCTGTAAGGTGTTGTGTGGGTTTGGAGGAGGCAGAAGCAGCAGTGAAGGGATTATGTCTTGCTGATGTAGGCCTATGTGTGTAATATATAGACATTTCGACAGGTATAGGCACACTCACCCATTAATGCCTAGATTATTGCAACTTTTTACTTGTCATCAGCATAGCACGGAAACTCGTTTGCAAAGCATCCAAAGACTGTTCCCCACTGTCTGGACCGTGCCCTGGGATCACATCTCAGCACTCTCCACCTCCATTGACCTTCAGTTTTTGAGAACAATACAAATTCTCCTATTAAAAAGCCCACTCCTACTCCTCCAGCCCCAAACAGCTCTAACAAGATCCCACCCGTCACTATCTGCTATCTGTGCTCCTTACTGCTGATCCGCTCTACTGTCACCCATAACTCACTGCGATGGGTGCTCCGGCCTTCAGCGGTCAGCATCCAGACTATGGACTCACTCCTATTATATGTAGGTCTTATATTCTGTGTGCAGTGGTCACCTTCAGATCCCAACACAAAATGATTTCTGAGCCAATATCATGGACAAGCACAAGGGGAATAGCTGCAGTTCTCCCTCGTGGTTTTGTGAAATGTGAGGTAAAGGTTTTGTTCCAGATGGGGTGCAGGTGCAGGTGGTTGCCTCTTGAACTTGAGCATCATCTTCATGTTCTCTAAGTCCAGGACATTGTGTGTGGCTCCTGTTCCACCTCAGTCACACTCACATCAATCTGCTGTAGAAGGATGTTATGCAACTGTTGCCATTTAAATCAGTCCCAGTGTCTGTGTGTGCATCATTTCTAGGCCAGGCTGTGCTGTCGCTGTTGCTGCTACAGGGATCCCCTCAGAGCTGCGTTCATGTCATGTGACGCCATGGCTCGGCTGGGTCACGTGACAGAAGGGCTGACGCAGGTGGGAGGGGAAGGGCTGCTCATCATGCTCCATTGCTTTCATATGTGCCCTATATGTGGAGTGTGTGCCAGGCAGCTGCAGTCTCTGCGAGCAGGGTGACGTTTGTCACGGCAGCGTGACTGATCAAAGTGACTGTAACAGCTCCAAAACAAATACACCAAAGCTATACTGCCACAGCCATTAATGACAATATTTGATGGCACTGAAATGGCTTTTGAAAACACATTGTGCATCAACCTTTGCCTTTGCCATATGTTCTGATTTATGGTGCTGAAACAGGCTTGATATGTCCTATCGGCTATATTGCATCATTTGCATAATAATAGGCACACATTGTTGGATATATTGTGCAGCTGTTCTCCCCATGTCTTTGTGGTTTGCTATAGTTACAGTTTTTCCCATCAGCCATGATCTGGACCATGATCAAGAAGATGAACTGCATTTGCACAATTTAAGATTAAATTCTGTCTCATATTATTTTAAAAGTCTCCATCTTGTACAAAGCTCTGAGCTTACACTAAATGTTCTATTGCCTCGAACCTCAAAGAGCCATGGGGATTGCAGTCTGAGCCCAGTGGGACTTGACTTGACCTGAGGTCTCTGATGGAAACCCCTGTGTCGCCGCGACAGCGCCCTTCCTCAGGAAGCGCCGAGCCCTGGGTCTCGGATGTCACATGGTCAGTGGCTGGAGTTTGTGATGAAAGTTCTCTTTATGGGTGCTCTGGCTCTGTACCTCATGTTTCAAGTGCTTTATCAGACTAAAGTAATATCTGCCACACAACGAAAGGCATGGTTGAAAGTGAATAATAATGAATAAAAGTGTGATTGGTAGATGTGTTATCCAGCGCACGCCTCTGTGGTTCAGACACATATGTTCTCCATATGTGTGTCCTAAGTGATTTACGTCATAGATCTCCTCCTCACTCTGCAGAACAAACCCTTCCATCCCTCCTCTCTCTCTCCCTCTTTCTGTTTGTCCCGCTCTCTTTTTCAGAGCCATTGTTCATAATACTTCCATGTTTGGAACAGGAAGACATAGCTCTCATTGTCACAAACTGATATGGTAATTGAGATGCACAAGAGCACCAGCAGTGTTTTGTTTGCAACGAGAAAGCACAGTTTGTGAACTAGATATTTATTTATGTCTGTGTGTAGTTGAACATGACATTGATGCAGGAGGTTAGGTGATAACTAGTTAATAACCAGTATATGTTCATGGACTTGTCATTAGTTTGTGATATCTTCTTGTTTCCAGCCATGGAGCCTGCGGTGCCGTTGATTCTGCTGCTGCACTGAGGAGCCACCCTTCCACCTGCCTCAGATGTGACCATGTACAGTGTGGAGGACCTCCTCATCTCTCATGGATACAAGCTGCCCAAACACAACCCCTCCAGCTCCGGCCCTCCTGCCCGGCCCGCCCCCTCGGCCTCTCCCCCCTCCTACAGCAGGCACCAGCAGCTCCTGGAACGGCCCCGCACAGTCAATGGCTTCTGCAGCTACACCCTCAGCCACAGCCACACACGGGACAGGAGCCGGGACAGGAGTCGGGACAGGAGTCAGTCCAGGCAGGAAGGCCGCCTCAATGACGCAGGGTGAGTGTCTGATGTGTTAAGATTAGACTTACATTCTCAATGTTGTAGTTTGTTGTTTGGTTTACTTGATACAAAAATTCTTATTTTTTGTGCAACTAGTAAAGCTAAATGAAATGTAGTAATTATAATAATTCATCTATAGACTGATGTAATAGTGAAATACAGAAAATGGTACATAAATGTGAATTAAATGAAATGTGAAGTCAAATGATGTGTTAATACAATCAATAATCATATTGATTGAACAATATGATTATTGAACAATACAGTGGATGTTGTGAATTGTTCTTATTGTTGACTGGGGACAGATGAAATGAGCTATTTAGCTATAATATCTCTGGATTTTTTGAGGGCTTAATAACATGAGCTCTACATTGTCCCTTCAACTAAAGACTAAACTAAACGTATGTGTAAACTAAACAATGAAAATGAAAGCATGACCTTTTGTGACATATTTTGTTTTAACCAGGCATGTGTCAAATTGGAGCTACATATTTGCTTAGAAATGTAGAATTGGGGATTTTTATTTCTCCTACTCCTGCCCACAGCTTCATCTGTGCCACTAAAGCCGTTTTTTTCTATCTTAGGTGCTGACATAAACCTGTAGCTGCTTGCAGCCTAGCTCCATCTAGTGTTAATTTAATGATATGTAAATCATCCAGTTTTTACCCCATAATCCGGCGTGTTGTTTCATGTATGTGCCGACCAAATAAATAAATATTACATATTATTAAATATTAAATCAAACCACATAAAATTCTCCCTCTGCTTTTTAGGTTCTGTGATGCAAACCGCAGTCTTCAGCTGCAGCCAAAGGATGTGTCCTACTGGAGGAGGAAAGGGCAGGACTTTGCTGTGTTGTTAGACTACACAGACTACAAAGAAGCCGCTGCTAATGGTCGACAGGGAACTTATGTAAGGCCAGAGAGGGCTGAAGAGAGGGGCCCGGCGCCTCTGGAGGAGTGTCCCAGGTCAGAGAGGCCCCGCTGCAGGGAGAGTCAGCTGCTCCTGCCCTGGAGGACGGCTGAGAAGAAGTGCAAGAGCCTGGGTGCAGAGGAGTGGCACCCAGCAGGTGAGCAGCGCCTGCTCACCAGGACACCAGAAGGCATGGTGCTGCCCCGGACTAAAGCCAGAACTCAGTCCCTTCCCAGGATGCAGACAAATTGTCGGCAGTACGTGCCGACGTTTCACCAGAGCACGTACAGAGCACCACGCTGGCCAGACAACGGCAGACCTGCCAGCGCAAACCCACTATCAATCACACCAAAGCCACGCTTCACACGCCCCCCCAGGCCACCCTCGTATGAGATGCACCAGCAGATCAGGGGCAGCTGTGAGGTGCTGTCTGGGAGAGACCTGACCAGGGAAAGAACACCACTCCCAAGGTTAAGAACAGCAGAATCTCAACTGGACTACTTTGCACAGGACTGTGGACCACCAGGGTACATCCCTCCTCCGTCCTACAAGAGAGCCCCCATAATGGAAGGGGTCTGCAGGGATTATGGGGAAGTTACCTATAGGTAAAGTATTCATATTATATTTCATTTTCACTGTGCAATATTTTAAGGGTAATTCAAATGATGGGTAGAAATCAAATATTAGATTTCACTTTAATAAAAGTACTTTCAAAAAAGTACAGAGTAGCCTGCAGCTGAGATGTGAGCCGTGCAGACAAGCACAAGAGAGAATCCACTGTGGAGAAACTTGGTATAGTTTTTTAAATTTGTATTTATTGAATCTTTATTTAACCAGGAGAGTTTCAAGAGTGTCCTGGTCAAGAAGTAGCAAAGTAAACATTCAACATGAAACTGAGAAGCCTTGGGACAATACAATACACACTGACCAGTAAAAATCAGTAAAGACATTTAAATCTCACAGCAGACTCTTGTACTTATTTAGTGAGACCAGATTGTAGTATATCTGTGTGTGTGTGTGTGTATATATGTGTGTGTGTGGGTGTGTATATATATATCAATCATCCAGAAATGTTATATCTGGTCAACTGCAACACACATTTTTATGCAACACATTAGTAAGTTATCTTTATTAAAGCTTAATGCACTATTAACAATAATGACACATGGATGATTTAATAATGATGATTTAATCATTTCAATTTGGTCACTTTTTAATACACTTTTTTTACTTCAGAATGTTGTGACACATGTATCACGTAAATACAACCTATCACAGCCAAGTACATGTACTTTAGAGCAGTTGCTGAGTCTGTGCTTGTGCTTTGCTCAGGTATAGAGGGGACGTGTACCAGCAGCTGCACAGGGCTCCAGATGGCTCTCACTGGTGCCCCCCACATGGAGGGTGCAGCACGACGGCCCACTCCAGGCAGCTCTATCCTGTCTACATGACCCAGGACAGGCCAGGAGGGAGGATCCAGTACCTCCCCTTTGACCACTCCTCATCATTAGGTGGAAACTCTCTGACGGACTCTGACAAGATCCGCCACATTCGCAAGGAGCTTCCAAGCCTCACCGTGTCCGAGCCAGCTTCCGGCAACAGTGCCTTTTTGCCCCCACCACTGGGACCTTCTTCACTTGTGCTTAATGATTCTGCATATGGGGATTTTGACAGTGACAATACCAGGTGGCACAGACATTTGCACAAAGAAACTGTAGATAACATCCCAGCAACTGACCAAAACTACAATAACAGATACCACAAAATACAACATGGCCGTCCAACATCTCCCTTTTCAGCTTTCCATGCGCCAATGTCCTCAGGTCTGAGATGTAAGTCAGAGCAAGGCTTTTTAGAAACCGTCACCCAAGTGAAGCAGATAAGGCCTGACATTGGAGCAAAGAACAACAGGAACCCGAAGAGGAGATTCAGTGAGACCATCTTTTGCCTCGTGTCTGTCCCAGTCCACACTCCCACAAACCTAAACAAAAATGCTCCTGCAGACCAGAACAACAATGATCCCGCCACAAACCACACCATCCCAAACACATTTGCTGTGGGCCTAAAGGAGAGCCGTCCTGTGAGGAGCAGGTCGGTCAACCAAGTGCCCATCTGGAGCCAGTGCCCTCACCCTGACACCAGTGGCACCTCCTCCCTGAGGAACTATAAGAGGGCTCCTCTCAGAAAAGAGATTATTGATGCATGGGCTCTTCAGGCCAATGACAGCAGGGAGATGTACTCCCGCTCATGGCCTGGGAACCAGTACCGCAACCAGGAAACCCAGACCGGGTCACCGTTAGTCAAGAGTCCAGAACCTGAGGACAAACCCACTCAGGCGGTGCCAGGCACCAGCGCAGACAGTACATCAGCAAATGGCTACTGTCTAAAGGACCAGAAAAACCTCCAGCTTTCCAGCAATAGTGCATTTTCTCTAATTAGTCCGACCCAAGCCCCATATAAGGGGCCTTTTGCTCCAGAACTACTTCCTCCATTATCAGACTCCAACAAGGAAAGACAGCCTGTGACCTGTGCCACACAAAGCACCCCAGAGCTCACAGCTGACAGCTCCGAGTATGTCAGCTTTGGTCAGTTTCTACTTAAGCCAGTGGACCGACGGCCAAGTGATTACATTGGTGAGTTAGAGAGCATTAACAAAGAGATGGAGGACACCATCAGCAAAAGGGCCAATTTGACTGCGAGCAGGAAAGGAAAGAAGAAACACAATGTGCACCAGTCAGGGGTGCAGTCTATGGAAGAAATGCATTTAGAGAAACCCACTTACATTAATGTGCGCTCAAAGTCTTTCACCTCCGCTGCTGATGTGGACACGGAAACGAGCTGTTCAGTTCACCGGCCCCAGAATGAACACCTCCTACCATCACAAGAGCACACTGGCTTCACTCTGGGCAGTGAAATAACCCCACAGGATATCCCAGTCCCTCAGGAGTCCATGCTTCGAGATGTTGGCCTCAAAGTCTACACCGAGACTGGACCTATGGAGCCGGCACCACGATCAAGCTCTGTCCCACCGTATCAACATTTAGATGAGCTCTCGTGGGAAAATATTGCAGCCACCGTAAACATGTGCAAAGATAGTCAGGAGCACAAGGTAAACAAAGAGTCTAAAGCTAGAACCAGCCATAAGCACCATACATCAGGAGTGAGTTTGAGAATCTGCCGGAGCCGGAGTGAAAGCAGTCGATCTTCTCATAAACGGGAGTGTTCACCTCACGTAAACAAGCTCAACCGGGTCAAATCGTGTCCCGGAGGTGACCAGCCAACATTAGCTGATGAGCACCTGGAGAACTTGTTAATAAAGGAGAAAAGTAACTCTCTACCAGCGGAGGACCTCAGCCACTTGTATGAGGTCAAATGTGCAGAAGGTATCCCGGAAAACGAGTCCATCGAGCAGAGAGCTGCAAGGATTCTCGGCATTGCTATTCCAGTGGGAGCCCTGCGTGTTGACAAAGGATCAAATCAAGACGTGGTAGAGTCTAACTTTGAGAAGGAGGAGGGAAACATCGAGAAGGAGGAGGGAAACATCGAGAAAGAGGACAGAAACATTGAGAAAAAGGAGGAAAAAATTGAGAAGGAGGGTAACATCGAAAAAGAAGAGGGAAACATCGAAAAAGAGGAGGGAAACATAGACAAAGAAGAGGGAAACATCGAAAAAGAAGAGGGAAACATCGAAAAAGAAGAGGGAAACATCGACAAAGTGGAGGGAAACATCGAAAAAGAGGGGGGAAACATCGAAAAAGAAGAGGGAAACATCGAAAAAGAAGAGGGAAACATCGACAAAGTGGAGGGAAACATCGAAAAAGAGGGGGGAAACATCAACAAAGTGGAGAAACATCGAGGGGGGAAACATCGAAAATGATCCCGCCAAATGTCCTCTGTCCATACCATTGGTTCATAACATAGAATCAACCCCAGATATTCTGGAAAGTCCACCAGATGCGCATAGTTTATTGGTGAAATTAGAGGCTAAGCAGTTGGAAGAAGGTGCAATGTTAAGTGAGGATGTTCGTAATGTAAGTCATGAAGAAAGCAATGAGAAAGTTGCAGATGAACTGCAAGACAATTCAGACAAACATGTGGATTTTGAGCAGGTACAGGGAATGGAGTCAAAGGAGATTATTGCACTAGTAAATAATGAGGGAATCAAACATGTAGCTGAACTGATAACAGAGGATCCAGGGAAGGTGGAGCTGAAAGAAGGCGGTACTAGAGAGGTGGGACCAGAGTTGAGCAAAGCGACAGATGGTGGAGACAGACGGGTTGCGCCTCCCAAACCGCCCAAACCCAAACAACGCACCAGGCTTCAGAAACCCGCCCTGCTCCCCAAACCCCGCTGTGTCCCCAAGAGGGAGATCAGCCTGCCCCGCCACAGCACCAGCAGCATGGAGGCGCCGGACAGGAGCACGGTTCCTGGTAGGTGCATCCTAACCATTGATTTCAAGGTGATAACATTTATTTTTAGGTACTTAGTATTGAATTATGAAATAAGATCATCATTTTACAGTTTGTTAACCACAATATTGATCTAAAACAGCTTAATAATAGAAACAGATGGGACGACCTAAAGGTTTGGCATTTCGTCCGGGGGCAAAACTTGGCATTCAGTTATTTTTCGCTGTTTTTATTTTAGACAATATATATTTTATACAAAGGCAATTCACACATATATATACACAAATGTTTTTCAACAGATAAGTTAGAGGCTGGAAATATGGGCCTATCAAAAACGGATATTAGTGCAATTGTGTTTCGGAGATCCATGGGTTTCAGAATGATGAGAAATTAGGGCTGTTTTAGCAATTAACAACAAAAGTGTTTGTGCCATTTGAAATTAAAGTCATCTTTTTCCTTGGTGGTTGATGAGGTTTGTGTCATCCATTTCATTGTGATGGCCGTTTTTCCTGCTGCCAAATGTACGTTCCAAAGGTATCCATTGACTATGCTATGTTATATACGGTATATTGTGTCGATGGCAAGAGTTTTGTGGCCCAAGTACATAGTTCTAAAATTGATTGGATTGGAGTGCCTTGTTAATTTCAGTTCAATATTTTTGAGCAACAGGACAGTCCAAAAACTCGTGATTTCTAAGTGCAGTTTCTCCAGCAGTTAGAATTTCCTTGTGAATATTGAGCAAGGACTTTGACATGGTGTTATGAAAAAACTTTAAACATTTTTTGCAAGAATATTCCCTCCAAACATGCGATTTTATGGTCCTCCACTGGGATGTACACACATTTTCCAACTCTTCCTCTGTCAAAACAAGGTTACCTTACCCTTCCCATTTGTTTTCAACATATATTTTATAGCTGTCTAGATTATGAATACAGTTACATAATTAAAATATCCTTCCCCTCAAAAGGTTTGGACCAAGTCAAAGGATTCTTTCAACATATCAGAGCTTTTCATTTGATTTTCATTCACAATCTGGTAGAAAACCTTTCTACCGTTTGTTATCCAGACCTAAAATCTCAGATCTTGCTGTTGGGTGCAAAACTTTGATAATAAGCCAACCAGACTTTATTTATTTGTTTAGTTTGTATGTTTTGTTTAGCTCTTTCCAGGTTCTAAGCACATATTTTACCCAGGGATTTTCCACTTCCTCTTCTGCCAGCAGGGCCTGTACAGGAACCCTCGGCACAACATTACTCTTAATATTTTTCGATTGTGCTTCACATTCTGAATCACACAAGTACATTAATGCTTTCATCTGAGCTGGAATAAATAATTTTTTCAGACAAGGCAAACACCTTCTTTTTATAGTTATTGAGTTTTGAATCAGATATGAGGTTTTTTGCCTTATCATACAAATCTTGTTTTATTCCACTCATCATCATTGGGGATGTAAATTGAGGGAGTTTGGAATAGATAGAGGAATCTGGGCAAAACATTCACATAGTTTCAATACTTTGATTTTGACGTAAATATGGAATAAGATTACATTTTTCAAGATCTTTCTTTATCATGAAAAAAAGAGTTTTTTTCTTAAGATTGTTGACAAATCTTTATGGAGACCTATGCGTAAATATTTAAGAGATTCCATTTGCCATTTAAATGGATAGGTCTTTCTCAAGAGGTGTTGCCAGTAAGAAATAATTTAAGTTTTTTTGTATTCAGTTTGTATCCAGACATTGGTCCAATATTATGAAGGAAATGGATTACATAAAGTATGGACATTTCTGGTTTGGTAAAAAATAATAGAACATCCGCAATATCGTGCAATTTTTTGTTCTGTCACATCAATTGTAACATCACTGATTTTTTCTGATTGTTCAGTATATTGGGCCAATTGTACAAAACGAACAAGAGCCAAGCACAACCCTGTCCCAACCCACTTTCCAGAGTCAGTGGGTCTGTTAATTCTTGAAGTTGAAGGAACGCCAATATATATTTAATATTAAGTAATCTATTGGAAATTTGTTCAGCATTAATGAAGAAATTAAACAAAGCAACAACAATTATCCGACTGAAATCTTCATTAAGGTATATAAATCAGAACTTTACTCAAAATTATATAAATGCATTAATAATCTGGACAACCACTGCACTAAAAGCATTTAAAATATACGGGAAAGTGAGGATAATATTATTATTTTTTTTACTGACGAAGAATGGGAAAATATATATACATCACAATGGAGGGCCACAAGCCTGGAAAGAATTAATTTTGGAAGAATGTATCTCATTTTTTCAAAGGGCTCACTATTCCCAGGGAAATGCTAAATGTTGTGGTTGCCAGGAGGCTCATAATTATTAGGGATTGCAGACTATTTTTGACATCATCATCTCACTCAATTTCAGAAATATGTATTTGGACCTCAAAACTCCTGCCATGGACACAATAAATGAATTTCTTTGGAGCATAGTCCTGGCAGCATGGGAAAAGAAAATAATGGATGACACAAACTGCACCAGCGATCAAGAACTAGACTGATATTACTGTATAATTGCCGGACTATTTATTTTGGATTTGTGTGCCTTAATTTTCTTTGGATGTCTTCTTTATTTCTTTAATTTATTTTTATCTCATGTATCTTCTCTGGTTTTGTTCCGTTTCTTGTGTTTGTTAAGTATTTTATTTCTGATAATTGGAAATATATATATATATATATATATATATATAAAAAAGAAATTTGTTAAGCACTTTAAATAAATAAAGCCAGCTAACAGAATAAAAAGCTTTCTCAGCATCCAAACTAATTATTACAGCTTCTTTTTGTTGTTTTTGTATATTAATTATGTGTAAGGATCTTTTTATGTTATCCTGTGTTTGTCGTTTGTTAATAAATCCTGTCAGATCATTATTGTGAATTAAATTTGGCATTCTTTTGGACACAATTGAGGTGTATCCATGACTGAGGATTGAGTGCTTCTTTCCAACTTTGAAGGAATGTGGTTTTTTTAAGTTCCCAGTTAAAAGTTGTTAAAGCAGTAGTGTATTTTTTTAAAGCTTTATACTTTTATACTCTGAAGTGAATGCATCGTTCCCTAGGAGACTTATTGTTATTTAACCTCTTGATTTCACCCTGTATTTAAAAAACTGTTATTTCAGCTCCTAATTTTTTACAAAAAAAATATTGTTCCATCCATTATATATTAATAATATGAGTAGATTATATATAATAAAAATAACTCTTGAATTTATAACAAAACATCTTTTGAATGGTAAAAAGTCCTCAAAATGCTGCTCATAACAAGAAGCTGAAACTAGATGAATAAAAATGATATATTATAAAAGGCTGCAAAAAGAGAAAAAGAATGTAGTGCTTTTTGTGCAATAATTGAACCTCAATCAAGACATTAATTAGCATGTTTGAGCACATTTCCAATGGATTGCCATTGCATAATATCATGTACCCATTGAGGTCATTTCTGTCAATGACACACCAGGGTGGCTTAGCTAACTATATATTGATTGAAGTGTGATATAGATGTGACTTGTGTGGCTTGACTGTGCTCTCTCCTCCTCAGACTCCTACGACCCGAGCCGAGTGGAGAGAGTGTAGGCCTGGCTCAGTGGAACATCTTCCATCACTGTGGAATGACCAATGGTCCTTCTGGGTCTTACTGGGTCCAGACTCTTCTTCACAAATGCTCTACGTGTGCTGGCCACAGGGGGCGCTCCAAGCCTTCAGCACATCCCAACTTTCCTTTTACAAATGTCAGTGTTCCATCTGCACTTTGGCTTCTCCTTGAGCTTGTGTGGAAAATGAATGTAGACGTGCTTCTGTTTTTGAATATTACATGTCAGTGTAGAAAAGAAAATATAATTCTAGTATTGCATCACAATCAGTATTATCCCACCCAAATGTACATGAAGGATTTTCTTATAGACTTACGAAGTACTATTCAGCTGAAGAAATGTATATTTTCTTATCAGTGTTACATTTTAGAGTCTACTATGTGTTCCCTGCTCTTTATCCTTTATGTGTGATAGAGAATGTAATGAAATGATCAACACTGTGCTCCTCGAGTCTCACTCACAGCAATATTGTTGTCCTATACAGAGTGTGTGTGGTGTCCGTACGTCAGTCTCATTTATGTTAGCCCTCACCTCATGTGCTCCAAGTACTCCACCACCTTTTCTTCAAGTAGTAGTATTTCAAGAAGGAAGGCTCGTCAAAAGCACAACCTAATAATAATAATTATATTATTATTATTATTATTATTATTATTGTTATTACAAACCCAGTGTGAAGCTGAATCATTTGGAAATTAAATTATGCTACTAAAAAATATGAAAGCCTAACCCTTCTGCAGGTGGATCTGGAGGTATCTGTGTGTTTATGAATTCATCTTGTGGCATTAGTCAACCATGTGGCATATCTGTGCTATTTGAGTGTCCAGTTCTTCAGGTGCTGGTGAAGTGGTGTTTCCTTGTACGGACTTCTGCTGTGGACAAGTCAGGTTAATAGGTTGAATGTAAAGCTTAAACCATTAAGCATTTCACTCATTCAACATTATTTTCTACTTTTTAAAATATATATTTTATGGCAATAATTCTAATAGAAACCTGATACTGAGTGTGATATGTAGATTGGACACAATAATGTTTATGATTAACATTATCTTCTCAATAATTAATAATAACATATCAGTGTGTAACGTATGCGCAACTGTAAATGGTAAACTCATTGTATATGGGGTAGCAATATTAGTAAAGGCAGGTATTTACCAAATGGAACTTTCTGCTATGCACTGGGCTTGCTGCTGTGTGTGGCGTTTGGCTGGACCAGTCCAGATTAGGGACAGTTGTGGCAATGGGTTTGGAAACTGTAGCTGCTGGTTTGGCACATGATGTGGCACTTGTTTTGTGTTGCTATTGGTCACTGAGTGTGGCTGTTTGTTGTAGAAAGTGGCTGTTTGTTGAAGAAAGTGGCTGTTTGATGAAGAAAGTGGCTGTTGTCGAAAGTGGCTGTTGGAGAGTGAACGTTTGTTGAAGAGTGCGGCTGTTTGTTGAAGAAAGACGCTGTTTGTTGAAGAGTGTGGTTGTTTTTTGAAGAAGGTGGCTGTTGAAGAGTGCGGCTGTTTGTTGAGTGTGGCTGTTTGTTGAAGAAAGTGGCTGTTTGTTGAAGAAAGTGGCTGTTTGTTGTCGAAAGTGGCTGTTTGTTGAAGAAAGTGGCTATTTGTTGTAGAAAGTGGCTGTTTGTTGAAGAAAGTGGCTGTTTGATGAAGAAAGTGGCTGTTTGTTGAAGAGTGTGGTTGTTTTTTGAAGAAGGTGGCTGTTGAAGAGTGCGGCTGTTGTGTGTGGCTGTTTGATGAAGAAAGTGGCTGTTTGTTGAAGAAAGTGGCTGTTTGATGAAGAAAGTGGCTGTTTGTTGTCGAAAGTGGCTGTTGGAGAGTGAACGTTTGTTGTCGAAAGTGGCTGTTGGAGAGTGAACGTTTGTTGTCGAAAGTGGCTGTTGGAGAGTGAACGTTTGTTGAAGAAAGAGGCTGTTGAAGAGTGCGGCTGTTTGTCGAAGAGTGCGGCTGTTTGTTGAAGAGTGCGGCCGTTTGCTTGCGGTGTGCCGGTTTCCAGGGCCAGTTTGGCTGTTGGGAGAGTCTTCATCACAGTGAACCCAGTACCTCTGTGTCTCTGCTCACTTTTGTACTGCAGAATTCATACAGACACCTGGTGCACATATTGATTTAATATTTTCTATTTTCATATAGAGGTCTTTACAGCTTCTTTTGTATGTGCTGCATTCCTTCTATTTGTGCATGGGATGTGTGAAGTCACACAGGTGTATTTGGTACTCTATTATAATAGTTTATCCAATAACAATGTTATATTTGCTATATTGTATATTTGATTTCAAATGTTATATTGCATATTTAAATAAGAACTATGTATTTTTAGATCCTTGTGAAAAAAGAAGTGGTGTCTGCACAGTATTGTCTGGACTGATCACATACAGTACTGTGCACGTGTACAAAGCAGAGCTGCAGTCTTCAGAAATAAAAGGTCTTTGCATGATTATTCTTTTTATCTTTGGTCTTCTTCAAAAGGCACGGTCAAGTGTGAATGTGTTCAGATGGGCGAAACTTTACAGAAATCAAGTGGTTCTTGAAATAAAATCATTGCAAAAAGACACAAAAAAAACGTTGAAGGATGGCACGGACAAGTATGGATTTGATCAGCTTTATTGGATTAGAAAGACCAGCGTGCCCTCCTGCCACTGCACACCTGAAGGACACAGTGAAAACACTGCTTCATGTTCCTCAGGGGTCATAGGACTGTTAACTGGTTTTGCAAGCATTACATCCTAGCATAGAGATATTTCTGTGCTCAGCATTTGAGGTCAGATTGATCATTTCTGCATCCATAGTGTATTCAAACACACAAAACCTGGTCAAAAAGTTCATTTATAAAGCAGCAGTTAACTTGAAACCAAACGTCAAGTAGCCAAATGCATGAGCTCCAAAAAGTCTGATGGCAATTTTCTAAAATTAAGTACATTCAAAATCTTAAAACATATTTAAGATGGTTAAAGGTTGCCCCTGCGACACAACTGAATAAACACTCCAATCTGTTCAATCTGATTCCACAGAACAGTGAAAACACAAAGCATACATAAATTATTTTAGAATTACATTTTAAACATTACTACATTAGTGTGCTCAAACAAAGCCATTCTCTACCTAATAATTAAGGAATAAGTTATCTGTCAGTGCAAAACTGAAATAAAAAACTGTTTAAGACAGTCAGCAGTGGAACCAGATGTTCTCAGGCAACTTTTTGATTGTGAACTCTTCTGTGTCACACAGCGCCTTCAGCCTTGTCTGGTGCTTCAGATATGTGGGACGCAGCATACTTCAGCCGGAACCCCCCTACACACACACGCACGCACATACATACGCGCACGCACACACATACACACACACACACACACACACACACACACACACAGGATAACAACACACACACACACACACACACACACACACACAGGATAACACAATAGCTTTATGGGTACATTTATGCCAGTGACGGTGTAGATTTGCTTTTCCTTGCTTTACCTTGTTGTGTGGAATCAATGGAGGGCTGGTTACAGTCGTGAGTGTAGTGCCCACTAAACCCACAGTTGGAACAGGACACAATGCCGTTCTTCTTATTGAGCCCACCTCCCAGTGCAGCAGCTGGCAGTAGACCCACAGGCCCTGGGTAAGGCTGTGGGTACAGGCGCTGGCAGAAGGAGGCTGATATTTGCTGCTGAATCCCCAGCAGGTCTGTGTGTGAGTGCAGCGGGCCGTAGTGGGTATATATGGGGGGCAGAGTGGTTCCATTAGGCTGAGGCGCCGCATGTGCCTGCGGGAGGTAGTTCGTGAGTGGGAACAGATGTGGCAAGCCCAAAAGTGGTCGTGCCCCGGCACCAACCTGGTGGAAGAACATTGGAGAGGCACTGAGCGGGCGACTGCTGCACTGACAGCCACACATCCCACAGCTGAGTGTGGGCTGTGGCCGCTGCACAGGGCCCTCCACACACGCTTCACTGCTGGGGCTAGAGGATGAACAGTCACTATGGGCCATGCTGGGAGTGAGGGCTGGGCTGGGCTGGGGGGCCGGCCCAGGTGTGTGTGTGGGCACCACAGTTGGGACCGCTCCCTGTAAGAGTCCCTGAACAGGAGGTAGTGCTGCCACTGCGCCTTCCACACTGGTCATGACCGAGGTGGGCGTGGGGGGCAGGGGATATGGCAGGTTTAAGGCTGGGAGCTTGGTGTGTGGCGCCTCCACCAGAGGCACACTGCCCATCTGAGCGGAGTCCGGGCAGGGCAAAGATGGATGAAGACTGGCAGGTAAAGAAGGCAGGCTGGTGGTCATAATACTGATGGCTCTGATGGGAGTGGGCAGAGGAGCTGGAGGGGCAGTGGGGGGTGTGGGTACATCTCCCATTCCTCCATGGGATAGTGATTTGAACCTCTGAACCAGCGGTTGCATGGCAGAGATCTCTGGAGGGGGAAGACTGACAGGTGATACTCCAAATGTAGTGATATTGTCTCCCTTCTCTGGTTCCATCATAAGGCTGGGGCCTGCCATCGCTGGTGGAAGATGCCTCCTCACTGCCCCAGGACCAGGCTTGGACAGAGGGGCTCCAGGGGGCAGACCATATGGCATAAAGGGGAGGGCACTGACGTCTGCGTTGTGTGCTCTAATGACCTCCATCTGAGTCTGGAGGCCTAAGGGTGGGTCAGCTCCTAAGGCTTCACCAGTGTTGTCCAACTGACTTCCAAGATCTGGGAAGAAAAAAATTATTTTAGTTTGGTAAACAAGCTAACTGAAAGACAAGCAGACTGTCACTATTCTGCATTTCCAGTAGTAGATTTGACTACTCATCAAGTAAAGGGTCATCTTATTTACTCAAGTCAAATTCTACTGATTTAGTATATGTTTGCAGTGTGGCGTCTTACCCAAGATGGTTATATGTCTAATGTCTAATGAAATGTTTTTACAATATGCCTGTCACCGCTGCTGGGGAGGACTCCAGATCCAATGAGCACATGTAATGAAGACTAATGGCTGAATCAGAGCGGTGTGTGAGGACATAATTACATGCAGGGCCTTGTTTCCAGGCGGCACAGTGCTGCTCCTCCTCACTGTCCAGGCTGTCTGTGGCTCTGTGTTGTGGGCTGGAGGCGCAACTGGAGCGCTCTGAAGAACTCTCACCAAGCGTGTCAGGGCCAGAAGCCGCCTCTGCAGTAAAGAGGTCAAAGTCTCAGTGGTCCGACTTTGTGAAACTGACAGCGCTCGTACTCACCCTTCCACTGAAAGCTTGCTGCTAAGCTCCCATTGGGGGTCCCCTTGGTCTTCCCTTTGCCCCTGCAGTGAGACAGAAAACTTGGAAGCACCTTTTCTTGTGTCAAATAGCTAAAGGTCTGACAGGCACGCTGGGACCAACCTGAGAGTGGGCTGTGCGTGGCTTCGGCTCTCACACTTCCCGCGCTGTCAAAACAAGAAAAAGTTGAAGTTAGTGGCAACCTCAAAGATCTTTTTAATCAAACCTACATACAACTTAAGAGACAAAACTAGACAACTCATTATTAAAGTAATGTTTTTAAGATTTTACTTCTAAAGAGAGCTTTTGTCTAGGTTAGAACTTCAGTCAGAAATGTGTAAAACTCCTAGGCAAATAATATCACTTTTATACATAACGGGTTCAGATACCAAAACGGTGAAATGGTTATGTGTGTTGGATGGACCACTGACCTCTGTAACGTGGCTCTCAACGGGGCTGCAGAGATAAGAACAACTCTGGTTACATCTACTTTATGGCACAAAAAAACAGACTAATAAAGAAATATCAGAGACTTAAAGAAGAAAAAGTGGGACAATTGACTCCAAATCTGGAGTGGGAAAACATAACAAGCAAACGTTTTCCATGTACAGTATGCGTTTTTATTGTTGAGACTTACTGTAGCGACAAAACATTTCAACTCAATGTGTACAACGCTGAGTTTTAATCTTTCAAATAATCACAACTAAGTACTAAGTAAGGCATGTGGGCAGGGATTTTTCAGAGCACTCAAGCCGCAAATGGAGGACAATAAAGGATTACTCGAACATGCAGGAATCAATCAGACTACAACTAGGTTAAAGCTGATTTTACATAATAATAACAATAATAATAATAATAATGTTGAGGCTAAATGGTTGGAAAAACAAAGAAATTATATCAAATTAAAGTATGTATTAAACTTAAAAGTACACTCAACACTTCTTACCTTGGACTTTTGTTTCTGTGTTTCTTTTTATAGCCCTGAACAAAGGCTTCTAATAGAAAAAGAGAAAAAAGCATCACTTTAACAGCTCCAAACTGCACACTACCTAATACTAGAATAGATGTATTTATTGTATTTATTTTCACAGGGGAAAGACTCAATGAGAGAAACAGTAACAGATTATCTAGATAAAAGGTCAATAAAACAAAATAAAACTCATTTTTATTTTTAAAAACCCGCGCAATATGCAATAAAACTCATTGAATTGGTACTGAACTCTGCGGTCGCACACGCCCCCTTCAGTGAGACATGGGTACTGCGTGCGTCAAATTAAGTTTCGTTTCAGGTTGAGGCACATTAAAAATAGAAATTGATACTACAGAACAAGGAAATGGGGCAATAACAGAGAATGTAAGGTTAAAGCTAAAAGAAAGATTGTTCAATTTGGAACTATACATGTTACTTTAATTAATGGGTTTATCCAAGTTGAAGTTGAATGCTTTTGAAACATGTAAAAAATGAAAAAAAAAAAAATGAAATAAATACTATTGTTCTGTTTCTGTGCGGCTGGCTCTCACCTTCGTCCTGACTGGAGCCGTCAGAGGCGGGTTCAGGGCAGGGCTGTCGTGAGTCACTGCTTGGACCTGACACAACAATATGTGCATTACTTAAATTGAAATAACAACCACGCCACTCGTTTTGTGCGCGGTGCATGTTTGCCTCTTTAGTGAGTAGATAATCTGTGCTATCATAATGACAGCACTGATAGCACAAAACCAGCAATGTACAACACTGGAGTCACTAGTGAGGCATTTGTGACCTTCCTCATCTCCCTGTCCACCCAGAGGCCACACGTTTTGAATCTAAATAACGGAGTTTGTAGTAAGTGTTGGAAAGAATACTTAACATAACTTAATACTTAATACTTACTACTTACTTGTAACTCAGTTACAGAATACTGAATAGCTGCATTAAACTGTATCTTGTTCCAATCAGAGTACTGCATTTGGAATACTTACAATACATTTCCTTTAAGATGAATTATATTATAGTTTTAAAAAATGCGAAATGGGATTAAAAAAAAGTCATGTTTGTTGCGCCACTTGTTATGTATTATTTCTCATTGTTAAGAGTAAAAAGTAAAAATCACATACGCACTGACCACAGGAGCTGTGTACTCTATTTTTCACACCAATTCCGTGCATTTCCAAGTCTAGTCTTGTGTTTGCAGAATATTTTGAATATCACCAAAGTAACTACTTTACTAGAATACAGGAATTGGTATTCTGAAAACATATTTTAGGTACATACATGTATTTAGTGCCTCACCAATAGGGTTGTCAAAGGTATTGAGATATTAATCAATACTAAATCTAGTATCAGAACAAAAATCACAAAATATGACAACATTTGACTTTTTCTGGATAGTTTTCTTCTTAGTCTTGATCTATTATAGACCTAGTATAGCAATAAAGAAAATAGTATTATTTTGTGTAGAAAACAACATTATACTGTCTAAGTTTTGTAATGATCATTGTGGTATCAAAGGTATTGAGGCTTTCCCTTAGAATAGAAATCAAGTTAGAACTGTTTGTATTGCGACTACACTATACACTAATCAAACTAACTACTACCTCCTCAACTAGGAAAACTATATGCAGTTTTAGTCTTCTTATCTGAGCACACAATAGAAATGTCGTAATCTGGAATGACAGTCCCACACGCACCACAGTCCGAGGTGAAGAAGCAGCACACTTTTCTGTTCTGTGTGAAGACTGGAGGAGCCGAGAGAAGGCAATTCCTACAAGAGAGGAAGGGCAGACGGTGAGCTCTGGAACTTCATCACTCGCTTTCCCGACATGTGTTGTACGAGTTGAGGTACCTGAGCTTCTCCTCTGTGCTCTTGATTTCCTCCTGCTGGAGAAGTCCAAGAAGACCTCTTTCAAACGACTCATTGCACTGATGTTTTGGGAGCTGCAACATAGCACAAAGGTTTGTATTATAAAAAAGCAGTGGAGGAGTAAGTACTCAAGTCAAATAAAATAAGTAAGTAAAAGTATCACATACATTTAATGCATTTATTTCGAGCAAGTCAGTAAATACAAATAAGTACATGTCACCAAAACAAAACAAAAATTCTATAATTTGGTTTCTTATTCAAGCTCGTAAAGGAGTGGGAAGAAGAAAAATCCCACCCCTGATGAATCTAAAGTAAAAGTATAGAAGTAATATGTGTATCATGTGTATCATGTGTATCTATATAACATATAGATAAACATATATACATACATAAATACATACGCACACACTCTCTTTTTACTACTCAAAAATGTGTAAAGTAGTAAAAGTAAAAAATATCCAAGGCTAAATTGTGTGATCTCTCAGAAGCAGCTGATGATGGCTAACTTTTAATGACGTGTATAAAGTTATTAACTGCTTGAATTGTAATCAAATCTAAAATGTTATCTTCTAGAAAATTGTGTTTGTTTTTCTGCATAATTGAGTTATTGCGTTTCCTGACATGTTCCACGGTATGGTATTTCATAAAATCAAGAAAGACTATAAAATACTACTACAAGTAGATTTAGATTGAATTAAGGATGTCAAGATTATCTGTTAATCAATAATCATGATTATTTGGGTCACATTATTATTATTATACGTACTGACAAATAATAATTATGACATTTTTAGAAGCAAATATAAGTAATTTATGTTCAATCTTACACCTAAATGTAAAGTTTCTTCAGTTTATGTCAATTTTACATTACTTGATCATTCAGAAAGATTTCATGGCGCTGTTCACAAATTGTGGAATTAAACAAACGAAAATTAAGGGAGTCACTGTTTGGTCGGGGCGTCAATAATCCTAAATATTCGTGTTTCTTCACATCAGAATCTCTACACAATTTATTGAATACAGATCTAGTGAAGAAGAGTAATAGTCGCTTTACAATATTGTGCATGGAGATACTGTACCTTCAACAGGAAGTTCTCCAGTTCCGAATGGGTTTTGGTGACACGGCTTGAGGACGAGTCTGACCACGTCACCTGGAAAAAAATACCACACCATAACAATAGCATTGTCAATTCGGTTACTTTCAATAAACAATGTCATTTGATTTATAGACCCTTTAAAATACCAACATGTCATTATAATTACAGAATTAAGGCAAAATGAAGATCATAAAAAATTTTCACTGATTAACTGACATCACATCTAAATTGATATTAAGCTTTTGTAACAAAAAATTCAATAAGATAAGAAATGTCAGTTAATTTGTTTTTTCTATTACAAAAAAATATATTTTCAAAATATTATTTATTATACTTTTGTGGTAAAGTATGTAATATATCTGTATATTAAAAAAAAGATATAATGTGGGGCAGTATTATTTCTGTAAGTATTTGTCCAGCAAAACCTAAAAAACATGATTTCATCAAAAATGCTAAACGTCAATTATAATGTAAAATACACTTTTGCCTCCATTCTGGAATGTACAATGTTTTTGTCTTCACACTTTTATCAGGTCTATTTAATGCACAAGAAGCTTGCGATGAACCTGTAAACGTGAGTACCATTGGGGAGTTAGAAAATATGAAGCTTTAAATTAAAGGCTATATAGAAGAACAAGTTTGTGAGAGTTACACACCTTAAAGTTGTACTCTCGATCACCTCTTGTTCGTGAGATGCCCCTGAGAACAATCTTCTTAATATGGACTGCTAAAAAAATGACAGCAGTATAATATACATATACTGTATTAGAACATAAAATATGATTAATGTGATTAGGCTTGTTCTGACCCTACCGTTGTTCTGAGGAGCCACTTCTGACACAGGTGTGCACTCCTCTGCACAAGACTGCAGCTCCTGGACACAAACACAAGTCAAGTCAGACTCTACAGAGAAGACACTGTACTTAAGTATGTTTTAACTCCTTTTATCTTGAGTATTGTCAATACTTTTATTTAAATTGCTGCTGTTCTTGTATTCACCTGTTGAAACACTGCAGTTTTCCATTATTGGACAATTACAGAGCTGCTCTTGTGTTATCTTGGAATGAGGGACCGTATAAAGAGAATAAATGATTGTATGTAGGTCTCAGTGTGTCTTGTCAGCTGTCCCTGGTGTGATCAGCTCCACTGCCGTATCCAATGCGAGTGAAAGGATCATTAAAACACTGGTGGAACAGTCTGACTTCTGTCTGCGGGTTTTGGCGCTTACAGAAACTGCATTTTCTTTTCTGTCCTGGGACTCAGACGTTTATCAGTTAGTTAGGGCACCTGATTAAATGTTTGCAGATGCGTGGGAGAAAAAGTTTTCTATTTCGGGAATGGAAATTATATGAAGATAACAACACCGCAATAAACACAAATTCTGACATCTGAGGATTCCAAGAAGCGTTTAAGGTGCTAAAAACCTGTGTGACTTCATGTAAACATGGCTCATGTGGCACGAAGCCCACCTGCTACACGTCAGTTAGGACACATTAGCTTTAGCTACGACTGGAGCTACAGGAGCAACAGGACCTGTGTGAGCCGTGCTTCCGATACTGTGGACAGGGACTTTTACCAGAGCCTGGGCGCTCCTCCTCCGCAGCGCCTCTTCCACGGTCAGCTGGGTTTTGTCCAGCTGAGCTCGGAGCATTTGTCGTTGGTGAAAGTGAAAAGCAGGATGGAGAGACGCCATAGTAAACAGCAGAGCTAATTGCTCCAGAGCTGCCAGCGCCGCCTGGCTCTGCTCCGAGCTGCCGTCCACAGGAGCCTCTCTTCCGCCCGGACAGCGCACAGACACGGACACCCGAGCCGGGGCAGGACAGGAGGAAGTTTGGTACAACAGGGCAGGATCCACACTGTTCAGAGTCTGAAACAGAATTCCAGCACAGTCCCTGCTGTCAGAGCCCAGAAGAGACAGGCACACAAGCATTTTCGACCGAACCACGGGGTCATTCACGTCCGTTAAATTCCCCAGTTCACTGGGACTGTTCGCCCGACACTCAAAGTCCCTGAGGACATGGTAATCTTTCCGAGCGAGATCCTCGAGGTACGAGCCCAGGAAGCGGAGCTCCAGGGGCTGGCACATGTGGAGCAGCCCGCACATGAACTCCAGACGTCGTACTGGGTCCAGATGCAGGCCAAACCACTCGAACACCGTCTCCTTGTTGAGGGGCAGCGCTCCGTGGGAACTTGTCGGTGCACACAGTGCCCTCGGGACTTGGTGCGGCTCGTCCTCGGACGTGTTCAACACTAGCTTCATTTTTGGCATTATTAGTTCCTCACGAGCGACATCAACGGTGAAATAAGCGGGTAAGACCCATCTGTGACAGCTCCCAGCTTCTCAAAAGTGCGGAAACAGACCGCCTCATGAGCTCCTGTGGTGGTCAGTGTCAGATTTGTCAAATACGTAAACGGGACAAGTGAAGCCTCTTCCGGTCTCTTCTTCTTCGTGCTGTGCTTTCCTACGGGCTGTACTGTACGCAAAATGGCACTTTGCTGCCTCCCGCTGGTGATAATGTGTTATCGACCAGAGGCCAGAGAGCTTGAGGGTTCTGCGCAGTATCTGTGATCTTCCTGCTCAGGACTTTTCTGGACTGAGATGTATCCAGTTTTGGGGTCAATACTCCGAGTGCTCCGATGATTTACTTGAGTAGCTTTATATTGGCAATTGTATTTCCCTGCATCGTTTTCAGATTATTTTTGTGGTCTGTTTTTTGAGAATACACAAATATGTGTCCAAAGACAGTAAGTAATTTCTAAGGTCACTATTTTTGTAGCTTTCTTCAACTTGAGTAATGTTAAATTTGAAATAACGGTAAAATGTTTGGCTACTGTACCCACCTTTGAGAGTTGCTTTGCATCACAGGAGCTCGAACCTAAATGTAAACTAATTATGACCAATATCAAAATTTATGATAGTGTTCCAATTAAAATGTTTTGTTATTTTCTTTGTAATATCCTGATTTCGTATGAACTAGTCTAAACCAGTGACTACAATGTGTAAATATGTAAAATTAAGGTCGTAAGGATTTTAAGTAGTTAACTTCTTGCAATTGTTGCATGCATGGGATGTCTTTTCTACCCATTACTCTCAATGCTATATTTATGCCTTTTGTAGTACAGTCTATAGTACATATAGGCTCTATATTATAGAGGCTACTGTGTTGTGTGGGCTACTGGGCCCCTCCCACCGGTCCCTCCCTCTGCTCTAGTCGCACTGAGGACTTCTGTGTGATTGCATTTTGTTCTGTCAGAGCCTGAAGAGCACATGAGGTAAGAATCAGACTCCTTTACTTCATCCTGCATGTGCATCCTATGTCCAGTGTGCAGATAGGACAGGTGAGGCCAGTGAGACAGGGGCAGGACCAGGTGGGGTGATGTGGTGCTTGGGCAGATGGTATCAGAGGCACCATGTGTGACTGTTGGTGATTCAAATGTGATGGGAAGAACGGTGACCAGTGAGACAAATGTGATTGATAGGACAGGTGTGACCTCATTGGAACAGGTGTGACCATATACGACAGGTATGACCATTGTAGGACATGTGTGACCATAGTATGACATGTGTGTCCATGACAGGTACAACTGATAACAGGTGTGTCGTTTAAAACAGACTTGAGGTTGTGTGTGCTGGTCTCACTGAGGGGTAGTCGCTCAGTTTAAAAAAATAAAGAGCAAGAATCCTATGATGTGCTTTTAAATTTTGTTTTGTTTTGACTTTTTGTTAAATGTTCTTTTAAAAAAATGTTTTTTTTTAATGATTTGTGTGCTGCTACTTTTTCACTTTGCAGTAGGTCACTCTTGAAAAAGAGGTTTAAACCTCAATGGGTTTTACTTGGTTAAATCAATGTTAATAAACTATAGTACAACATGCGTGACCACATTATGACAGGTGTGACTACAATGGGACAGGTGTGACAACAGTGGGACAAGTGGGACCACAGTGGGACAGGTGTGACTACAGTGGAACAGGTGTGACAACAGTGGGACAGGTGGGACCACAGTGGGACAGGTGTGACTACAGTGGAACAGGCCTGACCACAGTGGGGCAGGTGTGACCACAGTGGGACAGGTGTGACTACAGTGGGACAGGTGTGACTACAGTGGGACAGGTACGACCACAGTGGGACATGTGTGACTACAGTGGGACAGGTGTGACTACAGTGGGACAGGTACGACCACAGTGGGACATGTGTGACCACGGTGGGACAGGTGTGACCACGGTGGGACAGCTGTGACCACTGTATGTCAGGTGCAACCACAGTGGGACATGTACGACTACAATGGGACAGGTGTGACCACTGTATGTCAGGTGCAACCACAGTGGGACATGTACGACTACAATGGGACAGGTGTGACCACATTATGTCAGGTGCAACCACAGTGGGACATGTGCGACTACAGTGCGACAGGTGTGACCACGGTGAGACAGGTGTGACCACGGTGGGCAGGTGTGACCACGGTGGGACTGGTGTGACCACAGTGGGACAGGTGGGACCACGGTGGGACTGGTGTGACCACAGTGGGACAGGTGGGACCACGGTGGGAC
Source organism: Chaenogobius annularis (assembly GCA_015082035.1). NCBI lineage: Eukaryota > Metazoa > Chordata > Actinopteri > Gobiiformes > Gobiidae > Chaenogobius > Chaenogobius annularis. Next base: position 1,727,416 of record BJKM01000051.1, read on the forward strand.
TGGTGTGACCACAGTGGGACAGGTGGGACCACAGTGGGAGAGGTATGACCTCAGTTTATTTGTCCACAAATCTTTATCTTTACTGTCCACCGTAGTGGAAATTTGTCTTTGGTTCACCATCACACGTCACTCTCAAAATCGACCACAAGTTATTGGTGGAGTGTAGGTCGATCCCTGTATGTTTTGTTTTAGTCCAGTACGGATTGCATTAAAAATGTGAAGTATGCAACAGGGGTAATGCGTCTTGCCCAAGTACACAAGAAATGTCTTCCTCTTTAGTGAGATTAAAATATTTGACTAAACATGATGATTATTGGAGATACTTGGATATCTACAACTAAAAAAATAAATACATTTATCTGAATCTGAAATTAGATCAAACAGACTATATTTTATGAATTGGTGACTGGTTTCAACATCTGCACACATGGAATGAAGTATGGGCTGGGGCCAGCGGAGGACGATGGAGCAACCACAGAGCTGTGATTGTGGCTGGGCTCTGCTCATTAGTGTGATGCTCCCCAATGAAAGGACTCACATCACCCACAACCGCTAAGTGCACCTGGGTTTGGAAAGGACAGTCACTCCACAATTGTCACTTTCCTTCTTGTTTATGAAGAAGTGCACATTTCAAAAGAACAATGTCAAGTCCCTTCTACGTTATTGCTCTCCGTACATCTGTAAGAACCTTGTAGAAAAGAACTGTAGACTTAAGCTGATGTACAGGTAAGGAGGCCTATCTTCACATTCGTCTTGCTCATCTGGACTGAATCATTCTGCTCCTCCCTAACACATAAGAACAGACCATCTCATCCAGCAGCAATCACGGTCTTTCATTACCCATGAAGGCATTAGAGGAGGTGTGTAACCCAAACCTCAGAGAATCCTGCAGCCAGAAATTGACAAAAGTAGTAAATAAACAAGTAAAGCTATGTTATGTTTGCATAAAGCGATTTTTGCACCTTTTGCACAAGATTTTTTAGACAAGGCTTTTGAACAATTGATACAATTCACAAGATGTCAACATTAGCTGGGGTAGTGACACTAAGTTCAGGCACGACTCTGTCTGAAGCTCTGTTACTCAAGTTAGACTTTAATTTGAGTTTTGTTTTATCAATTCATTTGTGCTGTGAAGGTCAAAAGCTAGCCAGCATCAGCAAACAGTTCATCACCCTCCCCTTTTTTTGTTCAAAATCAAACTCCTAAACAGGACCATGAACGCCTGATCACATGATCCTCGAATGTTGTTTTTAAAACCATTTTATTTATTATTTTCCGTCTGTGTTTGCAAAGGCGCACGGTGGCAGCGCGGTTAAAGCTCTAGCCTCCCATTAAGGAGATAATCTAGATAAGGTAGCATCCCGGGCCAGACCAACATCACGTGATCTCTCTTGGTGGAGTCTGCATGTCATCCCCGTGTTACCGTCCAAATACATGCATGTGTTAGGTAAAATGGCAACTGTAAATTGCCCCTAGTGAATGAATGTGAGAGTGAATGGTTGTCTGTATGTCTATGTCTCTGTGTTAACCCTGCGACGAGCTGGCCCCTGTCTAGGGTGTATCCCGCTTCAGGCCCAAAGTCACTATGAAGGGTCTATGAAGGAAACCAGACATGCAAACTCCATAGACATGAGGACATTCTTGCTATAAGGAAGGAAAAAAGAGTTATCAGATCATTGAAATGTCCTGTAAACATTTATATCTGATGTAAGTAATCTGATGTCTTCTCATTGTTCACACCTGCAGATTTTGACAAAGAACATAATGAACAATTATGCTGCACAGTGGTCGAGTGGATAGCACACATGCCTGCCATGTGGAGCAGGCAGCAGCAACTTGAGTTTGAATCAAGCTCTGATGCTATACTGTCCTGTCCAATAACGCCTAAGGGCCAAAAAATCCTTTAAAGATCATTATTTTTAAAATGACAAACTAATGTAGAAAGGACAACAATGAGAGAAAATTTTAAACATTGAAAAATATTTAAAATTCAACAATTAGTCTAAAAATCTATTGATTAACTTACACATGTCACCAGATTTATTTTGTGCATGTAGACGCACACCAAAACTGAGCTCTAATTATTGGGCTTCCTGATTATTCCAGTTTTGATTTTGTGTCCAGGCCTTTTTTATCCATCCAGGACCCTTGTCGACTTTGATATCCCTGTTCTGGGGTTGTCTGTTGTTTTATCTGGCTGTGTGGTTACTCTAACCATGTTTGTTCTGCACAATGAACTCAGCCACCAAGAAAACATGGTCCTTATAAAGACTGCTGGTTAGCCTGGATTTCACAGGAAAATCAAATCTCATGTTTGTGCCAAGTCCACATTACAGCAGCAGACAGATTTTATGGGTCGCTTTATGGACAGCTGCGACGCCCAGACATGTGCCATGGTTTGGAGTTTTCACAAAGACTGTACGCACGTTCGGACTTTCTCTCGAAATGGCTGTAAATTTCCTACAATCTAAATGTGGGTTGAGGCACAACAGCGGAATTGACTAACAGACTGAAACAATTTGACGTCTTTGTTAAAATCTTTGCTAAATCTGGTGGTAAGGTCTGTGCAAGCAATAAAACAACACTTTGGCGTTGCAATGGCAGGATGCCTGGGTTGCATGGGATTTTCTCATTTCAAGACAAAAGAATGGACTACACCAGCTTTATTCTATTCCATTTAAATTGAAGTAGAAATCAACTGAACAAAAATCCCATCAGCCATCAGTAATTGTGAATGTGATCTGTAACTAGCTTGTAGCTTGGGGACATGTGCTAAAGACTAGCTAGTAAATCTAAATGACCTTGCTAACGTCTCAGTGCATTTAACAAGAACGCCAGTCTTATCTGTTTTCTTGAGACATGATCTAAATAAACAATGACACACTCAGACTGGATGGAATGAATGATGACTATGACTATTAAAAACTATAAAGGTTTTCTCCAACAATGAGCTATCAAAAGAACACACACCCTCTTCCTACCAAGCTATTTTTATATGCAGAAAGTACTACAATGAAACAGGACCATTATAATATAATTGTTTTAGCGTTAGTTTGCATTAATGTTTTGATAAATTTGAAAGATTTTCTCCAGGGTGTACCTCGCCTAAGGCCCAAAGGCACTGGGATAGGCTCCAGTCACCCGCGACCCCTAACGGGAACAAGCGGTAGAAAATGAATGAATGAATGAAAGATTTTCTTGTTTATATTAAACGGGCAGAAGGACTTTGATCAGATGGGATAACTTTTCTGGTCGAGTGTCCAGTTTGTCTCCCTGGAGCCTAAAATGTTCTAAAGTTTGGCATCAGAAACATTTATCTCCATGGAGACAAGCAAGTAAAGCCACTGGGCAAAGTATCCTTGGTTTTCATTTTCCTGTTCATAAACAACATTTTGAAGACTTTTCACCATCTAAAATAATATTTTGCCAAAAATTTTTCATTTCTATGGCAACAGTGCTACATTTTCATCACTTTGAAACCCCATGAATATGCATTAAACCATTAGGGAGACCAGCAGATATCAGATCCTCCTTTATAATACTAAGATCTCATATCATTGAACAAAATTGTATTCTTTGACTTTTTTATTTTAGATTTGAGTATGTGAAAAGCTTATTGAACGTTACAGTCTGATCTCCATTATCTGCAAAGGGCTTAGGGTTTCGCAGAAGATGCCAGGAGCCATGTTTCTGTGGTCACTGTGGAGTGCCGTGCTGCTTGTGGGCTCTGCCGCTGAGGATAAGGATAGTTTACGAGCTGGTAAGTTTTGATAAACTTTTAAATGAACCTTACATTACTGGAGTACACTTGTAACTGAATGTAACTGTGTCCAGGCTGCAGCACTGCTCAGAATGACCTGGTCTACATCGTGGACGGCTCCTGGAGCGTTGGCCTTGAAGACTTTGAAATAGCAAAACAGTGGCTCGTCAACATCACCAGCAACTTTGACATCAGCCCTCAGAACACACAGGTCCTGGCATCACTACTCTCACTCTACCTGACACTACTCACATGTGGTACCTGACTGTAGGCTGCTGTTTGTTCACATATATGCAATGAAATTAACAATTTTAGTGATTACATATCAAACTACTACTTTTCTCCAGTACCGATATATTTTAAAAGCAGCATTTAGAGTGAAAACGAGACCACTGCGTGCTGTTTGCGTCTAATTATAAAGTATTTTATTATTTGTGCGCAAACTGTTTAAAATGATCTAGTTCTGTTTTAAGACTGTAAAAATTAGGTACTGCATTGTCCATTTCGTTAAAATAAATGTAAACAAGAATTCCCAACAATGGCAGCGTTGTAGGACTACATTTACTGTCTTACCAATAGTCTGACTGGAAATTACTGGAGCAGGAGCTAAAAAAAAGTCCCCAAAGTGTGGCGCCTGGTTCCTAATCTAGTAAGAATCAGGAAAGGAAAAAGGTTCCTTCTGTGTGTTTTCTAGGTGGGCGTCGTGCAATACAGTGACACACCACGGCTGGAGTTCTTTCTTGGGAAACACCAGGGGGAAGCGGAACTCATCCAGGCCATCAGCAGTATAGATTACATGGGAGGAAACACTCAGGTTAGACACACCACTGTACAGATTGACATTTACCAATGCACTTGCTTATTGTTCAGGTACCATGACAAAATAAGAGGAGGACTAGCGCACAAAGTCACCAATGTGGTTCTTTGTCTATTGTATGTACAGACAGGTAGAGCCATCAAGTTTGCAGTGGACCACGTTTTTGGCTCATCCCAAAGAGGCAGCCAAGTGAAGAACCGCATCACGGTGGTGGTGACAGATGGAAAGTCCCAGGATGATGTGGTGCGTACAGTATGTCAGAAGTCCATGTCGTAGAGCTTTTGTCTAAAGAAGGGCTGTGTGTCAGGTGGATGCCAGTGAGGAGGCTCGCGCACAAGGCATCACCCTGTTTGCTGTTGGGGTGGGATCAGAAATCACCACTTCAGAACTCGTCACCATCGCCAACAAGCCATCTAGCAACTATGTCCTGTACGCCCAGGACTACACCAACATAGCCCGAATCCGAGAGGCCATGCAGCAGCGGCTCTGTGAAGGTCTGTATGTTCTGTCAACCCAGTCCAATTTATTATCAATTTAACAATATCTCGTCTGAGTTTAGACTGTGTAAATGTATGGTTTGGAGGCTGCCTGTGTGGAGGCTGCTTGTGTTACACCTGCTTGTGTTATTGCTTTCCTAGAATGTCCTACCTTATGGTATAAACCAGGTTTACTTCTGGTTTAGTCCTGGTTTAGTCCTAGTTTAATTCTGAGATAGTCCTGGTTCAGATCTGGTTGGTACTAGTCTAATCCTAGGATCAGAATCAGAATCAGTTTTATTGACATTGTCGGTCAACAACACAAACTAGGAATTTGCTTCGGTTTCAAGGTGCAACATAAGGATGTGCTCCCACTTGTACAAATACCACATTAAACTGTGACTAAACTGGGGCTGAACCTAGAACTAAATATAGCCAAGGCAAGGGCTAAACCAGTACTAGAACAAGACCAAACCAAGTCTACATCAGGAGTAAACTAGAGTCAATTTAGGACCAAACAAAGTGTGAACCCACCCCATTTTCTAATTATTCAGAGTCAGTGTGTCCAACTCGTATCCCTGTGCCATCACGTGATGAGAAAGGCTTTGAGCTGCTTTTGGGCATGAACATTCCAGTGAAAGCCAAACACATCCCAGGATCATTGTCCACTGAGACGGCCTACACCCTCAACGCCAGCGTAGACATCACAGAGCACACGAGGTACATGTGTCAGCCAACTGTCAGAGAAAAGAATATTGATTTAAAATGCATCTTTCCACAGGGACATCTTCCCAGAGGGCCTCCCTCCATCATATGTGTTTGTTGCCACCCTGCGCCTGAAGAATGGCTCAAAACTGACCTTTGACCTATGGAGGGTGCTGTCAAAGAACAAGGAGGTGCAGGCAGCAGTCACTCTGAGTGGACAGAACAAAACAGTCACCTTTACCACCACAAGTGTCACTAACAAGGAGCAGAGAGTCCGCTTTCCGACAGGTTACCAGGTATGAAGTTGTTTCAGGGTGGGATCAGTTTAACATCAGTATAACCCTCTTTGATCAGCTTTTTTCATTCAGAATTACAGATTCTCCGCAGTGAATGGTTCATATCGTCTATCTTTGTGTGGTGGATGTTCCTGTTCTAGTATTTGAGACTCATGTTGTGTTGTTTCTCCCTGTCAGGCCCTGTTTGATGGAAAATGGCACCAACTGAAAATAGTGGTGAGGCTGAGACAGGTCAGTGCTTTCCTCGATGACAAGCTCATTCAGGAGCACCAGCTGCAGCCTGTGGAGCCCATCTTCATCAATGGACACACGCAGGTCGCCAAGAAGAGCAGGGCGGAGCTTACGGTCCCGGTAAGGGGCCTTGATTCACAGTCAATTACAAAACTATATACAGTTAGAAAAGTGTATATACAGTAGAGTCCATCCCCAGTCTCATCCCCATTTCACGCTGCACTTTCCAGTCCAATAAAACCTACAGGTCAAAAAAGAAAAGAAAAAAAGATAACACAATAATTTGTTGAAATGAAAGAATTTGTTTGTTTGGACAGCAAAAAAAATAAAAATTGTTTCATAATGCAGTACTGTGTAAAGGAGACATCATAATCCGTAATAATTTCACTAGTTCTTTTCAACTTTTTGAAAATAATTTGATCTTTTATCTGCTCGGTAGTCATGTTGATACATTTCATGTCAACTTCATTCCACACCGTTTCCAGCAGAGGGCATTGAACACCTGATGCAAGCCCATGTGCTGAAGCTGCACTGTAAAGGTGTCAGACTTACATAAATAAGTGTTGATTGTGGCGCAGGTGGACATCCAGAAACTGCGTCTGTACTGCGACCCTGAACACAGCGAGAGAGAGACGGCCTGTGAGATCTACTCTGTGGTAAAGTCCCGTGTTCTTCTCATGACACTGCTCACTCAGTGTTTCTGACGCTCCATAACCCTCATTTTGTCTCTTCTCTTTTGGCCCCGGGCAGGATGATGAAAGGGTAAGTGTGAGACATCAGCAAGTACACAGCACTTACTGTATAAATATAATTCAATCTTTGGTTTGAAATAACTAACTTGCCTTTCCCTCACAAACCCATGAATATGTATATTGAGTGCTCTGTTAACCTGTGCCATAACGTGTCTGTGCTGCACTGTCCCCAGTGTCCTCTGAACCGAACAGCCCCAGAAGAGCCAGATGAGTGTAACTGTGTGCTGGGCCCCCCAGGGCCACGCGGGCCCCCAGGACGTATGGTACACTCAAACAGCTGCTCCTTATCAGTGTGCCCCTACATTCAGTTATTTTGGTACAGAGGGGGAAAGACCACACCCACCAATGAAAGGGGAAACAGGCAGGATCTGATGTGGAAATGTGGCTATTTGGCAAATCTGTAGTTTACTAACCTCGCTCTTAATCCCACAGCCTCTTAGTGACATGACACATGTGATCTGCTTTAGAGTCTACTAAATATATCTTCAAAACATACACAGTTTCCACACTGGTGGTCCATTCAACTGCATCATAACCATCAGGTGAACACTTGCTTGTGATTGGCTTATGTGAGTTTAATATCTGTCTGTCTTGTTTTCAGGGTTTTCGGGGGGAGAAGGGACGGGAGGGGCCTCCCGGGCCTGATGGGAAACCTGTGAGTTCTCTTTCTCTAAACATTCTAAACTGAAGGTAAAGTGATGAGCATGTGGTTTCTTGTGCAGGGCAAAGACGGAAAAGTGGGGCCACCTGGGAAGCCTGGAGCACCTGGGAACAAGGTCCTATAAATTCTGACTGTCCTCCTCACACCTGAGCTAATCCTCAACAACGTCTGTCACTCAGTTCTATCCTTCCCTAAACCCAATCTAAAACCATGTCCAGTGTTTCATGTGAAACTCACAATACCTCCAGTCATTGGCACACAAACACTCCAAAAATGTGTCTCTAGACTCATTTAAAGTAAAATCTATCCTAAATGATGATGGCTTAATCATTTGAGGAACCTTGAAACTAGAGCATTTAAATCCATATGGCAGTTTCATAGCTCTCACAAATATCATTAGTATTTTTTTGGCCACTAGCACAGCTTTAGAACTGCTTTTTCAGACGCAAAAATAAAGCTAGGTGGACCGCCCTTGCACAGCCAATCAGCTCTCATCCCAAAGCATCATTTGTCACTCACATGACATGACGAGTTTACAATAGACACAATGTTTTGTATTAGATGAAGACAGCGTCATGTTGTCTGATTTTTTATTTCATAATCTCACACATTTTGGTGTTGATACAAAACTTTTATATCTGACTCCAGCCGAATTTCAATCTGTGTCATATTTTTCTTAACAGGGTGAACCTGGACCTCAAGGACTACAAGGAGCGCCAGGTCCCAATGGTGTCCAGGTACATTCAGTGAACAAATCTTTAATTATAATTTTTTCAACAGTTTATCAACAAAACTTACAATGTTTGTTTCCAGGGAGATGCAGGGGAACCAGGTTTGCCTGGAGAGCCCGGACATAGTGGACCAAAGGTACTAATGGATGTACACATCACTCACTGCCTGTTTTTGCTGTTGGTTAAGTGTATGTAAAGTACTAGATGTAGTTCTTCAGATGAGTGAACACCAGTTAAATCAATATGTACCAGCCTGAACTTGGTCTTTACCAGTTTAAACTAGACTGAACCTGTTGTCTGCTTTTGTATGTCTAAATATTGTATTTAGTTTGCCTGAAGTGATAGTTTTCCTAAGCATCTGACTTGTCTTTGTTTTAGGGGGCTCCTGGTGAAAGAGGAGAAATAGGGCCACCTGGGAAACATGGACCAATGGTAAGGGCCACTCCACCCTTCACTGACTGAACTGTTGTTGTTGTTGTTGTTGTTGTTGTTATTTTTAGCTCTTACTGCGGTGTATGCACAGGGAGACCCTGGACCTGTGGGGAAAAGTGGAGAGGTGGGACCCCCAGGCCCAAAGGTGCGTCTCAGACAAGCTATAGAAAGGGGGAAAAAAGGGAAAGTTCAATGTTTTTCAAAAGATCTTACCACTGCCATTGCCCCATTGAATCTGAACTTTAATACATGCAAAACAAGCTTCAAAGTTTACACTGACAATTGCTTACATTAAGTCCTATAGGAAAGTGGACAGGAGTCTATAAGGAGCGATGATCAGCTCAGACTAATGCTCCCTTTGAGCCCCAACATAAAGTAGTTATAGTGGATGAATGATCCAATGTGAGGCCTCAAAAGTGACAGCGCTTCAGTTAATGTCTCTTTTACATCATGTCCTCTTAATCAGATTTATATGAGAGGTGTGTGTACATCCTCAGTCTGTGAGGAAAGTGCAAGTGGTTTATATGAAAATTATCTCGGAAATGCCCTCAACTTCTCATTTCACTAGCGTCAGATTATCACCTTATGTTTTTTGTTAATTTGTGACCAGTCATGAATTTAACATTTGAACCCTAAAATAGTGCTCAAAGTATCATGAATGTATATCTCAGTCTGAAGAGGACATCCTTGCGCATTAATCACTGAAGATGAACCCACATCAAATGGACCTTTTTGACACTCTGAAATATATGACATTGTGTCGTTCTTTGTCCTCTGGTATAGCCAACTAGTCTGTATAATTAAAGGCTTGTCATTGTGGTAGACCCACACTCGACTGTATGTGCAGTGTGGCCAGACACTTCAAATAAAACAGAGCAAGTTTCCTCTCTGCCAACAAGAACAGGTCCTAACCAGCTCCTCCCAGTCTGTCCCTGCTGACCTGCTAACATCATTATCAGCATATAGATCACCACTCACAGTTATTCAATTTTACTGTATAGTTTGTGGTAGTGAATTGCTCCTGTAATGTGTCCACTCTTCTTTTTTGCATGTTTCTTGTGGAGTTTTTGTCTGTGGGCTGTGTGCTTGTGATGTATTCTGTATTGTTGTTTTAAATTGCGTTACCTTTAAATTTGGCATATTTACATATGTATCATATGCTAATTAATATGTACTGTCCCTTTTAAGTAAATATAAATAAAGAGATGCCATACTTTTATGTTTAATTTAGCCAATGAGCTATCAAAAATAATGGGGGGGAAAACAAACAAAAAAACTGCTGAATCTCATGTTAACTCAACTGACAGTAGCTTAAAATCGTGTCTTGCCCTTTGGAATGGCTCCGCTTCTGTGTGTGTTTTTGGCTGTTAAATGCACTGTTTTGTCCTCCAGATGTATGTGTCACTTATCCCAATGTATTCCCTGCAGCATAAGCACATTGATGTTTTATTGTGTCACATTAGCATACAAACTATAGTTTTTGGTTTGTCATTGATTCTTACTTAAATACATTGTCCTTCCTCAGGGGCTGAAAGGTGACCCTGGACCTGTAGGTCCTGCTGGACTTCAAGGGGATCTGGTAATGTTATACAAATCTTTACATTATGATAGAAGAAAATCAATGCTTGTATGATGTGCCAATAAAGGGACCTCATCTGATATAAGTGTATACTTGTGGATGCACAAGGTTTTCCAAACACCACAGACTTGGATAGCTGCATGTGCCATCAGTGGTCAGGGAGCCAGGTCTTAAACATGAAGAAAAGCGTGTTTCAAATGTATTTAATAACAAACAGTGCCAGATTTAATGCACAGGACAGTGTGAAAGGAGAAACAAAGGGTCTTTGTGTAAAGACACATTCCCCGACACTGCTGGATCTGGTTGGCAGTGCTTGAATGAAGTGGTTTCATGTTTATGTGCATCTTCTGTGTACTGCTCAAGTCATTATGTTCACACCCAGTCTGTATACAGTCAGTAATTAAACCACAGCGGTCACCAAGAACGTTGTTTGGGCCAGTCCAAGTTCTGATAAGTGCAGAGGGCTGTGACAGGAAATCTACTTAGGCCAAAACAGGTCCCCTAACCCTAACAGGTAAACAACCTGGGCCATGTCTTGACTCTTCTTCTCAACTCATTAAAAGGGAAGAGAAGGAAAAAGTATTATTTTGTACTTTTTGGAGTGAAAAAAGTTTGACTCAAAGACAAAGGTGTACTTCTGTGTGAGAATAATGTAGAATTCTTGATGTTTGAATTGACATTGGCTGTCTCACACAGGCAAAACACATGCACACACAAAAACATGTCATTTATGCATCGTAATCAAACTTTGTTCTGCCGAAGGGTGAGCCTGGAGCTGTGGGCACAGCAGGTCCTTTTGGTCCCCCGGTATGTTCATTGTGCACCATGATTGTGTCTGGGGTGTTTCTAACAATTTCTGACTTTGTTTCAGGGAGAAAGAGGCCAACCTGGACCCCCAGGACCTGCTGGTGTTAAAGGCACAATGGTGGGTGATACTTTTGCAGAAGAATAATTGAGACACATGCACATACTGTGTTTTATTTCTTCTCATAATGAGAAGCCAAGTTTATAGTTCTGCTCCATGGTCCTCTCTTTCAACAGGGAACACAGGGCCCTCCAGGGCCGCCCGGAAAAGCTGGCCCAGAAGGAGCCAAGGTTTGTTTTATGTATCAGAATCTCATACTCACAGAGTTTGACATGTGTGACAATTAAGCGCCTTACTTCTCATATGACACAGGGGTTATTACTCTTTCGTCAAAGCAAGAAGGTTTGAATCCCGGGCAGGCGTGGGGCCTTTCTCTGCGGAGCTTTCACTTGGCCCCCGTATCTGTGTAGGTTTCCTCCAGGTGCCTCAATTTCCCATCCATCCATCCATCCATCTTCTTCTGCTTTATCCGGGGCCGGGTCGCAGGGGCAGCAGTCTAAGCAGGGACTCCCAGACTTCCTTATCCACAGACTTCCTCCAACTCCTCCGGGGGGATCCCGAGGCGTTCCCAGGCCAGCCGAGAGACATAGTCCCTCCAGCGTGTCCTGGGTCTTCCCCGAGGCCTCCTCCCGGTGGGACATGCCCGACAACACCTCCCTAGGGAGGCGTCCAGGAGGCATCCGGAACAGATGCCCGAGCCACTCAGCTGGCTCCTCTCGACGTGGAGGAGCAGTGGCTCTACTCCGAGCTCCTCCGTGTGACTGAGCTCCTCACCCTATCTCTAAGGGAGCGCCCAGCCACCCTGCGGAGGAAACTCATTTCGACCGCTTGTTTCCGCGATCTTGTCCTTTCGGTCATTACCCAAAGCTGACCATAGGTGAGGGTTGGAACGTAGATTGACCGGTAAATCGAGAGCTTTGTCTTCGACTCAGCTCCTTCTTTACACAAACAGTCCCGATGCAGCGACCGCTCACTGCAAGACGCTGCACCGATCCGCCTGTCAATCTCCATCCTTCCCTCACTTGTGAACAAGACCCCGAGATACTTGAACTCCTCCACTTGGGGCAAGGACTCCCCACCCACCTGGAGAGGGCAAGCCACCTTTTTCCGGTTGAGAACCATGGCTCAGATTTGGCGGTGCTGATTCTCATCCCAGCTGCTTCACACTCGGCTGCAAACCGTCCTAGAGCATGTTGCGGTCCAGGTTTGATGGAGACATCAGGACAACATTATCTGCAAACAGCAGAGATGAGATCCTGTGTTCTCCAAACCGGACCCCCTCCGACCCCTGACTGCGCCTAGAAATTCTGTCCATAAAAACAATGAACAGAATCGGTGACAAAGGGCAGCCCTGGCGGAGTCCAACACGCACTGGGACAGGTCTGACTTACTGCCGGCAATGCGAACACAGCTCCTGCTCCGGTCATACAGGACCGGACAGCCCTGAGCAAAGGGCCCCGGACCCCGTACTCCCGCAGCACCCCCCAAAGGGCACACCGTGGGACACGGTCGAAAGCTTTCCAGATCCACAAAGCACATGTGGACTGGTTGGGCAAACTCCCATGGACCCTCGAGCACCCGATGGAGAGTATAGAGCTGGTCCAGTGTTCCACGACCAGGACGAAAACCACTCTGCTCCTCCTGAATCCGAGGTTCGACTATCGGTCGGATTCTCCTCTCCAGTACCCTGGAATAGACCTTACCAGGGAGACTGAGGAGTGTGATCCCTCTATAGTTGGAACACACCCTCCGGTCCCCCTTCTTGAACAGAGGGACCACCACCCCGGTTTGCCAGTCCAGAGTCACCGTCCCCGACCACCAGTGATGTTGCGAGTCGTGTCAACCAAGACAGTCCTGCAACATCCAGAGACTTTAGATACTCTGGCGTATCTCATCCACCCCCGGAGCTTTGCCACCGAGGAGTGACAACAACCTCAGTGACTTCGGCTTGGGTGATAGATGAGTCAGCCCTCTGAGTCCTCTTCGGAAGCGTGACAGTGGGATTTAGGAGGTCCTCAAAGTACTCCTTCCACCGTCCGACGACATCCCCAGTCGAGGTCAGCAGGTCCCTACCCGCATTGTAAACGGTGTTGGTGGAACACTGCTTCCCCCTCCTGAGGCGCCGGACGGTTTGCCAGAATTTCTTTGGGCCGACCGAATAGTCCTCCTCCATGGCCCTCCCGAACTCCTCCCAGCCCTGGGTTTTTGCCTCTGTGACAGCACGAGCTGCGGCACGCCTGGCCCGCCGATACCCGTCAACAGCCTCAGTAGTCCACAAGCCTGACGGCATCCCTTACTTCCGGTGTCCACCACCGGGTTCGGGGTTGCCGCCGCGACAGGCACCTGAGACCTTGCGACCACAGCTCCGAGCAGCCGCATTGACAATGGAGGTCGAGAACATGGTCCACTCGGACTCAATGTCCCCAGCCTCCCCCGGGATTTGGGAGAAGCTCTCCTGGAGGTGTGAATTGAAGACCCTGCTGACAGCGGGCTCCGCAAGATGTTCCCAACAGACCCTCACTATACGCTTACGCCTGCCAAGTCTGTCCGGCTTCCTCCGCCGTCAGCGGATCCACTCACCACCAGGTGGTGATCGGTTGACAGCTCCGCCCCTCTCTTTACCCGAGTGTCCAAGACACGCGGCCGGAGGTCAGATGACACGACAACAAAGTCGATCATTGATCTCCGGCCTAGGGTGTCCTTGGTGCCACGTGCACTGGTGGACACCCTTGTGCTTGAACATGGTGTTTCGTTATAGGACAGTCCGTGACTAGCACAGAAGTCCAATAACTGAACACCGCTCGGGTTTAGATCGGGGAGGCCGTTCTTCCCAATCACCCCTCTCCAGGTGTTCACTGTCGTTGCCCACGTGGGCGTTGAAGTCCCCCAGTAGAACTATGGAGTCCCCGGTCGGTGCACTGTCCAGTACCCCTCCCAGAGACTCCAAGAAGTCCGGGTACCCAGCACTGTTGTTCGGCCCGTAGGCCGAACACCACAGTGAGAGACCTGTCCCCAACCCGAAGGTGTAGGGACGCGACCCTCTCGTTCACTGGGGTAAACTCCAACACATGGCCGGCTGAGCTGTGGGGCAATAAGCAAGCCCACGCCAGCCCGCCGCCTCTCCCCGTAGGCAACACCAGAGAAGTGGAGTGTCCAGCCCCTCTCGAGAGGATGGGTTCCAGTGCCCAAACTGTGCGTGGAGGTGAGGCCGACTATATCTAGTCGGAACCGTTCAACCTCCCGCACAAGCTCAGGCTCTTTCCCCCCCAGCGAGGTGACGTTCCATGTCCCCAGAGTTAGTCTCTGTTTCCGGAGATCCGGTCGTCGAGGCCCCTGCCGTCGACTGCCGCCCAGATCCCTCTGCACCAGCCCCTTACGGATCCTCCTGCAGGTGGTGGGTCCACGGGAGGACAGCCCCCACGTCACTCGTTCGGGTTGCGCCCGGCCCAACCACCAGGGCTCGCCGTGGGGCACCCACCCCAGGCCTGGCTCCTGGGTGGGGCCCCAGTAACGCCAATCCGGGGCGACGTAACTGGCCTTGTTTTTCTTCTGATCATAAAGGGCATTGTGAACCGATCTTTGTCTGACCCGTCACCCAGGACCTGTTTGCCTTGGGAGACCCTACCAGCGGGCTTGAAGCCCGGGACAACATAGCTCCTGAGATCATTCGGGCGCTCAAACCCCTCCACCACGTTAAGGTGTCGGTTCAAGGAGGGGGCCTCAATTTCCCCTTTCACGAAAAAAAAAAAAGAACAAGTTCCTCCCTTCTGGGGTCAGGACTTACTATAAAATAGATTCCAAATCTCAGTGGGACTGGTTGAATAAAGAATAAATGGAAAGAAACAGCGCTTGAAGACAACATGCAAAAAAAAATATAGGTGCTAAAATGGATCCCTGGGGGACACCATAGAAGTGAAACACAGAGAAATAGCACTGGCCTACTTTTAAGAAGTAAAATACGATTGACAGACCCTTAATGAAGTGGGGCTCTATTTGCTGCAGAACTTCAGGAAACTTCATGCTGGACAGGTGTATGTCAGCTATGCTTGGATTACTGCCTCCATACATTTGTTCTTTAATCACACAGTGTTGACTCCTCTTTAAGATATTTTCGCCTGCACGGAGCTGGGGAAGAAAGCCATTGCCCACTCAGCTCCTTTAGCTTGGAACATGTTGCAGTCCTTGTTCTTGTCCTTAAATGCCTTTAAATCCAATAATGTGCAATTTTCATAATATTGTTAATGTTGTTAACACATTACTTAATGTTTATGTTAAATATTTTTCTAATTCTGATGTTTCATTATTGATAATGTGAGTAACAATGATACCTTTCTTTTGGTGTTCAGGGAATGTCCGGAGATCCAGGTGCAGTTGGAGCTTTGGGTCTACCTGGAGAAAAGGTAAATTGATAGACAGCGTTTTGGCTCCTGTTCCATGCAAACTCCTTCAACGCTGTGGAGAGTGGAAGCCTCATGCTCAGTCCGTCATGTTAGTGCTGCCACATGCACCTGCTCCGGCACCATTATCTATTATCTTTGATGAGATTCTAAGCAGAGGTTTAGTGGCTCGATAAAACTAAAAACTGCTCTATATATACACAGGTAACTCTCATTATGAACACTTTTAATTTCGAAGTCACTTGTAAATTGTGCCATCTGCAGGGTTGTTCGGGTGAGCCAGGTGTCCCAGGTGTACCGGGTAGGGTGGGGATTCCAGGTGTCAAAGGTCATAAGGTGGGTACAGGGCAGACGTATGGAATTAAATTTGTGTCAAACAGTGCTTTTATTAAGTGGGATTGTTAAACAAACAAACAAACAAACAAATAACTAGCTGTGGATGTCTCAAAGCTGTTTGTCAAGATACAGGTTGACAATTCAATAGACTAGATTAAACATTTCACCTTGATTTTCATGTTGGTTTTGTCATTTGCAGGGAAATGTGGGGGAAACAGGCTGCAAAGGCTTACAGGTATCTATCCCCTCTATGGTACATGTGCAGTTTCTCTCATGTTTCCTGGTTCTGTATAATCCCTGTACAGCTGCCTCCAGGGGCGTTTCTGAAATAGGCAACTTGTTTTTCCGACATTCAGATGAGTCAAAAGTGAGTCAAGCACATTTGTGCACAAGTTGACTACTTGTGAACAGACATGAAGTATTAAGAATTATTTTTTTGTATATATAATGACTTAAGGAAAAGTAAAGATAGAAAGGGAAGTACTGGCAAGGCAAGAAGACAGAAGCTCTGTGTACCATACTGCCCCCTGTAGGCAGAATTCAGCTGAGCACATCAATGTTCTAAAATGCATTTACCAGACACAGATTTATGTGTTATTTTGCTGTGTGTTTTCAGGGGGAGCGAGGCCATGATGGAGATCCTGGTGATCCTGGTTTGCCTGTAAGTGTGGATTTTAATTAATGCTTAGTCCTTTCAGGAGCAGGTGCGTTCAAAGTGGACAGAACATGGCCACAGAGTTTCACTCACTCATCCTTGTTATCTTTGTCAGGGTGACGTTGGACCCATAGGAATGAAAGGAGAAGTTTGTGTTTCCTATAATCTTATCTTGATATTACACCATCGCACACTGCTCACGCTCACAATCGTTCATCTTTAACACTGTGCTCCTAAGAGGGGATTACCTGGGTACATGGGCCCTGCGGGAGCTGTGGGGGCCAAAGGAGACACAGGCCACTCAGGGACAGCGGGCCCCAGAGGTTTTCCGGGCCAAGATGGACTCCCAGGTCAGCCTGGCCAGCCTGGTCAACCTGGACACCCCGGCAAACCGGTGAGGCCTCTGCCTGTTAAAAATGTACCATACTGTTTCACAGATAAGTCATAATGTTGGTGTTCTTAGGGAAAAGCCCCATCAGATGACCTTCTCCTGAAGCTCTGCACCCAGGCTCTGCACAGTGAGTACACACACATCAGCTGGTGCAGGAGACACCTGTAGTATTAAACATCCACATACTGCATCAGATAAGATTCAACAGTCTCTCTGGTGCTGTTCGTTTGTGCATAGACCACTTGCCCGTGCTGCTGCGGACCGTCAGTTCTCCAAGCAGATGTGCTCCGTGTATGAGTGTAAAGGGACCCCCTGGTGAGACTGGAACACCAGGACCTAAAGGCACTATGGGACCTCCAGGCTACCCAGGCACACATGGAACAACAGGTTATCCTGGTCCTCCAGGCAGGCAAGGAGATCAAGGCCTTAAAGGTAGGATCTCCTTTATCTTTAATACTATTTAGACAAGAACAGCTCCTAGAGCTGTCTGTGTGAAACCTTTCACCATTAAATGCATTCCATCAAAAGTCAATGTCATTTTATAGCTCAATACAATAACAGCGGCCTGAACAGGCATGACAAGAGGTGTTTCACGGCTACTATAACTGGTCTTTAGAATGACCGTTTGGTCTGTCTCTCTTTGCGACACTGTGGTAAGAGCTGACACACTTCTACAAAGCAGACCAACGTTCACTCTCATTCTTTCACAATAAGAGGCCCATTGTATTCAGAGAAAACACTGTTTGTGATGCAATGTTCCCAGGCGATGTTGGACCTAAAGGGCAGAAGGGCAATAAAGGAGAAGGTCATCACGGGCCCCCAGGAGACCCCGGGCAACCAGGTATGCTCACCCTATACCCGCTGTTGAACAATTTGTCAAGTCTAAAAAATGGATATTGGTAATATGAAAGCCATATTCAATTCAAGATTTTATTGTCATTGTCATGGAAAACAACAAGATTTTGTTTAAAGCATCAAACATTGCATACTTTTGATAAAAAGTGTAGTACACAGGTGCTATGTCCCATACATTAACCCCAACAGATAACCAGTGTGTAAACATTAGCACAGTAAAGACACGTGTTAGAGTCAGATATGTAAAGTTATATCTCAGACTTCCAGACTGCCCCAGTAATTAAGATCCGAACCAACTTTGACTGCTTTTAAATCTGGGCTAAAACATGACTGTTCACCTCAGCATTTACATGAAATTATGAATTGTTGAATTCACAAGTATTTTTATCTATTGATCTTTTTATTGTCTTGCTATGAAAAACTGTTGTCATTTATTGTATCGTCATTTATATTTGTCTTTTGTGAAGCTCTTATATGCTTTATAAATAAATCTGCCTTTTCCTAGTTGCATATGCTCTAAATACTTCTGTTAATTGTGTTTGTGAATGTGCTAAAATAGATGCCCATATTTGCTGACTTACAGCCAAAACCTTTGATTCCGTTTGTTCTATTCTAGGATCACGAGGTCTGCGAGGCTTCGATGGAACTGGGCATCCAGGAATCCCAGGCACTCCAGGGAAGCAGGGCCCTCCTGGATATCCTGGCAAACGAGGCGGCCCCGGTCTGCCCGGGGTCTGTGATGTTTCCATATGCTATCAAAACTACAACCTCAGGGACCACTATAGCAAGGGCCCCAGCGAGTGAAGCCCAGGGGCCACTTCACAGACTGAGTGCATACACTGCCGCGTGCAGTGGGTCTTGGACCCTCACAATCCTGTCATCTCTACCATGACAGCACTGGGAAGACACAGTGCCGTGAAGGACACGCACAGGCCTTCACTGAGTCCTAAATCATCCATCTCAGGAGAGCCACTAATGTAAAAAACAAAACACATAATATTTACTTTTTTAATTTTTTTCTCTGTAATTTTGGTGAATAGACTCTTTTGATTAGTTTAATGTATCCTTCTCACAATCTGTGAGTGGAGCAGTCGAGGATGGCTTTGTGGAGCTGTGGACAGACAGTGAGGAGCGATACAAAAGCCCCACAGAGAAGGGAGCGGCTGCCGTTGTATTTGAGTTATATTTATTATGTACAACATGCACAGGGCATCTGTTACTGGAGGGACTACACCATGTGATGGAATGACATGACATCATTGCAGCACATGTCCACTTGTGGATGACTTCTGGGGAAGAAAATGTATGGACCCAAAGTGCCCAGCTCCACTATGAGCTCAGTTTATACACCAGAACATCTTATGTATTCAGCCAGTATAAATAAGATGGTTTTAATGCTGTGTTGGAGTCCGTGCAGTTTAACTGCATCTGAGGGTTGAATATCTGTAGTTTGTGTCACTGTTGTTTATGGAGTTTTCCACACAGACAAATAAAGGGTTTCTTCTCTTCTCCTATTCCTGGGAGTGGCAGTGATAAGATATTGACTGCAACAAGTACAACTTTGTCTGCTGAGGATCAAGCAGTGCCTTTTCCACCCATGGCCTGCCACAAAGCTGACCATAAACAAGTGGTCATGTTCTATGTCAATTATACATTTACATAAACGAGGTGTGAGGACAACCGCATGAGCTGTACGTGCTACAAACGCTCTACTGCCACAGTGACTAAAAAGTGTGACACTCTCCTCTGCAGTGAAGCCTTGTTTACCATTTATGAGAATTGAGAAGTTCATGGACTCACAAAGCGGCAATTCTGTGTTAATGGTCAAATTTGGTAAAACAAGTGCCTAGACTGTGTCATAATTCTGTGTAGAGCACAGGTAAAATATCAAACTCCCACAATCTTATGGACTGAACAGTATTTTGGTTTGCTGCGTCCTATGCCTAAATCTCAGGCACAGTTATTACCTTCTTATACGATGAAGGTGCCTCTTTCAAGGCTTGTCAGGGCATTTTATAGCATTTCTACATCTGATGGGAATGGACAGATGTGTGGGAGAGGCAGGTTTCTCATCTGTGAGAGGAGTTCTGGCTGTTTCTGATCAATTTGATGAGAGATCTTCCAAGAAACTAAGCTGTAAGCACAAGAGGAAATCCACTGTACAGAAGAATGCTGCAATCACATTAAAGTAATCTTGTAGCTAGAGTGGAAAAAACTGCAGCTAGTCATACGTTAATGTAATCGAGAAGATTTTTTGGGTCATTGTACTGTTTTGAGAACAGTTTAATGACATGCATGAGTTTAATGACATGCAAATTCATGAGCTTTAAACCTTATTACGAGCAATGTTTCCTTATCATTAGTTTACTTAAAGTTGTATTTTGATTCATTCTTATATGTTTGAGTTAATCCTGTATTGTTCTGCAAACTGAGGCTCGAGTGCTCAAAAAACCCCTGTTTCCACCTACCTCCGCCTACATCCCTACACTTAGTTGTGATTATTGAAAAAAGAAGATTCAGAGTGACACCATGTAGAGTTCTTAAATGTCTACGTAGACACTTGTCAAAGATAAGAATATTGTAAATGACAATCTGCTGCTTGTTACAGTGAAATGTCACTTTGAAGAGTATCAGTTCTGCAGTTTTGAACAGGATAATAATAGAATTCTGGCCACGTATCATAAAAAAAAGTAACTAGTTCTAGACCGTAAACTGTAAACTTAGTCTTTTAAGTACATTTCAGCCATGTACGTGGCTTTCACTTATTTTCAGTTCTCTTTCCACCTCTTGTCCTGTGTAAAAATAGGAACATAAAATGATTGGAAAATATTATGCAAAGATAGTAGTGATGTTGAGCCACACTTCCTTCCTTCTGTGACTGATTCTAAAGAAGGACCTGAGTCACCAACCTCTTCCAACAGCTCCCACTTACACAGAGGAACATAACTAAGAACACTGACTGTTGATCTGCAGTCTGTCAAAAGCCATGGACCATACAACACCTTTAACAAATGCCACCGGAACGAACACCGAAATGTACATCGACACTAGCTATTACTATGATTATCCAGAGGAGCAGAGCCAGGACCAAAGCCACTACACTCTGGCCATCTTCTACTCTCTGGTGTTTGCCTTCAGCCTCTGCACCAACGTCCTGGTGCTCGTCATCATCTTTCTGTGAGTGACACGTCTTTTTCTCAACTAAACATAAGCTTTTTCAGTAGTTTGATCACATCCTGCTTGTGTTTGATTGAAAAATGCAGTACTTTCAGGATGTTCTCAACCCCGTCCAACAACATGTAAACATGTATTTATTTGGGCTCCAGGGGTTTTTCAAGTGTCGTGTCAGGATTGTTTGTATTCTTGTGCTAATCATGTTCTGACTAACCATGCATACAGCTGCCTACAACTGGTGCTCTCACCTTGAGTGTTGTCTGAACTAACATGGTTGTTGTGTTGATGCAGGTTCGAGAGGCTGACCACAGTGACCAACCTGCTGCTGCTGAACCTGGTGCTGTCTTCACTGCTCTTCATCAGCAGCCTGCCCTTAATGGCTGTATACATGTTGCTCTTGCACTGGCCCTTTGGCGGACTCATGTGTAAGTTGATGGGCAGCCTCTACTTCCTGGGTTTCTTCAGCTCCGTGCTCTTCCTGGCCCTGTTGACCTTCGACAGACACCTGGCGGTGGTGTACTCCATCAGTGCGGCGCGGCTGAGGACCAGGGCCTATGCTGTGGTGTCCTGTGCTGCTGTGTGGGTGGTCAGTGCTTTGGCGTGCATCAAACCCATGTTAGTACATAAGCTGATGACCCGGAATGTGGAAGAACGGATCTTATGCCAGGAAGACACAAGCACGGAAATGCCTGTTCTCTGGGCTTTGGGCTTCTACACACAGCTGCTGCTCTTCTTCCTCTTCCCTCTGCTCCTCATAGTTTACTGCTACACACGCATCGCCTGCACCGTGCTCTCCTCACAGATTGGTACCAAGTTTAAGACGGTGCGCCTCATATTTGTTATTGTGCTGTTATTCTTCACCTGCTGGACTCCGTTTAACATAGCCTCTTTGATGCATGAACTTGCCTCCACTCCAGATGAGCGCGGATACTGGTCTTCTGTGTGTAAGGTCACACAGACGCTCGCCCATCTTTATTTCTGCATCAGTCCCATCTTCTACACCTTTGTGGGGAGGAAGTTTCAGAACTACTTCCGCATGTTACTGGTGAAACGTTTCCCAGGACTGAAGAGGCACATTTCTGTCAGTCAGAGTAGGGCCAACATGTCGACCAAAAGTTCTCCCAATGAGATGTAATTGAGAAATGTCCTTCTTCATCTGTGACAAGCTCTTCAACAAGCTCTTTAACAAGTGCTGTAACAATCTCTGCGCAGAGGAAAATCTTAATCTTGGACAATTCCTCTAAAAGAAATAAATAAAGTCCAGGCAGAACCCATATAAAAGTCCCATTATAATTTTGTGAATTTAAGGCTTATTATTATATTTGTGGGATTGGAGAACAAACATCCTGATTGATTAATGTTTTAAATGTCCAGGAGCTTGACATTTTACTGACATATGAACCATTTCAGATTCTGAGAAGCTCAAGGACCGGCCTCCTGCTGGTGCCGTCCTCGTCCTGGTGCCAGAGTCAGGACTAAACAATCAGCGTTTCAGTTTTATACAACCAAAATCTGGAACAGTCTTCCTGAAGATGTGGGACAGGCTTCTACTCTGACAATGTTCAAATCTCTCAGCTCAAAAAAGTTCTGTTTAACTGTGCATATGACTGAGGGGGTGTTATCTGCAATATTCTCTTTCACAGTAAATTGAATAATGATTGTTTATGTTTTTAGCTCTTTTGTGGTTTTAATGCATCTTTTCCTGTTATACAAAGTAATTTGAATTATTTGAGTACGAATTGTGCAGCAAATAAACTTGCCTAGCCTAGTTCTCTTTTATCAAAACAAAGGACAAAAAGAAATAAATAAAGAAAATGTCTAAGGGCCCAGCCTCTTAACACTCCTGCGACACATAATGGAGAACATCTAATACTTTAGTTTTGTTTTTAGTAGCTTTAGTTTCTTAACGCACTCAAAAGAACAGTGTACTGACTGAAATGATATACCTGTGTTTGCATGTGCCTGTGATTCTGGCACAAACCATTACATATTTACCTGATAATGATGTCAGCCTCTTCCCTCACCCGTGGAAATCAATCTCAGCTATTTCTCTGATGAAGTAGAAGTGGAAGACACTACTGCCCTATTTTGGTCCGATAGAAATCTGTCACTCTGGCATATAAATATATAACATATTTTACAAATATATTTATATATGTCTATCAGGTCTACAGTTTAGTGTGCACAAACAGCATCCCCTGGCCTCAGACCCTCCTTCTCGACGGTCTAGGACTGACACGCTTCCATTTGCAGACTGTGGGGCCAGAAGTGAACCAGTGAAGTAGTGAATTTACAGACAATTATATTAACACACAGGCACCATCAGAAAATCAGCAGAAATCTTTTGAATCACAGATATGAACTTCTATCTTTTTGACTCTTCTGCTCTACGACGTGCATTTGTGACCACTCTAACTCTGTGGTGTCTAGTGTCTGCTGGAGCTAGTATTGAGCTATAACATAAGTGAGTCATTATTTTACATTTTGTGCATTATAAACCGCAATATTGATCTAAAACTGCTTGATAACACAAACAGGTTCCTTGACTTCCTGTTTAAAACGGCAAGAACTGATAAGCCCTTCACGGTGACATTTTCAACTGTAGCAAGCAGCAAGCAAAAGATTGTCAGATATACTGTATGTTCTTCACTGAAAAGTGGCTCTGTGACCTTTTAGCATACATAACTTTTCTCACTCTTAATTTTCCAAATAATCAAAACTAAGTGTAGGAATGTGGGCGGCGAGAGGGGGTAGGTGAGAACAGGAATTTTCTGAGCACTCAAGCCTCAGTTATGGGACAATACAGTAATACTTAAACATGCATGAATAAATCAATCAAAATGAAACTAATGAAGAGGAAACACCAGTTAAACAAGGTTAAAAGCTCAATAATGTTTGATTTTGATGAGGTAACCCTACTTTACTTAACCTATTATTAGACCCTTTAATGGTTTATAAACAAAATAAAAGAAACTTTAGAGGTGAAGTTTATATTGACAGCTGAATGTCGGTAGGTGTAACATTTATTATACAATCCACAAAAAGTCAAGTGTGTGGTTCTACACAGGAAACAGAAAGGTAAAAAGAGAATTAAACTACTATACACATTTACATTTATATACTTAAGAAGGTTGAAACCCAATGAGCGTGACAATAACAGCTTTTGTTAAACAACATAACCTACCATATCAATGTATACATATTCAGCAAACATGATAATGACTAAAGATGACTGGCATGGCTCAGGTTGCTATAGTAACCTTCGGAGGTTGCGCGCGGGTTGCAATCACACTGCCCCTTTAAGAGAGTGCAGAGCGCACCGCTGCTCTACCAGCGTGCTGTTTAACACACAGCTGAGGTACATAGCAACTCTAATAAGACAATAGTACAAAAATACTCTACATCCCCACTAATAAACTCACATTTAGGACTAGACTGTAATGATGTATAAAGGAGAGCACACAGTGAACTTCAACAATACATCTACTTGCATTGATCAAACACGAACAGACAACACTGGACAGTGGAAAGAACGATCCCAAACAAGCGTTAGTTACCTCTCTAAACTAAACACTTCAGGCAAACTAATCGAAATACTAGAGCGAACTTTATGGATGTAGTTTATGTAGTGTCTCTAATCTCCGCTGTCCTGATACATAACTCCTGTAACCATGTGGTGGCCTACAGCAGAGGAGCATGCTGGCCTTGTGTGAGGGAGCTTCTCCGTGATAATCTTGCTGAGTTGTATGCGTAGGAGCACAAAGTTTCCACTGGATTGTGGTTCACCAGCTCTTCAGTGGACCATTCTGCGCTCGCTGAGGCAGATGGTTCTGTCTCTCTGTAGACCTGGGGTGTCAAACTCATGTGGGCCGCGGGGTGAAATTCGATGCTCAGGCTGGGTCGCGGGCAAAACCTAACGTGAAAAAATAAAAAAATAACATAGCCTAGTAATAGTTCTTTGTGGACACTGTGGCACAAATCTGCAGCAGGTGAAAGAGTCCATATTCATGCAGCAGCAGGAAAAGGAACATGGACTTATGACTTGGGTTTTAACAATTCTCTTTTAAAGCTGAAGCTAAATTCACTAAAAATGAGTTTTAGGGACTTGTAATAAAGCAAAAATGTCCAGGCGGAATCCATATAAAAGTCCTATTCATTTTTCATTTTGGGTAATTTTTTACTTGTTGGTTTGGAGTACAGCACTAGTTAAAGTCACAAATGATTTGTTATTAGCTGCTGACGATGGACTGGTCCAGTGCAGTGTTCGACACCATCGACCACAACATTCTACTGCAGAGGTTAGAATGTGATGTAGGTGTCAGAGGGACAGCCCTCAGCTGGATTAAATCCTATCTATCGGATAGGTACCAGTTTGTTAATGTAAACCAGAGCTCCTCACCCTGTTCTAAAGTAACCTAGGGTGTGCTACAGGGTTCAGTTCTCGGTCCAATTCTGTTTACTCTTTATATGCTGCCGTTAGGTAACATTATCAGAAAGCATAGCATTAACTTCCACTGCTATGCAGATGACACACAGCTGTATTTATCAATGAAACCCGATCAGACCGATCAAGTAGACAAACTTAGTGCTTGTGTGGAGGATATAAAAACCTGGATGACACTTAATTATCTGCTTCTTAACCCTGAAAAAACCGAGGTCATTGTACTTGGCCCTAATCATCTACAAGACGCTTTTTCTGAGCAGATAGTCATACTGGACAACGTCAGTGTAGCCTCCAGCTCCACTGTAAGAAACCTTGGAGTCTTATTTGACCAAGAGCTCTCATTCAAAGCACACATAAATCAAGCCTGTAAAACAGCCTATTTCCATCTGCGTAATATAGCCCAAATCAGAAATATCTTGCCTAAAAACTTGTAACATCTAGATTGGACTACTGTAACTCCCTGCTCGCAGCGTGCCCTAAAAGCGCCATAAAAAGCTTTCAACTGGTTCAAAATGCAGCAGCAAGATTACTAACAGGAACTAAAAGAAGAGAGCACATTACGCCGGTGCTCGAGTCTCTTCACTGGCTCCCTGTCGAGTTTAGAATCAAATTCAAAATCCTCCTCCTGACCTACAAAGCCATAAATGACCTGGCCCCATCCTACCTCAAAGATGCTATAGTACATTATCATTCAAACAGAGCACTTCGCTCTCAAAATGCTGGACTTCTGGTGGTCCCAAGAGTCTCTAAAAGCACAGTAGGAGGTAGAGCGTTTAGCTACAAAGCTCCTGTGTTGTGGAATCAGCTCTTGTCCATGTTAAAGAGGCCGACACAGTCTCTTCATTTAAGACCAGGCTTAAAACGTTCCTCTTTGAAATCGCTTATGGTCAGACCAGTTAGGAACAGAAATAAAAACCGATAGTGCCCAGCTATGCTGCCCTAGGCGAAACTATACTGGGGGGAAGTATGGCAGCTTGAGCACTATCCTCTGTTTCCTACTACTTCTCTATCAAACAATATTTAATATTTAATTTCACTGGCAATTTGTTCATCGCTTTTCCTTCTTTTTCTCCCACTTCCCTGACGGGAGTGAAGCAGGCACATCGATGACCTGTGGATCCAGATGCTCCTCATCTGCCTGGAGAAACCGTCTGCCTGGAGAGAACGGTCTCTACTCCATATGAACGGTTCTTCATCGGCCCCGAAGAATTGGTTTCTCCTCCTGAGTGGGTCCAGCTCCACCGTGTATCTGCAAATTGAGGCGCGTCCGCCTGTCCGTCCGAGGGAGTCGGATCTCTCCTTCACTGTGGAACTCCTACAGGTTTCTACTTTTCCTGGCCGAGAAGAGGGTCTAAGGACACGGGAGCTTGGGACATCTGTCTAAGGACACCAGGACGCTGGGACAT
Organism: Chaenogobius annularis; assembly: GCA_015082035.1. Lineage (NCBI taxonomy): Eukaryota > Metazoa > Chordata > Actinopteri > Gobiiformes > Gobiidae > Chaenogobius > Chaenogobius annularis. The sequence continues at coordinate 1,754,379 of BJKM01000051.1, forward strand.
TTCCAAGTCCCTATGAACATTGTTTATTTTGTTTTTCCATTGTAGCCCCTCGAGGCAACTACTGTTGTGATTTTGGGCGTAACAAAAATAAATTGAATTGAATTGGATTGAATCAAGCAACTTAAGAGTTTTCAAAATGGAATAAATAATAAAGAAGTCCAACGTCCCACGGGTGGGACGCACTAAGCGTAAGGGGTCCGCCCCGTACGGGCAGACCTGTATGTTCGGCGGGCCGGATTAAAACGGGCCTTGAGTTGGACACATGTGCTTTACATACTTCTGTTGATTGTGTTTGTGAATGTGCTAAAATAGATACCCATATTTGCTGACTTACAGCCAAAACCTTTGATTCTGTTTGCTTTATTCTAGGATCACGAGGTCTGCGAGGCTTCGATGGAACCAAGCATCCAGGAATCCCAGGCACTCAGTGGAAGCAGGGCCCTCCTGGATATCCTGGCAAACGAGGGGGCCCCGGTTTGCAGGGGTCTGTGATATTTCCATGTCTTATCCAAGCGACAACCTCAGGAACTACTACAGCAAGGTTCCCAGGGGTCTAGGGGAGCGTTTGCACTGCCGTGTGCAGTGGGGCTTGGACCCTCACAATCCTGTCATCTCTACCATGAAATTACAGGATTGTGGATGACCACCGACAGCGCTGGGAAGTACCCTGAAGGACACACACAGGCCTACACTGAGTCCTAAATCATCCATCTCAGCAGAGCCGCTAATATAAAAAACAAAACACATAATATTTACTTTTATTTATTTTTACTTTCTGTAATTTTGGTGAATACCCGGTGCTGCGAGGAGTTTCGGGAGGCCAAGGAGGAGGACTATCGTCGGCCCTAAAGAAATACTGGCTAACTGTCCGGCGCCTCAGGAGTTTGAAGCAGTGCTTCACCATCACCGTTTATGGGGTGGGTGGAGACCTGCTGACCTCGACTGGGGATGTTGGTGGAAGGAATACTTTGAGGACCTCCTCGATCCCACTGTCACGTCCTTCAAAGAGGACGTAGAGTCTATGGACTTGGAGGCTAACTCGTCCATCACCGAAGCTAAAGTCACAAAGGTTGTCATGGACTCACAAAGCGGCAATTCTGTGTTAATGGTCAAATTTGGTAAAACAAGTGCCTAGACTGTGTCATAATTCTGTGTAGAGCACAGGTAAAATATCAAACTCCCACAATCTTATGGACTGAACAGTATTTTCATACAAAGATTGTGAACTTACCTGGTCCTAAGATTGAAATGGTCCAACTAGCCTAGTGGCCTATAAAAAGGTGCCTGGTTGCAGTTACTAGAGAGTTGGTGCTGTGTGAATATGTTGAGAAAATATTTTTTTGTTGTAAATAGTCTCTGTAAATAAAATGCACTTGGTCTGCACCATTGGAACTTGCTATGCTCTGTTCTCGTCACAACCACTAAGGTTGATATCCGGGCGTTACAGATGGGAATGGACACTCCTCAGACATGTGGGAGAGGCAGGTTTCTCCTCTGTGAGAGGAGTTCTGGCTGTTTCTGATCAATCTGATGAGAGATCTTCCAAGAAACTAAGCTGTAAGCACAAGAGGAAATTAATTGCTAGTTACAGTGAAATGTCACTTTGAAGAGGCCACATATTCGTACTTTTTAAAAATAATTTATTGATCAGTTTTAAAATAATCTTGATGGCATTTTCTTTTTTTTTCATTTGTTTTTTAATATTTTTGTGCCCATAGGCTGTATTGACAGGAAAGTAGTGTGTAATGGGAGATGAGAGAGGATGGAGGACATTCAGTAAATGTCGGAGTCGGGTATCGAACTCACGACACTGCAGCATTGTACGGAAAAAGTAACTAGTTCAAGACTGTAAACTGTAAACTTTTGCTTTTAAGTACATGCAATTAAGGCAATCTGTATATATATAAAAAAAAGAACATAAAATGTTTGGAACAGGTTTAACCTCCAATCAAAGATAGTGATAGAGAGTCACCACCTCTTCCAACAGCTCCTACTCACAGAGGACATAACTAGAACACTGACTGTTGATCTGCAGTCTGTCAAAAGCCATGGACCATACAACACCTTTAACAAATGCCACCGGAACGAACACCGAAATGTACATCGACACTAGCTATTACTATGATTATCCAGAGGAGCCGAGCCAGGACCAAAGCCACTACACTCTGGCCATCTTCTACTCTCTGGTGTTTGCCTTCAGCCTCTGCACCAACATCCTGGTGCTCGTCATCATCTTTCTGTGAGTGACACGTCTTTTACTTTAACTTGAGCTTTACTTCAAGTACTTTGAAGTAAAGTACCAGCCTCCGTCGGCTGGGTCGTTCGGAGTGCGCAGATCCGGAATTCAGACACAGCCAGAGACAGGTGTAGGGAGTGGTCTGATGAGGAGGCGTGGCTGGCTGGCAGAGTAGAAAGATACCAGCAGACAAGAGATGAGCAGACTGTGACAGATAATGATGTCAGCCTCTTCCCTCACCCATGGAAATCAATCCCAGCTATTTCTCTGATGAAGAGGAAGTGGAAGACACTATTGCCCTATTTTGGTCCAATAGAAATCTGTCGCTGTGGCATATGAATATACAAACATATTTATATACGTCTATCAGGGCTACAATTTAGTGTGCACAAACGTAAGAGTAGTTCAGTTCAGTCCAGTTCAATTCATTTTTGTAACGCCCAAAATCACAACAGCAACAGTGAAAAGCAGATTAAACCATGTTCATAGGAAATTTGCAAATGGATAATGTCCCGGCAATCCCCTGGCCTCAGACCCTCCTTCTCGACGGTCTAGGACTGACACGCTTCCATTTGCAGACTGTGGGGCCAGAAGTGAACCAGTGAAGTAGTGAATTTACAGACAATTATATTAACACACACACAAAATCAGCAGAAATCTTTTGAATCACAGATATGAACTTCTATCTTTTTGACTCTTCTGCTCTACGACGTGCATTTGTGACCACTCTAACTCTGTGGTGTCTAGTGTCTGCTGGAGCTAGTATTGAGCTATAACATAAGTGAGTCATTATTTTACATTTTGTGCATTATAAACCGCAATATTGATCTAAAACTGCTTAATAACACAAACAGGTTCCTTGACTTCCTGTTTAAAACGGCAGAACTGATAAGCCCTTCACGGTGACATTTCACTGTAGCAAGCAAAAGATTGTCAGATATACTGTATGTTCTTCACTGAAAAGTGGCTCTGTGACCTTTTAGCATACATAACTTTTCTCACTCTTAATTTTCCAAATAATCAAAACTAAGTGTAGGATTGTGGGCAGGGATAGGGGGTAAGTGAAAAAGGGAATTTTCTGAGCACTCGAGCGTCAGTAAAAGGACAATACAGTAATACTCAAACATGCATGAATAAATCAATCAATCAATATTCTACTTTGAGTAAACTAATGAGGAGGAAACACCCGTTAAACAAAGTTAAAAGCTCACTAAAGTTTGATTTGGATGAGGTAACCCTACTTTACTTAACCTATTATTAGACCCTTTTAATAGTTTGTAAACAAAAATGTAAATAGAAGTAAAAGTGAAATGCAACATGATATGATTTCTAAGAAGTAATTGGGATTGATTGACTCTTAACATTTTGTTTTTCTCCAGTCCAGATGACTACAACTGAATTTTAATAATGGTGCTTTATTTGAGTACCACTAAAGTTTAATATTAGCCTTGCGTACAAAAGTACAAAAAGGCAAAAACAGATTAATTAAAAAATAAAAGACAATTAGATTATAAAAATAAACTTTAGTGTCAACTACAGACCTCTATCTAAAAACCAACTTGAGGCGGCTTTGTATTCACATTACTACAGTAAGAACAACGACGCCCCCTTCTGATGAACCGAAGCTAATGCTGCACATAAAGCTTCATTCTTTTCTTTTTTAGGCCTGGAAAAAATATTGGCCTAAATGCTGGAGATTTAACATCACATTACACTGGTCTATGTCTAACATACTGTGTTTTATATCCAACTATTTCTTTCTTCTAGAACCTGTGGGTCATTGTAAACTACAGGTTATAGTTTTATAAATTAGTAACATACAAAATAAAGTAAAAAAACAACAACAAGTGGTTATGTGTAAACCGTTTGTAACACATAAACTCTTGTTCTTCGTTTTTAAGTCTGTGATTTACTCCACTATATGGTGCCACCGAATTCCACAAACATTCTGTTATGCTTAATAAAAACATCTTTTATGACACAAATTTAACCGTTAATCCCGCTGGTTTATGGGATGAGAGAGGGGAAAATCCGCAGCGCTTTCACACTGCAGGGCCCCTCCGCGCCACCAGAGGCAGCACCGGTCATGTGAGGGAGAAGGTGAAAGGTCACTACTCACCACATGTGGGTTTGTTGCTGTTTTTGTGGATTGATAGTTTCTCCGGGGTGAGTTGACACGCATGTTCTCTTCTTTTATCTTAGACAACAGTTCGAACACTCGGGCCAGGCCTTCCCGTGTCCAAACCCCGTCTGTTCAGCTGCTCCACTTTTGTGTTTGTTTTCAGGTGACATCACCACACTGTAGAAGAGCTCTATGTTTAAATGAGATAGAAATGTCTGATAAAGTCTGCTTTTCTTTTCCTGGGCGACCATGGAGCTTGTAACTACGCCTTTTCTGCAGGCATCAGTGTGGATCTGAACTTGAGTTACAGATGAGGTGACTGTTTTACCTTGTCAGTGTCAGCGGCCGGTGTCCTGGAGCAGGATGCGGAATTTGGTGTTGGTGAGGAGCGCGCAGGGCTGTGTGCAGCAGCCAGGGGCCCCACAGTGTGTGACAGTGCGCAGTGACTGCGGCTCGCTGCTGGTGGCCTCACACTTGTCCATCACAGAGTTAGACCCTCGCACAGGGAAGGTGAGTGACTGACCTACAGATCGTACATGCAGTGACGCAGTGAGCTCTAAAACCTGTGCTGTGTGTGGTTCTCAGGTGCTGAGTGAGGCCTCGCTCACAGCTGAGGGCTTTCTCCCTGAAGATGGCAGTGGCACAGTAGTAGGACTACAGGACCTCGCAGAACTGGAGTCGGCCTGTGTGGCCACAGCCGCGGGCGATGTCCTGCTCTACAACTTCAACTCCACACAGGTTTGTCAAAGGAATCACGTTCAGTGAACCATCACTGCTGCAGTGTTGCTGCTTTCACACAGAGGCTCTGCAGTTCTAATGTCTGTATGTGCTGGTGCTTCACATCTGCTCTCTGTGCTTCTGTTGTCCAGTTTGAGTGTGTAGGGAGTGTGGACAGTGGCCTCACCTCAATGAGCTGGAGTCCAGATGAAGAGCTGGTCATTTTCACGACAGGTTTGTGCACTGATCATTCTAATGAGCAACTCACAGTTCAGATCACACTGATGGCTTTGTTTGAAGTGTACGTATGTGTTACACGTGTAAGCAACATGTGAAGAGACATCACATTGGTCTTTAGATTTGGGTTGAAATCAGTAGTTTTGGTGTTTAAAACTATAATGCAAAAAATGACATAATTACCATTTTAACCTGTGTATGCAGGGTTATCAGTGTGTTAGACTGTAATTATGTAGAAAACATGATGTCATGTGAACTTCTTCAGGTCAGGAAACTTTCATAATGATGACAAAAGACTTTGAGCCAATCACTGAAGTGGGAATTCACCAAGAAGACTTTGGGGAAGGTACTGCTCAACTTCTGGACACTATACAAAATTAGTTGTAATAAAAAATAAAAAAAACATTTTGGGTTAAATACAATGAAATATTTGGCTTTCAGGAAAGTTCATAACAGTGGGCTGGGGGAAGAAGGAGACCCAGTTCCACGGCTCCGAGGGCAAACAAGCAGCTCAGAAGAAGGCGGTGGTCAGTAGATCCCACTGCATAAAGAAGAGGCAATCATCTGAATATGTATTTGTAATTGTCCTGACCGTGTGCACAGGAGCTGCAGCCGGCCCCTGAGTGGGACGACCACAGGCCCAGGGTGTCATGGCGAGGAGACGGCCAGCTGTTTGCTGTGAGTGCAGTGTGTCCACTGAGCGGGGCCAGGAGGGTCCGGCTGTGGAGCAGAGAGGGAGTGCTACAGGCCACCAGTGAAGCCCTCAGTGGACTGGAGCAGCCGCTCTGCTGGAGGTGAACGCACACTGAGACTCTCACTAAACAGACTAAACAGCCTTAACTTAGGACACGTTTGCCCTGTGGTTCAGGCCCTCGGGAAGTCTGATAGCCAGCACCCAGCGCCAGCACAACAAACACTGTGTGGTCTTTCTGGAGAAGAATGGGCTTCAGCATGGAGACTTCACTCTGCCCACCAGCAGAAACCAGACCAAGGCATGATCTCCACCTCTATATGTGCACAGGAGCACCAGATGAACAGGTCCAGTGATGAAATGTGTGGGTTTCAGGTGAAGGAGCTCTGGTGGAACAGTGACTCCACAGTGTTGGCTCTGTGGATGGAGGACACCAGTACTGCTGGAGATGGAAGGTTCAGCACTCACCGTAAGCAGCACCAGCATTAGGCAGTTCAGTCCAAAGCATTTGTACATTAAACAAAAAAAGATGTGCGTCACGTCATCATTACAGTAGTGTTTAATAGATTCGATTAATTTCTTTTATAATTTACGAGTGAACAATAGGAACATCTCCTTTATCTGCTTCTGAATCCATGTTATTTAAGTTAAGCTAACCAAAGTCTGAGGTTTTAAGAGATTGTTACCTGTGACTTCAGTTGAGCTGTGGACGACTGGAAACTACCACTGGTACCTGAAGCAGAGTCTGGACTTTGGGGATGACCCTCAGAGAGCTCCAGTGTGCGTGTGCTGGGACCCTGTGCGGCCTCTGCAGCTGCATGTGGTGCTGCGAGATTGGAGCGCGCTCACATACGAGTGGAGCTGGGACACAGAGCGCAGCAGAGGCCAGAGTGCAGCTGATGACGCCAGTGTCGCTGTAATCGACGGGAGTGAGTTCTAAGATGAGAGCGGCTGAAGTCTTGTGACCATCTCAGTAAATGTTGTTTTTATCTTCAGGTAAAATCCTTGTGACCAACTTCCGGCAGAGCGTGGTGCCCCCTCCCATGTGCTCCTATGAGCTCCAGCTGACCTCTGCTGTCAACCAGGTGGTGTTTTTGTGTGCCAGGCTGACAGGCCCAGTGAGCTGGCTGCTTATACTGCAGATGGAAACATCTCAGTGTTTGGTCCAGATCCAGGGGAGAAGGCCAATACAAGCCCCACTGGCTTCAGGACGGTGTGTCAGCCGCTGGTCTTACACAGGACTTACAGGTAGTCCTCACATGAAGTGATTTGCAGAGTGCACAGCACGAGTAGATGTGAGCGTCTCTTCTCTGTGTGCAGCCCGGGCCTGGGCCTGGAGCGCCCCCTGGAATTACACCACCTGCTCTGGCTCAGTGCAGACCTGTTTGTGGCTGTGAGAGCATCTCGAAGAACAAACTTTTCCAAAGTGCTGTTCCTCTGTCCCTCACAAGCCTCGGCTCAAACACTTGCTGTTAGGTGTGTAAACAAGAGAGTTTAGGATACTCCATTTTGGTAATTTGTTCTGTTTCTATGCAGGAATGAAAAAATAGGTAAATTTTAGTATTGATAGTTTGAAAGATAACTAACCCTAATTAACATTTTAGAGAAAAAGTTGAAGCCTTCTGAGGTGTACTTCAAAGTGGGTGTAATCCCTCATTCGTCCAGGGGTGTTCCATTGTAGAAGAAGATTCAGTTGTAGTCATCTGGACTGTTTTTAGAAAAACAAAACGTTTCAACTCTCATCTCTTTCCTGAGTTCTCAAACTTGTTTCACAGATTGAGAATGACTCTTGGATGAGAGTCGTAATGTTTTGTTTTTCTAAAAACAAATTCCAGATGACTACAACTGAATCTTTTTCTACAATTAAATTGGAATGCACAAGCTTTTTCAGTTCTGATACTTCGATTCTTGAACTTTGAGGGTCTACTGATATCAGATATAAACTGATACCCGGTTAGTTTACTTAAAACTCCCTTAACATGTCAAATCAAAAAAGATTAAGACAACAGAAAAAACATCGTGAAAATAAACTCGGGGAGTGAATCTTGTAGGTTCCGATCTTTTAAAATGAGGTATAAGGGTCAATATTTCCTGGGCTGAAGCCAATATCAAAAGCTGTCCAAAGACGTAAATGTGAGTAGTTCCACGTTTGTATGAAACCTTGTGTGTTCTTGCTACTCTCCCGTGCAGGTCTGAGGTGGAGGTGTCTGCAGTGGTGGCCAGCGTGGCTCACAGTGCAAACAGCGGCTCTGTGGCTCTGCAGCTGGAGGATGGACACATCAGAAGGCTCCTCTGGGGTCTGTAGCACTCTTTGTTTGTGTAAATAACTACCACCACTTTATTAGGACATGTTTTCAAACTAGGGGTGTCAGAATGAACCGGCCTTTCAATTACAGTGAATATTTCTGGCCAAGGTAGGCTATTTGTGGAGGTTTTGGACCCTACGGTATAACGCAGAAATGAGTTGGGCAGAAATGAGTTGGGCAGAGTTGGGCAGAGTTGGGCAGAGTTGGGCAGAGTTGGGCAGAGTTGGGCAGAGTTGGGCAGAGTTGGGCAGAGTTGGGCAGAGTTGGGAGTTGGGCAGAGTTGGGCAGAGTTGGGCAGAGTTGGCAGAGTTGGGCAGAGTTGGGCAGAGTTGGGCAGAGTTGGGCAGAGTTGGGCAGAGTTGGGCAGAGTTGGGCAGAGACTACCTGTGGATGCTGTTTTTGTTTTTCACAAAACTGTTTGTTGTTACGGTGAGCCAAAGGAAAGTGACTTTCTCAAAATTTCAAGTCCCTCCCCTTAGCGTTACCATGGAGCTTATCTCACTAATAACTGATATAATAATACAACTACAATTGAATATTTTTCCTACAGCTGATATATATATATGTATATGTGTGTGTGTATGTATGTATGTGTATATATATATATATATATATATATATATATATACATTTTCCTTTCAAAGGAATACTTGTAAATTGAAACAAAAAAATACAATCGTGACTCTAAATTATGATATTGTGACATTTGAAACTGCGATCATTAGCATTAATGAACACGGCGTGTTTAAACTTGCAGTGTGATGTGTGTGTGTGATGTGTGTGATGCGTGTGTGATGTGTTTGTGATGTGTTTTTGTTTCAGACTGTGCCGAGCCCTCGGTGGAGGACTGGGAGGACTCCAGAGGCTGTTCAGTGCGGTTCCCTGTTGTGTGTGTCCAAACTGCACTGTGCAACATCGGCCAGGAGGTAAAACTCAAAGGTTGCTGGAAGACTTTATTATTCATACAACTCCTGCCCACAATTATAGTAAAAAGCAAACAATTTTCAATTTTCTGTAACATTTTCAACACAAAATAATAGTACTTTCCTATATAATACTTTTCGTGTATACTTTTTCTCATAGTAGTTCTGATAAAGCTCAACATCACTCTAAAACTGGTCCAAGTTGTCAAATTTAGCCTTGTTTATGTGATACTTTTAGTATCGATACTTGCGAGAACAAAAGTATGATACAGGTACGTTTTAGATTTGATGTATTTAGGAAGTGGCTAAAGAGACGTTGTGGTGTTAAGTGAAACTGTAAACACATCACATCTGTTTTAATGTGTGTGTAGGAGTGTGTGCTGGGTCTGACTGACAGATGCCACCTGTACGCTGGAGACACAAAGGTAAACTGTCATATTCTAAAGAACTAAGACATCACGGTTATTTCTTCATGCCGTTTGTGCTGAAACGGGGCAAAGAATCATGCTCTATGTATTTCCTTCTGATTTAGTAGTAGTAGCAAAGAACCTTGTATTTCAATATATTGTGCCAGCTTCTGAAACAATATTTTGGTTATTGTCGAATTTGTTTCTTTTTTCAGCTCGCCTCCAACGTTTCGTCCTTCGCCGTCTGCAGCGATTTCCTTCTGGTCACAACTCATTCGCACAGCTGCAGATGTCTCCAGCTCTCCTCTCTTAGTGTTAAAGGTGACAGAGCACGTTCTGTGTTACTAAGCCGCGTGTAGAGCCAAAGTGAAGTCTACCGCAACACATTTCCTTAGATTGACTGAGATCATAAAAATAAGAAGCTATTTTGAAAAATTTCAGTTAATTTGCTTTTCTATTACGCAGGATGGAAAAAATACTTTTTTCTAGAATCAAAATTGTATTTGAGCTTCACTAAAAGTATAATTTGTGGTATTTCTACTTTAAAAGCAAACAAAAAACACTATTGTTGGGTTGACATTGTTGTATATATTTGTCCAGTAAAACCCAAAAAATTGAAATTTTGCTGTCATAACACATTTTAATCTCCTGGTAAATAAACAGCAAATGTAAAATACAATAGTAAATGTGTGTAAACTAGGCTGTGATATGACTTGCATGTATCATGAGTGCTTTTCATTTGCCAAAACCACCTTGATTTTTCATATTCTGTGATATTCTGAGCTTAATCCTCACAACATGCTGTTTGCCGGTCAGACCTGCAGGCGGCGCTGGCTGCAGATGGGGGACAGAACGACGAGACGCTGCGCAGAGTGGAGAGGGGGGCTCGGATAGTCACCGTAGTGCCGCAGGACACCAGGGTCATCCTACAGGTCTGCTTTCTCTTCAGACACTATGACCAGGACAGAACCGTGAAGTTTCACAATATTAAGCACATCTTTTTTTTTTCTTTTTTTCTTTAACTTTGCGTAGATGCCAAGGGGAAACCTGGAAACTGTGCATCATCGGGCCCTGGTGCTCGCTCAGCTCCGAAACTGGCTGGACAGGTCTGTGTGCTGCATATTTAATTTTATTTTTGTAATCATTCAAGTGTGATAGGAGAAGTTGTTGTTGCTGGTACTTGACAAACACAGGCTCAGATGCAGATAGATGAGTGGAAGAAGGTTTTCTGGACGTTCACAGCAAAAGCATGCATGAGAACAATGAGAGTTTGCTCATACTTATGCTTAATGGTTCCACTAATTACAGTACATAGACAGAAAAGGAAATCAAGTATTCTAGATATGTACTGTATGGATGTAGATATTCCTGACTGACACTCTGATACAGAAACGGTCTGGCATCAAATAAGTCAAGAGTTGGCAGGAACTGATCTGGGCTTTTCTGACAAGTGAAGAAATGTGAATGTTTCTGGAAACAGTAGACTTCAGTATCCTAAATGTGGAGAACATGTTGGTATGTTTGCTCCGAAAACAACCTTCTGACATCTCATGCACAGTGAAGTTCAGCAGAAAGTAGATCAACGTATAATAGTATGTAATACACAATGGAATCTAACATTGAAGAGAAACAAAACCAGTGAGTCTTACCGTAAAATAAAAAACACTTAAACATTTAGACAAGGACAAATATGATGGTCTATTTGTATTGTTATCAGCCTTTTAGTTTGGCAACTGATGATTCAGAACATTTTTTTTTTTTTTTTTTAACAAAACAAAACTCTCAAATCTCTGCTGTTTCCTCTGGGACTACTTGAGCTTTGGTGCCATCTACTGGCTGCAGAGGGAATTACACACAGTTTAAGATAATCATTTCTCCACATTTCAAGATGTCCTCTCACTTCAGCACACTGTGTTTCTAACTTGTTTCAGCATATTGCTTCTTGTTTCAAGACAAATAATGACAAATAACAAGTCTGAAATGTCTTCAAATTACATAAGCAATTAAATCTTACCTGGTCAAAACTACTCAAAATAAGATTCATATTCTGAATTCAGGTCATTTTAAGCAAGGCTAGTTATTCCATATTTGCAGTGATACAACTAAAACCTGTTTGCAATAAGTCCAAATAAAGTATGATATGATGCGTCCTCTGTTACAGCCAATTGAATCATCTCTGGTGGTTATTTCGTCTAGGATACATTGAGTTTATTGACCAGAGAGACAAAACCAGCTTCAGTTTAACAACCTTTTTAATGTCTGTAAAATCCCTAATATAATGTTTGTTGTGTCCTCTTCTTAACAGCCTGCGATTCAAAGAAGCTTTTCTGTGTATGAGGAAACTAAGAATCAACTTGAATCTCATTTATGACCATAATCCAAAGGTACATTTATTTCACAGTTAATTTATCTAAAAGAGTGAAAATAGACTATTGAGTTTTTTTTCTTCTTTTCAGTTATTTTTGGAAAATGTTGAGGCATTTATTACACAGCTCGGCTCCATCAACCACATAAACCTGTTCCTCACAGAGCTCAAGTAAGATTCAACCTGGATTATTACAACTCACACAACCTGTAGCCATCTCTAATCTGTGTTTTTTATTTTACAGAGCGGAAGATACCACACAGACCATGTACCCGAGGCCAGAAGACGTGCTCCTCCAGCCGTGCAAAGTGCCAGGGACAAAGGTGGATGTAGTGTGTGACGCCCTGAGGACCACGATGGAGTCCATGGACCCAAACAAGTCAGTGGAAGTGAACTCCAGTTGTTTGCTTTGCCTTTTTTTCTAACTTCTCTTTGCCCGGCAGGTATTGCTTGTCTATTCTTACGGCACATGTTAGAAAGACCGTCCCAGAGCTGGAGATTGCTCTGCAGAAAGTCCATGAACTTCGAGGTGAGGCACAGTACGACCTGTGTGCTGCATGATCAAGGATGTTATTGCTATTCGATATATTTAGATTGTCAATATAGATTTAGAATATTTAGTGAATAAGAATGACCCTGTGCTCAGTGAACCCTCCTCCTCCTCCTGCTGCTGCTCCTGCTGTGAGCGCTGAAGAGGCTCTGAAGTACCTGCTGTTCCTGGTGGACGTCAATGACCTGTATGAACACTCTCTGGGCACATATGACTTTGACCTGGTTCTTATGGTGGCCGAGAAGTCTCAGAAGGTACCTGGTTTATTCCAGTATATTTCTATTGAATTGTCCTGTGTATTGATACTGTATAACACATGTTTGTGTGCAAACAGGATCCAAAGGAGTATCTGCCGTTCCTGAACATGCTGAAGCAGCTGGAGCCCAGCTATCAGCGCTACACCATCGACAAACATCTGAAACGCTACATCAAGGCTCTGGTTCATCTCAGTCAGTGTGGTCAGTATAAGCCTGCATTACAATGCCTTTGGATAGCTCCAGCACAGACCCTAAATAGTCCCCACAGAAAATATTACTGCATGGTGATGCAGCAAGTAGAATGTATAAGAAGACAGCAGCACCTTCACAGAACATGTCGGTTGTCACAGGACATGTCTCCAACCTGTTCTTTGTGTTTGCTAAGGCAAGGAACATTTCCCTGAAGTTCTGCAGCTGGTCAAAGAACAGAAGCTCTACACTGAAGCTCTACGCTTATTTTCTGCTGACAAGACTCAGTACAAGGTAATCTGTTCTGTAGGACTGTGAAGCCACTACATACTGTTAGCTCTAACGATGGCAGAACTTGCCCCGTCAGACCAACACACATTGTGTAAGTGTTAAGCTCAGTAAACCTCCACGTGTGTTGTCCTCCTCAGGAGCTGACGATTGCCTTTGCGGAGCACCTGGTTGGGCAGCAGCAGATGGAGCAGGCTGGGCTGTTGCTGTTGGAGATGTGGAGAAACACACTCTGCTCTGCAGAGCTTTGTGAGCTGCTGCAGCTGGAGACATGCTCTGTGTGTGGCCCAGCTCATCCCTCTGCCTCCTGACCAGCTGGCTCTGCTGGCCCGAGACATGGCAGGTAATCACACTATCTTTTACAAACTCCACAAGGAAGCTTATGTAAAGCTGCCCTTATCCTGTAAATGTTTCAGAAAAGCTGAGTGAACAGCGTCGTTACTCGGAGGCCGCGCTCCTGCTGGACCAGTATGCCCATGTAAGTCTTTGACTCATAATGTGTCTGTTTGTGTGATTGAACTGACTGAGCGGGTTATGTTCAACAGGACTGTGAGGAGGCCATCCTGGCTCTGATCACTGGTGCTGTTTGGGACGAGGCGCTGCGATTGGTTAGTCTATTTATGGCATAATGATGTATAATGAGCCTAATGATCTGTACCTCCACGCTGGTTCTATCTTTTATTTTTTGCAGATTCACACACACCAGAGGCACGACATCACTGAGACCAACCTCAAACCTGCTCTTCTAGAAGGTGCACTGCTCCTGCTCTGCATGTTGTACCAAAGCCCCTCATCTGCTCCAATGCAGGGTCTCAAACTCAAATGCAGCTGAAAATAATTAATTCAGAATTTTGTCGAGGGCCAGATTTATTCTACAGTATGCCTAACCTGTGTTACATTATATGTATGGTATATGATACTATTACGCCTGTCACGGTAATTACTATATCGACTTATCGTTCAATAGGTAAAAACCTACACTATGACATCTGATTAATGCCTGCGTGTGTGTTCAGGCTTTCATGTCTCACGTTGCATCGCTCCCGTGACTCCTCTCTCACTTTTGGACCCGCGCTCAGAGAGGACAGAAATGCCTCATATATAGAGTAAATGTGTTTGTGTTTTAAGCATGCTACATGCAGCTGTTACATTTAAATTTTGTATGTAACGCGAATCAGCCAATTACTTTGCTGCATTTGTGTCAGTCACAGAGTCCAGCGTGTGTCTGATGCTCTGAGTGCAAAAGGAGAATTCTCCTTCACACAGCCCATGCCAATATTGGCGTTAATAAATCTTTAAGAAGATATCATATTATACTATACTTGGTATTCTATTTCTCCACTTAAGTCATATCTTTGTGTCTTCAGCTTTGAGTGCTCAAACGGCCTTTCTGGAAACTCAGGTGTCCACGTTCACACGCCACAGGAACAGACTGGCTGTGGTCCGAGAGCACAAACTGAAGGCCAGGGAGGACCTACTCGGTAGGAATCATAGCTCCAAATTCAAATTTTATATTATATTTTTCATAGTTTTTATTGTTTTGAAGAAAGAAAAAAAACATTACGATGATTTTTATTTTGTGGTCATAAAAATGCTGTAGTTTACATTGTGTAACTTAAACAATTTGATTCACACTGTGTAAAAAGAACTGTACGCTGATTTGACAAAAGAATGAACCTTTTCTGCTTAATTTTTTTTTTGTATTTGGAATATACAAATCCGATGTCCAAATCCTCTTTAACGATAGTTCTTCAACATCTAAAATCAAATTCATATAAACCTTCCAATTTTGACCTCTTCATGTGAAACCCGTCAGATGAAGACGGCCCAGACTGCGCTGACGCTGAGCTGTACAGTGAGGCCAGCAGTGTCCTGACCGGCTCCAAGTATTCCCAGAGCAACTCGCGTATCTCCTCGTAAGACAACCTCTCTCTTTTATACTCTTAAATACAGTTTCACACATTTCTGTTCATCACGTACACTACATTCACTCAGTTTTGTTCACGCAGGAGGTCATCGAAAAACCGACGTAAAGCAGAACGCAAGAAGCTGAGTCTGAAAGAAGGAAGTCCACTGGAGGACAGGGCTCTGATACACGCCCTGGGGGAGATCATCACCACTGTGGACAAAATGAGAGGTCTGTCTCAGCACACTAATTACTTTACTGAGAATATTTAGATAGAAGTTGGGTTCATGTCCTAGAAGAGCAAGGGCTTGGTATGTGGACAATTTACATATTTTCAGCGCTACAAATAACGGTTATTTAAGTAGTCCACCAGTCAAACAATTATTTCTATTGTACATTGAGACTTTTTAAATACATGACCAACCAATGAAATGTTGAAATATGGTTACAGAAGGCTTCTAGAGAGAATATTTAGGAAAAAGGTGTATTATTGATTAAATGGGCCCGCTGAACACAGACAACACAAATAGACACAACAACACAAAAGGCACACATAATATAGACAGCGCAGTGCATTTGCTCTCTTTTAATTAAATAATTCCACTGTCTTTGTTATTAAAAAAAAAAAAGGAAATCTTGATTAATAGGTAATGGTTAGGGTTATTATAAAAAAAAAAATATGATTGATTATTTCTATAGTTGACTAGTCACTATTAGTCAAATAATCCAACACAAGATGTTCCAATTGATAATTTTTGTTTGGGATTAACCTTAACAGGTTTTGTTATACTAATTTCAGAGCTCACATTGGCCTTCTCTTTGATTCAACTACTATAAAGCAGTGGTTCCTAAAGTGGGGGTCACGAAATTATTTCATAATGTAATTTTAAAATTATGAGACTGTATTACGTCTATTTTTTATTGAACCTGGATCGGATAACATAAAAAACTACCAAAATATGTACAAATAAACCTAATTTGAAAAGATTGACAACTTGAAATGATTATCTATTGTCTGTGTGGGGTTTCCCCGAGTCGGTTGTAATAGTTATTTTGGAGATCATGTTTTCCCCAATTACTGTTACCAGCAGAGGGCGCAAACACTAGGATGAGATGAGATGACGCTTAATTGACCTCACAGTGGAAAGATTCACTAGTCATGGTCACACTTGATACACAAGACAGGTCAAAGTCAAAGTAGGAATAAATATATTTACAAGGAATAAAAAATGAAAACAAAAATGAAATGAATGTCCAAAAACACAGATCAGAAGCATGCTACATTCATACAGTACCGTATTTACGCCAAAGACAAACGTCTCCGGCGTGCTCCCTGACCTGTGGCTTGTGCGCTGCGTTTCAGAGGAGGTGCACGGCCTGCTGAAGATGCTGCTTCTGTTTGAGTTGGAGCGACAAGCGCGGAGGCTTCAGGAGCAGTACGCAGCAGCTCTAAGTCTGCTGGAGACCGCCGTCCCCGAGGTGTGGCCCGATACCGCGCTCAGCAACAGCACGCCGGTGAGTCCCGAGCGTCACTCTTCACCTCACACCACATTTTTGGACTGATAAATTGTATCATTCTGGCATAGAGGAGACCTTTTTTTGAAGGAGAAAAAATAATTATTAAAAAACAGCAAAATTGACTTTTTAAAGCTTTTAACCATGTTCTTACATTGTTCCCTCATCCAAAGCTTACCTGGAGTTGTATTTATCATTCACGCTTGTTTGATGAATCCTGTTTAGTTAGTCCTCTCTTTGTGATGTCATTGGAGGTGTTTTTAAGTCCATTAATCATTATTGCCAGACTTTTGGAGCCATCACATTGCATCCATTACAACTGCGTACTTATATTAGCAGATCATGGGCAAACTAGCTTTTGTGTAATTCCCTCTCCTGCCAGTAAGTGGAGTTCCAACACAATTGCTGATGAGAAATCGGGATGCACAGCTGGTGCGGCGAACCACGGCGCTGACACAGCGGCGTGCACAAAGCCAAAGTGGTTCAACTTCTTCTTACAAATGTCTGAATCATGTTTTTAAATGCAACAGAAAGTGTTAATAGTTTGCGGCCTGTAGTGTTTTCTAGAGCCTCGATCTGTTCTGCAGAAGAGCAGGAGGGCTTAGGGTGATGCCGCAGCAGGGGCGGAGCAAGGAAATGTCGGGATCGTGGGGGTATATAAACATAATGAGTAATGAACTGCTAATAATAATATAGCTAAAATGCACCAGAATACAGAAAATGTAATTATTTTTGTTGAAAACATCTTGGTTGTGAGCCCCCAGATCCCACTTATTGAGATTTGTACAATATTTACAAAACAAAAATTAACATCAGAAATAGTCACCTTAAGGTTGTATTACAGACATCAAACCCTTATGTGTTTTTTGCACGCTCAAAGTGGATTGGGGGCACAGGGGCACCACTAAGCATTTCTGCTTAGGGCACTCATCTGGCTAGCAGTGGGCCCTGGAAATAAAAGTAATGTGTGCTTTTAGAAGGTGCATTATTTAATACGTTTCTAAAACAAGAAATGTTTAAAGTCCAATAATGATAAAAAAGAATGCATAATATGTGTCCTTTTTAAAATGTAAAATACCATCTTTGCCTCAGTAACAAACCATTAAATATGGCATAACCTTATCCTCTGAAAAATCTAAAAACATTTGACTTCCTGTCATGAGCCAGAACACGTCAGCACCAGCATCAGGACTTCATTATTCGTTCAGTGTGCAGCCCGTTTGGACACCCACAACTACACACGCTTTTCAACATTTGCTTGTATTTTATTATTTTTTTAATATTAGATAATAGATGTGCCTTGTAATCTATACATTAATGTGCATAGCAATTACATTAAAAGTATAAATATGCTCAAATGTGGTACATATTTCAAAATACATCTGCTTCCTGTGTTCTGTTTGCTGCTCTGTAGCTCACTGGGCCAAACAGCACCGCCAACAGCATCTCAGCCTCCTACCAACAACAGAGTCCAGCAGCAGCGTCTCCACAGGCTCAGGCACAAGGTCAGACATGTGTATATATATGTATATTTATGTACATATGTTCTTAAGTATATAGAGCAGTAAACACACCAACCTTTTATTCTTTGTTTTAGAAGCAGAGATTCTGGCTCCACCAAAGATGAGAAATAACATCAAATGGAAGCTCACTGTTCTTACATAAAGTCTGTGTATTTAGTTTAGCTATTTTGTATTTTTACTTGTATATTTTATCCTGGAAAATTAAAATGAATAACAAGTGTATAAAAGTGTGTCTGACTGTGTGAATATGAAGTATTAGTGATTTCTGAGCATAGAAAACAGTGAACCGGCGAGGGAAAGTCGTTGCTCCCAATGCTGCAAAATGAGCTGTAAACAAAACTATCAAGATAAGATATGCACCCATATAAGAGATGCAACTTTTTATAATTGGCAATTGTGCTGAAGTTTGTCTGATGAAGGTGTATGTACTTTTAAAAACATAGAGGAACGCTTTCTGCATTACTACCTCATGATGTTGAAAGGTTCAAACTGTTTTGAGCTCTGGAGGAGGAGACCAAGCGAGATGGATTACTGGAGTTCTTGTAACATTTTTAGGTCTTAACTTACAGCAGAGGTTAGGTTACCTATAGATAAGAAAGTACCTGATCCTGATCCAGAGCAGCTGTGGTTGGTCCAGACTGCTCCGAGCCACAGTCCTGGGCCTGGTCCACACATTGCCTCAGTCTGTGGAGCTCTGCTGGGCCCAGATTAGACTCTAATTACAGCCTATGTGATGGTGGAGTGAGTGAGCCACAAACATCCAGCTGCTGGAGCTGCTATTTTCCCTTCTGCCCTGGACCAGAATAGGACTAGGCCTGGTCAGCCGTGATTAATGCAGGGGTCTGTCCAGGCCTGGAGGAGTCCGACTGAACCAGACTTAACTGACCCTGTGTTCGGAGTGTGGTCTGAAAGACTTGCCCAGTCTGAAACAATCTAAACCCTGTATGTTGAACATGAGTGTCCATGGCCTGTGGACGTCACATATGGTAAATGGCTGCTGACCATCTGTGAGCTGACCACACGCTGATGGTTGAGCCTGAAATAATTTGCATTCATGGTCACAAAAAATTCCATCCAAACAAGAAACTTTGACCACATCAAAACATGTTACCTCCTCCTGCCTCACGTGCACTCGAGATTTCAGCTCTTCAAGAGCGACTGCTGAGATCTGTGCACTGAATTTGCAAAAACAAATATCCCCCAACTTTTTGATACCATCTTCTACACACATTGTGAGAATTTTCTAAAGGAGGGATTAATAACAACTTAATTGTACTCAAATAGATTTGTCCCTTGAAAAAACGGCCAAAAAGAGTAAATTGTCAGCCTTTGACTTTTAATTATTTGTTTTTACTTATTGCAGTTAAGGAGAGGACAGCAGTGAGATTTGGAGAAGCGGTGGGACAGGTTCTGTCTGTTTTAGTTTCTATTTTATTTGATATATTAATAGAAATTGATAAAATACTTCATATAAGTGCACTCCAGGTACTAAAGCTGTTAATACTAGTAGCCGTGGCATAATTCCCATGTGTTGTCCAGAAAGTGTGGTCACAAACACACAACATACACAGACACTGAAGTACAGCTAAAGCATTATGGAAAAATGTCTAATTGCGACCCCAACAGAAGCAAAACGTACTTTTAACTACTTTTTAGTGGCGTAGAAAACACAGGTACCTGCTCTTAAATGTACTAAAGTAAAAAGTGTCTACTGTAAAATGGACTGAACCAAACCAAAGATCTCTACCTCACAACCTGACCCAAAACATCCTCTATTACACAAGGACCTGAATGCAAAGATGTCCAAATTGAATTTTTTTGTGTCACTTTTCTATTGTCTTTTAAAATAAATATAAATGACTACCCACAACTGGCCCGACATGGATACCAGATGCTCTTTTTTTGGAACATCAATAGTCTCCTACAGTGACTATGTGAGGACAGAGGACACACATATGTTGTCCTCTGTCACACTCGGACAAAGGGCCCATCCCAGATGAGGCCCGGGGACACATGGGGGGACATAAGGGGGACATAAGGGGGACAGATAGTTTGATTGACTCGTCCTGCTGCCTGTGCATTCAGGAGCCCGTGTAAAGAGCTGACTTATGCCTCCTCTAACACATCCTCTGAGGGCCACACAAAAGCAGGGGACAGGGGCTGCACAATGATGGGGGCCCCGGCGCTGTTGACACGGGCATTAAGAGGACAAAGCCCCCCCACATCCAGGGACCCCACACGCTTCCTGTCCTGCACCGTGATGTGCGGCAAATCCCTCTGTCACACTCTGTCCATCAGAGTTTCATCTGTTTCAATATCACCTTTACTTCACACTGTGTAACTTTTCTGGTAGTGGGTCTTATCTATTTCCTCTGAGGCGAGCAGTAACGCCACCAGGCCACGTTACGGGTCAGGTCTGTGGAGAAGCGTCCTGCCCACAGAAAGAATCCAAAATTGAACTGATCTGGGAGGAGATAAGGGATTATTTATAAACCACTTATAATTTGTCCTTGTCTTATTGTACCCGAGAGACATGAGCCTACAGAGTGCTAACATTTCATTTTATTGGAAGAAGGCTCACAGACCGATAAGGCAGTGGATGTGAGAGATGTGACTTTATCCCCTCGGTTGTATATTGTTCTTTGTTAAATAAAAAAAACTATAAAAAACAAAAAATTTGTTATTGGATATATGTGAGGTATAGATGAATTACCACCATCCCAATCCCACCACCAGAAAAGTTACATAGTGCTCCTTTAAAATACCTTTGACACTCTTTCATTCTACTTACTGACAGTGTTGGGGGTAAATGAGTTAATACTAATACTTAGTCACTGTAATTCAGTTATTCATTGGTGTATAACATTACTGTGAACATACTTGTAATTAAATCACAGTTACTCTCAAAATACTCAGTTACTTGGCACACCAATGACACTGCTCAGGAAGAGATGGCTCCTGCCTCTGCAAGTGTACAGTAAACAATGTGTTGTCAGATTTAAGCAGCTTGAGAAGATGTTTTCATTTCTATTGTTGGTGTTATGCCATTTGAGCCCGTTTAAACAACTAATTGATTGTTTACTTCATTCATAAAACATAAAAGCACACAATTCATACAATATTATAGTAAGTGACTTTACTAGGTAGTTACAACGTTTTTAAAGTAACATCCACTGAACAGTGGGAGGTCAGGGGAGAGAGCCGGACTTATCTAAATAACTGATAACAGCCTATAAGAAGTGTTATAAACAGCTTGTTTTAATGTAGGCTGACAAATATGATTATATCCACATGTTAGCTCGATCTGTGTAAGTCCATTTTAGTCACCTGAACTTATATTTACTTAATTCATTAAGTAATTGACTGTCTTGGCAACAGGCCCGCCCTCTGAAGTGTCTACTCACGTGACTTCACATGTCTGCACAATCACGGTTGTCAGGGGTCCGCGTTTTGTTGGCGACAGAAATGAAATGACACCGGCCTTTACACGGACACGACACCCAAAGTCATCTGCACAATAGCACCCAGTCAGTGTGTAGTTCCGGGGCCCCTGCGCCGGGCCCCTGTGCCGGGCCTCCCTCCCGCTCCTCTGTACCGCTCCTCTGCACCGCTCCTCTGCCCCGCTCCTCTGCCACATCTGGCGGCAGCAGCAGCAGCAGCGCCTCTGCAGACCTCCAGACCTCCAGACCTCCAGCAGACCCAGGCCCGGCTGTTTGTGCGCATGTCCGCTCCCCTCAGCCCAGAGGAGCGACGGGGCGCCCACACTACAGTAACGGGACACCCAGGGGACACTACTGCATCTATGGAGCGGCTCACAACTCACTTTTCCAAGCCTTCTAGTCCACGATGAACGTTTGGATCTCCGTAAGATGTCTTTCCAGATAAGCTGTTCCATCCTCGTCGCCGTCACGTTGGTCTGGCTGCCGCTGCGAGCTCAGGGTAGGTCCCATCCAACGCCAGCCGCATTCCCCTCACACACGCCGCTCTTTTTGCGCTTTAAACACACCTTTATACAAGATAAACGTGCTTTCCGTGCACTTTAGCGTTTTCTCTGCAAAGTAAACACTCGCACGTTCGCTACAGACCTTTGGAAACTGTACAACTCCATGTGGATAAACCAAACTTTGAAGTGCGTAAAAGTTAGTCGTTGGCGTTTGCGTATGGGAATATTATGTCTGTTTGATAACACGGCTGCATATTAATACTATCTTGCATTGTTAAGATTAAGATATGTGACCAGGATTCAGAGTTTGGTCCAGGTTTAGTCTGCGCGAGCCTGCTTTTCCCGTTACTTTTGGCGAGGGTTAGCCATGGAGGAGCGAGCGAGAGTGGGACAGACAGGAAACTGCACTCTGCACAGGACTGGCGCTTATTGGGGCTTTTCCCAATACATTTTGAACGCTAAAGGGGAAAGATGTGAGCTGTAGATTTGTGGGAAAAGGGGCAAGAAAGTCTGTTGGAGAGGGGCATATGTGCGGGACTGATTTGGAGACAATTTGGGCACACTTTGACACTGCCCGGCTGCCATAACTGTCAGAAGTCACTCCAGGCTTTGTGCAAACTGCATGAACGAAATGATCTCATGTTGTTGCATGAAATTATAGTTATTTGGCCATGTTCGTTTGTGATTTATCCCATATGCTCCTGGTCTGGGATGAAAGAATTCCTTATCAGTTGTTTTAAAGGGTACACATGGTTTTTAAGTTCAGATCAGTCATTTTCCTCACTGCAAAAAGGGCAGAACATTTGGGAGGGAAGGTTGAAAGACGTTTTTTCATTGATTGGTGACAGCACAACATAATAGTACACAAGAAATATGTTCAAGGGATGGATTAAAAAAAGGTGAAAACCTGGCTCTGTTGAGTTTGAAATTAGACCGTAGCACGCTTTATTTGAATATGATAACATGTCAAATATACTATCGTTGGTTGTAGGGCCTCAACGTTTAACGGACTAATTGTGTCTAATCTATATTAAAGAAAATCATAGTCACCTTTTGATATAATCGTTATCTAGTCTATACAGACTCTAAAACACATAGAAAAAGGCCTTTTATCACAGTGACATTATTTAATCTAATTGTCAAAAACAACAACAACAAAAACACTGTTCAGAAATATTCTCTATCAGACACCATATTTCAACCTTTATTTGGTTGATAATTTATTTTAAAAGTCTCAATGAGCAATAGAAATAATCTTTCTCTCTTCAGTTCACAAGGAAAACTCATTACGCTGACCTAACAAACAATACAAAACAGTATATTACACTACAAATAATTATGATCCTGATCTATTCTGGCTGTAGAATATTATATCCAGATATTTAAAAAAACATGTTTTGTGTATTTTATTCACCTCATAGACAATAATAAACCTAATGAGATTTTTCGATGCTAAATGCTTAGCTCAGCTCTTCAAAAGTATTTCAACAGAACGGTGTGATAAATGTACCAGTCTTCTTTATTGTGCAGCTTATTGTGTTGTTCCACAGCTCTTTGTTTATAATATTTATTTAATGCCTCTTTGTTTTTGCACAATCGCAAACATTGTGGATTTCACCTATGTTTTTTTACGTTCCACCCTGAGCTCTCTACTGAGATATTTGGTTGCCAACATACTTTAATATAGCAAAGAATCATGGTCTATGTAGTTCACTCTCAGTACCACCGCAACAAAACTGTGCTTCTAGACCCAAGAAGAACATTTGTTAAAAGAATATGTTAGCTACACCGTAGGATGTCACAGTATCAAATTTTTTGTTACAAAGAAGTAACAACGTGATTTACAAAAAATTATTCACGATTATTACACATAACAACGGGTGCTACCTTATTCCACAGTACCTATGAAGTACCGTGTTCGCTCATATTTAAAAAGGTCCAGTAGTGCATCCATTCTACATGTTGTTGAGGTGTAGGTGTTGTCTTGAATCTCCTCAAATTATAGAATAGGCTCCTGGTTCAACCACATATACAGTTCCACATCCCCAATAGTTGTGCATAAATGTATGGTTTTACAGCATAACATAAAGCAGCATATCCAGCCACGGAGCAGGTCCCGGGGGAAAATAGATAGCGGGGAAAATAGGGCTGACCCCCCAAACAACAGCGGTTCAAGTTGTCTTATAGATTAAGATCACTACTAGTATGTAACGCTTGTAATGAAAAAAGTTGAAAAAGTTATGTTACATATGTTACAATAATGACATAAACAGTTTACATTTTACATTTAGGTTTACTTTTTTGGATAACTATTTTTACCTACTAAAATTCTATAAATATAATGTCTTTGTTTCTATGATTATATTGCGACCTGAATAGCAAACTTTTGAACCAGAAAAGACACAAAAACGGCCGCAAAAACCCAAAGAGCCAGAGATAGCAACGTTATTTACAACCCTTTTTTCTCATCTATTTGTGGAATTTAGTGAATAGTGAGAGTGAATGGTGTGCCACAGAATATTTTAAACAAAGAAAGTGTGCCGCCACACAAAACAGATATAAAAACACAGCTTTAAGCTATCTGAAAGCTGCAGCAGGAGCCTTTAGAGATGCTAATGAACATGCTAGCTAGTGTCAACACAACAAAAGCGGTGTGTATTGGACTTGTAAGACAACTGGCCTACAATTAGCCCTCACTTGCTAAATGACTAAGCTAACATTAGCCGTTTTGTTTGTGGTTTTAGTGTGTTGAATAAGCCATTTGGCCCCAGTGACTGCAGTGTGTTATCTGGAGGCTGGGGCTCAGATGCTGGAGGTCTTTGATGTAACACCACATGGAGGCAGCATGTCCATGTGTCGGGATCGCCATAGTCGTTTTTCTTTTAGTGCCACGTTGACCTGGGACTTTGAAGAACAGAACCCGCTCTCAGATCTCTCTTTTGGGCCGCACATTTGCTTCAGAGTCCTCTGACAGTACAAGTTGTGGTGCCGTTGTGTGAAAACATATGTGTAGAAAAGGAAGGCAGAGTAACCGCTAGCATCAACCAGGGCCGTAAAGGCTAATCGCAATCAAAAAGTCGTTGGAATTTGAATTGGCAAAAGCACAAAGGATGCAATTCTCTTGTTGCATCAGGTAAATTAAAAAGTATTATCTTCATGGGGTGTACGATAAAATCTTCCAACTTGACATGGGCTTTATTGACCAAAGTAAAAAATGAATGTCAAATTATAATGTAGTTTATCAAGTATTTATCAAGTATTTAACAAAACATTTGCTATGTAAAGAGCTAGTGTTGTCATGATACAAAAAATTCCAACTCGAAGAAATGTACTCGATACCGATTTCGTTACTACAATGAATGTTCTTTTTTAGGTGAAGGTTTTATGCACTAGATTGACATTTAATAGTCATTTTTCTATTAAATAATACTAGTTCTGATGGAGCTCAAGATCATTTTAAAGCTGTTCAGGAAAGGTTAAGAAAGAACTTAATTAGAAATGTTTGACTGCTGTGTTCAATCAACAGTGGTTCCCAAGTGTTGCCCCAGCTACACAGTTCGGATAAATCCACCCTGCTCCAGCTACAACTTTATGACTCATTAAGGGCCACCACTGACCTTCATATTACTTGAATGATAATTTGCCACTCTACTCACGAAAAGAAAGAAAAAAATAGGCTACAGATTTGACATTTGAGAACTGTAAAACACCTTTAAACACTCAAGCTCATGATAATCTCGAAGGTGATTCGCCAAAGTCAAAGTTAATGTCACGAGAGTAAACGCAGAGCAGCGACAGTGACAGGTCTTTTAACTGCACAACACGGCTGAATAAAAGCTCCCATAAAAGGTTGTTTTGACACACTGTTGTAGTGATTATGAATAAAACATTCTTTATTGAAGAGTCACATGAAGTCGCTAACGTTAGCCTCTTAGCTGAGCTTGGGCAAGTAAAAGAGCGATAGTTTTCCATTTGGCGCAAAAAGCTAAATAATCCTGTCTGTTTTCTTCTTTAACTCTATGTTAAATCATGTGATTAATTATTCACAGTATTTTTCCGGACTTTTAGCCGCTCCCTAATATAAGCCGCATTTGCTCTATTTTTTAAAAAACCGATAATAAAACAATACATAGGCCG
Source organism: Chaenogobius annularis (assembly GCA_015082035.1). Lineage (NCBI taxonomy): Eukaryota > Metazoa > Chordata > Actinopteri > Gobiiformes > Gobiidae > Chaenogobius > Chaenogobius annularis. The sequence goes on from BJKM01000051.1 coordinate 1,780,691, forward strand.
CACCTTTTGTATAGCCGCAGAACTCTTTCCTTGACTTTTGGCATCGCATGAGCTTCGCGCTGTCCCTCCAGCGTCTCACCGTACATTCATTGATGTTAAACTTGCGGCAGCCGCGCGGCTTCCTAGCAAGATCGATGGCCTTCAGCTTAAAACTTGCTTCGTACGAAATTCTTCGTTTGGGTTCCATAATGATGCGGCAAGAATTTTGAAATAATTTATAGTTTGGTAATTTGTCGTCCGTGTTCAATTTGCTAGCTGAATAAAAAAGCAACATCTGCTTCTTTGCTTAACTTTCTTGTAGTTTTGATTCTAATTTCCGGTTAGTTCGCCCCTAGCGGTGAAAGAAAAAAACCACAGAAAAGCCGCAGCCTCTAAATAAGCCGCATGGCTCAAAACATCTGACAAAAGTAGCGGCTTATAGCCCGAAAATACGGTATAGTCCATAAATACTGCAGTGTCATACAGGTTTGCTCAGTCTTATTGAGATAAATCCATGAATAAATCCTGTTTTAGAGTTTCAGCAAAGATTTTTTCACTCAGAGAAAGACGTCACAATTGTATGAGGGCAGATGTGTTATTACAAATAGAAAACAATAGAAAATGTGCCAGTAAAGCGGGCAAAATGTCTTCACTCAGTTACGCACTTAGTGGCGGTTCATTGGTTATTTGATTAACCATGATTGATTAACACCCCTAGTATGGGACAAAACACAAACTTCCACAAATGTGCTAATTTCTCATCTTTCTGAGCACAGGTCGCCTTCTTCCTCATCTCTGAAAGGCCAGATGCACAAAGTTCTGAGTTTTTAGACCGGACTGCTTATTTCTATTTAAAGTTGGATTTTTTTTGTTTTTTTGATGCTACCATCACAATAGATTTTAGATTTGAGATGTCCTTGGGCCTCAAAGCCCCTGCCATGGACACAATAAATGAATATCTATGGAATATAATTTTGGCGGCAGGAAAAAAAATGCCATCACAAGGAAATGGATGACACAAACCCCACCCGACGATCAAGGACTGGACTGACATTATATCAGACATTAGACATATGGAGAAAATGACGTTCAGACTTGACTTGAAACTGACACATTTTAAAACTTTGGGTGGGATGGGATTTTTATGTTGGACTTGGTATGCCGTAACTTTATTTATGTTTAATCAAATGGTGCCATTATGATTATTAGTAGTATTATTTCTCATTACTTGTATTATTGCTACTTTATATTGCTCTTAGGGTGTGTCCCCAGCTCTTGTGTTTTGTGTGTCTGTAAAATCAAAAAAACTAAAAAAAAAACTTGTCTTTTTATGATGACAAACTTGACATGGAAACTAACATATGTATTATTTTTGTACATACGTTTATAAATGAGACCCCTGATCTGAAAAACTGACCCCGCTCATGGTATTTTTGCGCAATTAAAACACTCATAATTGAATAAATGCAAGATGGATACGTTTATCTCCATTTGGATCATTCCAGGCTAAGCGATAACCTCTCCATGGAGCAATGCAGGTGACTAACCTTCATCCAGAAAAGTTACAAAGTGCACCATTAAGTATTTTTCCAAACTTGTTCAACCCTTGCAACTACTACATCACAATCTGTCGGAATTCCATACATTTTTCTCTCTGGCAGGTTTTGTTTCTTGTTGTTTTTTTTTCTGCAGTGCTTGTCTTTCATGTTGCCATTGGATTGTGAGGGCTGGCCGTGAGAGAATGCATCTGGAACCAGTTAGATTCCTCAAAGCATTTGGGGGGAGGAACGCCGGAGCAGCATGTCCACGGCCCGTCCACAAACCTAATTATAGTTTGGTCAATACTAGATTAAAGTGCGGCGAAGAGAGCGGGCTTTCCTGGCAATTCTTGGTCATCGCCAAAACACCAAACTGTGTCCAAACACAGCAGACTACACAACAACAGTGAGCTCGAAATATCTATACTCGGGTCAGTTCCATTTGTTATATTTTTTGGATTGTGGATTGGCTAGGACAGCAACAAGACAAACAAGACATTTTGCATAGCAAACTCACCAACTGCCAAGGCCGATACTTTGATGCAGAGCACCCATATCAATGATCACTATTCTTTCCTTAAAACCTTATTAGCTTAACATATAAACAATCCGTATAGCTTTTCTTTAAGTTTATGTATCAATTATGTATTGTATAAATACAAATTTTACACTGGAAGACTTTCTTGGCCAAAAACAGCCAGTAAATAGACCTTTTACATTAATGTATTGACTTAAACCTGAACCTGGATTGGACCTGAAACCATGTAGTTTTGGTGCAACTCTAGACCAGTGGTTCTTAAACTTTTCACACCAAGTACCACCTAAGAAAATAATTGGCCTTCCGAGTATCACCAGATCTAAACCAGGTCTATTCTAGGGTCTTTTTTTAGATGGGACACAGTAGTTTTCTATGTACCGGTAGATTGTATACATTTTAGAATAAACTTAATGAAAGTCCTGCATTTCAGTGACAAATCCTCATATCCAAAGCCATCCGTGCTTATATTTGAGCGTGAGAGAGAACAGGAGCAGATCTGTGTCACTACTTTCAGAAATACAATGGAAAATACAGCCACGCCAGACTTGCGGGTTCGGCTGCTGAAGCCTGTCACCCCTGCTGGGGAAGGGCATTCAGCAAATTGTTGGAGCAAGAGTCAAACTCAAGATGCTGTGACCTGGTCTAAAATAGGACCAGTACCACAATTTCAAAACCACTGCCCTCATATAATAAAGCTCTTAGGGTCAAAATTAGACTGCTGCGTGCCGTCTGTATCAGCATGTTTTATCCTCCTGTACACCGGGAAGTAGGGCTTGCTTGGACTGGTGTTCCATGTTGCAAATCCTGACCTTTAACCAAATAACGGTTCCTAAAGAGAAATGACAAGGCTAAGCTCCGCTCTCGTAATGAAGATCCAAAATGATAGCGACTGCCAGGGCTGCTGCGCTGTTAGCAGGCTAGTTGTTGTTAGTTTGCGTAAATGTTGTGCCAAAAACTCCACCTGGGATAAACTCATCACGGTGAATAACTAGGATGCTAGGAAAGTGAAGAATACGTTTTAACTGCTGCAAACCATTTAAAATGAACTAGTTTTTCACATTTTTAAGACGGTAAAAGTGAGGTAACCTACAACGCCTTTACTAAGTACAGGGCAACCTTTTATTCAGTTTTGCGATTCATATCCGTCAACCGCAACATCATTGTAATCATTGTCTTTTAATTTATTGGCCTGTCTGATATAAAATACCTCATCCAATAAATTCTTTCCAAGTTACCATACCTAACTGGAGGACTTAACATTACCTCTATAGACATAGTTGTCAAAAAAATTAGATACTTCTTTGAACAAACCTATCAATAATCAATGATCATCTCATAGGACATAGGAAATGGTTTTAGAATGTTTTTTTTATCTTTCTATCAGAATACACGATAATATTAAAGAAACTACCATTAATAATTTGTACTATTTTGTTTGTCATTGTGGTACCCAAATTAGTACTGAGTTTCATGCATATTCCTTAGTATCTGATATCATATTTTGCATATTTAAATATTTAATTATTCAAGATTATTCACACGAAGTTATTACAGATACTACATTTTCTCTCATTCCGCATGCGTAATGGATCAAAATTCTCCTAGTATGTGGCCAACTTTATGAAATTAGAACTCTGAATGATAAATTAAAGTTAATAATACACTTTAAAATAACATAAACAGCCAGATATAAATGCTTTTCACATTCAGGTTGACGTTTTTAGAGATAAAAAAAACAAAACTGAATTAACATTGCCTGTCCATCCCAAAAAAGTCCCCACTTGGATTCAGCAAAGCAAATACAGTAGGTCCTCTCCTCCTACTGGATAACTACTGGAAAGACAAATCTCGTGGTCATGGAAAAAATGTCAGTGTGTTTGAGAAGGGTCAAATCATTGGCATCAAGCAGAGAAAACATCTAAGGAAAATCAGAAACTAATCTACTACAAATATTTTTCTTCTAAAAATGTTATTCTCAGTTATTATTTTGTAGTTTGCACGATTATATTTTGAGCTCAATAATCACAATTGTCGATTAACTGAATAATCTTCACTTCAATCTTTGCGTTCTATCACTGCAAAGACCAAGAATAATTCAGCACACGCTCCTAACAATATTTGATCACTCCGCCATGACTCCCTCAGCTGTGTACTCCCCTCACAGATGAAAGCACAGTCTCCCTCACCACTGCACCTCATGACATGTCTGATATTAATGTGCACATAATGTGTTTGGAGTTCATAGATCCTGTTATCTTGTGCTTACCTCATTCTTGTGTAATCGAGTTGTATGGTCTGCAGCTGGTTCTGGGTTACATCCATTAAACTCATAAAATGGGCCATTCTGAGTGTGAAACAAGAGTTGAGGCTCAGTCACGGCTGATGTACTGTAGTGTCTGCGTGCTGCTGATACTGCATTGAGAGGACCTTTGTGAATATGGAAAACAAGGAAAAGTCATTTAGCTGGATTTCTGAGTGTACAAAGCACATGGTTGCGAGATGTTGGCACGAGGCTCAGTTTACACAATATGAGAGTAAAGTGATCAGAATCAGGGTTGCCAGATAGATTTTTAAGAGAGCCAAACAAGCAATCGAGCCTTTGAAAGAAAAAAAAAAGGCCAAAGCAAGCAACCCCAGCCTCACAAAAATGTAACTAGTTAAATGTGTCAATGCTGAAGCACTGATGAGATGTGGATATTTGAATAGCATATTTAATGTTACTGGGTCTGTTGATGGGAAACAAAACTGAAAAAAAGGCTTGAAATCAACTCTTTTAACAATATGCAAGTAGTGTGGGAACTATATATAAAAATCAATAATAATATCACAACTGTGGTTTTGGAGATATGTAGTATATCAGTATATGGTCTAATAACTATTTAAAATCTCAAAAACAAAAGCATAAATCTACCTTTACAGGCACATTCTTCATGCATTTTTAAAATATCATCCGAATATTGTTATCAAGATAATCCCAAAATATATCTTGATTTGATTTTTGTTTCAATATCAGCCATCACTACGTGAAAGTCTTTCTTAGGAGCAAAAAATGCAACCTGCCACGACTGTCAAGATTTGCAGATTTACAATCCAATGATGTCACTAGTAGTACAGAGGGCCCATGGAGAGACCTTTTCTATTGCTTGGCCCCCCATGGTCTAAATTTTGCCTCAATAATCTGAAACAATCTGAACAATAAATTCATATAAAAAAGATACTTTTCAATTGTTTTATTATTATAAAATTAGATGGTTTGATTCATTGTCTTTAATTGACCGTTGTGATTATTTTGTGTAGCATCTGAGAGTCTTGAGAAACGCTAAATAAATTAAATAATAAATAATAATTATTATTATTATTATTATTGTGATTGTTGTTATTGTTGTTATTATTATTATTATTATTATTATTATTATTATTATTATTATTATACTATATGTAACATTATTTAATCTTTGACCCGTCCTTTCTTATTAGTGAAGACAATAAGTAACACATTTACCTAGTTACTACTTAATACTACTAGAGTCAGAAAAAGCAATCAGAATCGGAAAATGGTTTATTGCCATTGTCAATGAACAGAATTCACAAACATAGGAACTTGTTTCGGCGTTAAGGTGCAACATAAAACACAGAACAATAATTACATATCTGAAATCTAAAGGGCATTTATTAGATTTAAAATTACTATAGTATAAAATAAAAATAAAAATAAGCTTACTATGTACACAAGCATTTACAGTTACTAGTTAATACTAGTTACCTTTTGTGTTACTCACAGATATTCATGATGCAGAAACAGCATATTGCATGTTCCCTGACCAGCTCTATGCCCCAAGGCCAGAGTTGGGTGTTAGAAAGGGCCCTTGTTGTGTGGGGCCTGGGCCCTTAGAGCAGGCCTTGTCCTGACACTGCTGCTGCGGCTGGAGCCATCTTTAATGCCCATTATTAATCAATGCACAGGAAATCACCTCTGACTGGAGCCATTAGCCCCCCTCCCCATGGCCCCCGTGGCCCCCTTTGCCCCTGTGGCCCCAGTGGCTCCAGTGGCCCCAGTGGCCCCTGAGCTGATGTTCTTCTGTGGAATGCAGGACAAGAACAACACTGCAACGTTACATATATTTTATAATGTGCATAACCTAAGTTTACATACATATTGTGCATTAGCCTATTTGTATTATTATTGGCCTAAAATATTCTCCCGTACCTCTGCTTTGGCATCTCAGGTTTTTGAAACTTGAAATAATTCATAGAAGATGAGATAAGATAAGATTCTAGTGAATGATATGAAAGGATACATGACTGTATAGCTGTGAGGTGATTTCACATCAGGATTTGTGTTAGCGCTCCATCTACTGGCAGCAGAGCATTGCATGGTGAAATAAACAAACCCTAGCTTGCCCTGACATGCTAATGTAAACTTGCATTAATAAGGAATGCAATTTTAGGCAGAATGCTCAGAACGAGTTTGGATGCAAGTCCAAGTATGTTTTGGATATCGAGCAATGTTAGAACATAACCAACAAAGGTTAAAAAATAAAATAAATAAAAAGTAAATTTATCGTAATCCGTGTCCTTTCAAGGTCCAACATGTAACTTTTCTGGCAACCTGGTGGCATAAGTTTAACCTTCATTAAACATAAAACCAAAAGCCAAAGCAACAACATCAACAACATCTCCATTGAGACAAATAGGTGGCAGAAAAGTTACATAGTGCACCTTTAAATAAGACTGAATACTGATAAATCCTGCTGAAGCTCCTTTGTGGTGCACACCGAGACACAACTGCAGTGAAATGGTTTAACCTTGTGTGAGTGCATGTTCATGTAGGGGCTACAGCCTCTGACCTCTGACCTCACACGTATCTTTTACCCGTAGAAACGCAGTTCTGCTTCACAGCTGTGGAGGTACAAGCTCCTCAGGTCTGATGTGAACCAAACCAGAGACCATGTCGCTCCACTCCCGCCTGCAGTCTGTTTAGTCTGTCATTTTGTATTTGGAACATATCTGCTTCCATACACAATCCTGTATTTGTTTATGTCTAATGCTAATTGTCAGACACTTTTATGTCAACACATTTTATCTTCCGGTAAACAAGCAGATTAAGAGTTAAATGGTGTTTTTCTCTATTCCAATAGCATTTTATATGTTGGTATATGTATATATATATATATATATATTGTTTTTTAAATATTACAATTTAATTCACAGTTGAACATTTTAATCATCAACGTTTGAGAGAAGGCAAGACAAACCACTCATTTATAACATTTTAACTTAATGTAGACAGGAAATTATTAGTACTAGAATTTTAGACTAAATTGTATTACTACAGATAATGTTATTCAATACCTGAATCATACTGTAATAAAAACACTTTTTATGACATAATTTTCAACGCAAAATAATAGAAGTTTCTTTTTTATTCGATCTCATATTACTTTGGATAATAGATTGAGGCTCCAGACCAGTTTATTATTTATTTATTTACTTATTTGAATTAGGACAGTGCATATTGATCAATGTGTCAGCAGCAGCTTCAACATGCTGTAACTATGCCGGAGTTTGCACAAAAGCTAAATTTCCCCATTAAATCTAGTAGACAACAGACACATAACATCAGCAGTAGCTTAGTTGGTAGATGCAACTGGTTACCAATGTACCATTTACCATTTGTATGTGACATGGCATCTGAGACATGACAAAGAAAACAGAGTAGTTGGATGAGTAGTTGCCACAATTTGATGCGCTCTGGCTGTGTTCCATCATTTCATGCCTCTGATAGACACAACCATTTTTACAAGATTTAGTCCTGCGCTTTTGTACACAGCATTCTCCTCTATTGCTTTGTTCTGTATTTTAAGTAATTTATTTTAGTATCCATACTTTTTAACAAATTAATATCTAGTTTTGATACTCTGTTTTTAATATCAGTTCGTATTAGATTATATTTTTGACTGCGCACAGACATTATATTATTACTTTTTGGCAGTACCACAACATGTGACTTGAATTATTAACATACCTATAACTTTGACTCAGAGTAGATACGGCTAACTAACTGTTAAATAGTTTTGTGAGCTGTTAATTGCAGCCCATAATGTTACAGTTGTTTTTTTACTGGAATTACAATGTTTAAGAGTGATTGTGTCCATTCCATTTAAGTTTAAAACAATGTACGTGAAACTCCAACAATGGAAAGGATAGATGGATACCTGTGGAATGTACTTTTGGCTGCTGTAAAAAACAGGGAGTTCGACTGAGCTGAAATAACTTAATGGACAGACATGAACCTGAAAATGGACACATTTGACGGATATTGGGACTAAAGGAGACAAATGCCAGACTGTCTTTCTTTGGAGCACTCTTTTTGTGTCTTGTATCCTGTTTTTTATTTTATTTGACATGTATTATTCAATAATAAACAGTATATGTCGCTGGCATAAAGTGGTCTTCAATATAATTTTTTTTTGCAGCTGTATCACACTTCAAAATGTGTCGTACATCTAGACCACGCATAATTATAATACTTTTTGTGTGATGGAGGCGGGGTCATCCTGCGTAAGTGCGTATTGAAGGGCGGGGCCAGCTCAGGGGCTGTGTGTGGAATGGGGCCAGGGCTCATTAGCAGCCTCTCGGGGGCCCCTCACACTGTACAGGCCCCTCCTGTGGGACATGCCTTTGTTGATAGTGTACTTCTTATCGAGTTCAGCCAGGACACTGCAGCTCTGTGCTTTTGTCGGCCCGCTATGCTAACTTGTGGCTAGCTTTGGATAAGAATACTTTTTATTTTTAGCTATTCAAATGAAAGCTTATGTTAGAGCTCTACGTACTCTTGACACATTCACAGTTTAAAGTTATGGATTCAAAAAGTCAGTCATATCCTTAACATAAATGCTATTGTGATGCTATTGTATGCTTATCGTGTATTTTGATAATCGTAATCGTTATCTGGACTAGAAAGACTATAAATAATTACGAAAAAAGATGTTTTTTATACAAAGACAGCTGCCGTTTTATTGCAAAATGTCAAAAAATAATAATAATAATAATAATAATACATTTTATTTAAAAGCGCCTTTCAGAACACCCAAGGACACTGTACAAGAGAATAAAACAACAGAATAAAACAAAAAAAAAAATAAAAATAGTAAACTATTCCAGATTTTTAACTATATTAATACACAAAAATCTTCTCTTTCCAGTGAGCACATTTCAGCTTTTTTTGATTGATAATGCCATTAAAATGTTTCAATGTACAATAGATATAATCACTGGCTAGTCGATTGTTCCGATAATTACTGTATTGTTCAATAAATGATGGATGGAAGTGTTTTTTGGGGCTCAGTATTTATCATATGTACCTTTTCTTTGCACAGATATGGAAATGTTTTTATTGTTCTTGTTCGATAAGATTTGAGCTGTAGAGGATTGACTTCTATGACTAATTATTGATAATAACTGACTTCTAAAGTGTTTCCTTTTGCCATTTGTTTGTTCCATGATCATTTATTGTGATATTTCCTGAAGCAATATATCACGCATCAAACATTTTTATCATGACAGGCTGAGTATTCATGTTGTTAACTGCTTTGCCTGGAATGTTCCACAGTATAGTAATAAACGTGTTTTTATTGCTTCAAAATACCTCGAAAAACATGCATTCTTACTATGAGGGCGCTCACCTCTCCACAGATCTGACTTACAGACACATTTAATGCCATATTGTGAAACATTCCAGGCAAATTCCACCAGAAAAGTTACATAGAGCACCTTTAAACTCTACCCAAACATTTCTTAAAAGGCACACATGACATGAAAATACTTGTAAATAGTTTTTGTGCATACATTGTTTTAAATCTAATAAATAAAAACTGAAAAAAGTTATTATTATTATATTTTTACGTCAAATGATTTAACTGTTTTTTCTTGTTTGCGGCTGATTTTTCAAAGTGTCTTCTTGTTTTCAGACCCACTGTGCTGTAACCATGCCCCGGAATACTCCCCCTGTAAAGAGGCTTGTGACCAGGTACACCTTCTGTTTTTCTGTAACCTTTTCCTCTTTCCTGTCCTTATGCGTCTCCTCCTCTACACTCCTACCTCCTACTTAAAGTGCACAACATTTCAGGTTCAATTCGGGAACCTTCTGACGATTCCGCATCTTTAGAATCAAATGTACTTGAGGAAAATAGGCCTGCAATGTGGGTTTACTAAATGACCACATGCGACAGTTTGAGGCATGAGCAGGTTATAATCACCAGAGCCTGTCCCACCCTCTAAATGAAGGCTCTGCAGTCACTAATAACACATTACCTGACAACATTACCAGAGGTGGGAGGTTTGGAAAGCAACCCTAGATTTTTTAGAAGGAGTGCACATCTTCACAAACACAGTATTTGACTCGGATTATTTTATATTTTCTCATTTTCAGCCCAGACCTAATTGACATGTCTCTGTCTGTTTGCGAGTGCTCAGATTGCTAACATGTGCCGTGTTCGCAGCTTGCCACCATAAAGAGCGAGTCCCGTCTGAAGCACCTGCTGCAGCGCCTGCCCAGCTACTGCCCCGAGTCCATGGTGAGTCCAGCACATGTTCACCTGTTCTCATCCCTGTTTAAAACTACTGAGGTTACACTGGTCCACAACTTCGGTTCTGCGGTCCTGGTGACACGCGCAGAACATGATTTAGTTCTTCTTTGATCTGGTACTGGTCGGGACGGTTTGATTTAGTCTCGTCTTGTACGGCTCCCACTGTTTTTGCAGAAATATGGACTTTTGTTTGCAGAGGAAAGCACTTTGTGAGAGATGTCTGCGATGCCTTTCAACCGGATTTCAATCTGGAGTGACTCAAACGAAGGCTAATAGAAGATAATGATAAGCGATTAAGAATGATATATAATGACATATATAATAAAGCAGGGCGGGGAATGCTGAGCGATGTGAAGGAGGTGCAGAGCAGGGAGCAGGATATGATAGGAATCTTCCCCCAGAGCCTAGACACTGGTAGGGTGGAGTAGCCAAAATTGTGCTTAATTAAGAGTTATGTTACTTCTAAATAATATTACTCAAGTAGAAATACAAAGTAGTGGTCCAAGAACGAGTAACTGTCTGGAAGTAGCCTCTGAGATATCATTTAAAGTTTATCTAATTGGAAGGACAAAACATGTCTGTTGGTTTTTTTCTTACTCACACAAACATGAGAAAAACGAAATCATATCTGACAGAGCGGTGCAACACAATTTTTCTTTTTTAATATATTTTCTTTTCAATTTTTATGAAAAAATAAACACACAAATTGACCAGAGAATAGAAACACAATTTTTAAAATAATTTCATATGTCAACATAAAGCTTTTGCCACTTGTAGAATAAAAATCATACTCAAGTCGGAGTAAAAGTGTCATAAAGTTACAACAAAAAGTAATATTTTTTGAAAATGTTAATATAAATATACTGGTGATATCCCAGGCTGATAATGTGTAGTACTTGAATACACAGTACCAGTATCAGTGTGTCCCTAATTTTTGTACATAGTAGTTCATAAAAATAATAAAATGTCAGTCCTTTCATTTACCGATCAAACTGTCATACATTTTTTACAACGCTTCACCCAGAACCAATAGCACTGCGTTCTATTTAAAAACGTGTCTGATTGTCTTGTATCCGGGCCCTGCGCCTGCTCCGCTGCGGTGCATGGGAACGAGTCTGAGTTCCATTAGCCACGGTGCGGGCGGAGAGCGGGGCTGCGGCGGGACCAGGTGCTACTTTGTTCTGTAACCACCAAACCACTTCCTCTGCCCCTAATGAGTGAGCTTATATCAGAGGCGCAACAGGAAGTCAGCAGCCCCTCACCACACAGCACACAGCACACAGCACACAGCACACTCACACTCACAGCGTCACCAAATCAACGGGCTGTTTATTTTATCAGTTACACAGCAAACATGTATTATTACTTAGTTTAAATGATGTTTTTTGTCTTCTGTGCAGAATGAACTGTGGACTTGTGTCAACTCCACACTCCCAGGTACAAGCTTTGTTCACTGTTTTCTCCTCTGTCTTCACCTTTTGGATCAGAATAAAAAAGAATGGCAAAGTCTAAAAACATAAGCTATTAAAAAATATAGATAATATTGTGAATGTTGTTTTGAGATTTGCAAAATTTGAAAATCAAGTAAATAATTTATTGTAAAAAATGCTACAAAATTAGACGAAAAGTGATAAAAAATGTATATTGTAATAAGGTAAGGTTTCAATAAAGAGCATGTGGTGATATTTCTGCACTTTTGTGATTAGTTAAGACTTTCTGTTGGATTGAATCATATTGTCTGAATATTGTTATTGGGATACTCTCGAATATTTCTTTCTTTCAATATTGCCCACATTTAACAGCTATGAAAGTATATTAAAAATTCTAAATATTATGGCTTACCCAAGTACTTTTGCTGCGGTCCTCGGGAACACACGGACTCGGGAAAAGAATTCAGGAACTCGGCTCAAGATCTGATGTCACCCGCTATGTGTCAGTTTATGTCAATCATTTAGCTTTTTGAGGGTTTGCTGCCTGCCGTCCATATCATAAGAGCTGCAGATTTGCACATGGACGCCGTTAGCTCTTTAAAACTGCAGTTAAAAAGTTGAATCAGTGATTATTGGTGATTCCCAGATAAAAAGCACATGAATGCAAACATTTATGTTGACATATTTAGGAAACAGCCTTTGCAGTTAGAATGTCTCATATAAATCAATCTATGGATACAAGCGGATTAAAGGAAAAGGTGAAGATTGGTCAATGTTGTTGTTTCCAGATGAAAATAAAAAGAGTTAAACCGCATCTGCACCATGATGGAAATATTCTGAATGTATCATTGAATGTATGGGGTAAATGTATTGTAAATGTGCTTCGTGCAGGCGTGTCCAGGAAGTCCGAGGGCTGGGTGGGCTTAGGCTGCTGTGAACTGGCCATTTCAGCCGAGTGTAGGCGCAAGTGCGAACAGGTGAGTCTCCGTCTGCGTCTGCACGGTCTGTTTGCCCTTCTGTGTCCAGCGCTCAACCCCAGTGTGCTCCTCTGCAGGCCACGTCCAAGAGCGACATCACGAAGGTCTGCAAAAAGGTCACAGAGGTGGGCCCTTAGTTTCAACCGTAGAATGTTGTGGACGTTTCAGGTCGCGCTTTATATGTACTTCCTCTGTTGTTTCAGAAACCGCTGTACGGCTGCATCACCAAAAATGAAAGTATGTTGTAAATTTTACACGTTTTACACACACATTTACACATGATTTAAAGCAAAAGTGCGTGTGACATTTTAGTATATTAGTATCTGTGTTAAAAATGTATAATAGCTTGTATCAAGTCGCACATTGTGAAGAAAACTTGGATAAAAAGTTAAATGAAGAGATTGAGTAGCACTGAAAAGAATCCCTCTGTGTATTCTTTGTCATCAATGCTAGAAAATTCCATGCAAAAAGTAGAGACAATGTACACGCAGAAAAGTATAATCTGACAGTTTAAACGTTCATTTAATAACATAAAAGTGTTGTGATATGTTTTATGTTTCACTTAATAACCCGTGTGTAAATTAGAGGAGTTTTGGCCGTTGTGTACTGTATGGTTGCCAGGTAACAGTTATGGAATGACTTTTTTGGTTAAAATAATTATATTAACCATGTTTTAGTGATTTGAGCTCAACTTACACTTAATGTGAGTAATGTGAATGAGTTAAAATTTACTATAGAGTATATTTCAAACTTTATGATGTTTCTTCCATTTGTTCTGTATAAAAATATGCCAAAAGCATTCACACATACTTTAAAGGAGACATATTATGCTTTACTATTGCACTATCTTCATTTTACATTAGGTTTATTGTACATTTCTCTAAAACAACTTGAAACAGGACTATTGATTTCCTGTCATAAGCCCCGCCTCTTAACAGAACAGTGATAAGCCCCTCTCTTCTTAGTGATTTCACTCTATTTACTTTACATGTTTTAATTTCTGAAAAGTGGCTACGTGACATTTTAGAACCGTACATATATCACTCCGAGTTTTCAAAATCATTCCAACTAAGTACAGCGATGTGGGCGGGGATAGGGGGTAGGTGAAAACAGGTGCACCTCAGTGTGGTGGCGAAGTCTTGTCTCGCATTTCACTCCACATTCGATAAAGAAATCTTCATGTATTCCTTTTTAACAATCGTTTCTTTGTTGATTTCTGCTGTGATTGATTTGGTGCAGTTGGTTCCACGTGCTGCAGTTACGCGGGCCGCCACACCATCTGCCGCGAGTACTGCCAGGCCATCTTCAGGACGGACTCCACCCTCACCGCGTCCCAGATCAGCGCTGTGAAGGACTACTGCCAGAGCCACAGCAGCCAGCTCCTCAGCTGTGTCAACAACTTCACCAAGTCCTACCCCATCCGCAGCCCCCTGGACAGTGAGCGCCGCACCCGCCCACGCACCCGCCCACGCACCCGCCAAGCACCCGCCAAGCACCCGCCAAGCACCAAAACTTCACCTACATTTCATAGACAGCCCTAGCTTTAACCTACTGTGCCTACGCTTTGTGGCCATACATTTAACCACTGCATTCAAATGTAATGCAATATCTTCATTCGCTCGGTTGTTTCATTCAGTGGAGGTCCTGGGACAACTTTCTCTCTTTATTTTGTTTCATCTGGTTAATTCAAAAAGTAAATAGGATCAGAATCAGAATCAGAATCAGAAAGAGTTTATTGCCATTGTCAATGAACAAAATTCAAAAACATAGGAACTTGTCTCGGCCTTAAGGTGCAACATAAAACACTGAGTAATAATAAACAAAATTCAAAAACATAGGAACTTGTCTCGGCCTTAAGGTGCAACATAAAACACTGAGTAATAATAAAACAACATATATTCAATCAAAAAAGGGCATGCATTAGGAAACAATCTAAAATCTTTGCATTAATGTGTCACAGAAATAAATAAATACAAATAAATATATATATCAGTATAAACATCGATTAATATTATAATACTTTCACTAGAATATTAAAAGATATGTTGAATAAATGTATTTAAGTGGCATTTATATATATAAATATATCTCTCTCTATATATATTTTTTTTATTTATACAGGGAAAACCCAATGAGAAAAGGTCTCTTTTTCGTGGGTACCCTCTTAAAACACAGCAACACACAGAATAACCAACAAACAAACACAGGATACTAAAACACAAATATAACGTTCAATAAAATTAACCAATACATGAAGACACATTTACACATACACTGTGAGATAAAATTGTATATTTTTTTTTTTACCAAATATATATATTTTTCCATTTGAAAACATAGAAAAATGTTTAGTAATAATAATAAATACCACAACATCAGACGATTTGATACATGTGATTTTCCTTTTATTAGCTATTAGATATTTGGACATTTTTAAATACACTGAACCATTTCAATATGTTCTGCTTTACTCAATGCAAACGTCCCCAACATGACCCCTCTGCTCCCCCCACAGGCCTGTACTGCTGCGACCGAGCCGAGCAGAGCTACTGTCAGGTGGCCTGTCGTCGGATCCTTCGCACCATGAACACGGAACACGAGATCATGGAGGGTCTGATCGAGGAGTGTGGCTCTCAGCCGCTGCCCCAGGACCCTCTGTGGCAGTGCTTCCTGGGCAGCGCTCACCCCCCCTCCCCGCCTGAGGAGGAGACCCCCCACCCCGCCAAGATGGACCAGGCCAAACTGCACTGCTGTGCCAAAGCCAACACCTCCCTCTGCAGGTACACGTGGAATCACATGCAATTTATATAAGCTAGCTTGATGAACAATGAATGGTGGTAAAGGTAGGAGCAGCGTAGGTTTGGACGGGGAGAGCAGAGGAGACGCCGTGTGTCTCCGTGTGGGCTGAGGCCTCCTGGCTATTATTTTCCCCGATAAACTCCTCCTAGTCTGGGATCAAATTCTCAAAATCCTAAACTCTTGTGAGATTTTAGAGAATCTTTCATTTTCTTTTTTTGCTGCTTCATTCTCTCTCTTCTTTTCCTTTGTCTTCTTGTCAGCGGTGTTGTGAACAGTTGGATGTGTGTTTGAACTTCCAATCAAATAACTTTTCTGGTGGAGCGATACACAACGTACTTAATCTTGCGTTTATTTGCCGGTGGTGTAGTGAGTTAAGGTTTTGCACACGCACACGCTTGTTATCACTTTGGCGTTTCGGGTTTGTTTTCTCACCACAGTGGGCTCTAAGCACAGCCCCGCGGCGTTACTTCCAATTGACTCGCTTGTCCTTGAATCCCCTTCACCTTAGTTCTGGCCTTAGGAGGTTTTCTTGGAGCTGCTCTAAAAAAAACAATATTTAAAGATTACGCCACAGACAAACAGAATGAAGGGGATTCCCGGACAAGCAAGTCAAACAGAAGAAGCCTGTTGTTAGCACAATGTCTCTACCTACACTGCAGTTGCGCCTTTGCACAGGAAATAAATTCAAATTTAGTTAAAGTTTAATACCATACCATCCATGGAAACAAGAAGGTGACCAGAAATGTTACACAGGGCATTTTTATCCAAATAATAAAACGCAATTGATGAGGAATGTCATGCATTTTGAATAAAATATTGACTAAAGCTTGTCATAGATATGACGGTTAAACGTTTGAACGATTGTGGCAGTTATCCATATGACAGTTCATATATTGGATTTCCTATGTCGCTCCAGAGTGAGGGTTTGAAAACTTCAATTGATGTAAAATTCCACAATTGTGGGATCTGGTTCAAGTCCGTGTGTTTGGGTATGAGAGTCCAGGTAGTTCCAGGCTTTGCTTTTGCAGGTTTGCACTGGATGTACGAAGAGTGGGGCAAAACTGGACAAGGGCTCTTGGCAATGTACAGTGAAGCCGTTTGTACATATGTTGGAGTGTGTGCTTTAACGCATGAAAGTAAATTTAAAACGCGACATTATAAAATGTAGAATGTGTGTGTGGACTGAACCCTGTTTCCGTGACCCGCAGAGAGATGTGTGAGGAGATGAGCACAAACTGGGGTTCTCAGACGTGGCAGGACTTCGACCAGCTGTGCGAGTACAACCCTGTGGAGGCGGAGCTCATCAGCTGCCTGTCCGACGTGAGGGAGCCCTGCCAACTGGGCTGCAAGGACCTGGGCTACTGCACCAACTTCAACAACAGGTCAGGGAACCTCTGCCAATGCTCGGCACACACGCCCTCGCACGGGTGCATAAAGCCCACGTGTTAGGCTTTAGTGTGGCAAATATACTGGTTTTAGTCAGCAATTAGGTCTGATATTCTACTAAATTAACGTTTTGAGCTTGCCATGTTGTAACGTTATCTCATCAAATACCTATCTGAAGTTGGGTTAGTTTCATTTCAGCGTGTTTTAGAAGTCATGTATATACTGTATAGCCTTCTCCCTATTCACAGCTCTGTTCCCCTTGTGATGTCATCAAGTGGTCATCTAACAATTGCTTTTATGAGTGTTTTGTTTTGACCCCATTGAAATTTGTCTTGGAAACACAGGCTGCCACACAGAAAGAATACACATAAGACAGACACAGAACGTGACATAGCACTCTGCTTTTTGGCCCGACTTTACTGATACAAGTATGCTTTGTATTTTTATGTTGGGACCGCGTCTGGATGGGAGAAGCTCATAGTGGGAGTGTAAGACGTGTGTAAGAAGGGTCAGAGATCATTTTCCATCTCCTTAAATATCTGCTGTAATGTTGGGTGTTCTCTTACTCCCATAACTTTTGATTGAATATATGTTGTTTTTATTATTGATCACTCTGTTATGTTGCACCTTAACGCAGAGACAAGTTCCTATGTCTGTGAATTTTGTTCATTGACAATGGCAATAAACCTTTACAATAACAGTGGTTCTTTTAGGGGCTTTTCTGGTTTCGACACCACCTGGATTATTGTGAGAAGATGATTATTGACATTGAGACTTTCTCTGGTCTGAGGGTCAGCTCATGTAAAGTAATGATTTTGCAAATTAAACAGTAAAAATCCCAAACGAATGATTGGGCAGTGGATGTAGGAACATAAATACAACAACTGCTGTTTATTTGTTTGAAATGAATGCTTATGGGTAATCGTTTTCATCAGGTAAAGCATTTGTCGGGGCCACAGTTTTGGACTGGGGGGGCCCGACAAGTCTCTGGTTTAGGTAGGGGGGGCTTCAAGAAAAAAAGGTTGGGAACCACTAATCTAATAGATCAGAATTCTTCTTGAATATGACCATCTTCAGCAAATCGTTTTCTGAAGTAGAAAATACATTTAATCTGTAAGTTAACATAAACAACCAGATATGAATGCTTTTTTTACATTCAGGCAATACTTTTGAACTGAAATGACTTATTTTTGCTTCGAAAATGGTCATGATTCATATTTTTCAGTTTGTGTGATTATATTGTGACCTGAATTTCACAATTATTGATTAACTTGCCGATCATTTCAGCACTCTAATTTCACAAACGTTTAAGCTTGCAGCCCTCAGTTTGTGACACTCTATGACGGGAGTGGCCGGTGTGTTTTAAGTTCCCAATGTTGTTAGGCCTTTTATAAACCTAGTTCATGATCTAGTACAGCCTATTTCAGTCCTCTTTTAGACAGCTGGATACATTAGCCCAGTACTTTTTGACCCTTCAGAAACGTTACATCGTGCATCATCAAACGCTAACCACGGGAGAAAGTTCTATCTGGAGTGGCTTCAGACGACAGGGCTTCAGACGGGAACATTCCGCAGTCAACATGCTAATAAATAAACATACTCATAATAGCAGTATACCAGCGTGTATGTGATAGCCCAGCGGAGCCCTGAGGAGTTCAAAGTTGTTTTGTGAAGACTGGAGCAGCAGGGGCCACTAACAGGGACCACAGGGGCTGGGGCCGTACTGTCCTCTCTGTGGGTGGAGGACAAACTTAAATCTCCTCCCATGTAACTTATTGTATCAGACATTAGTATTTGATTTGAACATGCTGTAGTTTTCCAAATGTTATTAAGCTCGCTTCACCCATATGAAGATTAGCTGCAGTGCGAAATCGCTACTACTCAGTATCATCTGATATCCACGTCATTGAGGAATATCGGTATCAGTCAAAAGCGCCGATACCAGTCCTCCGATACTGCGCACCGATTAGGAAAGAGTTAACCCTACCATCCCTTGACAGAAACAGGAAGAAAACTGCCACGTAAAGAGACGAACAGCTGCTATATGCTAACAGAACTCACTTTTAGTTCTTTTATGTATCACTAAATACATTTCAGGCATTATTTGAATAGTGAAAATAGTGTTTAAAATAACAAAACAATTTATCGAAAATGCTGGTTATCGGCCCAAGCTTTTCATATATAACTTCGGCATTTGTATTGGTCTAACATTTCCATATCGGTAAACCCCATAAAAAGCGCTCCTATGCATGTAGGGGACTTGGGCCAGTCGAAACGTGGCTCTGGTCAAAGCAGTTTGTTCCATTATTACCGTTTGGTTCCAACATAACAATGCACTTGAGCTCGAGCAGCTTAACTGACTGTAGAATGAAAGTGGTAATATTGTGAGCCTTTCTACTGAGTCACTGTTTGGTGCTTAAATCTCTATGAACTGAGTAAGTTCCTGATGAGTCACATTGCATCGGTCCAGCGCTGGGTAAACAAGGCCCCCATAACCACGGGGACACACCCAGAGCTCCCGCCCAGAGCTGTCATCACTGACCACAGCCACTCCAGCAGCTCCAGAACACTGTGTCTTGTTTACTGTGTAGTAGACAAGGAAAGGATATTAAACTAGATTGGTTGGATTTCTTTGGGTTAGATTAATAGTTCTGACTTTATTTTATTTGGATCAGGATTTATTGGCGTAAGATTTTGATAATATCTTGAGAAGTACTTAAGTCGTTTGATCGGTTGATGATGTCTTAGTCGACCACATTTTTTACTAGCCAACTAACGATTGTATTAGGGTAAAGGAGATTTGTATGAGGTCCTTGGAATTTGTAAAGCTTTTACCCGTGCTTTTAGTTGATTAAGTGATGCATGTGGCATTTAGTCTTTAGTCAACCAAGATTTATAAATGCAACACGTCTAAAAGAAATTAGACAAATCAAAATTAATATTCTAACTCCTTCTCCTCGCTATTTCATGTAGTATACGATCAGAGGTCTCATTTATTAGCTGATTATTAGTCAGTTAAAATGTATAAAAAGACAACCTGAGGTGGAAATGTGCAGTCTGGTCCACAAACCTTGTCTCCTTTCTGAGACACGACAGAAGACAATCTGTGCACAGAAAGACATGATTCTCACTGGAGTTTTGTCTGCACGCACACTTTTAGTCCGCATTCCTCATAAAGTTTCATAAGCACAACCCAAGGTAGTGTATGTGACCTCTATGAACTTAGGAGGACGAAAAAATAAATGCAAAATGTCCATTTCGATTTGATAGTGATATATCTTGCAGTTGCAGCCCTAGTTTATGGTTCATATCTAATTACTGAGCCTATCTACATTCAGAGTCTTCTCTGTCAGCGTAAATAAAAATAAATTATATCAAGTGAAATTATATTTTAACAATAGCTTTAGAAATATGTGATTGTTGTCAGTTGAAAGGACTGTAGCCTCCAAGGACCCGTCCACATATGTGTGCAACACATTTTGGGTTGTCTAGACCACAATATTCCTTTTTTTCTCTTCAAAATTCTGGTGTCCACATTTGGGGTCATTATACTGCCACTTAGTGGTGACAGAAGTTTTTAAGAGAATGTTCTGAATGTTTTGTTTTACTTCATACTATACATTACTACATACGTCTCCCTGCAAATGTTAGCAGTACTTCACATTAGCCACATTATTCCAAGAGGCACAGTTGTTTTTCTCATGTTGTTTTTACACCAGGAAAAATGTCGCTGTGTTCAGGCACTAAATAAATAGTTTTTGCAAATCATCATTCAATTGTGACTTTGTTGTGTTCTATCAACATGATTAAAACATAAAATGAAAGTTCTCATATGTGCACATCATTTTTCTAAACTACATCATGCAAAAATATAATTACACTCATCAGGTTCCAATCAGCCCAAATAACAAGGATAAATTAATAAAGCATTCCATGCAAGAGTTCTAGGAGGTTAAGATTTAAGACCTTTAGAAGTTTAAAACGACAAGTTTGTAGAGCAAATCCCAAACAAATACGGTAATGACAAAGTTCAACATTTTTGGATCATACATTTATGTATTTCTTTGTGTATCAATAGAATAAAATATAATATTACAACAATTACGTTTGAAACTTTAAGGCCCTAAAAGTATTAGATTCTACAATAAAGTATTATCTCAATATCTCAAGTATAATAGTATATTTTGTCTTTCCTTATTTTAGTAGTTTGTACTACTGTTGTATTTTTGGTCAGACTATTTTTTCATATTTTGTTTTATAATTAATGTATCCACAGTTAGATTGTTTGTCTTGGATTTGATATCATGTCCTATTATGGACTAGGCCTAACAATAATGCATTCAAATGTGTGTTAAATGATTCTTCAACAGTCTTAATTCTAAGTGTTTCTTTTTAAATGTAAATACTATCACATTTCGCCTCTACCTAAACATTTCAAAACTCAAGTGGCCCATCAGAAGCAGATTGTTTTCACCACTGACATTCTACTGGACTGTATTGACAGCTGTATCTAACTCCTGCCATGGACACAATAATATGGATTTGGTAGTATTCTTCTAGCATCAGGAAAAAAGGCCATCACAAAAAAGTGGATAACGCAAACTAGATTAGAAAAAGGGAAAAAAATTACATTCAAACTTTAGTTGAAAATGGACAAATTTGACAAACTTTGTACTAGATGGGACATTTAGCTTCATTGGATGCTTTTTTCTCTTTTTGTCATTTTGGGGTTGTTTTTGTTTTGTTTTGTACATTGAAAAAGAAAAAAATCAATAAAAAAGGTCTTAAATGTCACAAAAACTGGAACATACTGTGATGAAACAACATAATTATCATAACATGTTTTATTACTTGTCCGTGTTTCCAGGCCCACAGAACTGTTCCGCAGCATGTAACGTCCAGTCAGACCAGGCGCCTATGAACGACTTCAAACTGTGGTCCAACGGCACCATCAAGATCCTTCATGAACATCCCGGTGCTGGACATAAGGAAGTGCCTCCCCGAGACCTGGAAGCTGTGGCCTGTTGTGCTGCAGATCAAGCCCTGCCACAGCAAGTCCCGAGGCAGCCTCATCTGCAAGTATGAGCCCCACCAGCAGGAGGCGCACTGTTAGGAGATACTTACCAGACATCTAACGCCAACAAGTGGAACCAAAACTATAGCTGTGTTCATGTGATGCTATAAACAGGGCTATTCAACTTACTTTTCCTGAGGGCCAGATTTCTCAGGGGCTTGACCTCTGGGCTGGATGGGCTACTAACAAGATTGAAACCAAGACCAACCCAGAATCAAAAACATGTCTAAACAGGTCCAAACCAGTCTCGAAGCAGAATTAAATAAGGACTAAGCCAGCAAACCAGCAAACCAGGTTTAAACTTGAACTAACCAGAATTAAACCAGAAAACAAGACACTTTTTTTTTTGGAAGATGGTTCACGGCCGATCAGATTGTTTGGCGGGCCTGATCTGGCCCCGGGCCTTAAGTTGAATAGCCCTGCTTATAGTATACTCTTTCAAGTGTAAACACAAACATTCTACATTCTAGAATGAAGCAAAAGTGAAGTGAAGAACAGAGAAAGTGGAATTAACTTTAAAATATCACAAAATATGTAAATAAATTGGTTTATGTCTACTTAATTTTGCCTCCAGGCACCTCTATTCTAGACTTGAGCATTTAATGGGTCTATAGCAGTCTTACTAAAATATTAAAGAATTCTATGACTGATTTATTTATTTATTTTTTGTCTTGGCCTGATTATGGTTAATATTACTGCAATTAAAATATTTAATATCCGTGCATTTTTAAAGATATAAAGTATAAACTTAAACAAACAACAGATTAACATTAAGAATAGTATGAACATGAACACTCTTAAGAACTATGGGATTCTTAAGTATGGTTTTGTTGTTTTATGTTTAAAAAAGAAAAAATAGTTAAAATAATAATAATAATAATAATAATAATAATTTAAAACCTTATAACTGCATTTTATGTTTTTTTGTGGTTTTTCTGACCACTCAGAGAACAATGCAAAATCTTGAAAAAGTGTACAGATATTCAGGAACAACAATAAAATAAAATAAAAAGTTAGATGGAACCCTATCATTCCAATGAGATGATTTGTCTTTCCCTTTATGTGAGAGCAGTGATATGCACCCAGTACTTTTGTAGCTACTACTGCTGTTATTGTAACGTGGTGTGAATGTGGTGTGTGAAGGTCTGACTGTGTGGAGATCCTGACTCAGTGTGGAGACAGGAGGCGCATTCCACGAGGGCCAGACCCCGGAGAGAGATCTGTGAGCTGCTGTCCCCGGTGGACGACCCGGAGCGCTGCATCCCTCTGCACACATACCTCAGTGAGCGACGCCACTGCTTAAGAGATGGAACTGCTGTGTTGCATTCATTCATGTCAATAGACCACAGGGTCCTGAGACCGAGACAAGACCGAGACTTTTGAGAGTCTAAGACCGAGACCAAGGCAGCTCAAGACCAAGGCAGCCCAATTTTAAAACACACCAAACTAAAACTGTGTTCAGAGACTAGACATTCCCCAAGAATAAACCTAGATTGGACGGAGCTCCAAAGAGATTCTTTTAGGATTCTGACAACCTTTAACTGTCATAAAAAAAAGGCTTCATTTATTTATTTATTTATTTATTTAGGTTTCAAATATAAAACAGATAACAGACAGAACAGAACCAGAGAGCAAAATTAGGAATAATATATATTTTTTAAAATATACAAAAGCCACTAATCTAACAAAAGAAACACAATCATGAGATTAACAGATTGATTAAAATAAAAGTCCCAGTTGGTCCACAGTTTGTTAAATTTGTCCATTTCCAAATTAAGTCCAAATGTTAGTTTTTCTATGTCTGATGTCCCGTCCTTGATCGTCGGTGGTGTTTGTGTCAGCCATTTCTTGGTGATCGCCTTTTTCCTGCTGCCAAAAGTATATTCCAAAGGTATCCATTAATTGTGCCCAGGGCAGGAGTTCTGAGGCCCATTAATCTTACCATCGTAAATGCTCTTGGTTAAACCCTCCAATTACAGAGGTGTTTTTTTTTTTTTTTTTTTTTTTTAATGCCGGCACTTTCTCTACGAGTAATCAAATGTTAATGTACTAAACAGAGCAGACATATTACCTTTGAGTAAATGACAAGGCCGAGTCCAAAAGCTCTTAAAACCAAGACAAGGTCGAGTGCAAATGTCGAGACGAGACCAAGACCTTAAAAAAACTGTTTACTACTACACTATTGTCAAGATGGAAAAACAATGAGCCGTACAAGTAATACAAATCAACCAATATTCAGATCATTTTAAGATCATTTAGTATCCTGGACATTGTTATTACATTTACAGTTTATAAAGTTTGAGAGTGAATTTCTATTTTTCTTGTCATCAGCTCCATGTAGACCAGGGGTCTCATTTTGGGCAGAGGGCCGAATTTTGACCCTCAGGGTCCGCAGGGTTGCGGGCCGCACGTGACGTAAAAAATAAAACAATTGTGTCAGCAGCGCAGGGGAGGGCTGGCTGCTGCAAAAGATTGTGGGACTTAGAAATGATTAAAACGTCTGGGGGCCGGATGCGTGACACCCCTGATGTAGACATTAGCAAAATTAGCATAACAGAACATAACTGCGGAGGCTCAGCAGCAGATGGAGAGCGGACAGTGAAAAGAAACTGAAGGAGAATAACACATCAATATTTTTACTGTCGTATATAAAACGTTTCCAAGTAGGAATTCCGAGATGTATAGGTGTTCCAGTGTGAATTTACAAGTCGGAACTCAAAAGATCTGACCTCCGAGGACGACTGGAACGAGCATATATTCCATCTCCCAAGTCCTTTATAGAGACATTTATTTATTGGATCCACATTCTTACAGTAGTCCACACCTTACATAGTTTTCATCTATAATACGGATGAATATATTTGACATCAAAAACAATAAATAATAATAACATGGAGACACAGAGACACAAAATGATGCTAGTGTGTGTCTGTGTGCAGCTCCTAGCATCCACCCGACCAGCGTGGTGGAAGAAGTGATCCACCCGTGCAACCCCAGCCCCTGCCCCAGTAACCACCTGTGTCAGGTGAACCGCCGGGGCTGCCTGGACGACATCTGCCTCCCCTACATCTGTGTGCCAGGTACTACATGTATGACTATCAGAGACCAGTGCGTAGTATAGTCATGTATAACTTTTCCATTTTATAGTCGTAATAGGAGTAATGTCTACTCTGTTCTGGTGTGTCTGCGTGCATTTTTTTTTGAGTCCCTGAAATCTCATTAACGTGCGTTTTCAGCGTGTAAACTGGGCGAGGCGTCGGAGTTCCTGGTGCAGCAGGACGCTCTGATTCAGGTGCCCACCCGCAGCGCTCCGGCCGGGTGCTACGAGGTGTGCAGCTGCGGGGCGAGTGGTCGTCTGGAGAACTGTTTGGAGATGCCCTGCGTGGACACCAGCAAGGCCTGCGTGGTGGGGGGGCAGAGGAAGAGTAAGTACACGGCTGATTTCTTCCACAAATTAACCTGTTGGTACAAATGAAGTAAAACTGTTTTTTTGCGTGATGCAGGTCATGGGACGTCCTTCCAGATCGACTGTCACCACTGCTCCTGCTTCTCTGGAGACACAGTGTGCTCCACCAGAGAGTGTCTGAGCGAGGCCAGCTCTGAGAGGGACAGGCGCCACTTCACCGGTATGTCGCCCTGCTCCGTTCCTCTGACGACACAACCAAGCGCATAGACGTACCAAAGTTACATCGACAAGGTTTAAAATTAAATATTTGTTACTGAAGATACTGCCAAACCGGTGTAACAGGCCGGTATATTATAATATATTATGGTTTAGGCCAGGGGCGTTTCAAGCATCTGGTGTCGGATATATATATATTTTTCACTTGTAGCCTATAAATTTGGTCCCAGTTTATAATATTTTTCTAATATCTACATTTAAAGGACAATTTAAAGCGCATCTGACAGATTAGACGACTCATCAACAGGTATACATTCACCAAATAAAGTCCAAATTAGAAAATCGTAAAAACATGTCATGTTTTTAACCTTTTGCGGCTGAACATATTTTTTCAAATTAAAAGTCTCTACTCCTGTGACTGTCCTGTGTGTCTGCTGCTCCTTTTTGCTCACCATACAGTAGGTCTTATAGAAGTCTGGCAATCCTCAGTTTCAGGACAATTCCGGATTACACAAACACACACACGCAATTCAATTCAATTCATTCATTCATTTTCTACCGCTTGTTCCCGTTAGGGGTCGCGGATCAATTCAATTCAATTTAATTTAATTTGAAATTTAATTTGAAATTTAATTTGAAATTTTATTTGAAATTTTATTTGAAATTTTATTTGAAATTTTATTTGTAATTTATTTATTTTATTTTATTTTATTTCATTTTATTTTAGGGACAGTGCATATTAATAAACATTTCTGTAATTATGCCATAATTAGCCAAAAGACTAAATATGTGAACTATGAATTCAGATTTAAAGCAAATACAAGGCAATGTGGACTGATGGCACCAGCTGTTGTATGTGTGCGTTAATAATGAGAATATACATATGAGATGACTTCAGTTCAACATAACATCTGTCTAAGGACACAGGACGCTGGGACATTTCCAAGTCCCTATGAACATTGTTTATTTTGTTTTCCACTGTAGCCCCTCGAGGCAACTACTGTTGTGTTTTTGGCGTTACAAAAATACATTGAATTGAATTGAATTGAATAACATACAGTAAGCTTTACGTAAAACTCCTCGTTCTCCGTAGGTCTTCCATGCAGCTGTCCGGACCACTTCATCCCTGTGTGTGCGTCTAACGGGCGCACCTACCCCGGCGCCTGCGTGGCCCGCTGCATGGGCTTCAAGGACCACCAGTTTGTGTTCGGACAGTGTCGGCTCATCAACCCCTGTGCCAGCAAGCCCTGCCCCAGGAGCCAGAGGTAGAACATACCACCACTGTGCGCTTTATATCAAACAGCACAAACAGACAACTTCAAAATGACTCTGTACATACAGTAGCAATTTACATACCTTTTGGGTTGTAAATGAATCTACTGAACTATTATATACTTTAGTTGCCTTTTTTAAACTTTCTTTCTTTCTTTTTTTGTTGACTCTATTTAAAAAATAATAATAATAAACTGTTACTGGAAGAAATCTTTAAAAAAATAAAGTATTTATTTTTTATTTGAATTGAAATTTAAACAAATAAATTTATTTTTTATTTCTAATACTGACAAAGGACTTGTCTTGAGATTTCCAAAG
Source organism: Chaenogobius annularis (assembly GCA_015082035.1). Taxonomy (NCBI): domain Eukaryota; kingdom Metazoa; phylum Chordata; class Actinopteri; order Gobiiformes; family Gobiidae; genus Chaenogobius; species Chaenogobius annularis. The sequence continues at coordinate 1,808,212 of BJKM01000051.1, forward strand.
AATGCTTTACATATTCATTACATTGTTGTTATTTATTTTTTAATCTTCAAATTAAAATGTTCAAATTATTTTTATTTTACTTATTTTATATACTTTTTATATTTAATCACAGTGTTGATAATATACTTATAATATTAATAATTATTAGCAGCTCTTTGAATACACATACCATAATAAAAATATGTATTCATTGTTATATTTGAGTAAGGATCTTGTCGTACTGTGCTGCGCTCAGGTGTGTGTCGCGGTTCCGTGTGTGCCTGAGCGACTCTGGCACCTGTCCTCAGTTTGAGTGTGTGGGCCGGTCCTCTCCCTGTGACCGGAACACCGTGGAGCCCGTGTGTGACACCGAGGGCCTGGTTCACCCCAGTCTGTGCCACCTGCAGCAGGCCGGCAAGAGCCTCGCCTACATGGGACAGTGCCAGGTACAGCTGCGCCTGGAAACGGTCACATCTCACTATGTTCAGTATTTCAGTGCTATGAAGGGCAGTTACACTAGCCATCTATCCAAATATCTGTGGATTTTCCTTTTGGCTACCAACAATAACCTGCTTATGACTAAACATTAGAATTTATTTTGTCCTGTACCACATTTAGTGTATCACCGTTTTTCTTTTATTCGCCAGTAAACCACTTTTTAGATAGATGTGATTGCTGATTCCCCGTCCAGACATAAAACCAAATTTAACAAGTGCTGCCCGGTGGCCCGAGTAGTTAAGGCGGCAGCAAATATGCCAAGCTCCATGTGCAGCCGGCCGCAGCTTTTTGATTCCCGGCTCCGACAATCTGCTCCATGTCCTCCCCTGATTATCCTACAGATATGTGAGCGGTGATGTGAAGAATACTGCATTCAAATGTATTTTGTCACGTATTAAGCGTTACTGAATACTGTCACATTGAGTTGAATTATATTATAGTGTAAAATAAGACGTAGGATCAAAACTTTATATATTTATATTTTATAGCATTTGTTCCGGAAGTAGGTGGTTGGGGTCGTTTTGCAACCATTGACTTTAAACTTTAAATTATTACAGCTGTTGCATGGTTATTTTGGGGGTCCCGGCCTAAAAAGTTTGGTATCCTCTGTTTAAAGCAGCAGAGGAATTCCATCTAATGAAGAATGTAGTATTCTGAGCTCATGTTTTTGATACTTACATTGATTTACTTCTACTACCGCGTAATATCCCGTTCCCTCAGATTAAAAGGTACACTGGGAGCTAAAGCATATGGAAACCTCAGGAATGCATATTATCAACAACTACACACATAATTCCAAAAAGATGTTCTATTATATTACATTTTTCCTTCCATATTGTTTCACTCTTCTCTCCTCGTGCTTTCAGGAGTCTTGCCGGGGCCCTCAGCAGATGTGTGGACATAACGGAGAGACGTACAGAACCGTGTGCGACGCCTTCTCCGACCGCGTGGCGGTGGACTACCCGGGCCCCTGTCACGCTGTGGGGCCCCTTTCCGACTCGGCCCCTGACTCCTCCTGTGCCATGATCCGGTGTCCCCCCGTGTCCACCCCCGGCTGTCAGCCCGTCACTCCTCCAGGTCATTTCTCATCTTAATAATTGTGGAAAACGATCACTGCAAAGGATAATGTCTTTATTAAAGTGGAGGTGTTACACTTCTATTGGGTATTTGTGGTTTTTCACTTTTCTTGAGTTGCCTTATCCCTGGGAAGCGTGAAAGGATGTGGAAAATGTGCCTTCTGGGTGTCCAAATATGCATTATACACCCTCTTTAATGATGTGATTAATGGATTCATGATTTGGCTTTGAATTCATGATGTAGCATTGTCATTTCAGGTACATTTATCAGTTTATTACAGTTGTTTTTGAGTAGTGAATTATCAATGCTTGTGGCGTAAGTGGAAATGTGTTCATTCCACTGACACAACATAAATCTCAGTCGAATAAGTCTATGAAGTATAATCAAAACTACTCAAATCAATATTCCACATTAAGAGAATATTTGATCTAACTTGTTGGTGTGGTAATGTAAACTAATCGGAGTTGTGTGTGTGTGTGTGTGTGTGTGTTATCTGTCCTCAGGAGCCTGCTGCCCCATCTGTGCCAGCATGCTCCAGATCCTGTGGAATAAGGAGCATATCAACACCTTCTCCAAGGTAACCGCACCATGATCTACCATACACACACACCGGTAAAGTCTGCTGGGAGAGCGCTTGGAGCTGTAGTCAATAAGATGAAGGTCTGTCCTGAGTTGAGCTTCTACACATTTATTAAACTGTTTGATCTGTGCTGTTTCATGCTGCTGGAGTTTGGGGAGTTTGAAGATGCTCCAGAATGTAATACAGTCCAAAGCAGAGCTGCGAGATATTTCCTTGGAGTACACAGGTTCACTCCTAGGGCGGCGATTGAGGGGGACATGGGCTGGGAGCCCCTCGTGGTCAAATAAAGAGCAGAAGTCCTAAGACTGTGGATCCTCCTTGTACATTCACCAGAGGAAAGACTCACAAGAAAAGTGTCTAACCGTGACAGGACTCACAGACCACCCTTGGCCTACAGAGGTCCTGGAGATATTTTCAGCAACAAATATGGGACCATTGTTTGTCAATATTTTACAGTGCAAGATCATTACTATTAGAAAGACATTATTTGACACCTAAAAGGAGCAGTGGAAATCACATGTGCTGCAAAAGCCTAAATTAAGAAGTTAAATACAGTTGTAAGGAACGTTTCATTACTGAGCTCAAGAAGACAGAGGTCTCTGTGCGCTCAGAGCAGAGCAGGAGTGCTGCCCCTAGAGGTGGAAGTGGGGCGCCTTAAAGGAGTCCCAGAGGAGGGCAGGTTGTGTGCTGTATGTGACTTATGTTTGGTAGAGAATTAATTCCATTTCATGTTTTATTGTCCACTGTATAATGATTTAAGGACTTGTTTGTATGACATAATCCAACAGAAAAATCCTGATTAGTTTTGGCGGCTGGAAGGTGAGATTATGTTCTGGTTATTTGACAATGAAAGGTTCTGTGTGTCAACCTTTGTGGAGAAGGCCTGGACATCAAGGCGAACGACTTTGTATCCAGAGATTACATGAATAAGATGTGCTTTTTATGTTTTCAGACTGTTGGTTGCAACTTTCAGTTTCAGTATACGATTTAGACAAGGGACAAGTCTCGCCAAATACATGGATCAGTGTAATATAGAAAGCAGAATTTCCAATAGACCAGACCTACCTCACATTTCAGGCTCGAAAGCACAAGTAGATGTAATTACAAGTGATTGCCACAAGAGAGAGCTGTCATCTTACACTGAATGGGTGAAACAGTTCTGTTAATTTGGTTTAGAAACGAAATAAAAATAGGTTTATTTAGTTACCTTTCCCCACACAATGTTAAATTAAGTTTGCTCCACTTTTCCAGATATGCTTTCATTTTGTTTTTCAAAATGATCATATTATCTTCTTCAATGTTCGGGTTCAATTGAATTCCCAGATAGTTCATACGTTTCTCCAACCACCTAAAACCCAATAATAGATTCAAATTAAATTGCCTGAATAACTACAAGGAGAGTCTGAGTAGAGTTTGCTGTGTCAATACCAAAATATCCTCTGTGTTCATGAACGGTTTCATATGTTTATTTATTAATGATGTGCGATAGGACAAAGTTTATTTAAGGACTAAACTAAATTAAACCAAAGTATAAAAGGTTAATAAATAAATAATCAAACAAAAATGTAACTTTATAAATGTACAAAAGAAAAAAGCTAATTCAAGCTCACACTTCCGTCTACTGCTCTTCAGTTACAAACTTGCTATACTAACGTTTCAGTTTATTTGGAAAAGTCTCAATAATGTAATTTACAACACCAAATAATTGCAGTTTATTTAATATTACTACATAGTTGTACAACACTAGTTTTTAAACAGATCCAGACCATTCTGAAAAATATTCAGTAAATTCCAACTTATTATGGAATTTGTTCAAAACCTTTATTAATATTGATTTTTTTTTGACAACCAAACACTAACAGAAAGTGAAGGGACACTGAGTTGGTTAAAAGCAATTATTTGAGCACTGGAAAAGGTCAGTTCAGCATAATGGAGGGCACTTAATTATGCAACATTCACATCTCTGTTTTTTTTATGTGATGTTTTCAAATCTCCCTCTACACACAAAACACCGCTGCACTCAGGACAGAACTGAACCGTGACCAACACTTTCTACATGCATTTTACGTCATATTGTTGGCTGAATAGAACACAGAGTCAAACCGTTTTGACTTGTTTTTCTACTCATCCAAATTGCTTCTTCACTTCCCCTGTGACAAGTGGTGCAGGAGGCTGTTTTCATGCTCCACATAGACCACCACCTAACCCTTTCATCTGCTGTTACTAAATAAAGTCAAATGCAAAAAATGTAACCTTCATTATGTATTAGTTACAAAATTATACTGCTTTTAAATTTGAGCTTTCTGTGGTACATTTGATTAGATTTACACCTGGAAATGGTTTCTGTTGGTTTATTTAATCCTGGAGTAGCGCATGAAACTGAAGGAGACAGTTTGTCACCTGAAGCAGAAAAAGAACATGAAGGAGGCTGTCGTCACGCTCCCTTAAAGCACCCTCCACATGCCATCTGAAGAAATAGAGAAAAATGTAAACATTGATAATCGTGACAATTTTAGAAGCAAAATTACATATTTTTGTTCAATATATAAAACCAAAAATATTTTTTTTGTCTATCAGAAAGTTCAGTTTTGCCGGCCAAACTTGAGGAACAGTAACATGATAGACACGGGAATGAAAGAAAATGAAAGATTTACTGTTGTTTGGTCACAGTCTCGATAATTGTGAATAATAGTTAAATTATGATGTTTTTTTTCACAATAATTGTAACACTAAAATGTAACATCAGTGGTCAGTGCCACAGCCGCAGGTGAGGGAGTCTTGGACGATTTTCACCAATAATCTGCTCCCTTCGACTTCGGCGCTTCACCCTTCTAAAAGTTTGTATGAAGTCACCGTTCATAGGAGTTATTTGTGTGCATCGGTTTTACAACACAAGCACTACGGCGCTTATGGAGATGTGCGTACCTGTGCCAGGGGCCAGAGCTCTAGACCCTGTACCTCGGGCCTGAGGCCTTGTAGTGCTCTGCATTTTGTTTTGGGGGGGGTGTAGCCCTTATATACTCCGTTGTGATAAAAGCTCTTTTGGCATGTGTTTTAGAGTCTGAATACTCCATTGAATGATTTAGATGATCAAAATATGATTTTTCCACTTAATCGCTGCAGTCTTCAATCGTAGTATTTTAATGGAACTGTAAGGTCTCATACTTGTTCTGATGTGGAAAGAGACCATTCTAAAACACGAAAGGTCAAAAGTCTAAAAAGAAAAGGTCTAAAAAGTAAAAAGTACTTTTCTTTTCTGTTTGAGGCTGCCAAAGATTGCTGAGGGGTTATTATGAACACATTCATAGTTTGAGGAAACGTCCCAACTTTGAACAATTCTGTTGAACAAAAATCAATATTTTTTTTTCATTAAGATTGCTTTTTTCACATTTTGTTCTGTCAGTAAGTGAAGCAGTCTAAATGAGGCCAAAGAAACAATATCTGCTAGCTACAAAGTTGAGACAATTTCCACACTAAAGTGATCAGACATGCACAAATGAAACTAAACACAATTTCAGCTTTTGTTTTAATTGCGAAAACAACAATATAACACGACTCAAATCTCAAGAAAGTCAATCAAGCATAATTTGGGACCTTTAATTGACTTCTTTCCAGCCTAACTCTCAAATACTACAATAGCTCTTGAATCATAGTTTACGCTGGCCATTATAACCTTTTTTTTTGCTGTAGATTAAATATGGACAATTAAATACTAATGAAAATGTGTTAGAAACAAAATATGTGTTGATCAAGACATTGACCATAATATATAAGTAACCAATTAAAATATAGTTATTGGACGTAAATCTACAATGCAATCTACAATATTTTCTTATATTTTAATGAATTATTGTTTGGTCTAGTCTATAATAGTTTCTAATTGCTAATCCAAGACATCTAACTTTCATATTCATAAAACATAAAATATGGAAACATATTCTGACCAAAAATATAACATTACTAAAACTAAAACAAGGACAAAGAAAATGTAAGACCATCATACTTGAGATGTAATACTTAATTGTTTGATGTAACGCTTTTAAGGCCTTCAATTTGGCATTTCAATCCAATTTAGTTTTGTAACGCCCAAAATCACAACAGCAGTTGCCTCGAGGGGCTACAGTGGAAAAAACAGAATAAAAACATAATAAACAATGTTCATGGTAATGTCCCAGCATCCCGTGTCCTTAGACCCTCCTTCTCGGCCAGGAAAAAGTACCAGATCCGACTCCCTCGGACGGACAGACGGACGCGCCTCAATAAAAAAAATGAGGAACGCTTCACGAATTTGCGCGTCATCTATCAAATGTAATACTTGACCCTGTATAACAGCGTGTCTGATGTGTTGTCAGCTGAAGCGCGAGGAGCCGGTGACCGTGCAGGAGGTCCTCCGGGTGCTGCGGCTCCACGTGTCCGTGCCTCAGTGCGACGTGTTCGGATACCTCAGCATCGACCACGTCCTGGTTGTGCTCGTCGCGCCGGTGGAGCAGCAGCCCACACCTCTGCAGGTAACACTCTGTGCACTCTGCACACTTTGTGCACTCTGCACACTTTGTGCACTCTGTGGGTAACACACTCTTTGCACTCTGCACTCTGTGCACTCTGCGGGTAACACACTCTGTGCACTCTGCGGGTAACACACTCTGTGCACTCTGCGGGTAACACACTCTGTGCACTCTGCGGGTAACACACTCTGTGCACTCTGCGGGTAACCACACTCTGTGCACTCTGCGGGTAACACACTCTGTGCACTCGGCGGACACAACTCTGTGCACTCTGCGCGTTGGTAACACCACTCTGTGGACTTCCACTCTTGCACTGCGGTGGTAACAACACTCTGTGCACTCTGCGGTTAACACACTCTGTGCACCTCTGCGGGTAACACACTCTGGCATCTGCACTCTGTCACTTGCGGGAACACACTCTGTGCACTCTGCGGGTAACACACCTGTGCACTCTGCGGTAACACACTCTGTGCACTCTGCGGGTAACACACTCTGTGCACTCTGCGGGTAACACACTCTGTGCACTCTGCGGGGTAACACACTCTGTGCACTCTGCTGCGGTAACACACTCTGTGCACTCTGCGGGTATTGTAACACACTCTGGCACTCTGCGGGTAACACACTCTGTGACTCTGCGGGTAACACACTCTCGCGGGTACACCAACTCTGCGGGTAACACACTCTGGCGGGTAACACAACCTCTCTGCGGGTAACACACTCTGCGTGCGGGTAACACACTCTGCGGGTAACACACTCTGCGGGTAACACACTTGCGGTAACCACTGTCGCACTCTGCGGTAACAACACTGTGCACTCTGCGGTAACACACTGTGCACTCTGCGGCGATAACACACTTAGGTACACTCTGCGGTAACACTCTGCACTCTGCGGATAACACTGTGCACTCTGCGGAATTACAACACTCTGTGCACTCTGCGGATAACACACTCTGTGCACTCTGCGGGTAACACACTGTGTACTCTGCGGTAACACACTCTTGCACTCTGCGGGTAACACTCTGTACACTCTGCGGGTAACAACGTGTACTCTGCAGATAACACACTCTGCGGTAACACACTCTGTGCACTCTGCGAATAACACACTCTGTGTTCTCTGCGGATAAACACACTTAGTACACTCTTGTGGTAACACTCTGTGCACTCTGCGGGTAACACAGTGTGTACTCTACGGGTAACACCACACGCACCGTTAACCACTCTGTGGGTAACACACTCTGTGGTAAACACTTCTGTGGTAACACACTGTGGGTAACACACTCTGTGGGTAACACACTCTGGTACCTGTGTACTCTGTGGGTAACACACTCTGTGCACTCTGTCGGGTAACACACACTGCAGGTAACACACACTGCAGGTAACACACACTGCAGTAACACACACTGCAGGTAACACACACTGCAGGTAACACACTCTGCAGGAACACACTCTGCAGGTAACACACTCTGCCAGTGACAGACAACACACTCTGGCCTGTAGACTTAATTGGACAGGACAGTGTAGCCTGAAATGGGGATGAGAGCAGGAATGTCTTGCATCAATAGTCGGAGCCGGAATCGAACTCAAACTCACACACTTAGGGTTCAACATCACATTTTCGACATTCTACTTTTAAAGAAGGTGGGTTATCAATTCTGCAGTTTTGAACAGGAAATCAATGCTTAATTAAGCTGATTTTCATCGATATTGCGGTTTACAATAAAAATGTCAAATAAAAAAATATCTACATACGTTATAGCATTGTTTCACAAACTGTGGTACGTGGAAATCTCTAGTGTTTACTTCTTTTAGAATATATTTTATTCACATTTTTGCTTTTCCTTTAGTCATTTCTGAGTTAAAACTACCGTGGCAATGGTGTATTCCTACTTTAGACCTGCTTTAGCCCTAATTTAGACCTGGACTAGTCCTGTTAAAGTCCTGATTTACTGTAGATCTGGTGATACTCGGATATAGAAAACGTTTTTCTCTAAAAAGTTGTCTACCACTGTCTTACGAAAATGTCTTCTTTAATGATGCTAAACGAAGTAATGCTAAACGATGCCTCTTAAACTGCATGAGAACTGCAAGAGATGGAAGCAGTACATTCAAGGACAAACATTATTGACTTGTGCCTAAACTTGTGGTGAAGAGGAGGAGATGGAGAGTTTGATGAGGCTGATGATTATTCTGTTGCTGAAAGAAAGAGTGCAGAAAGAGAGCATTATATGAATCACTTAAGTTGAGAGGTGATTTAGTTGAGAGGCGAAGTAGGAGGCTTTGATTGGCTGACATTAAAAGACAGGTTACACGAGGTAAGAATACATTTTCTGAGTTGAATATGTGCCAGCTTCATCTTTATTAATTCTGCCTGTTTTCATTGTGTTTAAGATGTTACCCACGGCTCCACAACATCTCTTTTGCCCGACGGCCTGACAGTTTTACGAAAAACCTTGTGTTCCGAGCCAATTACAAATGCATTCAGCAGCGTGAGTGGAGGACACATTAGTCAGAGGCTGCGTTTATAGCTCAAAAGGAAAACTGTGGAAGAGTTTGCTGTTTGTTTGGAGACACGCACAATGAATATTCAACAAAATGTACCTGCAAGTGAGGAGGCGGACTCATCTGTAAACTTTTTCACCATAATACAATGGCTTTTAAATACTTGATTAACTTCAATGTACAAGGATGTAATGTTGTCGATACTAAAACTTTAAACTCGACGCCACAATGATAACAAAAAATGCTTTTTTCATTTACAGCACAAAATAATCGTACTTTCTTTCCGTTACGTTGTGGTCTTATGCTCGTCCTGATAAAGCTCAAGATCCTTCTGACTGTTCTGGAAAAGTCGCATTTTGTCATGTTTGTGTATTTTTTAGTACACATAATCTTGCTCAAATGAGTATCTAGTTGAGGTACTAGTTTTAGTATCAATTAGTTTTGAAAACCCTTCATGGACGTTTTTTAACAGCAATTCAGAATAGTCACTAAAAAGACATTTTTGTAATTGAAAACTAATGAATAGAAAGGACCTTATTTTGATGTGATATATACAGTATATTATGGATTTAGTTTGACATATTTTGACTAAAACTAAAACTGATGTGCTGCCCGGTGATCGAGTGGTTAAAACAGCACATATGCCGAGTTCGGTGCGGCTCGCCTTAGTGTTGTGTGTTTGAATCCTGGCTCCATCAGTTTGTTGAATGTCCTGAATGTTCCCGCTCTCACCCCAATTTCACGCAATACTATCCTGTCGGTGTCTGGACAAAAATTCTTAAATATATGAATCATTTAAAAGAAAAACGTACATTCATAAAAGACTAAAACTAATTGAAAATTGGTGGTAGTGAGCTCGGTCTCCTCTCCACAGATCTGACCTGTAACTTGGTAGCGTCACCTGCCTTGCTTAATTCTTTTCAAAAACCACTTCTTGCACACAACCGCCAGTTTGCGTTGGCATCTGTGCTAGCAAATGTTTGTTTTTTAGGGTATAATTTTAAGGTTAGGGTTAGATTTAGAAACAGGTCATTCGGTCAATTTTAGGCTTAATGTTAATCATAGGTTTCAGTCACGTTTGAGGACACCACCGTATATTGTAGCTGATGTTAGAAAGTCATGATACTACATAAAAAAATAACGAAATGAAAGGGAGCAATACTTCTAGAAGACATACGTTTGGGGGTTTGATCCTTGTCTACTGCCTGGCGATTCGCTGACACTTAAAAGCAGCCAAAACTTGCCAAAACTAACATTTGCAGACATTTACGTCAAGCTTCCTCATCCACAGTCACTCTCCAAACAGACAAGCCCTCGAAGCATTAAGAGCGTGCGCTTTGTGTCCGATTCTAAAATATATCGCCTGGGCAGTTGCACATTAGGCTACCGTTAAGTCTGCAAGTAGGCTAATAACGTTTATTAGCATAGCTCCGCCATTAACATGGTCGTTTAATATATAAGCTAGCATTAGCCAGCTGAAACAAAGTGGTCACTGCACAGTTTGAAGTGATTTCTTTAAGTCCACTGGTTCCCCGTAATGGCACTAATCCATTTGTGGCGACAAACAGGCTCTTTGTGAAGGTTAAGGAAGAATAATCATTTGTTTTGAGACTTTTTGTTGGCACAGCCCACAACGAACCCATGAAGATGCTGTGGAACATTCACAGCAAAGCAATAACATCTCCACGGAGACTAACAAATGGTGGACCAGAAAAGTTACAGAGTACTCTCAGCGCTGTCTGAACCCCCTCTGCTGGCAAGTGTTGGGATTGAAGCAATTTAGACAAAATTGAAGAAAATGTAATCTCTGCATTTATACTACTTTTATATTCTAGGATGGGCTGCAACGATTTGTCCACTAATTGTGACTGGTCGACTGTAACAAATAATTGTTTTGGTACTTTAATAATTAATAATCGTAATTGTTATCTGGGCTATACAGACTCTAAAACATACAAAAAGACCAAAATTAAGAAACTATTTCTTATTTTGATCAATAATACTTTATTTGTAACTATCCTCTATCTAGAAGCCTTCAGTCACCATATTTCAACCTTTATTTCTTTGATAATGTATTTAAAAAGGTCTCAACGTTGACTAGAAATTAATGTTTGACTTATTTTTAAACTAATTGTTAGTTACAGCCCTTATTCCATGTATGTTTTTGGATGCAAATGTACATCAACATTATTAGTTCAAGCCCAAAGTGGCACAAGTGGTTTTAATTATTATTTGTATGTAATAGTGATTTGAGAAAGCAGATGTAGACGCACATTATAACACAATCCAATGCTCTTGTGCAGTGCAGCAAACGCGAATCTTTGGCAAATCTCTATGAAGTTTAAAAATGTAGAACTCCAAAAAGGCAGCGTTTGAAGAGCCAGACATGGAGAAAAGGCAAAGAATATTTAAAAAGGGAACGTTGTGTGCTCAAATAAATTATGAAAGCATCCTAAGACAAACAAGCTTCCAAAAATACTCATAAACTCTACTACGGATGCTGACATTGTGCAGGAGGGAGGCGCTTCTGCTGTTTCCAGGCAACCGTTGCATTCTGTTTGGACCAAATGAACTCTTCTCATCTGCAGCTCTGGACCCAACGAGTCTCCACTGGCTTTGTCAAATAACACAATGGATTTTTGGTGTTTTATTTATTGACAGTTGGGGATGGCGATTTTGAAATAACTTTTGTAGCAAAGTTCTGGATAAAGTCCTCAGTATTTGTACCCCACATAAAGGTGCACTATGTAACTTTTCTGATGTGAGGATTTGTCTCCATCCAATTCAGCAAAAGATCTGGAGCGTGGTTAAAGGGGCATTATGGAACTTTCCTGGTGGAGGGTCTGCTAGCTTGTTCATCACCAGGGAGATGTTATTCCTTTCCTTTCAGGACCTTTTAGCCATGTTATACTTGTTTGCCCTCTTATTTAACCACTTGAAGTTGTATTTAGAGTGATTCATGCGTGTTTGAGTCATCTTTATTCTCCTGCGGACAAGATGCCTCTGCTTTCCATTTCACCGCTCTCCTGTAACTACTTCATGCCATTTTATTTTTTAAACGGTGACACACACGGAGGGTTCGGCAGCATCGCTGCAGCAATTGGAAGAAATCTCTCCGTAGTCAGGCCGACAGCACACAGCACTTTGTTGTGATCTCTACAATGACGTACCGTAAAGAAGCAGGCGGAAAACAGCACCGCAGTTTTCAACCCGAAAGTCAACGGATTTGGTCGTTTCGGATCAATATTGTGATTTTCAAAATATAAAATAATGATCCAAAAATGTCATCGATTATTGCTAAATAGAAGGCAAATACATTAAACTTGTGTTTTCATTGTCTGAAATACCTTGGAAAATATTTGCATTCTTGCTGTGGCCGTGGTCGCCTCTCCACAGATCTGACCTGCAACTTGACCTGCTTTTTCTCCATAGAGATGGATATGTTTATTGCCATACTGAGGAACATTCCAGGCAAACCAATGAAATTTCTATTGAGACAACCAAGCTGGCAGACCCTCCAGCAGGAATGTTCCATGATGCACCTTTAACTTGAACCATTCTCCAGATGGAAAAATTGGCGTATTTGGAAGAAAACCCACCACAAGACACAGGCAGAACATACAAAACTCCTCACAGAAAACTCACATAGTCTGGAAATGGAATTTGAGAACTTCTTGCTACGAGGCATTGTCTGGCATACCTACATTTTATATTCCTACATTTTTAAACGTTGCACTGCTACAATATGCTATAGGAGAATATTGTGCTCCGGTGACGAACAGCCTGAGGAATGCAGTTTATTCTCAGGGAGCGCAGAGCTGTCGTACTCAAAGTATTATTCCTTAGTAGCTGAAACAACCTTGTTTCTACGTTCCAACCTCAAATGCATTCTCTTTCCCCTTATTCGTCGTGTGATTCAAAAGAGTTTGGGCGCCCAATGGATGTCCGTAGTCGGCTGGTTGAGATTCACCACTAACTCGGTGGTTGACAGTTTTGAACCTACTATTGAGTTAATTCTAATCAATAGGCCTATCTCATTATCAGTGTGAAAGGACAATTCATTTGAACATATACTCTACCCTTTGCTCACAATAAGGAGATTCTTTACCTACCTCTACTTGTTATGCCATATCCAGTAAGCTACTTGTTTCTAAGATAAGAGAACCTATATTTGCCTGACAATGGGTGGTGTTGCAGGTTAATAAGTAAGTTGCATACTTGTAGGTTATGAAAAAGTGACAAGATTTTAAAATGTGTGTTCTATGTGCCGTGCTTTGCTTTCATGTATAAAGGCTGTCTCGTTTACAAATATGTTCTCGTTACATTAGGCTAGAGATTGACCAATGCGTATTTTTTACATGGCCTACTGTACATAGATACTGATGCATCCGATGGCCACAGGCTCTACTGATATTTCTGGACCTAGATTTTAAATTATAAGAATTTAATTTCTTGTTTTACTTAAGAAAAAGAAAAGCAATATCTAACTTGAAATTAGAAAAAGATGCTTCTGTACAAAACTTGCATGATATATATAGACAAGATATAGATAGATACTACTCAGTTCAATCACTTTTTAACTCTCATAAAGGATCATAAAACTATAACTCTTAAACTTGTGCTTAAAATTGTAGTAATTTTTTTTAGTACATGTTCTTATTCATAAACTGAATTAAAAAAAAATCTTTTGGATTTCTTAAATATATTATTCTATTTTTCAGGTACTTAGTATTGAGCGATAACAAGAAAAACCACAACATTGATCTAAAACGGCTTAATAATAGAAACAAGTCTGAACTGATGAGCCCTGAGTCTCATTTACCAGTACATGTTTTTATTTTTGAAAAGTGGCTATGTGACATTTTTGAACCCTACGTGTGTCACTTGGGGTCTTGATTTTTCAAATAATTGCAACAAAGTACAGGGATGTGGGCTGGGATAGGGGGCAGGTGATAACAGAAATTTAATAATTTAAATGCAACTCTGAGGAAATTTATGATGAGAATCCCCGAATACCGATCCCCACCTGGTGGTGAGTTGGATCCGCTGGCGGCGGAGGAAGCCGGACAGACTTGGCAGGCCCAAGCGTATAGTGAGGGTCTGCTGGGAACGTCTTGCGGAGCCCTCTGTCTGCAGGGTCTTCAATTCACACCTCCGGGAGAGCTTCTCTCAGATCCTTTGAGGCTGGGGACATTGAGTCCGAGTGGACCATGTTCTCGACCTCCATTGTCAATGCAGCTGCTCGGAGCTGTGGTCTCAAGGTCTCAGGTGCGTGTCGTGGCAGCAACCCCCAAACCCGGTGGTGGACAGATATCGGCAGGCCAGGCGTACCGCAGCTTGTGCTGTTGCAGAGGCAAAAACCCAGGGCTGGGAGGAGTTCGTGGAGGCCATGGAGGAGGACTATCGGTTGGCCCCAAAGAAATTCTGGCAAACCGTCCGGCGCCTCAGGAAGTCACTGAGGTTGTTGGCAAACTCCTCGGTGGCAGAGCTCCGGGGGTGGATGAGATACGCCCTGAGTACCTAAAGTCTCTGGATGTCTTGGTTGACACGTCTCTGCATCATCATGTGGCGGTCGGGGACAGTGCCTCTGGACTGGCAGACCGGGGTGGTGGTCCCTCTGTTCAAGAAGGGGGACCGGAGGGTGTGTTCCAACTACAGAGGGATCACACTCCTCAGCCTCCCTGCTTAAGGTCTATTCCAGGGCACTGGAGAGGAGAATCCGACCGATAGTCGAACCTCGGATCCACATGTGCTTTGTGAATCTGGAGAAGGCTTTTAACTGTGTCCATCGGGTTCTCCGGTCCCGGAGCAGGAGCTGTGTTCGCATTGCGGCAGTAAGTCAGACCTGTTTCAGTGTGTATTGGACTCCGCCAGGGCTGCCCTTTGTCACCGGTTCTGTTCATTGTTTTTATGACAGAATTTCTCGGCGCAGTCAGGGGTCGGAGGGTGCGGTTTGGAGAAC
This sequence comes from Chaenogobius annularis, assembly GCA_015082035.1. Classification (NCBI taxonomy): domain Eukaryota; kingdom Metazoa; phylum Chordata; class Actinopteri; order Gobiiformes; family Gobiidae; genus Chaenogobius; species Chaenogobius annularis. Next base: position 1,823,311 of record BJKM01000051.1, read on the forward strand.
ACAGGATCTCATCTCTGCTGTTTTCAGATGATGTTGTCCTGATGGCCATCAAACCTGGACCTGCAACATGTACTGGGACAGTTTGCAGCCGAGTGTGAAGCAGCTGGGATGAGAATCAGCACCTCCAAATCTGAGGCCATGGTTCTCGGAAAAAGGTGGCTTGCCCTCTCCGGGTGGGTGGGGAGTCCTTGCCCCAAGTGGAGGAGTTCAAGTATCTTGGGGTCTTGTTCACGAGTGAGGGAAGGATGGAACGTGAGATTGACAGGCGGATCGGTGCAGCGTCCGCAGTGATGCGGTCGCTGCTTCCTATCCTGTTCCAACCCTCACCTATGGTCATGAGCTTTGGATAATGACCGAAAGGACAAGATCACGGATACAAGCGGTCGAAATGAGTTTCCTCCGCAGGGTGGCTGGGCGCTCCCTTAGAGATAGTGTGAGGAGCTCAGTCACACGGGAGGAGCTGGGAGTAGAGCCGCTGCTCCACGTTGAGATGAGCCAGCTGAGGTGGCTCGGGCATCTTTTCCGGATGCCTCCTGGGCGCCTCCCTAAGAGGTGTTTCGGGCATGTCCCACCGGGAAGAGGCCCCGGAGAACGCCTCAGGATCACCCCGGAGGTTTTTGTCGGAAGTGTCTGGGGAGGAGGAAGTCAGAAGTCCCTGCTTAGATTGCTGCCCCCGCGACCTGGCCCCAGAAAGAAAGAAAAATATATATATTTTTAAACTGGGGGACTTTCGCAAGGGAGCTGCAGGGGGAGCTCTATTACCAGAGTTACTTAGTTCTGCTTTAAATCAACTGTGTGCAGCACTTTGGGAACAGTCTTGTTTATAAAATGTGCTCTATAACTAAAGCGAATTGATAGAAATGGAACTGAAACTTTATAACACTTACTACCCAAACTTGTCTACAATTCTTACTCACTCATCTCTTGTGGCTTGTGCTGCCTTGTGTCCAGGTGGAGGCATGCAGCAAAGAGGCGGAGAAGATCGACTCGCTCATAAACTACTCCAGCCCCACGCTCATGTCCCATGTCCCCCTGTCGGCCTTCCTGTCCTCACAACTGCAGACCTCCTGGATCCTGTCCTCCTCAGGGACCGTGGCCCGACCTCTGAGCCCCGGCCTGGGTCTGCTGCTGGGGCTGTTCCTGGCAGCCGCTCCCAACTTCCACCTTCTCTAGCATCCGCCGTCTCAGGTCCTGATCAAACTTTGACATGAAGACTGTCTCATTCCAGAAGAGTGAAACCATGCATAGCACAAGATAAAATAACTTCAAATCTGAATATTCATCTTGATTTGACTAGTTTTGACTAGATTAAATGTTTTCAATTAAAAGTGCACTATTTCTGGTTGAGGGAAATGTTATTGCCTTTCCAGGAATGATCCGCAGTATGGCATTAAACCAATAATGCCATACTGTGGATCATTCCATATTGAATAGTTTAATGCCTTACTGTAGTCAAGCCATGACAGATTCTCCTGCCCAGAAAGGTCTATTTGTGCACCTTTAATTTGTTTACATTTTTGACCATGAGGTTTCAAGATATATTACCAGTCCACTTTACCAGTGGAGAAAGAAATTTGTAGTTGTACTAAAAAAAATTCCACTTTCATATAACATTTTCTGTGCCCAGCAGCGTGCTGGCTAGCTGTCCCAAAGCTATTATTAAAACATAAAATATAACATAAACAGCCAAATTCAAATTTTAAGTTAAGACCGATTGTTTGTAGTGTATAAGTATGTAGATGACTTCAGTTTGTGGCATTATTCTAAAAATGTTTATGCCTCAAAATAGTATTAGCATTAGCATTGAGACACAAACACCTAGCTTTTCTAAACACAGAAATAGTCACCTCATTAGCAAAGTCTTTAACATGTTGTCAGTGAAATCCACCCACAACTCGCTGTCCATCTGATCTGGCATGATTAAGTGACTTATCAAAAACCCCTTTGATATAGAATTGGACAGGAAGTAGTGATGCTAACACTGAGCTAGCTGGGTGTCGTGCACAGAGCCCATTTAGCTTGAAATAACCCAAAAATCGGAACGGTCAGAACTATATTGGCAATTTATATTCCTTGCAGAGCCTCAGACCAGAGGAACAGTATTGAACTAGCGTGTCTCTCTCAGCCCTTGACAATCGTTCCTATGGTGCCTCCTGCGTTATAGCAATCAGAAGCTAATGCCATAGCAGTATTCTATTGAAATGAAGGCTAGCGTCCTGTGCCTGCCTTCATGCGTGCGCTCCAAGACACTTTTCTGTTCACTTTATGTCACTTTGGTACAGCAGACGTCCGCATAGATGCTCTTCTGGAGGCGAGGCTCAACAAAAACTCAAAATGACATCTTGTAACATTATATAAGTAATGGACAAGGTCTCTCTGTTTAACGTATTCAATGTGTTAACAAAACTGACTAAAATTAAGTTTGGTTGTTGTTAGCAGAATAATTATGCCAGAAAATGTGTTTATACTAAATTACTAAACTAAACTAAACTAACTTAGACTAAATTACAGACTAAATATGGTTTTAAATAACTTCATCCTTGCATTATTTACATGACCAATCTGGCAACAAGGGGAAACACGTTTTAGAAAGAAGTAACGAAATTAGGCAAGTATATTAGCTCAAATTAAAACATTTTTGGACAAATAGATGCCATCGTTAGTGCTCTGGTCTGCTTTATCAAAGTATTGTGAACCGGATCTGAAGCTACAGCGCCACCATGAGGCCAGAGCAGGACCTGTGAATTCACATTTCTGTCATATTCATGTGACGGATGATACAGTGTTTAGTCCTAGCGATGAACCTCCACCTCTGCAGTGTTGGTGCCTTGCTCATGGGCGTCTCGGAGCCACGTGAGCTGCAACTTTGCCCAGGCCAGTATGAGCGTCAGTAAAAGGGAGACTTCTGCTCTGTAGAAGATCTTAAGCCATCTGAACTTTTGAAGGACAATCAGCCTGTGGTTGTTTTCTCTGTGGAAATGACCATGTCTTGTATGAAGTCAAATGAAAATGCAATATATTTGTTGATAAATGTCTTTATATTTGTTTTTAGGGCTGCATAATATCATATATGTGAGATAAATTGCCATAAGAATGTGGACATGTAAAATGTGAGATGTGTTTGCGTTTGGATTTGACAAAAAAAAATGCGGCTGAGTTACAGCTCTTAAGAAGCTGTAGTTCCAAAAAGCTGTGCTACAAAGATAGCAAAGGAAAAAAAACTAAACGTGTGAGGTCAAAAATTGTGACGTGAATCTCATGTCTCGCCTCGGGAATTGTATCTCGTCCCACCCCTAATAACTATGTACTATTCAGATATTTTAAGTACTTTTTAAACAGTAAACTCAGTTAATTTATAAGACAATTGTGAATACCTATTTTTACTCATCAAAAATAGCCAATTTTAAGGGTGCGTTCACACTTGTTATTTGGTGCTAAATTTAGCCCGTTTTAGTCCTGATTTGGACTTGGTTTGATCTTTTTCTAGTCCAAGTTTAGTCCTGATCTAGTCCAAATATAGTTTTGGGTTTAGTCCTGGTTTAGTCCCAATTTTGATGTGCTGAACGAAATTAGAACTAAATTAAGAAAATCATAACTGAAATATGACTTTTTAAACCCACATTTTAAAAAAAATAGAAATAAAAAAGTACATTTCCCTTTTTTTTGTGTGCTAAATTTAAAACTAATCTGCACTAAACTGGGACTTGGCTTATCACTAAACTTGTAATAGACCAGAGCTAAACCTGGTCTTAAACAGGACCAAACATTGATAAGTGCGAACACTTAATTATTATATAAATATTGCGTGAGCTTTGCAATAATTATAATTGTGTGAGCTATTGTGTACCCCTAATTTGTCCATCGGATTTCGAATGCCTTTGTCCAGGTGGAAATAGCTTTTATTGCATGACAATTTCAGAGTTGTGAATGTATGTATCAGTGTTACTGCACAGGCAGCTGCAGCAGGAGCAACACTCCTACAGTATTTGAACTCACAGTATTTTCTATTTGTTTACATTGTGTTTTTATACTTTATATTGAAGCTCTAGAGTATTTTCACACGTCCTCGCTTGGATTCAAACCAGCAACTCTTCCACCACTTTGATTTTGTGCCTTTTATAGCAGTTGCACCGATGTGGAAGAGACCAAACCAGTATTAGTGTGTCACAATTGTGTTATTTTTAAAGTTGAAATAGGCAATGCAAGTTTCTGATTTTATGTTTAACTGAAATAAGTTTGTGTACTTTTAGAATTTATATTGCTTTGTAAAGGTTATAGAATGAACTGTATAAACTCATGATTATTTATAGTCACAGCAACAACCACAAATTGCCTACTCCAGCTTTAAGTTGATGTATTTTTAAAAGATTAGATTTCAATATATGACAACGTACACATTTTATCATTTAAATTTTTATGAATAATTTATAATATTTTGTTTCATAAGTAGCTTGTGTTTGCATGTATATATAGGATGAAAGAATTATGGGAAATATATGCTGCCATTCCATCATGAAGATACAGTGTTTATAAAAGTAGTCAGGAGTATGGACATTTGCATGCAAAGACAACTTTTAAAGGTACACTGTGTAACTTTTCTGGTGAAGGGTCCTCTACCTGCTTGCCTGCATAGAGATGTTACTGCTTTGCCTTGAATGTCCCACAGTATGGCATTAAACTTTATGGAGATAAGCACATAAGGATGTTTTTAAAGGAGACAGATTATGCTTTTTTCCCAAGCACTTTGTGTTAAACGATAACATAAGTAGACCATAATTTAACCTTTAGGTCATTGTAAACTGCAATATTAAACATATAAACAGCTTCATGATAGAAATGGGTCCATTGACTTCCTGTTCAAAACTGCAGAGCTGATAAGCCCCGCCTCTTCATAGTGACATTTCACGGTAACAAGCAGAGGATTGTCATTTACATGTTTTTATTTTTGAAAAATGGCCACGTGACATTTTAGAACTCTACATGGGTCACTCAGAGTTTGAATTGTTCAAATAATCAAAACTAAGTGTAGGAATGTAGGCAGGGACAGGGGGTAGGTGAAAACAGGACGTTTCTGAGCACTCGAGCCTCAGTTGCAGTTACAATACAGGATTAATTCAAACATGCAGGAATCAATGAAAATACAACTTTTTGTAAACTAATGATCTGGAAACACTGTTAAAACAAGATAATTAAAGTTGATAATAATATGTCCTGTTTAAGCAATAAAAAATTATGTGGTTCAATAAATGCCAAATAGATAAGTTTAAAACCATACTATGCAACATACCAGGCGACGCAATAACATCTCCATGGAGAGCAAGCAGGTGACATACACCCCCACACCAGAAAAGTGACATAGTGCACCTTTAAGTCCAGACATGTATTTTATGTCATTGTTTTAAGTGTGTTTCACAGAATATTTCATCAACATTATTATTCATATTTGTTGGATATAAGTTGTATATGATGGACTGCACATGCTCAGTTGTACTAAAAAATGTGGGATATAATTTTGCCACAATGGTCACTATGGCAACTCTCTCAGGCCTAAACAGATGAATAATTGCAACCAAATTATAACAAATATTTATAACCTCTTTTCTTTTTTACTAAACATTTTTTGTTCTTGTCAAAATACTTGACTTTGCTGACAGTAATTTAACGGTGCACTGTGTGGTGGGTACGCCATCTGCTTGTAATGGCTGTCCCTAGAATTTTCCACAGTATGGCATTAAATCTTTCTATAATGCATTTATTCAAGTGCAGGTGGTTTTATTGCTCAAAAATACCTTGAAAAATAAGTCGTCCCTCCACAGAGCTGACCTGTAACCCTACGATATTTGCGGAACATCAAAGGCAAAGCAAAAAAACATGGTGACCAACTCTCTACACATGGACCCTTTAATATTGCATATGAGAAGTATTGTGATTTCATATGAAGACCTATTGATTGTTCTTATTTTGTTTTAACATTTTAAACACAATATACGTCTAAAATATATAATTATTACGTATTTACAAATCTTATTAATGGTGTGACAGATCATTTTTAACTTTTATCCCACATTGACGACAGCATTGCAGCCTCATTAATATGCATAACGTGAGCGTATCAATGTTCGTATTATTGGTCGCCATAACGTTTTTGGTACCCAGCTTTTTTTTTTTAAATAGCCCACGTTGTTTTGTCATCTATGGCCATTTAATCGCAAATGTTCACTTGAATATCAGGATTAGTATACGTTGTTTATAGCTTGTATGCAAGTGCCTTAAATGTAAAGAAGTCCATTTACAAGGTGCATATTTCTTTCAATAAATTCAAGAATATGATAGTTGTGTGTGAGTTTTGCACTTTTGTTGTGTGGGAATTATTAAGTTAAATCATCAATTCAAAAGAACAGTCCCTATGCAGTATACATTAAAGTATTGGTGGAATAAGTTCTTGATTTTGTTCTTTAATTAAATGCTGTGTTTGTTTCCAAAGTAAAATGTATTTCACAAAGATTTTCAGAACTATAGTCTATTATTTGCTCGTCTGGTGACATTTTCAAAAGTTAACATCTCATATTTCTTGACAATAATACAATAACGATGTGATATAAGTTTCTTGAGTGCTTGTTTATACACGCTTTGAAGAGGTTGCAGTGACCGACATGTAATGCAATAAGTAAAATGTGAAAATATCATTGAATGCATAAAAAGCTTAGCTGCATCAGTACTCATTTGATGTTGAATTAATCTAAACTGAGCAAAATAAAATGTGACAGTTTTAATCATTTGGATTTTTGAACGTTCTGTCTAGTTCAGCGCCTAAATAGTCAACAAAATCAACAGCTTGCAACTTTTCTCCCTTAATGACAATTTCAGTTGCAGAAGGGAGATTATTACTTATTGAAAAATACATGCTGACTGTTTTATTAAGATTTTGTGTCAGACGTGATCACACCATCCGGTCTGAAATCTCCTCCATTGCACACTGCAGCACAGACACAGGACATCTGTGTGTTCACTTCAGGGCAGACAACTGGGACGTCATTAATATAAACACTGAAAAAAATAGGATTATATATATAATCTTATATATGTACATAAAATAACCCTCTCATCCCCCTTTCTAAGATCTGGTCCTCAACCAGAGACCAGGGAGCTTTTGTGGACTGAGATGTCTGATGCTTTTCCAGGGATCTGTTGTAGCCACTCCTCCAGTTTGGGGGTCACTGCCCCGAGTGCTCTGATGACCACGGGCACCTTTTGCCTTTTCCTCTGCTGTTTAACCATCTCCACAATGTCTGGTTTGTTTGCCATCACAATTCTGTCTGTCTGTATCTGGAAGTCACACAGGATCTTGGCTCGGTCATTCTCTACCACCTTTAGGGGTGTTTCCCACTTTGACCTTGAGGTTTCCAGTCCATACAGATGTTCCTGTACACTCTGCCAGCCACTTGGTTATGGCTCATGTGCTCCATCTGAAGGAGTTTTCTCTCAGGTCCAATCGTTTCTTCATAAATCTAGATTCAGAGGATCTTCTCTGTCACAGACACAGACTGATGCGGTCACAGTGCGGACAGAGGATCACCGGGAATGTGCACGCGCAGCTTCATATGTGTCATGTGTAGAATAAACAACCCTTCTCCATGTTTTTAGGCCATCTTCTGTTTACATGTGATAATCTCTGAATAAAATGATTTTAGGCTAAAAGATGTTGCTGACAGTTTCCTGAATGAAACAGTGAATCAAACACATAAAACTCTCCTCACTTCTGCTCCTCTCCGCGAGTGTCGTCTTTGCCCCTTGTCTCCAGACTTTGTGCAGAGCTTACAGGAGGGTCTCAGTTTGAGTAGCGATATGCAAAGTCCTGCATCTAAAGGAAGTTTCATAAATACCACGGATGGCACAGAGGGCCTGTAGCAGTTTTAAATCAATACTGTTGTTTGCACTGAACAAAATGCAAAAGGATGATCTGATTATGTTATAGTTTTTAGTATATGAAAAATGTATCCTGTAAACTTTCAGTGCATCTTAAAAGTAAAATCCTGTTGGCTGGGTCAGTTTCACATTAGCATAAGGATTTTGCCTAATGCACTGAAGAAACTCTCTCAAACAGGAGAACATGCTAACTCTGCATTAAATGAGATATGTACACAAATACAAAAGAGTAAGATGAAAATATTGAAGGGAAAAACTCTGCAGGTGGAGACATCTGGGATGGAGAGGATGTGATTTGCTCACAGCAACAGATCAATAGTTACAACTACCGGTAGGTCTTCCTTTGGTTATTTCATGAAACATGAATGTTCTTCCCTTGAATGAGCAGCGCATAACTTCTGGTTCTGGAAACACATTTTACTCCATAAACTGCTCTATAAGCGACTTCAGCAGGTGAATCTTTCAAATAAAAAATACACCTAAATAATACCTTGTTTTCAACTGTGTTACACGCCTAAAAGCAGTTTGAATCTGCTTCAATCAAATACAATTCAACATGATTGAAAAATGCCTGTTTCTCTGTCCAGAGCTCAAAAGGCTTAGTCCCACTGCATGATGTCATCAGCAGCTGAACACGGAAATGCAATGTAACTTCTTGTTTTTTTTCTTGAGTCTTTAGTAGTTAAAGTGAAAAGAGGAACCCTTACAACCAACCCAACAGTAGAAGCCGGTGCCGACACCTTTGACAGAAAAAGTACAAAAAAACCTAAAACCCTAAACTCCAAAGGAAAATGAAAATAGGACCACCGGTACCACCAGACCAAACAAAAGAGCTAACGTTAACAAAAGGCTACAAACCGTTGAACGTGCTCTCTCTGACGCACGAGGTGGAACGGCAAGCAGAGCGTGCCAGACAAAACCGGGAGCCAGCTCGTGAAAAACTGTGCTAAAAATAGCCTACAAACAATATCTACAGAAAGATACGATTATTTTAAAAAGCTACAAACAAGAAAACAGGAATAAAAATAAAGACAAATTTACAAAAACCTAACGCTGTTTAAAAAATGTTTCAACTCTGTAGCTAAAAAATGCAAAAAGATGCAAATTAAGGGCGTGTCCACACTATGGCTCTTGATCGTGGCCCGCACTCTCCCTTGTTCAAACAAACCGAGCCACGACCCTGTGACGTCACCACGTACGACTATTTGTTTAAATGTTGTACTACGCTGCAGCAGAGAAAAGCCCAGTTCTGATATAGTGAGGCAGATATGAGTCCTGCCAGGGATACGCGTAGTTTAGGGTCTTAAATCGGATACAGGGTCTTTTACCATGTCATATTAATCTAGAGATTGCTTTATTCCACATTAGAACTAATTCGATCACTACTATGACAATGTGGTAGTGTCATCATTGTAAGAAAAATGCATTAGCACCAATGTATATTTATGTTAACTGGTATAATCTCAGATATTTATGATCCATAGTGCATTAGTTAAGTTATCCATGGGTTTCAGAATAATAAAAGTTAGGACTGTTGCCAATTACCAATTCAAAATATTTTATTGCACGTTCAAAGTGCTCTCATTCTTATTCAAAGCGCACATAAATCAGGCCTGTAAAACAGCCTATTTCCATCTGCGTAATATAGCCAAAATCTGAAAAACTTGTCCATGCGTTTGTAACATCTAGATTAGACCACTGTAACTCCCTGCTCGCAGCGTACCCTCAGCGTACCCTCAAATTCAAAATCCTCCTCCTGACCTACAAAGCCATAAATGACCTGGCCCCATCCTACCTCAAAGATGCTATAGAACCATATCATCCAAACAGAGCACTTAGCTCTCAAAATGCTGGACTTCTGGTGGTCCCAAGAGTCTCTAAATTTTAGAGACCCTAATGTGCTTTTAGAGTCTAAAAGCACAGTAGAATGTAGAGCGTTTAGCTACCAAGCTCCTGTGTTGTGGAATCAGCTTCCTGTCCATGTTAAAGAGGCTGACACGGTCTCTTCATTTAAGACCAGGCTTAAAACTTTCCTCTTTGAAATGGCTTATGGTCAGGCCAGTTATGAACAGAAATAAAAACCTACAGTTTCCCAGCTACGCTGCCCTAGGAGCAACTATGCTGGGGGAAGTATGGCAGCTTGAGCACAATCCTCTGCTTATTACTACTTTTCTATCAAACAATATTTAATTTCACTTGCAATTGGTTTATCACTTTTCCTTCTTCTCCCACTTCCCCGACGGGAGTGGAGCAGGCACATCGATGACCTGTGGATCCAGATGCTCCTCATCTGCCTGGAGAAACGGTCTGCCTGGAGAAACGGTCTCTGCTCCATATGAACGGTTCTTCATCAGCCTCGGAGAATTGGTTCTCCTCCTGAGTGGGTCAAGCTCCACCGTGTATCTGCAAATTGAAGCGCGTCCGCCTGTCCGTCCGAGGGAGTTTGGTAGATTTTGCTGGGATGCTGGGACATTACCAAGTCCCTATGAACACTGTTTATTCTGTTTTTATTCTGTTTTTTTCCACTGTAGCCTCTCGAGGCAACTGCTGTTGTGATTTTGGGTGTTACGAAAAAATAAATAGAATTTAATTGAATTGAACTAAACTGAATAAATATATTGCACAGACCAGAGTTAGCTACAAGCTCATTTCCATCTGTTGTCCCTGGGCATAGGCAAAGTGACAGCAGGTTCACAGTGTGCAGGTAATCCATAAAATGGCCAATGCAATATTTGAAATACAAACACAAACAAACACCAACAACCAATCACCAGCAGAGGGAGCACCTCATCAGCAATCCAATATCTACAATTAACATCATTCTTACAGACAGATCACTAGTGACTACACTCTTGATAATCTTTTAGCTACTCCTTAAAGTGCCCCTGACAGGTCGGACGACTCATTGAACTAAAACGCAGTTAAGATATATATATCTTTAATTTAGCTAATAATGATTTAAAAAAATTATCACTGATTAGCACATTTTTAAGGTTTATAATTTTACTTCCGGTTTGTAATTGATGGCATCCATCTATCCATCCATCTTCTTCCACTTATCCGGGACCGGGTCGCGGGGGCAGCAGTCTAAGCAGAGGGACTCCCAGCTTTCCCCCTCCCCAGACACTTCCTCCAACTCCAGGCCAGCCGAGAGACATAGTCCCTCCAGCGCGTCCTGGGTCTTCCCAGGGGCCATGCCCGAAACACGGAGGTGCCCAGGAGGCCCGACAGATGCCCGATTCACCTAAACTGGCTCATCTCGACGTGGAGGAGCAGCGGCTCTACTCCGAGCTCCTCCCGCGCGACTGAGCTCCTCAACCCTATCTCCTGTGGAGAAAACTCATTACCCAAAGCGCATGACCGTAGGTGAGGGTAGGAAAGTAGATTGCCCGGTAAATCGAGAGCTTTGTCTTTTGACTCAGCTCCTTCTTCACCACAACAGGGATTTGGAGGTTCTTATCCCAGCTGCTTCACACTCGACTGCAAACCGTCCCAGTACATGTTGCAGTTCCGGTCTTGATGGAGCCATCAGGACAACATCATCTGCAAACAGCAGAGATGAGATCCTGTGGTCCCCAAACCTGACACCCTCCGACCCCTGACTGCGCCTAGAAATTCTGTCCATAAAAACAATGAACAGAACCGGTGACAAAGGGCAGCCCTGGCGGAGTCCAACACGCACTGGGAACAGGTCTGGCTTACTGTCGGCAATGCGAACACAGCTCCTGCTCCGGTCATACAGGGACCGGACTGTCCTGAGCAAAGGTCCCCGCACCCCATACTCCTGGAGCACCCTCCAAAGGACACCCCGAGGGAGACGGTCGAAAGCCCTCTCCAGATCCACAAAGCACATGTGGACTGGTTGAACTGGTGTGGACTTCCATGAACCCTCGAGCACTCGATGGAGAGTATAGAGCTGGTCCAGTGTTCCACGACCAGGACAAAAAACCAGCACCATAAACGGTGTTGGTGAAGCACTGCTTCCCTCTCCTGAGGCGCCGGACGGTTTGCCAGAATTTCTTTGGGGCCGACAGATAGTCCTCCTCCATGGCCTCCCCGAACTCCTCCCAGCCCCGGGTTTTTGCCTCTGCGACAGCGCAAGCTGCGGCACGCCTGGCCCGCCAATACCTGTCAACGGCCTCAGGAGTCCTACTAGCCAAAGAGGTCTGATAGGCCTCCTTCTTCAGCCTGACGACATCCCTTATTTTCGGTGTCACCCACCGGGTTTGGGGGTTGCCACCACGACAGGCACTTGAGACCTTGTGACCACAGCTCCGAGCAACCACATTGACAATGGAGGTCGAGAACATGGTCCACTCGGACTCAATGTCCCCAGCCTCCCCCGGGATCGTTATGGACAATCCATGGCTAGCACAGAAGACCAATAACTGAACACCACTCGGGTTCAGATCGGGGAGGCCGTTCTTCAACAACGGAGTCCCCGGTCGGCGCACTGTCCAGTACCCCTGCCAGGAACTCCAAGAAGGCCGGGTAATCTGCATTGCTGTTCTGCCCATAGGCCAACACAACAGTGAGAGACCTGTCCCCAATCTGAAGGCGACCCTCGTGTTCACGTGGGTGAACGCCGACACGTGGCAGCTGAGCTGTGGGGCAATAAGAAAGCCCACACCAGCCCGCCACCTCTCCCCGTAGGCAACACCAGAGAAGGGGTGCGTCCCTCTCGAGGAGATGGGTTCCAGAGCCCAAACTGTGCGTGGAGGTGCCGCTCAGCCTCCCGCACAAGCTCAGGCTCTTTCCCCCCCAGCGAGGTGACGTTCCATGTCCCCAGAGTCAGTTTCTGTGTTCGGACATCTGGTCGTTGAGGCCCCCGCCGTCGACTGCCGCCCAGATCTCTCTGCACTGGCCCCTTACGGATCCTCTTGCAGGTGGTGGGTCCACAAGAGGACGGCCCCACGTCGCTCGTTCGGGCTGTGCCCCATGGGGGGCCTGGCCACCAGACGCTCACCATCAAGCACCCACCCCAGGCCTGGCTCCAGGATGGGGCCCCGGTAACGCCAATCAACGTAACTGGCCTTGTTGTTGAACTCATCATAAGGGGCTTCTGAAATGCTCTTGGTCTGACCCGTCACCTAGGACCTGTTTGCCTTGGGAGACCCTACCAGGGGCTTGAAGCCCTCGACAACATTGCTCCTGGGATCATTCGGGGACTCAAACCCGTCCACCACGTTAAGGTGGCACACTGGGACATTACCCAGCAAACACTGGGCAAAAACTCACCTCTTGTCACAATGTTTTTAATCTAACATATAAAAATGTATGAGAACGACTTTATGTTGTTGAATTAATTGAATTTCGAATGTGAAAAAAAGTTGTTTCTTTGTGTAAATTCTGCATAAACTTTGCCTGGAATGAGTGTCCCTAGTGTCATGTCACTTCCTGTCTTTTTCTACTGATTTCAACTATTTCTCCACAAATATCTACTCGATTGATGTAAAACTATTATTTGTATGTATGACTGGTTTAAATATACCAAATAAAGTCAACATTTTCACAATTTTCAGACCTGTCATACGCTCTTTAGGGTTGAATAAAAAAAAAAAAAAAGAGTGCTACACTCCTTAACTGTTGAAAGTGTGGAGAAGCTTCTGTCCAAATGTGGTGAAACTGTCTGTCCAAATGTGGTGGACCTAAAGTTCAAAGTCTCAGCCTCCTCTGGTTGTCCTAACTCCTGCCTCATCACATGATCTCACCAAAACTTTTAAAGGTTTAAAGGCGCCAAAAATTGTATACATTAAATAGTCAAATGTAGGGGGTTTAGTCAGTTTTATTTATGTATTTTTGTTTGTTAAGGCATGTCAGCCAAAAATAATCCCTGATCCATTTCAGATGGATTTAAACATAAAGGAATGTACGTTTTAGACTAGTTCCAAAATGTAGTGAAGTAGAAAGTGTATACCTGTTTTCAGATAGTGAAGTAAAAGCAAAAAAAAGGAAAAGGATCCATTAAAAAAATTATCAAAAGTACAGATACTTAAAATTGTTCTTATATACTTAAATACTTTCTTAATTTCCACTCCATAAAAAAGCCTTAAGCATTGCTATGTTAAGTCCTCATTTTATATGGCAGCATTCTTATGTTATGGTTCACATTTGAACGTTGTGTTGATGATTGATGATCATTTCTTTTCATTTTTACTGTACCACATACCACAATGTTCCTCTAACTTTGTTAATCTGCTTGTCTGTCTACATCCACACACAAAACATAAATCAGATCTGACGTTGTCTCAGAGCAAACAGAATCTGACCCGCATCATTTATTATTGATGCATTTATATCCAGAGCTGTTTGTCACATGGACACTGATGGCTCATTCTATGCCGCAAGATCACACATTTTTCATTTTTCAAATCAGATATCAAATTTATGAGTGAATATTCAGTACAAGGTGTTTGAGAGTGTTTGTGCTGACTGAAGATTTCTGTCCTTTCTAGTGGATCGGCATTAAATGTTTTTGGAATTAACTATCTTTGGAATGAAAGGTCAAATTCTTTTCATGCACTGCAGACTTTTTGTCATATTATTTGGCTCCTTCTGATAGTAGTTGTAGGAGTAGTAGTAGTAGTAGTAGTAGTAGTAGACTTGGTATTTGACACATGTAGTAACAGTACTACGGTAATTGGATGTGTCACCCTGTAGGGGGCACTATGACCAATGTGAGGTGCACTGCATGGAGTCTGGATGTCCTGTCACTTCTTTGAAGGTCTTTCTTATACAATATACACTGCTGCAGTTATTCAGAGCTCGGGTTCACATGCAGTGAGGGGCGGTGTAGCATAGGTTGGTTGCGTTGATGTGTTTAAAACAGAGCTATAGTGGGACAGGATCATATGGGAGTTGCATTTTAAAGGAGACATATTATGCTTTTTACAGGTACTTAGTATTGATGAACAATAATATTAGTAGATCATCAGTTTACATTTTGTTCTTTGTAAACCGCAATATGGATCTAAAATGGCTTGGTAATAAATTAAAAAAAGATACATTTACTTCCTGTTCAAAACTGCCGAACTGACGGTTCATAGGGACATTTTACTGTAACAAGCAGCAGATTGTCATTTACATGTTTTCTTTTTGAGAAATGACTATGTGACATTTTAGAACTTTACATGTGTCACGCGGAGTCTTCATTTATCAATAATCTCATCTAAGTATAGGGATGTGGGTGGGGAAAGGGGGTAAGGGATAACAGAAATGAGCCTCAGTTCCAGGCGAAAACAGAATTACAAACATTTAGCAATCTAAATACAACTTTGAGTAAACAAATTATGAGGTAAAACTGCTGTTACAAGGTTAAAACCTCATTTAATTTTGCATGATAAATCCACTTCAAAGGCCGTGAATATGCAAATGTTTAGTCCTGTTTTAAGCACTGAGTTTGTGTGTCAGCACAAAAAACAAAGATGAATTATTTTCACAAAAGTCTTAAAAAGGTGGCATAATTTGATTACAAAGGTGTTATCATTGTCAGTTGAAAGGACTTTAACATTTTTGTATCATAAGTTAGGATTTTACTTGCAAAAACATTGTATCTTCTATAGAGTAACATCCTGTCCTACATCTGAAATTATGACATAATCAGAACAACATTCAAAAAGTCATTGTTAATACTGATAATGATTGGGTTCATAAATAATATAGCTGTGATTTATGGGGCTATGAAGGACAAGGAGTGAAAATCAAGGTATAATTGTTGTCAACAGAGCATTAAGCCCCAACACCAATACTGTAGCCCAAGTTTGTGGACCAACGGAGTAGCTAGCAAATGATTATATCCATATATCTTCAGCTTTGATACTTCAGAGCAACATAACTACTCGGTTTCATAATTTTTGCATTCACTTTGAAATCCACTGTCTTCTGAATCTGCTTTTGATGAGTTCACAGGCCGGTTACTTCTGTCCCTGTTGGCCTCTATATGTATATATGCGGTAGTCTGAGTCACAAAGCTGTACTGATCTTTTATGCATTTGCCTTGGACAGTCTCCAGCTGCCATCATCGCATCACTGTACATATGAATGTTTAATGTATAGCTATGTTACAAGGTTCTTTCAAGATGTGAAGACTGAAGGAAGCAGACTGAACCGACTGTGAGGAGATGAGACGAGAACAGAACAAAACTGGGACAAACCAAAGACCAGCCAGGGACCAAGCGGAGACCAGCCGAGGCCCAACCAGAGACCAGCCAGTGACAAACCATAGACGAACCAGGGACCAACCAGAGACCAGCCAGTGACAAACCATAGACGAACCAGGGACCAACCAGAGACCAGCCAGTGACAAACCATGAGAACAGGGACCAACCAGAGACCAGCCAGTGACAAACCATAGACGAACCAGGACCAACCAGAGACCAGCCAGTGACAAACCATAGACGAACCAGGGACCAACCAGAGACCAGCCAGTGACAAACCATAGACGAACCAGGGACCAACCAGAGACCAGCCAGTGACAAACCATAGACAAACCAGGGACCAACCAGAGACCAGCCAGTGACAAACCATAGACGAACCAGGGACCAACCAGAGACCAGCCAGTGACAAACCATAGACGGACCAGGGACCAACCAGAGACCAGCCAGTGACAAACCATAGACGAACAGGGACCAACCAGAGACCAGCCAGTGACAAACCATAGACGAACCAGGGGACCAACCAGAGACCAGCCAGTGACCAATCAGGGACCAAACAGAAACCAAAATGGGGTTTACCAAGGACCCGTCAACAACCTACTAAGGACCAGTCAGGGACCAAAGCGGGACCAGTCAGGAATCAACCAGGGACCAGTCAACAAGTAACCAGGGACCAGTCAGAGACCAAAGAGGGACCAGTCAAAGACCAACCAGGAACAAGTCAGGAAATATTCAGGGACAAACCAATGGACAGGTCAAGAAACCAACTAGGGACCAATCAGGCACTTGTCAATAAACAACCAGGGATCAGCCATAGACCAACCCAGGAAGAACTAGCCAGGAACCAGCCAGGGATCAACCAGGCACCAGCAGGACCAACCAGGGACAAGTCAGAAAGCTGTAAGGAACCAAACAGGGAGCAGTTAGCAACCAACAAGTGACCATCAGAAATCAGTCAGGTACTCCCCATTCCAAAAAAGGTGGACCTTGAAATTCTGCCATAAACTTGTAGCTAACATTTCTTGTATTTTACTGAGTTAGTGTTAATAAGAAGCCACGGTAGTCTGCACCTGCCCATGTAGATGGAAAGTACCAGCAGCTAATCTGGCACAGATCATCTTTACTTTTGTAAGATTACTGAATTGAAATAAATGTTCCCTGAAAAATAATGGATAAACTAAACTAAACTAAACTGAACCTGCCTGATCCCAACTGACATAAAGCAGATGATGACACATGTTGTAAGCTTTATTTTTAAAGTCCTATCTATCAGTTGCGGAGAATGTAACAGAAATGAAAGTGCTATATTTAAGTACAATTTGTAGGTATCTGTAGTTTACTTAAGCCATTTTTACATGGTACTTTTTATTTTACTTCACAACAAGCAGATATATTTTCTACTCCACTATATTGTCTTAATTGGATGAAAAGTAGAAAGTACATTCATTCATGGTTTGAGGTTTATTCTCATGTATTCATGGGGAAATCCTGCGTAAAAGTTTTGAGTGCTTTGAGAAAACAAAAATTTGATTTGAATTGATGTTGGTCATCAAAGGATCGGCTAAATTCTTCATCTGAATTTAACACATTTAACACTTTCACAGTTCTCAAAATCGGTGTAAAATACTTTGAAAGAGTAGTAAAACACACCGGGTTTTACTGAGGTAGATTTTTTTAAGTGATACTTACACTTTTACTTTAGTATGTTTTTCGGCCCTGTGTTTGTACTACAAAATTGAGTACTTCTTCCACCACTGCTTTTCATGCTTTTACCTAGTTTGCTATGGAAGCATCTTTTTTCATATAAAATGAGAACACAAAGAATTGTTAAGGATTAATATATCACAAACCATGTCTTCATAAATATAATATAATTCAACAAACATAGCATGCGACAGGTAAGTGGAGCGCCGATAATAACCCTTAGATAACATGTGTATCTTATGTAATGTATGGTGTTCTATTGTCCGACCCCATACCCCGTCCAGTAGGCTGTACATACCCTGTGCATGAGCTGTGAAGAGTGGTGCACATGCAGAAACAGCCAGCCAGGGCGCAGTTGGTTGGACATAGAATAATAGACCACATCAATCACTGTCACCCTCTCTGGAGACTGGGGGGGGCTGTCCGAGCATATGGGGGGAGGGACATGGGCGAGGTCAAGCGTGTGGTGTGTGTGTAGGTGTGTGTTTGTGTGTGTCCATGGGGAGCCTGCAACCAGAAGAGGGGAGACAAAGCCATCGGTTCTGAACAAGGGCCCAAGCATCTGTCTTTGAAGTAAAAAGAGACAGATGGGTGACGTGACAACTGTGTAAACGTCACTGCAAAAAGCAATTAAACATGACATATTAATTACATACAATGGCAAGAATTCAGAATATTAATAACTTCTGACAATGGAGAATGCAATTTGTTGTGAAAAGTCTTAATACGAAGTGCAAGTGGCAAGAAAAACATAAACCTTTGCTTTAAAGGACAGATATCGCGCGAAACTGACTTGAGCTTGTTTGATGAATCCTGTTTAGTAGGTCCTCACCGTATCAGCCTCAGAAAAAACTCGTTCCTAAAATCATCGCCAGTTCTGAGCCATTATTTGGTAAATCGCGTTCATTACAACTGCGTGCCTGCATTAGCATGTCAGGTGCGTAGGCTAGCTTTTATTTATTTTTCCATGGTAATTCCCTCTTTTGCCTGTAGATGGAGTGTTAACACCAATCTTAATGAGGGAATGCCACACAGCGTTGTATCTAGATTTAATTTATTAGACCAAAATTATCTGTGGAATGACAAACTGGTTTGGAAATACACAATGAACAAATTAGGAGATACAATATGAAGTAAATACGTCAAAACTCCTTGAAACTATAAAACATTCTACCATTATAAAATGTCCCTGATAAACCCATCCTAAACAAATAATTGTTATCTTCCTGTGCTGATTTTATTACGCTCCACTGTATCAGTCAAAGCTATGGTGACATGTCATTCTTTGAGATTGTGTGTAAAATAAACGATAAACAATAGAAGGACTACAATGAGATAAGATATTTTGAGTGAACTGTGGGTTGGACTAACATTTTTTTTGCTATGTCCCATATAAAGGTTAGTTAGCCATGTCTTATATATCCCCCCACTGTTTTCAGTCAAATGCAGAACCCCTACAAAATCAAATCACATTTTGAAAGGCTAAAAACTATTTGTGTAGAATTCCTCCTCTTTGGTAAGGCATTTCTTGTAATACTTTTGCAAAAAATCATAAAAATATGCACTTTTTCATAATAATGAGTAGCAAAAGTGTTTGTTTACAGCAGTGTAAAGTCACCCGGGCAGGGGCGGGGTTTCAGACGAGGCTCAGCCAATTGCTACCACTTTTCAGCCCGAACAAGGCCAACGAGGCGGGACTTCGCGCATTTTCCTCCAATCAGCTTCGCCTTTGCTCACTGCGGGGAGAAGTTCGCCGTGCTCCGCCAGCCAGTCTGCTCCGAAGCCACGATGGATGCTATACCATGCATTTTGCTCGTCCTTCTCTTCGGAGCGAGCATACGCGAGAATTCTGGTAAGTACTCTGACGAATCGGAGCAAATTTGTTCACGCTTTTGTCGCTTCCTTCAAAGTTTCACCCGCGGATGTGTCGTGTTTGTGGAGGAAAAAGCTCTTTGTTGGAGAAGAGGCAGCCCGAGTGGAACTAAGATGGCGCAGGTCCGCGGGCTGCCTGCCGCTGCCTGTCTGAGGAATGTTTATTGTCTGCTAAAAGGCGAGCGGCTAAAGTCACACTGGCCCCGAGTGGAGTGGACCATACCCCGATGTTTACTTTAATTTACAACCCCGAATCTTCTTGTCAAACCTCCCCATCTTCTCGTTTTGGAAAGATTCAGAACATCGGACTACTTTCGCTCCTGTCAGATTATAAAGTTTTACCCGTTGTAATATACTTTGCTTTTCTGGACAACTTTCATTATTGTGCCCATGACCGTGTAAAAGTTGTGTAAATGTGTTTTCAATCGGTTGCTCCTGACTTTACGTGCCAAACGCAACCATAATACATTCCGTTATTCGCTGTCACCGTGCGTAAAAGCCATTCTTGTGAAACCAATGTGATTGCCTTATACCTTTTTTATTTTTTTTGATGCGCTCGTTCCCTTTTTGCATACTTGCTATAACACGAACAAGCTGATTGACCCCCACTACTCGTGATCACCAAAATTTAGGAGGACAAAGTCTGTCTGGAGGCATTGTGAAACATCCAGACTGCGCGTAGTACCAAACTCCCCACGTTCCTCACGCTTGGAAAGGTATTGCATTTAGCCTTTCCGGTGTGGTACTTCGTGAACTCACCCTTCAAGTCTCTGAATCTGCACCGAAATCCGCGGTGGACGCCTCTACTCTTGGCTCCCTGTAGTAAGAATTGTTGCACGAATGGACAGCAGCTAAAAGGATTAGTGTGGAGCTCATTTCATTCATGCCCACTTGCTCTTCCTACTCCATGGTAGAGTTAGAGGAATGTGTAGTGGCTTTTTTTTTCTTTTTTTAAATTGCCATTGTTAAAACCCCCATCATCCCCTCACAAAAATGCTTAGGTTGGATCCATGTTGATTGCTGCACATAAGTTTATACCAATCCATTTCCTCCAAACCACCCGATCGCTTTGTGCTGAGATTGGAGTCTGTGGCTCGGTTTCAGCAGCAACAAGCGCAACATATACTGTAGTCTAACCAATCTAGAAATGTATATAGATTTTTTTACGCGTGTATATTTTATTGTGCACCATCACGTTTCTTTGTGTGACATTCCTTTGTGTTGGGAACGCAGGCAAGAGTGAGCGCATCGCGAGGAGCCGCTTCACGCACGCGTCTTCAAACGGAATTCATATAAGCGGGCTAAACGGGGCCACCTCATACCAAAAGCAGCGTGGTGTCCTCGGATACCCCCTGCCTGCACACTGGCGCTGCTAAAAATTGATATGTCCTCTCCGGGACGCGCGCTCGGAGGAAGGGGCTCCCGCTTTCTTTGTGTGGGGAATGGGATTGTCATGGCGTGGCTCTGCGCACGAAGGAAGGAAAAGCGAGAATTTTAGGTCCAAACGTGCGCTGTATGTCGGTGTGAAAAACGCAGCGGTGTCCACCACGGCAGAGGAGTGGGTTGTGGTACTGGTCACACCCTGCAGCACCGTTCGAATCATTGGTATGAAAGCTGCGGGGCTAAATTAGGTCCTGTCACTACTACTGTGTTCACTGCAGACCCCAGCCCCTGATAGGCTGCCACTCCCCCCACCCTTCACTTTGATTTGCCGGTGCTATTCTTCCCAGGCCAGCGCCCCCTCCCCAGCTCCGGACCGTGTTGTAAGTAAACACATCGCACTTAAGCTGGAGAGCAAAGCTATAAAGGACAAGCGTCATGTCAGCAGCTGGAGCAGTTCGGTCACAGAGGGTCCCATCAGTGCATGGTCCGGGGGAGACGCAGTAGAGGGGTCTAGGGCTTCTGTTGGGTCTGGAGAATGTGCCGGAACAGCTCATGGTCAGGGGGCGTAGGGAGGCAATGCTTTCAAGTCTAAAGCAGGTATGCAAGGAGGAGAATAATTAGTTAGTTTGATCCATTAGGGACAATTTATTTCTGTCACACAACCAGAACAAGATGAATCGCAATCAAATCAAAATCGCAATTAACAAAGGCTGCAATTTTTGAGGTACCGTAATTTAGTCCAAAAACGACAAGCTGCCCATAGGTCGATTTTTTAAGTGTTTTTGTCAATTCTCCTAGACACGTTTTAAAATGTGAACTTTGAACAGAATCCTATTATTAAAATATAACATAATTAAATGGCAATTGGATATATTTCCCAATGATTTTCCCAAATATTTGACCAATGATTAAAATGATTGGTTAACATTCACATTAGGGCTGTAGTACATCGGTTAGTGACACTTGTGTCACTCAAAACCGTTATGTTTCTCTTTGATCTGAGTAAAGTTTTTTTCTTTAACTATACTTTGCCTACCACAAATCTCTCTAATCCCACCAAAACATTAATTTGGCTGGACTGATAAAAATGTCGTTGACTGACTGACCGGTTTAAGCTACAAAATGCATGCAGCTCTTAATTCACACAGAAGGCCAATGAAGGGAATGTTGCCTGCACATTTCTGGAAACTTGTTGATGCTTCCATTGCACTCCATGTTTGAATTCTTTCAGGTTGGCAGATTGGCCAGATCAAATAAAATATTTGTTTTTTTTAAGATTGTAAAAGTCGTATCTTGGTGTGACGCGACGCGTGAAGGTGCTTATGTCATGCTTTCATTTTAGAACGACCAGGCTGTGTATCAAAATATCAGTATCTGTGTTGAAGAATGCGCAAATGATCCAACACAGAACGGAATTTACCAGTTTATAAAACGTATGTGAGCATCAGGGAAAAAAACTGACTTGACACTGACTTGTAAACATTTTCAAACAAATGCTGGATTTTGTAATCTCTGCTCACAGTCAGGTTCTTTTTATGATTGTATTTTGCAGAAGTAGGAAGCGGAGCCAGGGCTGATCTTCTCAAGGCCACAGGCTGTTTCCACATTTGCTCTCTGTTGTTTAGTTCCACTGATAGCGTCCCCTGGGAGCCTGCCCGCTCAGCTTTCCTCTGTGGGGCCGTATGTGGAGCGTTTGGGGGCACATTGTTTCTATGAGTGCTTGTTTGTGGCTCTGTGCTGTCTGTGGAGGAATGCCACGCATGCAGGTGACCGCTCTGCCTGTTGTCCAGACCTGTGCAGCCATGACTAATGTGAGAGGATGTGCGGTGCTATTGACCACAGCACTGAGGGGCAGTGATGTGTGAACAGGCGCTCCCCTCTTAACTTCACTAGACTGTTGGGGACACTGTTTACAGGAAAATGTCAGCACACTGCTATTCTGATGCCTCTGTCCTGAATCTAAGACAGAGACCGACATATGCATCTGCATATCATATTTGCACTTTTTAGTGTCTGCCTTAAATGTCCAACATGTGCCGATATCTTTGTTTGATTTGACTGCCCTCCTGATGATTGATGAAAAGGAATGTTGATTTTGCTTTATTTTAACTCTTCAGTGTGACGTGGGCCCTGCACAAAATGTGACAACACCTCTCTCTGATGTGTTTGCTGTGAAATAGGGTTGTGGTTAAGTTTGTATTCAACTGTAAATCATATCATTTGCCTCAAAATCAGCCCCTGATACAACCCAAAAAAGGCTGAACTATATCATACTAAGTTGGCAACAACTGGAAGGCGCTCCTCAAGGTTTCAGGAGAACTATGGACTTGAGTATGGACTGCAGGGTTAGCCCTACACTACAAATGTAAATTAGGGAATTATACCAACATTTTCTTTTTGAACAACCTCAGGTTTGATATATGATTTATGTTTATGTATTAAAACACATTGGTATTGATTTTCTGAACTTCACAATACAGACTTTTAAACATTGCCAATATACCAAAAAAAAGTCTTTCTCCAAAGTCTGAACTCTTCTCCAAACCACATGGTTTTACAGAGGATTGGCTGTGGATCTCTCCATCAAAAAGACTAAATCTAATCTTTGATGATTTGAAATGACAGAAACTTGATCTTGATTAAAATTTGATATATTGCACAGCCCTAATGTAAACACAGCTCTAGAGGGGCAATGTGTGGGAACTGTACCTTTCAGGCATGTGCAAAACGCTGAAGCCAGAGTATAGAGATTTGTTAAAAAACAAAACAAGGAACAATCCCTGAAATTGCCAGAGGTACCGTAAATAAAACTCAACTCAATAGCATATCTGTAAAAAGCGCTAGCCTCGTGAGGTGAAAGAAATATTGATGGTGTTGATTTGTGAAGAGGCAGGGACTTTTTTGTTTCCCATGAATGAGTGGAGTGTAGAGGTTTCCCCAAAGTGCTGCAGTGTGATTGTGTTTCTCACGAAGCAGGAGCTGATAGGGCTGAGCATGTGACGAGAGGACAAGCCCCTGTCTCACTGCACTAATCTGAGACTCCACAGTTTAATGGTGCTGTGGTTTTCAAGAGCCACTTCTCTGTACCCAGGCAGCTGCTTTTTGATACACTCTCACACTTACTTACTATGGCGTATGGCAGCTATTCTGTTAGAGCACTGGTGCATGGGGCATGATCATTATTTGAATACTACCAATTCTTATGCTAAACAACCCCAAACATAGTGTTTTTAATGGAAACAATTACACCAATAAAATATGGTCTATGAGGAAAATCGTCAAAATTTAACCATTGTTTGATCTTCTGCATTCTTTTGTGATTCCACTGAGGGTCTCAAAAAGTGTGAACTCCTGCATTGCGTGACTCTTTAAATGTGAATTAAGAATTCCACTTTTTTTGGGTCACGGTAACAACAATGGTGAATAATCTTTCTTCTAATCGTTGAATACCATGACATCCTCGCTCTCTATTTTGTGCGGTCCCGTGCATGTTCGGCTAATATCTGAGGCTGTATATTGGAGCAGGTTGTTTGCACCTGAGGCTGTGTTTTGGAGCAGGTTGGTGGCTGTAGTGATGATGGGAGTGCAGCTGTTGAGGTCAGCCATCTAACCTTGAGTGCAGCGTGTGGGAGCAGAGGGACAGATGCAGGCCCATTGTGCACGGCTCACTCATCCATTCAGGCTTTGTGCCGGGAAATAATAATAACAATAAAAAAAAAATAATAATAATAACAATAACGACACACTAATTATCACTAAACTAACCAGTTCCAAATCCCACAACCGACCGGAGATGGAAAAACAAGCTGAAAACATACTGGTTGCATAGGAGGCCCACATTTCTTAAAACCATGACCATTTGTGTTGTGTCAAGTCCACGAGGCATAGGCTACATTATTAGTTGACATGTAGACCGGTGAAGCATGAGTCATGAAGGCTCAGCTGACAGAGCTCCGAAAAAGGAGTGCTGCTTTTTCCACTGTGTTGGAGTGGAAAACATTTGGTCAGCCAAGGACTTTTTGTTTAGGAATACAATAAATGTTTTTTATTTTAATTTTTTAATTTGAGAATTTTTTTATTTTTATTTTTGTTTTTTTCCTTTTTTTGTTTTTTTCTTCCTCGGGTCATTTTAAAATTTTTATTTATTATTATTATGCTGGATTTTGTCGCAGATTATTTTAACAATACTTGATTTGCATTCAGTCCTATTTATCGCAGCCTTTTTTATATATTTACATTTATTTTTACACAGGATGAGCCGCAGGGCATGGTAAGTTTATTTTTTTTGTCCATGAATTAATAGTGTGCTAAATGTCTCTCCCTGTTCTGCAACCCATTTCATTAAAGCCTACTATGGCCTAAAACGGAGATGGCAACACCTCCATGTTTTTATACAGTCAGCATTGGTGAAAACGCTCCGTTAATTCAATAGGAAACACAACATTTTCCCTCTGTTTTAAGATGTTTTCCTGGCAAAGTATGTGTATTTTAAGAGCACTCAATTCAAGCCAAGTCGCACCTGAGTCTTGAAAGAAGCGGATTGTTTCAAGACCGCGGTGGTAGCATCGTGGTAGCATTTAGCCCCTGCAGTCTTGGATATTTATATACATATAGACAGTTGATCACGTTATTCTTTATCATGTCTTTGTGTCTGTATTTGGTACAATATAACACTTAAAGTCAGCATTTGCTCTTGTAGTTATTCAAGAGTTGGTGATCGAGCAGCTCTTCTACATTGAAATGAATGGATTGTTTCTTAGTAGACATTCCCTCGGAGGCGGACCATACCTGTTTGCCTTAAGTGTCCGCAAATTCAGCGTGGAAAAAGGGGGGAAGTTCAGCTACATCTAAAGTCTGTTCCAAAACCTGACTGGGATGCTGGGTTTATGCGCCATCGGTTCCTTGGTTTTTTTCTGTAATCCAACACAAGCGGTTATGTCTGACGGCGTAGCAATGGGACGAGAAGCATTTTTCAGTCGTCGTGGTTAAAGCGGTTGACGAACGGGTTAAATGTGTTGACATGGGTCCCAGTCTCGAAGGTGGTAGTGTGGAGACCAGCAGCACATGTGGTTGCCCCTCACCCCAGCCCGGCCCGCCTGCCTGCCTGCTCCTCGGGCTGGGGCTAGGGGGTGGGACGGTCTGCTGGGTCTGTCCAGCGACACACACAGCACATCTGCTCCGGACAAAGACGTTCTGGAGGAGGGGGCACACGGGGCACCCCAGGTCACGCTCTCTGGAAAAGGGAGAATAACAGGAAATGAGCTAAGAGGCCAGTCCGGAGCTGGGGGAGGGGGGAGGCACATGGTTCTGTCTGACAGGCTGCTAATGCCCTGGTTTGACTTAAGAGCCAGGGGAAGGGTTTAGGTGTTTTGGGAGGTTTATTGTCCCAAAAATTGTGGCCAAATTAGAAGGCTAGTTTTTGTTTATCTGGAAAGAAAGTTGGTCTTTGAAAAACGTTCTCAGATTGTTGACCATTCAGGGTCTGTGGAAGGCTAAAGGTGGACAATATATTAGGGCAGCAGTTTAAGTTACAGCAGTCAATTTGAATGGTGGCGATTGGCAAATCACAAAGATTGCATTGTATAACTAATATAATGCCCTCTGCAAATAACAAAATGCCCCCCCAAAAAAGCCCCTGTACTTTAAACCTATCAATGACATGTTTTCAAATGTGAACTTGGATCCTACAGTTGGGGCTGAACAATATGTATGAAATAATGCTGCACATACGTGCAATCATTTCAAATAATTTTATGCATGCTTTTTTAAACTTTTGACCAAACAGACGTGACCTTATATGCGCATCCCCGAAGGAGCAGGTTTTCCATTGGCTAGAGCATATACACTCTTAGTAGTAGAGAAAATGCCACTTTTATTGTAAGGGATTGAGAGACGGGCCACTTGAAACCAATATCGTTCCTCGAGTGCATTGCAAGTCTGAAATATGGGCCTTCAACTTTGGCTTTAGAAGAGGGGGTCTTTTAAAAAGGAAAATGATATAAAAGACAACAGGTGCCACGGTTGCCCGCTATTCACTCAAATATTGTCACAGAAAACAGTGTTTCATGTGATGAGAACAGGGCCAGGGAAGGATGTGGTTATGGTGCACTCGCAACATGCAAGAAAGGCCAGAATGCTCAGTCTAATCAGACATGAAGTCAAAGTTTTTCCTTCGCCATTATGTGTGCGGCACACAGAGAAAAGGAGAGTGCAGATGGCAGTTATTTGAAATCAATGCCAAATTGATATTATACAATATTCAATTTTACTTTTATTATAAGTACATTTGTCATTGCACCTCATCCACTGATGAAAGCATGAAACGGGCACTTAAACAGGGCCGGGTCATGAGTGCAAATGGATCACACTGAAAGTCTGCAGCTCAATGCCAATTTTTAAAATATTATAACTTTATGTAAAGCTTTTCTCTGAGCCTTTTTAGCTTCTACTGTGCCTTTTTTTTTTTTTATAATAAATCTTATTAAAGTTACCACACTGCAAATTTAAGGCTGTGACGGTCTAATCGCAATCAAAATTTTCAGTATATAAAACATAACTGTGCCGTGTTTAAACTCTGGAAGTCTTAAAGTGTGTGAGGTTTTGAGGGTCTGTGGAAGTGAGGCGAGCCCATTTAGAACTTTAAAGAGTTCTAAATGGGCTCGCCCCTCCACCTCAATGGATTTTATTAGTAAAAAAAAAAAACTAACACTGGAGCAAGCACCAGAGCATTAACATCAAGCATTAAGAGCATTAAGACTGGGATGTACAAAATCACAGGCCTAAGTTTGGTGTCTTTAAGAGGCACAAACTGACGGAACACACTGCCAAAGCTGAAACTGTGACAACTCCCCAAACTTTTAAACAGTTCTATAAACTTGGTTGAAAACAAACCAGTCCTGCGCCCACAGATGATCTTTGGACTGCTGCTTTTACTGTGAATAATCTGTTTTCTCTGTAACGCCTCAGATTTGTGCACTTGTGTGTCTGTTGTCAGTCAGGTGTAGTGTCTTGTAATGCCATGTAGTCTGTTGTGTGAATGTTTAGTGTTTTTACCTGCTTAAGGACAACGGATGGAATTTAGCTTTTGAGCTAACTCTGGCATATTTGTGTTGAAGCTGTTGCTGACGCAGTGAATAATATGCACAGTCCTGATTCAAATAAATTTCATGAAATGTATTTATGGTCTCACGAAGAGTGATTAACAGCCCACTTTAGGTGAAAGGATTGCTCAGGGCTAAATGCGCTCTTGAATTACCATCTGTATGATGTATTCTATTCTGGTTACAAAATGCATTTCTGGCGAGGCTTTTCATATGGCGCCCTCCACAACTGCTCCCTCACTGCTTACACATCACTGCATACCTATAATTTGATCAATTCATGCTTGATATACTTGTTTAGCAGGACCGTGTTGTGAGGTCCATGCAGAGCTTGAGTGTCCCAGGCCTCAGACTGGCAGTTCTGTGCAGCTCTGTGAGGAAGTGCCAGAGTTTATAACCGTCATATCGGCCTGAGGAGGCTGCCGTCCTTCAGCACATCACCACTATGTCCTCCATCTAAAAATACTAAGAATAGAAAATGTCTGATTGGAGAAGTTGTATCATGGATTGCAGTGAACAGAACAGAGTGGCCTTGGGCCTGTTGTCAGGCTGTGCTTGACTGACACACAACACACAAGTGCGTCACTGGGTCAGTGCCTGCTGTCATCGCACACATCTGGCTCATGAGGCTCTCGAGAGTGTTCCATAGGTGCACTCGTCAGTACCATCTCGAGAATGCAGTCAATACAGAAAGTGGATAGAATTGTAAAGGCAGAGGGACACAAAGCCACGGTCCATACCTGGTCCACTGTGGGATCTCTTAAATATTTTCATGGTCTATACCGATATGTTTGAATCTTGGGCAGCAGATGGCCGGTTTGCTCTGCTGATATTCAAGCTGCCATATAGAGCCGGTTTTAATTTCCCACAAATTATATATGTTATAACTAAACTTGTTACATTACTGCAGGGTACTGCTCGACATGATAATTATGATTTACATTTTTAAAAAATGTATTTCTGAGGAGGCTGTGGATGTTTTAAAAATCAATCGCTATCTCACGGCACATAAGAACAGGAATCACACTTTGTGGTTTAGGTGGGCAATCAAATGTTGTGAATGTTGTTCTGAAGATCTGCAAATAGTTTTTACTATATTTAGTTAAAAAATGCTACTAAAAGAGAGACTAAAAGATATGTTTTAACACGTTGAATTCACATAATATTGTCTTACTATCGGGACATTCCAAAAATGTCAGTATTATCCACCTGTCATTATGCGCAGAAGTTAATGCTGTGTAAAGTTTTCAAACAAAACACCTTGCATCTCCTTTTGTCAAGATTTCCAAACTAAATATCGGCCTAAGCTGGAGCTTTAAGGCCAATAGATTCTCCCGATATTTTGGCCAACTGATGAATTGGCCTAGCTTTACTTCTTTACTGTCATTCGTGGGTTTCACCTTGTGTTTTCATATCACATGTTGTGTTTCTGTGCATTGTCATCAGGTCAGAGGAAGTCAGTCGCAGATGACTGACTGTCTCCAGATGGATGACAATGTTTTTGTTTTGCGGTTCTCTTTTTGTACTCAAAATCAGGAATTATTTACACCTGGCTGAATTGACAGTTCTATTTTTAATGCATTAGTTCTATCTTGAAAAGACAGATATTATGCATTTTTATTGGCCTGTAAACATGCTCTTGCGTACCCTTTTTTTTACCTTTTGTGTCTCATGTTTTGGGAAAAAACAAAGACTTCATGACATTCTGGCTTTTCCCACGCTAGGAACTGACCTTTTGGATTCTATCTACTGGCAGCAGAGGGAATTGCATAGAGAGAAACAAATGCTACCTTACCGCTGACATGCTAATGCAGCCTTGCAGTTGTAATGAATGTGATTTGAGGCAGAAACGCTCACTCTGGCG
The DNA here is from genome assembly GCA_015082035.1 of Chaenogobius annularis. Lineage (NCBI taxonomy): Eukaryota > Metazoa > Chordata > Actinopteri > Gobiiformes > Gobiidae > Chaenogobius > Chaenogobius annularis. The sequence goes on from BJKM01000051.1 coordinate 1,853,313, forward strand.
ATGATTTATGCTCTAAAAACGGCACAGAAGATCTCCGAGCCATGTCGGAGGCAGACTGACGTCACAGATGTCGTGGAAATTGGAGTGTTTGTGATGCTCAGAGTGGAGAGGACTTTCATAACAGGATTCATACTAGCGTGAATGAAACTAAATGAAACTCCAGGTATGTTTTTGATGAGGGAACAATGTTAGAACATGGATAAATGTAGGGCTGTATGATATTAGAAAAAACGGTTATATGCAATATGGGGGTCAATTAATGCATTTTTTCTTTTTCATTATGTAGGCAATGTATTGAATTAGCTGTGGGGTAGAAAGTAGGCCACTTCTAATTATAATTAGTGTAATCATAAATGCCCTATAGATAAATACATCTGCAAAATGTCTGTAATGGTTGTGCTTTGAGGTTCACCCAGCCCTGTGAACTCCATGCCAAGGCTGGATGGCCTTCTTTGGGCGCCAGGAGGTTCACACATTGGATTCTTTTGGTGTATAAAGTTACATTTGGCTGTGCATCTTCCTGCTTGTGTACCCTGGTGTGGAGAGCAGAGGGTCTTTATACCCTGCGCTCACATGATCTGATCTGCTTGAGTTGTCTGTCCCTCATGTTGCCCCTGCTGCTTGGAGTTGAGATTGCGTGAAATGGTCTCAATTAGGGGTTTTGTTCCATTTTTAAAAGACAAAGGGTGTGAATCTTTCAAAAAATGTTCGGATCTTTTTAAAAGTACATTTTGCAATCTTTTCTTAAATGTCTTTTAAATGTAACGTTTTAAATTGTGTGCCGTTATATCTTTACTGTGCCCCTAGTCACACCAGAAAAAGAGGTCTCCGATCTCAATGGGTTCTTACCTGGTTAAATAAAGGTTAATAAATAAATCTTTTTACTGTGGACTGTACATGGTATGAAGGGGCAGAGGAAAGCATTACAAGATCAGAAGATTTAAGGGAAGCTTGTCTGTTTTGAGCTGTTGGTCGGGACAGTGCATGTTAATGAACATACATGAAATTCATGCTGTAAACACGCCGGATTGTAGGTAATTTCCATAAGTCATCCCACATTAACTTTTAAACCGCAGAGTCATAAATTGCAAAGTTCTACACATCAAAGCTGGATCTGAGGAACTGAAAATGTGACTTAATCCTGACGTTCGAATGCATTTTGTTCTACTTAATCAAAACATAATTGTGTCAACTTTTAACACCAGTTTTAAGGAATATCCATGTATCAGGACGCGTATCGTATCAAGTATCGGGATATGTATTGTATTGTGAGGTACTAGGAAGGGGGATGTGCGCGCGTGCTGTAATGAAATGATGTGTACTCTCACAATGTTAAATTTGACATGGCGGATTACAAAGCCTTGCTGTCCACGCTCCTCTTCATGTGCAGCACAAATATAGATGAAGAAAAAGCACTTTATGTCCCTGTATCTTTCGTCCCTGTGATTACACCGGGCCTTCTCCTGGCCTTCCTTGCATGAATGTTGCAGTGAGTGCACTGTAATCACGTCCCTCTCCGGTCTCGTTCTACATCTTTATAAAACACCATTTGTTTTTTTGACATTGGGTCTGAGTTAGCAGGCTAACTTAGCAGAGGGCTATGATAGCGCGACAGCATGTGTTTTTTCCTTTGTTAAACGTTCTCTCTCCTAAAGTCCCACATTTCTGACGTGCCGTGTTTTAATGTCAGTCTTGAGTTGTCTGTCGCTCCAACTCCTTGCCTCTGGTGCTGCGTGTATGTGTCAACTGTTTCCACGGTGTGCGTTAAAGGGCCCACATCATGCAAGATCGACTTTTTTTTCCTTTGTGGTTTTTTGATTGATTCCTGCAGTCTTTAGCTAGAGAACAGTCTCTTGTCATTCCCCTTGGATGAGCAGACGAACAGGACTACTCACCAGGATCAGCCAGTGTCGCGTCTGGTCGAAAGTCAAAACAAGCCCACCCATGCAACAAATGCACGAGTCATAAAATAATGACAAATTATCGCACAACTTTTTGCTATATTGTGCAGCTCTAGATAAAAGTTGAAAGAAAAAGTCAATTTGGCACAATAATGTGTCCTTTTTAAAGATACAAGACTTTGACATAGTGTCTACAGTTGGAAATCTCAGGACATTTCTTTGACTTAGTGGTTTTGTCTGCCTAGGATTTGACTGCAGGTGTACAAAGTAAAGATTGCACTGTGCTGTTGTATTGAACTCCTCTCCTGCTCCTCCGCCTCCTCGCTGGCCTACAGCGGCTGCCCGGACAATCCAGTTTGTATGGATTGCTGCTCTGCGGGGCCTTTGTTGTCCGGCCCTCGCTCCGTATTAGATTAAACTTGATCCAGTCTTTTCATTTAGAGGTCTCCTGCGGCTGTGGTGCCAGGATGAAGCTCCTGCTTTTCTCTCTCTCGCACAGTACTGAGGGTGGTGTGTTTTCACATCACCACATTACAGAGGCCCCACCGGTCAGCCATCACTAAAGCACTAGTCTATTATGCACCTTACAGGCTCCACTTCACTTCTCGGTATGTTCTGTCGGGAAATGGAGGAAGAAAACCTACCGCCGTTTCTTTTATATACTGTCAGGGTAGGGCTACTGAAATCATTACCTTCGTGTTGCTCCCTGTAGCACTTTTTAAAGCAGAAGATGAAGCATTGATCCCCCTGCAGATAGTCAAACCCCAGTGGAAAGAATTTGGAATTACCCATTTCTACTGGGCCTGTTTTTTCCCCCGATATTACTTTTCTAATACAGTGTTATACCAGTGAGGTGAAATGCAATTTTTTTTCTTTGAGCAGTTTTGAGTCCACACCCATGCTGTAGAGTTTGGCAATTATTCAGTTTTTCGGCCAAACATTGAAGAAAATTAAACTATTAAAACATACATGGCAAATCTACTTGCAAAGTGTCCATTTTAAACATGTCCAGGAGCTTTAACATTTTAGAAAAGAGAGGTCTAAACTACAGGTTTAGCAGCTTTTATACCAAATGAGACAGGATATTTAGTTTGTAAGCAAAGGACTTAAAGGTTTTCTTTTTATTTGATATGGCATCAGTCGAGAGATATTAGTATAAGAAGCAGCTCTTAGGGTGAAAATGAGACCACAGTGCTTGTTTGCATCTAATTATAAAGTGTTTCTGCTCCGCGAAGCAAGAATTGCGCTGTTAGCAATTGTTAGCATGCATGTCAGTTGTGAAAAACTCCCTTTTAAATTCACCACGGTGAATAATTACAATGCTTGGAATGGGTAATCGAACAATACATTTGGACTGCAGCAAACAGTTTAGAAATTAACTGGTTCTGTTTTTAATACAGTAAAATTCAGCTTTTACATCTTTTTAAATAATTGTAGACTTTGCGATTTGCTGATGGCGACCAAATTGTATGCCCGCTGCACCGCGGACCTAATTAGACTAATTTCTCAGTGAATGAGTTGGATTTTAATAAAACACACAGCACTGTTCTCGGATGTCTTCTTCTACAGTGTGTCAAACGCTTGCATTTCCTGCTGCGCCCCCTGGTGGCCGTTAGCCAGTAAAATCTATAAATTAATTGCACCGTTGTACGAGCCGCAGGGTTCAAAGTGTGGAGAAAAAGTAGCGGCTTGTAGTCCGTACGGTGTATAATGTGTGTGTGTATGTATCACCTTTGCAACTTAACTCAAAATATTGAATGCAGCCATTTTGGAAATGAATCATAGAACTGCACCAGGCTCAAACCATGGACATGGTCTGAAATGGGACTAAACCGGGGTTCTGAAATGGGACTAAACCGGGGTCTGAAATGGGACTAAACCGGGGTCTGAAATGGGACTAAACCGGGGTCTGAAATGGGACTAAACCGGGGTCTGAAATGGGACTAAACCGGGGTCTGAAATGGGACTAACCGGGGTCTGAAATGAAACCAACATTTAAATTTGCACTAGAGGAAGACCGCATACCACCAGTGGTGTACGCCACAGTTTGAGAAACACCACTCTAAAGTTCCAAACGTGGAGTGATATTTCTTTTTTTGTCAATTCCTTCTTCCACTATCCGTGCATTTTACCACAGCTACGTGCACTTTAATTTTGTTTTATACTGAGAAACACCAATTGTACCTGTTCATTTTCTTTCCTACACACTACCAGAGAGCGCTGATTTCTAAACATGTTTTTTAAGGAAAGGCTTTCAGAGCTGCCTGTTGCTAAGGTCATTGAAAACACATGCTCTGCACACAGTATTAAATGATCACAACACAAACTTCTCCATTAGAGATTTTTGCACCCAGCTGAGTAGGGCCAAGTAGGTATACTTGGCCCTACTCAGCTGGGGACAGGTGGGAAGAGTAGGTTCTAGTGGAAAAGTGGAAAGGTGCCGTGGTGGTTGAGTTCAGTGCCTGGAGAGCGCGCTGAGATCTAAGCGTCCCTCTGCCAAAAAACCCCCAAACAATCCAAACTAAAGTGTGTTTGGGTATTAAAGGGCGGGTCCAGGCTTAGTTCACGGCCTGTTCTGTAGGAGGTGAAAGGAGCACATCTGCAGGTGAGCCGTCACTGGAGCCCGTTTCCACCGGAGCGGATTGGTACGGACCGAAAGTGTTCCCCGTCTTAAGTGAACCGGCCTATTAAAGCATTCCAAAGAGGACCGCAAGTGGTACTAGCTTCTAACGCGGTTTGGCTCTGGAACACATCAGCAAAACAAAGCCAGCGCGCTTTTGTATCGGCTAATTACGCACTATTTGCGCACTAATATTGAAGATTGAAAATATTGTATTTCCAATGTTTTAATGCAGCTAACATTATCCAAACTCGCTGCATTACATAGAGAGACGGAGTTTGTTATTTAGTTTACAAACTTCGAATTACTAAACGTCTTTTGTGAATCGCTGAGTCCCACTTCAGGGTTAAAGGGTATCATTCAGGTAGATTTTAGATTTTATTAATCAAGAAATACCTCTGCCTCACGCACTGCGGATAAACCGATGTGATTGGTTCAACTTGTGGCAGTATTTGTCTGCTTTGAGTTGGAAAGGCTGGCTCACCTTGCCATGATCTTTTTTAGAGAACAAGGAGACAAACAAAAACCAAAACAAAGCGCGTTTTTGATGAAGAAACAAAAGGTTTTTTCTGACGAGCATGTAAACTGATCCCTCCAGACATCTGATTTTAGCCAGCAGCCGGTGAGTCACGCTAACTCTCTTGCTTTCTGTCTCAAACACACACACACAGACGGTAGTGTAGCGGCTGACGCTCACTTCAGACAATTCCACACATACCATAAACAGGAAGTCAAGCCCGTCTGCCCTCCTCAGCACCCTCAGACAGACTGCGGCTGCTCGCTTCAGGTGTGCGCCAAACTCTGACGTAAGGTGTGGAGAGTGCACTTTGCTCTTTTAATAAAAAAAGATGACATGACTCATTGCAGTGATTCTTAAACATCTGGCCCCTTGTACCAACTCAAAACGTACGTACTTCGTGCATGTTTCGGCCGTGGAAAATGCTCAGTTCACCATTGCGACATCATCAAATGGTAATCCAGAAAGTGCTCCTCTGTGTTTTTAAAAGTCTGTATACGTTTCTCCAGGCTTGTTTGTTTGGTGTAGTCCAAAATCTGTGCTTAAAAATAAATATATTCAATACTTTTTTTTTTTTTTAAATGTGATGTGTTAAGCTGTGCAAAGCATTTCAAAAAGCGAGTTATGCACATTTAATCAATTTTCAGTGTTATATTCATTTGATTTTTGTACAGCGCTTTTCAGGACACTCAAAACCTCTCTTGGTTGTTAAAGAAAATTATACAGAAGCGCTTGGAAACGGCAATTCACAATGAATTACAGATGGGTATTTTTAAATGACTTTCTTTACATCCACGAACACTAGATGGGAATGCTTTTTCTGCATTTCTGCCGTGATTTTCTACACGGACTCTCTCCGTTCTGCTGATTCTACATATGGCTGTTGTTGTTGTTGTTGTTGTTGTTGTTAACCTGGAGCAGAGACTGGACCCGGTGCACTCTGCTGCCGGTGAATTATTGAGCGCGCTGGTGTTGGACGGACGTGTCTGTTGCTTCAGCTCACCCAGCATTGCACGGCGCGACGGTGAACCCAGGCTAAGCGCGGAGTAGCCCCCGTCAATCCAGCCCACGTTAAGTCCTCTGAGTTTCGCTTACGAGCTTATTGAGCAGCAGAGAAGTTCTCACATTTGGATAGTTGTGACAGTTTTGGAATTCATATTTACAGAACATTTCACCAACATTTTTCTGTGTTTCTTGCAAGTATTTTGTTTTTTAAGTGATTCTTTTGCTGACAAATCCATTGAAAAACATACACTCTGAGCGGGGCACACCTCCTGCTTGTCTCCAGATCTTTTATATCTTTTTTTGTTTTTTCGAGTTTCATTTTTTTAGTCAAAGTCATCGGTGACAGCTGCTGTTTAATACGAGGGAAGCTCAGAACGGTTTAATACGCCCACCATTTATTAATTATTTGCATATGGGCTTAGAGTCTTTTAGCTTATTTTACATTGGTTTAATATGCTATACGTTTTTTGTGTTTTTTTTTTTTTTAAAACTTTTTGCTCCCAGCACACGTCTTTACTTTCAATTTAGCTTTTGTTTGTAGGGCCACAGCCGATTAAAAGAAATGTGCATCAATTAGTCAACAAAAGGGGCTGCAATGCGTTGCTGTGAGGGCAAAAAAGGGTCTCGATGAACAAAGGGCACTGACAACACCACATGATCACAGGCGTTCACACAATTTACAAAGAATTTTCATTCATAAAGCTATTAAAACTCAGTGTATTTCTCTATAAAACAGGAATTTAAACTTCACTATTCACTCTCAAATCTCTAACACTCAAATGAGTCATTTTGTTTGGCTCTAAATTAATCTTTATAAAATGCCAATCAAATATTTAGTCGACTAATACAAATGTTTGATTGATTAAAATTTACGGCTTACGGCCCTATTTCATAATTTGATGTCCTCTCCTTTCTGTAAATCCTCTATAGACCTAACCCTTATCTGCCCCAGCGTGATCTACTCAGGAGTAAATTCGTTTTATATAAAAGATTTTGCATGCGTCCACCTCTCTCTGACAGCGTCGTCATGGATACTCACACCGAGGGGGGAAAAGGGTGCGGCGATATTGTCTTTATTTGATAAGAATTTTGATTATTTGGCTCCCCCTGACTGGCCTAAACGTTTTTAAATGTACAAAATAATATAATTAAAAAATGCACCTGATCATCCAAAGTCTCAGTGGGGCGGTACGCTACTATATTAGGTTTTTTGAAGCACTTGATTAGGTACACACATTTTAGTGATACATTTGAGAGAAGGCTGAAATATAATCTGCTAAACTAATACATAAATTATCTCAGAAGCATATTTGTAAAAGTCTTAACCGCTGGCGTAGCAAATTTTTTTTAATAAAAGCGCACAGAGCATTCCCCGTTGTTCGCGTCATCATGTTTCCTAAATAATTGCAGCTGTTTTGATTTGCTGAATTGCTAAATCCATTCAAAGTGTAGCTTCAGTTCCATTGCGATTAATCCTGCTGTGATTATCGGGCCTCTGCTGAAAGAAAAACGACACACACACACACACAAAAAAAGGGAAAAATTACACTTTTAAAAGCAAAAGTCTTGAGATTGTTGACTTTGTTGCACTTAAGTTTTCCAGAGTTGCTAGAGATGGGCCCAGACACAATTATCAAAAAAAAAAAGAGACGCGACGATTACATAGAATATATAATAATACTTTTTCATTTTCCACATGTGTGCGCAATCTTGAGGCAATTTCATCTCGTGAGATCTTATCCCGTCCCGAAGAGTTGGGCATTCATATTCTGTCAGGAAAACTAACAAACGGCGGCAAATGGAAAGAAATGTAAGTACGGAAAAGGCTGTACGCGCCGAGTTTGTGTGATTAAAAGTGGTATTTGATAGGTGTTGCTTCTCGCGCCGCGGCTCAAAGTGAATTCTGTCTGAAGTTCTATCTCGTGCATATTTATAGACCCCCCTGTGAGGTCTGGAATGGAGAGTACGGCCTGATCCGCTCTCACTGCGAGCCGAACAGGGCTGATTAGACTGTCGCACGCCAAATGTCAAGGGAAAAAAATGTATTTCCTAAAGGTTTTACAAACTATTGTGGTTTATACTCGAAAAAGGAAAGTTGTAGGCGTAGCGAGTACAGTAAAGAAGGACGCGCGGTATCTTCCACCGACCTGTGTTGAGAGCTGTGTCAGTTGAAAAGCGTTCGTATGTGACTTTCCACTGTAAGTTTATGATCTTTAAAAACACTGTTCGGCCCAAAAACGTGAGAATTTTGCACATTGGGAAGAGAAGGGTGATTTGTGCTCAGAGAGATGTGAAATGAGCCGGTTTGAAGATGTGTTGTTGGGTTTTTTTTTTTTACGTACACTTTGGTAAGAATTCCAGGTCTGGTTTGTAAAAGTACCTTGTTGGCACAGGAAAGATGTTAAAGTATACATAGGAATCTGGTACTCTAGTTCTTTTTGACTGGTTGGTCCTGATTACTAATTAAATGCGATACATTTTTACATTTCAGTCCTAATCCTGCCCAAAATGAATGATAAAGTCTGCTGCCCAAAAACATTATCCTATACCAAATTAAATCCCATTTAAAAAAAAAAACAAACAAACTGGTTTATGCCTCCAGCCATTGTTTTATGAAGTTTAGGAACTGTAAAAAATAAAATAAAAAATGTGTCGTCATTGAACCCATTAAACCTTTAATGAAAAATATCTCTAATTAGAATAGTTTTAGAACAATAGAAGAAACCAAAAATCTTAACGACTTTAAAACCATGTATCTTTTGATTTAAAAAAAAAATTATAAAAAAAATAAAAACTCCTGCAAGGAAAACAATTGATAGATACCTGTGCAATGTACTTTTGACTGCAGCAAAAAAAAATAACAAGGAAGTGGATGGACTGAAACAACAGATTTGCTGTACAAATTGGACACACAAGGGGAACATACCAGAGTGACTTTCTTTCTCTTTTTGGTCACTCTCAAACAAAAACTAAAATAATTAAGTATTTGTGCCTGGAAATATGGTTCTGACATCTCCAAAACTTTGTCGTTTCAGCCCTGCAGTGTTACTGTGAGCGATGCAGCGTCAACTCCAGCTGCACCACGGACGGGATCTGCTACGTAGCCATCCGCCGCTCGGGCAACCGGCTGATCACGGAGCGGAGCATGTGCGTCCAAGAGAGCGAGGAGCTGTTCCCCCGCGACCGGCCCTTCATCTGCGCCCAGTCCAATAAGCAGGAGACGGGCATCTTCCCCATCTGCTGCCTCACCGACTACTGCAACAAGAACCCTGACCCCACCAGCTTCCCCGGTCAGTAACCTAGGGCGGCGCTTTGTGTCAGATTCAACTGTAGGGAATATGGTGATAAATGATTGTGACTACAGGTCATATAATGTTCTGTGCGAATCGGGAATATTTGTTTATTCTCTAGAATTTGAAAACTGCCAAAAAGTTGCAAATGGCATAAACCTGTAGTCGAATCTTCAGCTTTCTGCACACTAGTGGTTATTTTTTTTTTTAGTCTTAACCTTGAGAATCTTTTTTGACTAGCTATATTAATGTTTGAATTGTATCAGTATAAATGTTCTGTGGGTGTATCAGACAGTAGTTGTGATGAGCCTTGACCAACAGCTCTACACGGAAACCTAAACCTCCTGCGTTGTGACAAGCTGCACTGGGCTTCTCTGAATCTGAGCAGCATGTTGTGGAACATTTCACAGAATCATGCAATATTCAAGTCTGTGTAATCTGTCCAGGAGTGACCCATCATGCAAAACGCTTCAAAGCTAGTCCTCTGGACAGTGTTTTTAAAATCAAGACGATTCATCCATCTGAAAGAAACTTAACTTTATACTGCTTTGAGCTGACCAACCGCCCTTGGGGAGGAGTTTCCTAGTTACTCCCCTGCTTTGTTCACCTGTTAAACCTGTTATGGGCCATTACAGGGTGACATTACAGGGGGACTGCAGATCCCTCACCCTGTTAAGCACCTGATTAGCATGTGATTGTGTCTTTGTAATCACCTCAGCAATATGCAGTATTCAGTTTAATTAAATGACACTTCTAGGCTGGGCTTAATAAATGTTTAATGTTGATACGATAAGTGAAAGTTACTTGAACATGTGCCATCCATTTGAACATTTATGCTTTAATTCGCTACAATGACTGTAATCAATGTCTGTTTCGTGTGTTGTCCAGTGCCCACAGTGAAGACCCCTCCTCTGGGCCCCGTGGCCCTGGCTGCTGTCATCGCCGGGCCAGTGTGTGTGCTGTGCCTGCTGCTGGTGGTGGCCTTCTACGTGTGCCACAGTCACAGAGGGGCTGGAGGAGCAGGGGCCCATCACCACAGGGTCCCCAACGAGGAGGACCCCCACATGGACCACCCTTTCATCACCGTGGGCACCACCCTGAAGGACCTGATCTACGACATGACCACCTCCGGCTCAGGATCAGGTCAGTCCAGAAATGCTGTTATTAAAGATTATCCTACGGCAAATGAATCATATTTTCTGGGTTTCAGATTCCTGTTACAGACCAATAAAAAAATATAATATTTAGTTGTGAATTGTTAATTGCTATGGCAACAGTGCCACTTTCGCATCACTCTGAAAACTCCACCTGTTTACGGACACAACATAACACAGATCGCACATAGACGAGGAAGCCTGGATGTGATTGAGAACCGGAACGCCGTGTGAAACTGTGAAAATGAACAACTTCTAAATGTGGAACGTGTCATACATGTGGTGAGAAATCCACATCGAAAGGGTGCGCGCCGTATATTTTTCTAACGGGCGCCACATTCTACAAGCCCTGGTGCGTCGTGGGTGATTCTTGAGTCCAGCTCCGTCGGTGTGTGAATATTCCTCTCGGGGTTGGCACAGGCTGTTCTTGCCCTGCCATAAATTAGCACCTCTCTGTGGAGGCTGGCACCTTCCGCACACTGCCAGCACACGCCGTTTAGTCACTCTCCCGCTGCAGCCAGCATATTGAGAGTGTGAGGAAAGCGGGCTCATTTACAGTCTCACATTTGGTTAGAATCCTCCTGGAGAACTTCTGGTGATAACGCTATATTATGCTTAAAGAAGGGCGGGGCAACCAGTCTTTGAGGAACAGCGATTTGAAATTGAAATGTATTTATCCTTGCTGTATCATGTAGCATTTTTAGCATTTTTAGTTTTAATTCATTTGCTGAACTTGATTAAAAGTTATCCACGTTTTAATATACTGTAAAAATGTACTACTTTGCCACTAATGTTGGTCAGAGACAGGCCCACAGTAACCCCTTCACCGCCCCGTGCTTGTCCCCCAGGCCTGCCGCTTCTAGTGCAGAGGACCATCGCCAGAACCATCATCCTGCAGGAGAGCATCGGAAAGGGCCGCTTCGGAGAGGTGTGGAGGGGGAAGTGGCGCGGCGAGGAGGTGGCCGTCAAAATCTTCTCGTCCCGCGAGGAGCGCTCCTGGTTCCGAGAGGCCGAGATCTACCAGACCGTCATGCTTCGTCACGAGAACATCCTGGGCTTCATCGCCGCGGACAACAAAGGTGACGGCACAATTGCATTTTTTTTTAAAAATCGTAATTATATTTTAAAAAGAATTGTTTTCAGTGTTTCTCAGACTTCGTTTTGTTTGGCACTACTAAGGTTTTTTTAACAGTAGGGTTACTATTTTAGTCCGTGAGAAGCCAAACATTTTCTGAGGTGGTACTTGAAAAATGTATTAACTTAATCGCTATGAATCTCAAATCATTCAAACTTGGCCAAAAGCACAAATCAAGCATTTCATAGTTTCTGATTTAGTACATCTTAACATTCGGTTTCTATTTAGTTTTTCTAATATTGTGCTTCCCGGTGGTGTAGTTTATTATTAGGATCCCCATTAGCTGAGCGTAACAGCCCAGCTACACTTACACGTCAGCTACACAGCTGACGTCCTTCTTTTAAAAATACACAACATATTACAATTATTCACGTGAGAAATGTGTGAAAATTGCGGACGGTACAGGGAAACGGAGCGTCTTAATTTACCTGTGTCGGAGCAGTAACATGATGTGTGAGTCAAGCTGGGAGAGAGCTACAAGACAGACTGTGTGGGCAGCAAACATGTCTGCCTGTGCGTACTCCACCCGTCTCCATGACAACGCTCGCTCCTCTACACCTATACTGCTCTACGCGCATCAATGCAGTAAACTGTTGGACAGCAATTACCCATGTTGTTCAGGTGCTGGGGTGATTTATTTATTTATTTTTCTTTGGAGTTCAGGAAAGTGCTTTTTACTCTGTAGTGTGTTGTCCAAGGAGATATTTGTGGAAAAATATAACAAGAGACATTTAACAATCTCCCTCTTTGTTTAGAAAAATAAATAACATAACACAGATAAGGGGGAGAGCATTGCCAGTCGTGAGCTCAGAAAATAGTGTGGCCAGAAACATTGCATTGTCTGTACCGTCTGGCATGGCAGGGGAGTGCTTCTCAACACACGTCTGATTTTCTTAGAGTGCCAAAACAGAGGGGAAACTTGCCTCCTTTTACCCACAAGTGCAAACAAAGCCCCTCCCTGTGTACCACCGTCTGGAAGATTTCCATGTGAAGCGTCACTGAAGACGACTGGGCTCAAATCAGCAGAGTTTCCCAAGTGCTGAAACTTAAGCGTGACCTTCTCCGACTCAAGTTTACGGATCACCTTGTTCACTTCATGTATGGAGTGGACATTCTTAATGTTGGAGGCCAGGCTACATGTGTCAAACATTACATCTGGCCTTGTTTGTTTTCAACAAGAATGCCGCAATATTTGTAATTGAATACAGTAATGATTAGTGGAGCAACAATTCAGGAATCTCACAATCCGATTCAATTCATCACGACTCTTAAAATAATGAAAATGTTTGTCATTATTCCCACTTTGCTGACAACACTTACACGAGCTTTGTCCGTGCACACGCTTGGCCCCGGTGCAGTTCTCCTTCTGTGCGTGTGCGTGCGTGCGTGCGTGCGTGTATGCGTGCGCGTGTGTGTGCGTCACGCCGCTCTCGCTCAGGGCTCTTTTCTCCCTTACAAACACAGAGGAGGAAGTTTCTGCCACAGTTTCTGATTCCGTGCGTCGTCAATGCCGCGTTGACGCAAACAAGCGTGTTTGAGAGACGATAATGTTCACATTTGTGTGCGGAGATGCAGTGCTGTCACTCGGCCTGCTCAGCGGACTGTCAGGACGGTGTTTGCGGTGCCGTTTAACTCGTTTTTCCCGTTTCAACTGTATGATGTGTATCCTGACATTTAAGAATGTCGATGCATATAGCACAATGCATCGTTACACCCCTAGTAATGACTGAAATAATGATTTTTAAATGTGATCAATCTTCAAAGGACATTTGAAGTGAGCTTTCTTTCCTTTTTAAATTAGTTGTGGTTCTGCTTTCTTTGTCTGGACATGCAAAGTTTTTCTTTGAGTGAATATTAACTGAGTCTGTCTTATTCACAGATGGTTATGCAGCATTAAATATTCAAGATAGATTTACCCATTTCAGAATGTATAACACTATCGTCCTAGATCGAGCCTCTGAAGCTCATTCCTCAGAGCACTTAAATACAGCTTAAACTGTCATGAATGGCACTTGATGGATCTGTTTCGTGTGTGTGCAGATAACGGCACATGGACTCAGCTCTGGCTGGTATCGGACTACCACGAGCACGGCTCTCTGTTTGACTATCTGAACCGCTACACCGTCACAGTGGAAGGCATGATCAAACTGTCCCTGTCCACCGCCAGCGGCCTGGCCCACCTACACATGGAGATCGTGGGCACGCAAGGTAAGACGAGGACACGTTGCTTAAATAATTGCACTGGAGCCGTTGTGGTTCAGCTAGTGGGAGGCGGTATTGACTGTAATTACTTTCCTTTCTTTTATTTGCAATTCAATCTAAAACATGAACAAACTGTAAAATGAAAGGGGACATATCATGCTTTTTTACCTGTACTTTGTAATGAACCGTAACATACATAGATCGCTATTATACAGTTTGTTCATTGTAAGATGCAAAATGTAATCTAAAACGGCTTAGTTATAGAAATGGTATAATTGATTTTCTGTTTAAAAAATGCAGAATTGATAAGCTCCGCCTTTTCATATTTGCATAACACTGTAAAAAGCAGCAAATTTTCATTTACTCTGTAATATTGTTGAACTATGCATGTGACCCAGAGTCTATGTGTTTTGGAATAATGTAAGTTTGGAAGTGGGCGGAGATGGGGGATAGGTGACATTTCCTGAGCACTGAAGCACCAGACACTACGGAGTACACTAATCAAATGGGCAACACTCTTATATCATGGCTAAAATCTTTAACAATGAGTATATCATGTCCCCAAAATGAAACTATCTCCTTATCGCCTTGTTTTAAAGATTACACTTCCAGTTTGTTTTTAAATTTCTCATCCGCTTGTTTGCATCTTTTTAAATAGTTTTGTTATTGAGTCTACTCTATATTCTGCTTATCTTCACACATCGTTGTAATGGCACTTCCGGTTGAGAGGGAAGTCCGTTCACCAAGTGGAGAACGAGGGAAAAGTCTTGCCGCTAAATTATAATATAAAGTAGTATGATATATAAATATTCAAAGTTAATGTGCACTAACAAGTCATCAAATGCACCAATTCCCTGGGCGTCCTGAAAACAGCTTTGTAGTCTGTGTAGAACCTTTTTGCTATTTAGATGAGCAGCTCTATCTAACCGGAAGGAGGATTATAAAAGGTGGATAGCACTGTATTTACTGACCACAACTAAGCTCATATTTCTTCATATGGAAGCCCTTAGATTGTAGAGAGAACCAGAGATGTGACCGTTGTGTGCTTGTGTCCAGGTAAACCGGCCATCGCTCACAGAGACCTGAAGTCCAAGAACATCCTGGTGAAGAAGAACGGCACGTGTTGTATCGCTGACCTGGGCCTGGCAGTGCGCCACGACTCAGCCACAGACACCATCGACATCGCCCCCAACCACAGGGTGGGAACCAAGAGGTAAACTCTACTTCAATCTCATGAGAGTCTATTATTAATCATAGTAGCTTTTAAACCTCCTGCCCCACTTGTGCAGCCTCGGCTGAGTGTGGTCGTGTCCGACTGCTCTCTGAGCTGATAGAACAGTGATAAAGCTGCTCTTTGTCTGATCAGTGCTGACCTTGGCTAATGCTGCTCCTGTGATGCAGCCTGAGCCAAGATTATCAAACAGTCCAATCTTCTTTAAAGCATCGGTTCTACGACACTTTCAGGTGACATCAAACATGCTGGAAACAACTCGGGAGCAGGAATAGATTAGGTCAAAAGATGTGTTGGAAAAAAGGACTGAATCAATGAGCGAAGCACAAGACACTTAATCTGAGGTGAGAGAAGTTTGATTTTGTTTAAATTTTAGAACAAAATCAAACTTCTCTCACCTCCAGATTAACAGCGTTTTGTGCTTTGAGCATTAATTCCTTCCTTTTTTACCTTCCTATTTTTCCTCGTAAGCAGCTATATACTGTACTTTTCTGGCTATAGAGCGCTCCTGAATAAAAGCTGCTCCAACAAAATTTGCAAAGAAAAAATTACTTTACGGGCCGTACCTGTCAATAAGCCGCTGGTGCCCACATTGTAACATGAGATATTTACACATATTACGCCGGTTGTCTTTTGAGCCAGGGGTCTCGCGGCGCACCCTAATTAGACTAATTCCTCAGTGAATATGAGTTGGATTGTAATAAAACACCCAGCATTTTGAAGCTTAACAAACAGAAAACACATCTGTGCTGTCCTTACTGTCCCCTCTGTCCTTGATTACTCTGTATGAGCTGATTTACCTGTCTGTGTCTTCACATCTGGTTCATCTGCTCCTGAGCTTGTGCGAGTGAGTGTTACGTTGTAACATGGGATATTTACACACAAATGTGGTCTAGATTCACTTCCTCATTAGACCTATTTCTCCGTGACTATGAGTCTGATTGTAATAAAACGCAGTGTTTTGAAGCTTAAAATACAGAGAACATGACGTGTCCCCTGGACAGTGACCACGGTCCACTGGTGTCTTCTTCTACAGTGTGTCAAATGCTTGCGTTTCCTGCTAGAGTGCCCCCCGGTGGCCATTAGCCAGTAAAAATCTATAAATTAGACGCACCGTTGCTGCAGGGTTCAAAGCGTGGGAAAAAAGTGGTGGCTTAAAAGTCCGAAAAGTACATTAGAGATGCCATTCTGGACTTTCCAGACAATATATAGACTGAGATCTAATGTAAATGTGTGGATTGTAAAATAAATTGGCATGTCCAACTTAGTTGGAGTTGGTGAAAATGTTTCTGTTCCCAATTCATGTCTGATTGGTGAATTGTATCTGTATAGGGAGATTTGAGAATTCATATCCAATCTATTAAATGTTCCAGTATCTTTGGTTACCTTACTAACTTTCATTACAGAGAGAGGCTGATGTATTGGCCCCATTTAGTTGATGTTTTGTTTGAGTTGACCTCCAGACTATAGGAAATGTTTGATTTGATTTCTTCAGTTTGAAGAGGAGGCCGCACATTGTGTGACTAGACTGCTCTTTTATGTGTTGGAAATGTTTGTATCGTGACTAAACTAATTTGATTACACAAACTTTAGTGGAATAGGCAATTGATCCCACAATGGCAATAAAAAACACCATTGTTTTAGACAATGGACAGCAAGTTTCAACACAATCATTGTACTTTATGTCACCATATGGCCTTATACTAGTTCTGATAAAGCTCAAGATCCTCAACTGTTCAGGAAAGGTCACATTTTGTCCTACTTGTTCAAATGAGTATATAGTTTCAAAGCAGTTTAAGTATAGATTAGCATCTGATTTTTGATACCTTTTGGCGTGTCTAAAAATCTGTCATTAACTTTATAGTAATTCCATATCATATGATATCATTTAAGGAAAATTATCAATGCATGTCTGCTGCCCTGGATTCTAAAAAAATTGCCATTGGCAAAAAAAAAAAAAAAAGAGGCGGTCAATTAAAAAAAAAAAAAAAGAGGCGGTCAATTAATTTTGATGTAATTCAGGCTGAACTCCAATCCTTTATTCATGCTTCCCTCTGTGCCGCCATTTAACCACCTAAACCCTGTCGTTCTGCTTTAATATCCTGTGTCTGCACTCGTATCCCGCGCAGCCCTCTGTTGCTCGCTCATTTGACTGCGTGTGGTGGCAGTGGTGAAGCTGGTAGCAGATTGAGCGCTTCTTCTTCCTCTCAGCACGACTCCATTCTAAACTAGTCTAGCGCTGCAGTAAATAAAAGAGATAGGGTCATTACCGTGTCAGGCCCTCTCTCAAGTTCTGCCCCTCCGATCCAGGCTTAGACTTCAGATTTACAGTGGGTTGTCTTTGACTAATATTTAAAATAGTTTGATCTGAAACATTTAAGGGTGACAAAGAAATCAGGAATGGGGCAAACACTTTCTCACCACTGTAGGTGTTGACTGACTGAATTACTTGAAAAAATAGTATATTTGGTTTTGATAAATGTGCTAATATCTGACATAACTAGTTTTGTCACTATACAAAGATTTCAAGGGAAGGCTCCATACCCAATCCCAGATGAAGTATTAACACATTTTTGGGATGATAAAATGCCATTTTCTAAAACTTGTTTTCATTGATTATTTGACAGACACAACGCTTGCATAAAATAAAAGGCAACATTTACAATAAACATCACTTTTTGACATAACAGACATCACTTTGACATTATCGCTTCTTGACATAAACAGACTTTTTTCCTTTCTTTACATTGACGGATGATATTTATTTGACATTAACCAACTTAATTTATTGGAATCGACGTATGGCATTTGATGACTTGGAGTGCAGTAACAATATTGACTGAAATATAATACAGTGCATCCAGTGATTTTTATTTTTCATAAATTGGCAAATTATTCAAACTACCCTTTTTCACATTGTCATTATGGGCTGTTATTTGTAGAATTTTGAGGCAAATCATGAATTTAATCCATTTTGGAATAAGGCTGCAACATAACACAATGTAGAAAAAGTAAAACCCTGTGATTACATTACGGATGCACTGTACAATGCCTGTCCAATAAAACAAAAAGTCCCCACCTGGATTGAACTAAGCAAACAGGTCCTCTCCTCCTACTGGATGACTGCTGCATGGGCGATGATCTTGTGCAGTGGTCACTCTCTCATATCATCAATACAAGATCAACTGTTGGAAAAATAATGCAACACTGGATGGAAATAAATCTTAATATTGCAGAAGCTTATTGAAACTATGCCACTGCGATCGTGTGCTTTAATCAAAGCTAAAGGAGGTCCTATGAAATATTAGAGCATGTGCCCCATTTTTTTCTGTGGCGACCTTTATTTTGGACACGCAGAATACTGTTCTTTTTGGGCTATACAGCGCTCCTGAATAAAAGCTGCGGCAAAAATATTTACAAAGAAAAAAGATTTTGTACATATACGGGCCGGCCCAGGTTGTAACATGATATATTTACACATAAACGCGGTAGTGATGCGCCTGTTTTCTTTTGAACCGGGGGTCTCGCAGCGCACCGCGGGTCCAATTAGACTAATTTCTCAGTGAATATGAGCTGGATTGTAATAAAACACCCAGCATTTTCAAGCTTAACAAACAGAAAACACATCTGAGCTGAACCTACTGTCCCCTCTGGCCTTGATTACTCTGTGT
This sequence comes from Chaenogobius annularis, assembly GCA_015082035.1. NCBI lineage: Eukaryota > Metazoa > Chordata > Actinopteri > Gobiiformes > Gobiidae > Chaenogobius > Chaenogobius annularis. The sequence continues at coordinate 1,872,039 of BJKM01000051.1, forward strand.
GAGCGTATTTACCTGTGTCTGTGTCTTCACATCTGCACATCGGCGTATATCGAATGACTGCGCTCCATGTGTGTCTTTGCGTTCAGCCGCGTCTAGATTCACTTCCTCGTTAGACTAATTTCTCTGTGACTGAGTCTGATTGTAATAAAACACAGCGTTTTGAAGTTAAAATACAGAGAACACGACGTTTCCCCTGGACAGTAACCACAGTCCGCTGACGTCTTCTTCTACAGTGTGTCAAACGCTTGCGCTTCCTGCTAGAGTGCCCCCCGGTAGCGGCTAGCCGCTAGCCAGTAAAAATCTATAAATTAACGCACTGTTGTATGGGCCGCAGGGTTCAAAGCGTGGGAAAAAAAAGTAGCGGCTTAAAGTCCGAAAAGTACAGTATCTTCGGACCAAATAGAGGCATCTAAAATTGGAGATAAAAAAAGGGTGAATAAGAGATGTGAATAAATAAAGTGCGGAAGAGTGAGAGAAAGATACAAATTGTTTCTAGTTTGTTAAATATGACCATGTGGTCTTGTACCAGTTTTAATTATTATTTCTTTTTTTTATTTGATATGGACATTTACATTAATTGATACCCGATGCATTGTTTTAAGTGTTATAGAAGTGCTAATTTTCAACTCCAAGGCTATGTTTAAAACTTGGAACTTGGAGCTGGAAAAGTCAAAATTCCTCCATTAATGTTTTTTCAGTATTCTTTAACAATGCTTGTGCTGCTAATAATTTCCATTTGGGCGCAGAAATATTGGAACGTTTATTTTATCTATGAGCTAAAGATAATAAGTGACAAAATATTCTACAAATATTAAAACAAAATGCATTATAATTAGGTTTAATAACGGAGGGCTTTGCAATCAATAAAATTGTAATCAAGATCGAGATTTGGTCATTTCAAATAGTCAGTGATGTGCTTGTGGGGTTGGGAGAAGGATAAAAAAATTTTTTGGGGTTGAATGGCAATTCAAAGAAGTTTGTTTATGTTCATGGAATTAATAAATACCATCTGAAACTGGGATTGCCTGTATTTATACATACCGACCCTGAGAATTGACGCAGCAGATAATTAAAAGTGGCCGTCCTTGTGAACACTTGTGTTGCAGAGTCAAACGTGTAATGCGAGACAGTGGCTTTATTCTGGTTAAGCGCTCCTGTCTGCAGATCACTGTCCGTACACACTCAGATCCTCTTCTCCCTTTCACTTCCCCTTTTGTGCGGCGGTCAGAGCAGACATGTGCCTCGGGCTGGGGAAGCTCCTGTCTCCTACCTCCTCGTGCTGAGCCATGAAACATTCAGGAAGCGCACACACAAGCCAACAAACCACTCCACTGTGGCTCTATGGGCTCTGATCACTACTCACTACAAACTTACACCGCAGAAAGGGAAGAATAAAAGCAGAGTCCATGATTGGTGTACTTCTGATGACTGTTTGCTTGATATTTTTTGGATGAATTGCAAAACGAAATAAACAAAACTGAGAAACCCTACAATTTCACCAATGCTGATATCAGAGCTCGTATATTCCCCGTCCCTACTTCATATAAATTAACCAAGATTTATTATCTTAATTCTAGAAAAAAAACTGACCGTATTTATCGTGCTTTATCGTGCTTTAAGAGACATCCACTAAATAACCTTTTTTAAATGTTTAAGATTGAGCTTATTTAACAAAAATGTATATGTTTTCCTTATTTAGTTTTAAAATCTATCAGCTAAAGAGAATACGTGCAAAACAAGTGTTGGGATAAGGTTTAAGATATTAGCCTTTAGTGTTTTATGTTAAATTACTTTTTTACCCTTTTTTACTCATTGTTTTATGCTTTAGGTCTCATTCACAATACAAACTGAAGCAGACTCTGGTCGGTGACCAAAGTTGCATCATTGTGTCTCTGAGCTGGTCCAGTTTGCATTCACAATACACTTTTATCAATCCAACCAACTGTGCAGAAAGATGCCTCTCCCCCACGCCTCTAGAGGCACTGTGTACAATATCAGCCACAGGAAATGACAGGGAAACTTGAGGAGACACTGCGCTCGGCCTGATTCGCGTCTCATAGATAAACTTGAAGCGGGACTTTAGCAAAGTTTAGAGTCATTCTTTAGCTTTTATGGATTTATTTCACAACCTGCCCCACACGTGCGCAGCCTGCCCCACACGTGCGCAGCCTGCCCCACACGTGCGCAGCCTGCCCCACACGTGCGCAGCTTGCCCCACACGTGCGCAGCTTGCCCCACACGTGCGCAGCCTGCCCCACACGTGCGCAGCCTGCCCCACACGTGCGCAGCCTGCCCCACACGTGCGCAGCCTGCCCCACACGTGCACAACCTGTACAAAAATCTCTGCTGTTTTATAAACAGGCTCTGATGGCACATTTACCTGTACAGCTTAATACAGGCTGAATATAAGCCACTTTTATGTTAAAGCGTTTTTTAGAATTCCTTTTTAGCTTTTAAAAGTTATTTTTGTAAGTATAATCACTGGAAATAGTGACATTTTCTGTGTGATGATCAGTAATTATAATGAAACCAGACTTTGGCCTGCTCCTGTTACTTTCACGTCTGCGCGTCATTTGCCCCATTGTCGATCTCAAGCAGGAGTTTGTTTTGATCCTGAGCTTCACGTGTGTTTCAGCGTGGCTCACTTCATGGTCACTTCCTGGCTTCGTTTGTATTCACTAGTCAGATGAATCGCACCAGAGTTCCAGACTGAGTTTGCTTCTTCATTCCAGATCAGAGTTCGATTATGCATTCACAATTACCCAAACAAACTGAACCAGCAAGGCAAATGAATCCTGATTCGAATCAAAAGTGCATGTACTCCAAGATGTCTTGTCTTGGATTGCTGCTTTAAATAAATGTTTTGTTTTTTTTAGATTGATCAAGCCCTAGATACATTTTCTTGTTTTATGAAGTCTTGAGTAATATTTTTGTCTTAATGCACTGGCTGATAATTTCACTTGTTTCTTGTAAATATTGACCTAAAAAGTGTATTTTTCAAAAAGCAAGGTTTATTTTTGAAATTAAGAACAACTGGACTTGTTGCAGGCTGCAAAATACAACTGGCCATTAAGACTGCAAAATATATTCAGTTTAACATCTTCAGTTTTGTGCATGACAAAGTGAATAGAGCTGTTTGAAATGCACACACAGAATGCAGTGCTTATATTACTCCGCGCCCGTCGACTGGCAGTGCAGTTGTCTGATTAGGTTGTATCCTCACATGTCAAGTGGGAGTTAGTTTGTGGCCTCAGCGTGCCCAATCCACTTGAATAGAATTTCTCAATGAGCTGAATTGACACCGTTCTGTGGTTTACCACTGAGAGCAGCTGGGGAAATGCCACGACCTCAGTTTCAGCTGCACACCTTCAGACACACATCGCAAAATGTTCCAAAAACATCTGATTTAAGTGTGGACCATTCCAAATGCATTACTCATGCACATTTAGATTTTGAGTATTCAGAGTAACCAAAATATGTACTTGGGGTTAGACTAACTTTATAATAATATTACTCAAGACTAGAGCTGCAACAATTACTCGAAATAAATCGAATAATTCGATTACAAAAAAGCTTCGATTATTATTATATTGCTTCGATGATTCGTTTAATTTACATATTTAATCAAAAACACGTGAATCTGTGGCGCGCGGAGCGCAAGCGGAACGACGTGTTGGCGCTTTTGTTTCACCCCACGGAGCTTGTTCCGCTCTGACAAAGGCGCAACAGGAAGAGAGCGGCGCGTTTGAAACTCACGAGGTGCGACTGGGAAGAGTTTTGATGAGTTGAAAGAGGCCATGGAGGTCTATTATAATAATCCCGAGCTGCGGACTCTAAACACCGCATTTAGCTCCGCCCACCCCAGCCCCGAGACACGCAACCGCGCTCCCCCACTCAAACTATGCTTCCCAGTCACAGGTCGTCTTTTAAAGCCAGCAAATGCACATGGAACAGCACGGAGGAGCCGGTTATGTTAGAATAATTGTTGTGAAACAGAAAGTGCGAGACGCGGAGGCCAAGTGTCAACACGGAGCCAAAACGGCAAACGCAAAATGCTAGGAAACGGGGGCCAGGACAAGGGTGGTGCCCACGCCAAGCATAACGTTTAACAAATGTCTTATTTAAAGTGATGTGACAGAGCCACTGTAACTGGTTTTGCAATCTATGAAAAGGTTAATTAAGTCCTTTTTATATTCTTTATATACAAACAGAACAGTTTGGACTGAGATAGTGCAATCATGTTGCTTGTTTGGGGAGCATAATTCATATGAAATTAAGAATAAAGTGTGTTATTTTTAAGGCAGAAATTCCTTATTTTTGTATTTGTTGTATTACTATGAGCCTATAGACGTTTATCTAAAAAATGATTCAATATGTGTTTAAATGGTTTACTGAATGTACAAAAAAAATTAACCGATTAATCGAAGAAAAGAATCGATAGATTACTCGATTACTAAAATAATCGATAGCTGCAGCCCTACTCAAGACGAAGTAAAAAGTAGTGACCCAATAATTACTCTAAAATACTAAAAAGTATTTGGCGAACTTAATACTTGAGTGCTGAGTAACAGTTTGGAAGTAAAATGTATTTTAAATAGGATTTATGATTTGAAGTGAATGTAATCAGACTGGCAAAAGATTACTTGATGCAGGGCTATTCAACATAAGGCCCGGGGGCCAAATCAGGCCCTCCAAGCTGTTGAATTTGGCTCGAGCCATTTTAAAAATATTGAAAAAATAAAATAAAAAAATCTTGGTTACTGGTTTCATTCTAGGTTGGCATTAGTTTAGACTTGGTTTGGTCTTGGTTAGTCCTGGTTCAGTTCTGCATGGTCCTTGTCTAGTTTCTGTTCTGGTTCAGAACAGAAGGGCAATCTAGCAAAACAATGTTGGTAAAGCATTTTGTTATTTCTCACAAAAATCAAATCTATCAGTAGTTTTGTATAGTATTAACTACTTGATTTATTGAAACGGCGTTTGGGATATTTTGTACAACCCAAAAATGTTTTATTGTAGTAAGTGTTGTGCACCTCCGGCCCAGAAGCCTTGGCCCTTGGGAAAATAAAGTTGAATAGCCCTGACTTAATGCATAGATTTTGGTACAGTATTTCCAAAGCAAAAGTAATAATATCTGAAAGTAAGGTGTAAGAGAGAAACGCATTCCATGGGGCATGGCTGTCAAAGTTACGAGACCTTCACCCCTCGAACCGTAGAAACTGAGCTCAACACTTTTGTCACTTTTGTCGCGCTTTTGTCAAACTAAATATTACTCTAGTCGGAGTAAATGTATGGAGTAGGCATGTCACAATGTCCAATTTTAGTGGAATGATTATTGTGCACTACGCTCCTCTGTGCAAATGATTATTTTTATACCGTAATTATGGCCGTAATTTTGCTCTATTTTTAAAAAACAAAGAGTGATATAGGTCACTCCCTAATTTTCTTACACTTGTTTACTTGCCTTTATAGTCTCCCTAGTCCTCTCTGTTTTTTTTGTGTTTTTTGTATTGTGTTGTTGCTCTGTTGTTTCTGTTGTTCTATGTTCTAATAAAAAATTTAATAAAAAAAAAAAAAAAAAGAGACTTGCATACGTCGTCTTTCTGCAGAGTTAAGATTCTGGAAACGCACGTCAGATGTGATTATTAGTTTTTATTTTTACCGTAAGAGTCCGGGCTACCATACTGTTATTGAACTGCGCCAACATTAAGCAGAATGTTTTCAGTGAGAAAGAAATGTGCACATCAAGAGGAAATACTAACGAACACGTAAGTCAAAATTGATGGCCTAAAATTACACAAACCAATATTAACAAACGGAGAAGAAGATAAGGGAATCAAATTTGTTTCTCCGGAGGAGAACGGACAGCAAGACGGAATATTATCAGCCAACGACTTTCAGTCTACCTGCGCTTCCTAAGCATATCCGTCTGTCCGCCTCTCCTCTTTATTAAGAATAAGACACCTATTTACATGATCAGCTCCGCCCTAAAGGGGATAGGGAACACATTGGCCGAAGCTGGCACACAATCATCCATTGTCTTGTTGAACTGTGGTTGACCTTAGAATTCCAGCAAATCATCTTGAGTGGTAGTTCCTTGCTTTTCTTACTGGTCATCAGTTCAAGAGTTCAACAGATTGCTGGATTAGATCAGCAGTTTACTTCTGCAACATAGTCTCACAAGCAGTTTTTAAGCACACAAAATCATACAATAATAAGGAATGTATAAAAGAAAGATAAAATCTTTACAATTATTATTATACACACAAATTATTTCGGCGCGTTCCCATTAGACTTTTCATCGTAATCATCCATTTGTGCGTGTTGGGCTCCAGCCGAACAGCCAGAATCAAAAGTGCATTTTAGAGTTGGACAGATGGAACTGAAAAACAGGGAGTGCAGACACTGATTAACAAATGACCACACAGCACCAAACCCATGAATAAAAATGTGGAACCAGGAGTGGGGACTCTTTAGCAGTACAACAGCTCTACCAGAAATATTATGGTACTCGCAGTATAATAGAATACTTCCTGCAGTTCCACTTAAGAAATGGATTGCTTACTGTTTAAAAATATCACATGCACTTGAAATGGCTGCATCAGCTTTAGTTTCTGTGCTACCTCCAGCCAAATGGAATTAAAAAAGGAAGATTTTGAACTAATTTGGTTAATCCGAAATGCTCTTTTCGTTTAAAAAGACACTGGCAGTAATTAAGACGTGTATGCTTGTGTGTGTGTGTCTGTGTGTGGGTGTGGTTTGCCCATGTGTGACCTTCTTCTTCCCCTCTGTCTCGTCTTTGTCAGGTACATGGCTCCGGAGGTGCTGGACGACTCCATAAACATGAAACACTTCGAGTCGTTCAAACGCGCAGACATTTACGCCATGGGGCTGGTGTTCTGGGAGATCGCCAGCCGCTGCTCCATGGGAGGTAAGGCTGTGTCCATGAGCCCACCCAGGACCTCTGGACAAAGATCCAATCTTATAGAGGTTATGCAGATGACGTCAACAACATTTGCAGTCTACAACCATGCTTAATATTTATTGTCTTACATCTAAAAGAAACCGCAGTGCAAAACCACGACAAACGACAGGAACACCGCGGCTACGTTCACATTTATCGCCGATGACAATTTTGTCTTGAAATAAGAGAAAAATCTTCTTGGAAAAATTACTTGTTAGTTGAGCTGAAGTGTCCTTTATCTCCCCCTGCCTTGAGCAAACGGGCTAACTAAGCTCTGCACAGTCAGAGAAACAACAGGGAAGCTACTTTAATTTTCCATTGTACTTTGTAACGTTAATGTCAATGCTGAACCTCTATAGGCTTCGTTTACGTTTTAGAAGTTGATGATGTCATCATTTCAAATGGTGGACAAAGGCCTGTATGTAACTCACAGGTTTGGAAAGAAATATCCTAACTTGCTCTCAACATTTGTGGATCATACATTTTTAGAGGGACCTGTCTTTATAAACTTTTAAATTAAAGTCCTTTTTAACTGACGACAATCACATATTTTTTGGGTTTTGTTTCATGTGGAGATATTTACCAGGTTAACAAATCTTCCATCTTACAGTCATGTGAACCCAAACTGTTGCTGGGTTTCTGATGACATCCCTGCTTTCTATCGGTCAATGATATTTGTGGATGTGTCACTCGTAGAACTCATCAGACTGAAGATGTCTGAAATGGCTGTGTATTTATTTCACGGCAAAGTACAATGTTGACATTTTCCTGTTGCCCCCCATTTGGGAGAGTGAAGTCACAACTTTCTAGAACGCCGATTGTTTAAAACTGAGCTGGAACATTCCACAATGCTATGACAAAATGCACTTTTCAGCTGTCAGATTGCCGATTTGTCGACCTGGTTTGTGGTTCGTCTGTTTCAGTTTTTGTTTCATGTGGATTGGCCCAGTAATTGCAAAGTTTAACTTCCTCTCTGTCAGTATAAATAAACAAAAGTGAAGTAAATTTTTTCACAACTGCCTCACAAAGTGGTGCCATTATTCAAATCCAAAGACGTGATTGCCGTCAGTTGAAAGAATTTAAGCCATACGATTTAATATGATGAAGTTTCTGGAGCCAATGTGGAGAAAGATTTGCATTTCGGAGATTTCTTTCAAAAGCAGTCTAGAGATGCTTTTGTGATCTGAGTTCTCTGAATGTAAGCGCGCCGTCTCTCTCTTCAGGCATCCATGAAGACTACCAGCTGCCCTACTACGACCTGGTGCAGTCCGACCCCTCTGTGGAGGAGATGAGGAAGGTGGTGTGTGATCAGAAGCTGCGGCCCAACATTCCAAACCGCTGGCAAAGCTGCGAGGTACGACTCCACTCAACTCGAATTAGGGATATTTACATTTAATGGGATTATATTACGTGCAAATGGTTAAATAAAGTGTGGCTGGTGAACAATGGTTTGTAACAGAGAAGTCTATCCTGTTTTTTGTTGTTGTTTTTATCCAATGTTAATGCAGTATTCAGTGCTTTTTATGCATCTGCTTTACCTGGCAAGCAAGATGAATTCTCATGATTTTTTTTCACAAACTCTTGAGAATCCATCTTGTTCCCACCATTTGCGTTCGATTGGGATAGGGCCTGGACCAATCACAGGGCAGCATTGGGGTTTTGGCGGAAAGCAAAGTTAAAGCACCCGGACAAACCAAAACAAACATGGAGGCGCTGATGACGTACGTTGCCTATTTTAGTATCAGAAAAAAGGAAGCATAAATACGTCCTATTTAGTTTTGTAAAAAAGGCGCTTGGTGCGTTTGTGGCAGCAGAACAAGCTCCCAGAAAAGCACAACGGTCTGCATGGCTCTCAGTGAGACATTACAGATTGAAGTGTAGAACTCGGTTCAGAGTGCCGAGTGCTTCACATCAATCAGGCCTGAGCCAGGTCAGCATCTACCTGCGCCTCAGTCATTCAGTTTTACTACGCTCTCAAACTCAACATCCAATGGACTGCCTTCAGAACTTCCTCCATAGCTTAAACACAAGAGTAAAATTAAGAGAATTCTGTTAATGCAGCCTTTCCTCCTCTGTCTGTGGTATGAATATTATAAAATATCATTCGAGTGATTCAAGAATTATTGTTTACACCATCAGCACAGAACTGGGAAATCCATCGTTTCCTTTCATTACCTTTTGTCTTTTGTCACATAAAGCTGATCACATACAAAAGGAACTCAAACACTTACGGTTCAGGACTTATTTTTGCTTCCAAAGTTCTCACAATTGTTATTTTTAGCTTTTCTGTCTATAGCGTGACCTGAATAATCCCGGTTATGGATCAGCCGAATAATGTTGACCCCTCTGTAGTCTGAATCGGCCTCCTCTGGCTGGAGCAGACTGTTTGAGCACCAGCCAGCTCTTCCCACACACTCGCTCACTCACAACATTCACAGCATATGCTCTGACCCAAGGCTCCGCACCAGACATGAATTCATCCACTCCACTCAACACACCCACAACGACATCTTTATCTGATCAACGGCATTCCTGAAACATCGCCCCCTTTTTAATAAATTGGACTGTAAACAAATCCGAGTCATTTACCGTAAACACTACCAGTATGAGATTTCCTTGTTGCCAAACGTTGCGAGCGAGTTGGCCGCGCTCCAGGCGATGAATGAGCGGTGGAATGCGTAGTCGGGAGCGTCTGAGAGCGCGGCATAAACGTTGAGTCATCCCTAACCACATGCCGCTTACAACCACACCAAAGCCGTGCCAACCGGAGCAGCCTAACAACACGTCTACTCACCACTTTTGTCTGGAGAGCTACAGTCGCAGTCTTCCGGCTTCAACTGATTATCTTGAAAGATGAATCGTATTCTTGGGTAAAAGTGTGTTTAAACAAAATATGTCAACCAGAACTTTTCAGGATATTTGAACATGGTCATGGATTTTAAGAAATAGATATGTGGGTTTGTGGTTTGAGACTTGCCAGTGCCTTGTGTCGCTGGGAAAGATTCTTCAGCTATTTAATTCACAGTATTTGTGTTCTTATTTCTGAAATGCGTCCAGTGTTGATATCGCTCTGCCACTGGTTCACTCTGTAGAAATGGTCTATATTCTTCTCTGGCTTGCCAGTTAGTCTTGTTTAATTAGCTTTACCAGGCTGTTTCTACAGAAGAACTCACAGAACATAACTGATCCAGGCTGAGTTCAGAGGCACATGAAGAGTTGGTGCAGGAGAGAGTCTGAAGTGCGGTCTAGCTGATGTGCAGCTCTTTGTCCGAGTGATTACACACACGGCTCAACCATTACATCCTCATTAAAGTTTAAGTGAGCACACAGCAGAGCCCAACAGGCACTTAATATTTCATCAAGTCAGATATGTTCCATAATCAGAAGGCTCCAGAGGAGGCATCGATTACAAAGACTGTCCAAATGATCATTTAATGATGTTACGATTCTGCCCCAACTGTTCTGCCAGCAGTTTATAAAGGTGGTAATGCGGTTAGTGTGAATTCTGGCCGCAGTTGTTAACTGTAAACTCGAACGTGTGTGCTCTTTTGTGCAGGCTCTGCGGGTAATGGCGAAGATCATGAGGGAGTGCTGGTATGCTAACGGCGCGGCCCGCCTCACTGCTCTGCGCATCAAGAAGACTCTGTCTCAGCTCAGCCAACAGGAGGGCATCAAGATGTAGAGCACAGGCTCCTCCCACTGCCCACACATCAGCATTAGTGTCTTTGGAGTGTGTCTGAGGGAGTGTGACCGCATCGTCAACAACATGAAGGGAACATATTCATATCTACCCTCATATCCATCAGTCATATCAGCTCCAAGGGGCCTCAGCCGGGACAGAGCCCCCTGCAGGCCTGGAGCTGCCACTACGTTCATAAGCAGGGCCCTCTCCATCAGGGCCTACAGGGTGTCCGGCACAAATGTTTAGTGATGACAGAAGGTTCTATTCATTCTATTAACACTACTGCACATATGCAGTAAATGCAGCAAAAATGCAGAACGAAAACAAATAACATGTTAAAACACTCCTCCAAGCTCTAAAGTTGTTAGCAAACACGTGAGTGAAACTCAGGACAGAAAACACTTGGTAGTGTCAGTGAGTGCTCCTCCCACAGGTCACAAAACCAAAACCAACAGAAATCAATAAGGGTCCAAACCCCCACATGTCTATGGTTAATTATTAATGGTCCAGTTCTGCGATCAAATGAAGGACTATACCACTAGTACTACTGTATATTCCTTTAAGAGATGAGAAGAATCTAAAATAAAGAGTTGTGAATATACATATACATTTTAATAATGTAATTATAATAATTTTATTCTCTAAATGTACATAGATTTAAAGTTTCTGTAGAGTGGATGTGTGCCCTCCTGGAGAGAGTCCTGCGTGGACCGGCCCTCAGGTATCAGTCCACAGCTGGACCCTTTTTGCCTCCTCCTCTTCATCTGTGACTGGTCTCCCGTGGTGACCGCTCACTTGTATTTATTCTCTTGTATCGTCTTTGCGGAGGCAGAGGATCACTTTGTAAAACCAACCTGGACGCAACGACCTCATTCATGCTGCCACATATGCAATAGCACTAGACCAAGTGTTCTTTTGTATATCCTGCGTAACCATACCATACTCAGCTATACCGGAAAGTGCCAGTGCTTTACCGCTCCTCTCTGGCCCGGGCTCATTCTATGCACCGATCAGCAGCAGCCCGCGGCACCTGGTGCCATCTGGACCCACCCCACACCAGACCACCTCAGTCTCACCGGACAGCTCCCCCCGCAGGCGCTGTGGGGGGCGGACTTTCAGACTAGCAAAGCAAACTACGTGATGTTGCCCCTAATTGTTTTGGGTTCAGTTCAGTGCTCGTGCCGCTCTCGTGGCTCTAGGATAATCACTCGACAGTGACATACATTCATTAAATATAGCAAATGGAGATTTACTAAGCCATAGGTTTTCCAGGTGTGTATCGTTTTCTTTTTACCGCTTTTTCTACTAGAATGTACATTTATGAACATAAAAAATGAAAATGGACTTTCATTTCAGCTTAGCAAGCCTTAAGGGACCAACACAGAAGAGTCTTGATTTTCTTTTATATGGAAAAATGAGTATTATTATTATTATATATTGTTGATTTTTATGATCATGTTAAAAGATGAACATGTATGTAGCATCTGTTAAGTCTGTCTTAGTTGTCGTTGCATTGCCAATATTGCCACACATCTAACCCGAGCTCGGAGCCAGCAGTGTGCAGCCCCTGTGTACACACGCGGCTGTATCCGGAGAATATCTTTCTGCTCAGCAATAAGTGCCCTTCTCCCCAGGCTGACCGACAGGCGAGCTGTGTGGCAGTGTGCATCTCTCTTCATACGGACGCATCAGTGTGTATGTGCTGCTGCCCTCGTGCCATGTCTCTGTCCACCGCTCCTCCTCACGCCACTGCCACAAACCCAGGCAGCGCCTGTGCCAATCACTGGACAACTCACCAGGCTGTCCGCAGGGAACGCAAGACGAGCAGTTATTTTTCACCGAGTGGATATTTCAATTTAAAGTGCTAGTTTTGTACAAAAAAATATCTTGTGTAGCAACGTGTATTCTGTTGATTTAAAAAAAAAAAAGAAAAAAAAAAAGGTCAGATTGAAAATTTAAAAAAAAAAAAGAAAAAAAAAAAGGTCAGATTGAAAGCCAAACATTCAGGTCTGCGCTCAAAAGTCACATTCCGTAAGTGTCGGACCTCATTTCTCCAAGTGAGGAAGGTCTGATGATCCCCAGCAGTTGACGCATATGTAATGAGGATTCTCTGTCGAAATTGTCCTCTGATTTCAAATTGACTGACATTTTAGGAGAAAATCGTTACGTTCTGAGTAGGATCATGCAAATGCCCCTAAACCTCATCTCCATCTGCACCCTGAAAAACAGGCTGCCTCTTGGCCTGTTGGAGTCACGAAGCAGTCTTAATCATGCGGAACTTTGTAAACTTTGTAAATAGATTTTTTTTTGGTTTTTTTGAAGTAAAACAAAATAATGGTGACATTTGAAGAACATTTTTTTTGCTGCTATATGAAAACTAAATGTTCGATGGACTGTGCTGATTGAATGTTGGCCCAGCGAGGCAGAACGGGGGCGTGGATATCAGTGTCAGTTGGCGACTGCTGCCTGGTTCCTCTGCTTTGTCGTCTCCTTTGAACCCTACGCTTCTCTGGCCTGATCCGTCTCGTCAGTGGTTCCCTTGCTCCTTGGTTCCACTGGTCCTCTTTACCCTGGTCTCCTTTTGTGCCCCTGCTTCCTGGATCTTTTGCCCCCTTTGTCTTTCTTCTTCCACCTTCACCCTAGTTTCCTGGTCCATCTGGTCTCCTCCTCCCTCCTTTCCTCTGGAGAGATTGGCCGATGTTGATGCTTTAGAATCTAGAGAAACCAATGGCGGTTGAGCTCTGCCGATATTTTTGGGCCGACATGCTGGGCCAATTTTGATTATAATCCCCAAATTATATATTTTGAATTCACAAAAACCTAGGCCGCCATTGTGTTTCACTTAAAGATGGAAGCAGTGTTGGTTTCAAATAAAGGGTTAGGTCTATTCTTTAGGGAAAAAAATCACGTAAATAGCCAGTACGTTAAAACATGTAAATATTGGCCTGGTATGAAAACTTTCAAAGGTAATCATCTGTACAATGTCATTGTCAATCTGAAGGAGTTGGCCTGGTATATTGACCAACCGCAATATCGGTCTCTCTCTAGTTCTTCCATTTATGGTTCCTCTACTCCCTGGTCTCATGTCTCTTGATGTCCCTTGCACACAGTTTCATCATCTGGTTCCTCTGGTCCCCTTCTCTGGTCCTGCTTCTCAAACATCTTCTAACATCTCCCGGTTCGATCTCCTCCCTGTTCCCCGTTTTGCTCAGTGTGAACACAGCCCGAAGGTGCTCTCATCGCGGCCTCATTCTCTGGGACATGGAACAAAACCTGCTCCATGCAGCAGCAGCAGCCGTCTGTCTGCCCGGCACCAGGACAAGCTTCATTCTGTCTTAAAAGCACCAGCAGCCTTTTCTTTACTGAGCCCAGAGACAGCAGATCTCTGAGTCCCTGCCTTCTCTTGTCATTCGCTCCTCTTCTTTTTCAAAAAACAAAAACAAAAACCTGTCAGCTGGCTCCCACGGTCTGCAGCAGCCTCTCTGCCTCAATTCTACTGCGGGGCAACTTAAAAAAACTGTTTAAAAACTCCATAAACCTTCTAAAACTGGGGTGTCCAAACTAAGACACCATATCACAGGGACAAGCTGAAAGAATTGATACAATTCAAGCTAAAAAAGCATTAACTTCATTTTAGATGGTGGTTATCCCTGTACGAAGGAGCTGGGGCCATAAAGGACTTCCATGACCCTTCATGTTACGAGTTTGGACACCCCTTCTTCAATTCTTTTACTGGGGACTGTGTTTGCCAGCGTTTCTCAAACTTATTTAGCCTGTTTTTGTAAAAAAAACACAAAAAAACAAAAAACCTGGGCCCTAATAAAAGGACGCATGAAAAACTGGCAAATGAACTAGGCACCTGAGAAAGCGGTTCTGAACGCATCTAAAATGTGATTGAACCAAGAACCCAAAACTAAATCCAAAAAGCTTGCGTTACCCCTAGGTAGAGCTGAACATGACAAAAAAAAAAATCACAATTTTAGATTCAAACATACTTTTAACAGTTGCGATTTAAAACAAAAAAAATAGTCACATTTCTTTCAAAGTCTTCTCCGAACCTCAGAGGATCGGCTGTAGGTCTTTCAATTAAAAATACTTCTGAAGCTGATCGCTGACTAAATCTCAACCTTGGTTAAAATTCGACTCATTGCACAGTTTGAGAACCTCTGGCAGATTTACAACAAAATCCATTTTCAGTTGCCGCAGCCCTTTGGCACTCAACCCCGGAGCAGCACGCCGAGCCACCTCAAGACTATGCCAGCTCTCAGCCCACTCAAGTGAATGTACGAGGCCTCAGTCAAGGGCCGAGCCGGAGCCCAAAGCCCACCCTCCTTATGCAAGCTCTGGGCCACCGCAAGTCTACGGACCTATCTATGCTCGCACCCGCTCACTGTGATTCTGAGCCGGGGCCAAAGGGCTGCCGACCCCCGCGCAGGTCCCCCCGGAAGGCTGCTTGCAGGCTGCTGCAGGCTGCTGGGGCTCAGAGGTAGCAGAAAGCTTTATCACCTTCAGTTGGTGCCTCGGTTCGACCCTCCTGAATGACAAGACCGCATGCGATTGTGTCCTGCATCCGCGCCAGAGTCTCTGCTTCACGGATGTCACCCTTTAGTGCGGACGGCAGCCAAAAACAACAAAAAACAAAAAAAAACGTATTAAAAAGGTCACTTAATCAAAAGAGAATACCTCCTTTCAAGACCAATGTGTTTTACCTCACTGTATATAACTGGGTTTGTTTACTTCTCGGATGATTTTCTGGGTGCTTTGTCGTCGCTGGCCTTGTGTCGTCCCGTCTGCTCAGCTGTACAGCCCCCTCTCCAGCTTTGGTACCAATGCCTTGTTCATTATGTCTTTGTTTTCAGAAGAAGAGCGGGAGGCTGAGGTGGCTGTCGAGGGCACGGACTGGACACGCCCTCCCAACAAGCTCCGCCCCTCGCCTCCTCGCTCCCCACGCTCTTTCTAAGCATATTCCGATCTTTTCTATAGTGTACAGATGACGGACGCGCATAGGAAGTAGAGGAGTGACACGTATGTTAACGCTTAACATAGCTGTGTAGACGTGTGAATAAAGAAGCAAGCTTTCACTACGGCGCCGCCTCTGTCTGGTCTTTGTCATTACGTTATTAGAGATTCAAAAATGGCTTTTAACTTGTGTCCGATGTTTCCTTGTCAAACACGGGACTGCTTAGATGTTTGACGAGTATTTGACATTCTCTGAGCTTTAGAACGTCTTCATTATCAGTGCAGCTGTTGCAGGAGCGCTGCCCATGGTGCTTTGTTTAGAGGGTCTCGGGTACACTTGTTTTCCGCACAGTTAGGCTACTTATACTTCTCAAATCATTAAAAGGAAAAAGACCAACTTGTTCAAAAGCCTAGTTTAAAACGCTTGTTTTTTGCAATATGACCTGCTTAAAAGGGAAGCTTTTAACTGGCAACACAAATGAGGGGCTCGTGCTTCTTTATGATTGGATAATATGAAACAATAACAAACTTGTCCGTCATATGTAATGTTCTTGTAATTAACAATAAATCAGCGTTACATTGTGTGAAGGCCATGCGACCCTGTGTCACAAAGCCACTAGATTGCAAAAGTCTGGCGGTGTTTCGGTCACGTCAAGTCCAATACTCTCAAATATGCGCTTCGAATGTCCTTTATTTCCATGGATTCCTGTAACACGGTCAAAAGACTGTTCCTCTTCACAGATGCAACACCTGCAGCACTAATTAGCCCCCCTAAATAGGCACAGGTGAGTCAGAGCCTAGAGCCAGGGGAGGCCGGATGCACATTTTGGCTGCTACACATTTGAGATCAGTAAAATCTATATTTGATTTGATCATGTTTACCTCGTGTCTCAGGACTCAGATGGGGTATGATTATGACATTTGACATACAACTTCACATACCTACCTTTTAATTTGCTGTAGACTAATGAATGGTTTGTTGATCGACTCAGAAGTGACTCCACAGCAGTGGTGCAACAGCGCCACCAAGAGGCCACAGAGCCAGCCTGCTCCACTCAAAACAAGCAGAAGGTCACTTGTTTGTTATTTAGCAGAGCAAATGTTTGTTCAAAGAAACGTATTCGGGTAAATTGAATAGAAGATCCTGTTGAAATATATTTGACTTGGACATCGGCCTGCTTTTAGGAAAGGAATGTTGTGTAAAATATAGAGGTTTTATAGATGGCTAAATCCGGGATTAAAAGGGGTCTCTCAGCGCACTCTGGTGGACATGTGAGTAACTACAGCGTCATCCAATGGAGCTGAAGAGTCTCGTTTGGATCACTAAATGTTTCTTTTGACAGAACAGAATGCAGCAATAATAATAATAATAATAATAATAAACAAAGCAATGTCTTGTAAGAACTGCAAGCATTTAGCCCAATACATGTTTTTAAATCTTTGTTGCAACTCTGGAATTTCCCCATTATGGGACTAAAAAAGGTGATCTTATCTAACCAGGGCCAACATAGGGTAGGCTATATTTAGGCCAAATTTGCAAATTCTATCAGGCTACATAATTGATTTCAGATCCGTAAAATCCATAATGCCAATCGCCAATGTATATTTCATAACCTCTTATGGCCCAAACGGTAGTTATCAGTTTTCACTTTAAACTACTATTCAACTAACCTGTAAAGGTACAAAAGAATAGAAAGCAAATGTTTTCCGCCTAAATATCCAATAGTTTTAAAATGATAGACATTCAATATGTTTCTATTGTCCTGCTCTTTCATTGGATTTATATTATGGAATCAAATTCAAATATTGCTATGTATGTACAACAGCCATTCCAAAAGATAGATTGTTGCTGTGTTATGGCAGTTGGGAGCCAACTGAAAAGGTGGCATTTAACTGCCAGGCCAGGCCAGCCCAGCGCAATTCGTAACCAAGGCAAGCCAACCTACGTACAACCTACTGTAGTTGTACGTCTTAAAAGTATGTGTTTTACACTATGGCCAGGGGAAAAGAGAGAGAGAAGTGAGATTGCCACAGCCCAAGCGCCTGTGTGGCCATCTCTAATGGGGTTACAACAACATGACAATGGGGTAAATTCGTTGTGTAAACTCAAACTATTTCCACAGGATATGGGAAAACAGCGTAGTCGTGCTGCTGGCACGGCAGCGCACACCGCGGGAACATTGACCGCACAAACGGCTTTTATAGGACCGAGACCCAGGCGGATGTCCTCGTCCGGATTATAAAACTCTGACATGAAACTTTGGAGCGAACAGTGTTCCTCATTCACGGAGAACGAGCAGTGCTGCCCTCCGTGTCAGACATGAGCGGCTTTTAAGCAATTGTTTCAAATGAACTGGGAGTTCTTTCCCTCTCTCTCCCCCTCTCTCTAATCTCCTCTCTCACTCGCTCTCTCAATTCTCTCACTCCCCTCTCTCCTTCTCTCGCTCACTGCCCCCCTCTCTCTCCTTCTCCCCCTCTCTCTCGCTCTCTCTCCTCTCCCTCTTCTCCCCCTCTCTCTCCTTCTCCCTCTCTCTCCCCTCTTCTCCTTCTCCCTCTCACTCCCCTCTCTCTCCCTTCTCCCCTCTCTCTCCCCCTCTCTCCTTTCTCCCTCTCTCTCCTTCTCCCTCTCATCCCCTCTCTTTCCTTCTCCCCTCTCATCCCCTCTCTCTCTTCTCCCTCTCTCACTCCCCCTCTTCTCTCCTTCTCCCTCTCTCTCCCCCTCTCTTCGTCCTTCTCCCTCTCATCCCCTTCTCTCGCTTCTCTCCACCTCTCTTCCCCCTCTCTCTCCTTCTCCCCCTCTCTCCTTCTCCCTCTCCTCCTCCTGCTCTCTCTTCTCTCTCCCTCTCATCCCCTTCTCTCCCTCACTCTCCTTCCCCCTCTCTCTCCTTCTCCCCTCTCTCTCCCCTCTCTCTCTTCCTCTCCTCTCTCTCCCCTCTCCTCCTTCTCCCCTCTTCTCTCTCCTTCTCCTCCTCTCACTCCCCTCTCTCTCTTCTCCCCTCTCACTCCCCCTCTCTCTTCTCCCCTCTCCCTTCCCCCTCTCTTCCTTCTCCCCTCTCTCTCCTTCTCCCCTTCTCACTCCCTCTCTCTCCTTCTCCCTCTCACTCCCCCCCTCTCTCTTCTCCCCTCTCACTCCCCCCCTCTCTCCTCTCCCCTCTCTTCTCCTTCTCCCCCTCTCACTCCCCTCTCTCTCTCTTCCTCCCCTCTCTCTCTTTCTCCCCCTCCTCTCCCTCTCTCTCTTCTCCCTCCTCTCCCCCCCTCTCCTTCTCTCCCCTCTCTCTCCTTCCTCCCCTCTCACTCCCTCTCTCTCCTTCTCCCCTCTCTCTCTCCTTCTCCTCTCTCACTCCCCCTCTCTCCTTCTCCCTCTCTCCTCTCCTTCTCCCCTCTCATCCCTCTTCTCCCTTCCTCCCCTCTCTCCCCCTCTCTCTCCTTCTCCCCTCTCTCTCCCCTCTCTCTCTCCTTCTCCCCTCTCACTCCCTCTCTCCCTTTTCCCCTCTCGCTCCAAACACATAAGGACTCGACCCGTTGCCCGCGCGCTCACCGTGCGTCAGATCGCAGCGCTGCGTGAGAAAGCCTTCACAGCAGATCAGTCGTGACTCGTGATGTCTGTTTTACTTTGACTTCATAAGAATAAGCGCAGCGCCAGACTGACCAGAGGAACGTGAAGGTTTCCGCATGTAACGGCCATCAGCCAATCACATCGCCGCATTGTCTCACACAGAGGCAAGTCAGAGTCCAGTGGTGTATGTTCTGACCAGAACAAACATCTATGTCAGCTTTGTATTCTAATACAACTTTTAATAGAGCAATAAAACATTTCAATTTATTTAAAAAGCACCATTAGACTATTTGTTATAAATATAATAAATTGGTAAATTGTGAAAAAATAACCAGGCCTATTTTAATTACGTATGTTATTAAATAAAATAATAATATATATTATCATAATATGAAAGTGGCAAAGTGGCAGAAACGCAGTCTTTTCATGACAGAAGTGGATCTTCACTTCTCGTTCTGTTCAGTCTCTGTGGGAATTAACATTTTGACACTGTGTAGTTTTTATCAGTCTTAATTCTTAACAAATCAATCAATTTAATGTAACTTGTTTTGTCACTTTGGCAAGAAGGAACAGTCGGGAGCAATACAAGCTAAATTAGTAAGGATAACTATTACTTTTACATTTTCAGTTAAACAGAGAATGTACATTTGTACTTGTTTGTTTACAATTCTATCACTGTCATAATTGTAGTTCTGCTGATGTTTGGTCAGTTTGTACTTGACCTTCCTTGAGTTATGTTATGATGAGTCCATCCATGTTAAGTTTTGATTACTTTAATTGTCTAATAACAACACATTTATTATTATTAACAAACACACTGTGACCTTCAGTGACATAGTTCATTATGATATTTAACTTGGTATTCAACAAATAGCCTGATGTTTTAGGTACATTTATTTGAACACAATTTGACCCTAACTATTTGTCATAGCCAATATTTGTATTGAGTAATTAAGTATACTAATGTATTAATAACTGGCTTTAGTCAGCTTTTCTGGAACCCTGGCACAGTTTCATCTCATCATAATTTTATAGCATTACAACCTCAACATTTGAATCTCACTTTAGCTGGCTGTAGATCCTTAAGACCCCTACAAATACATTTGTAACAACATTTCTGACAGCCATGTTATTTATACAGTGAGTAGAGATGATGTCAGCGGAACTCACCAATATTTGAGCTTGTGAGGTGCTGATGATAAACTAACCCAGATGGCAAACGGATGCCCTGGCATTTTGGTGCACTTTGTTTGGGTTGAATCAAGTTCCTAGTTTGTGAATTGTTCACTGACAATGGCAATAAAACTGATTCTGATGATGTGGTAAGGGGCACCCAAGGAAAATTTTGCTTAGGGCCCCTTGAAGGCTTGGTCATCAGACATGTCATTGAGCATGTTTGGATGCTCTGGATTGGTGGATATGACTGCATGTTCTAGTTCCAGCCAATATCCAACAACTTCAGCTGCCATTTTGGTGGTCACACCAGATACTAACTGATTTTCTGAACCCCCCTTTTCTGACCCTCCCAGACCCTCCCAATAAAGTAAAAACTGGACATTTACGAATGGCCGTTTGTGGTCAGTGTAAGGCACACCTGTGCAATATTCATGCTGTCTCATCTGCATCGTGGTATGCCACACCTGAGAGGTGGGATGGATCATTAACATTAATGGCTTGGATGGATTTGGAAATTGGAAATTGAACAATATTGGAGAGACATGGGTCTCCATGGGTTTTGTGTGCAAAGAAAAAGTTTCATATCTTCGAGTTCAGCTCATAATAAATGTGTTGAATTTATATTTTTGTTCAGTGCACATTTATATGTTGAAGTATGTCTACATTCCTGTTGTTTTGTTTTTCTTATTCAGAAAACTTGTGCTGCATCCTCCTCCACTCCCATGAGAGGAAAAATAAAAAGATTCCAGAGAAGACATCAAAACATGAGATAGGACTCACCATAGAATCTACCTTGTACACAAACCAGCAATTTCCCATTCCCCAAACGCTTTCTTCTGCACTTTGAAGTCAGTGCAGGTAGCTGTTTGTGCTGTTGTCAGGTCTGCTAAAAGTTCATGTTTTTATGGTTGGTATTCCATCTCCGTGCCCTTGAAGAACTTTTGTTTATCACCCGTGAGATCGACACTAAGAGGGTTTTGTTTACGGAGCTGCTCGTGGTAAAAGTGCCGAGCCGTGTGCATCAAACTGTGAAGAGGGTGACTTTATAAAACACCACCCTGAACCACTTTGTTTGGCCTCGTTCAGGGGCGGAATCCACAATGTTTTTTCTCTGAATATATTTACTGTCCCAACACAAGCAGAGGGGATGTAGTTTTTAAAAAGATGCAAAGTTGTGGTAGAAAGGCTGTTGCGTAATGAGTTTAAGATCAATTGAGTTCTGTGGATCGTGCAAAAGCCAAATAAATCTGGGGATTTTGTCAAATTGAAAAGTTTTATGGTCGAAACAAGTAATAAAAAAGAACAAAGTATGGCAAAATAGGTGTTTTGTCAACTCCTGCCACACAGCAAGAAGTTTGCAGGTTTGATTCCTTGACATTATTGGGTGGAATTAGCATGTTCCTCCTGTGTCGGGTGGGAGGCCCTCAAGGTAGTATACTTTCCATTGTGAACTTTAAACATAGCACAATAGGCCACTCGTCCTCCAGGTTGGTTATATCTCCAGCAAGGTTGCTACTTGGTACTCTTGGCTCAAGATTTGAAGAACGGTGACTTGCCATTTCATCCACTGCTCTTCACGAATTGTAGCGGTGGGATTTTAAGATTTTTGCCTTTCTTCTAAATCTAGAATAGGCCTTTAAAACCAGGAAGTTCATACCTACATCTTTCAGTTTGCATAATGTTGACAATAACGTTATCATTGCGGGATGCTTCACTCCCCACTGTTGCCAGCAGCGTGTTAGACACCTAACCTATGTGTTTAAGGGGAGAAACTACATGAGAAACTAAATTGTTTAGTTATTTTAGTCAGCTTGCGTTCTCAACATAAAAGTGGAAACAACAAATATGGTTTATTATTAAATTCATTCAACCTGCTCATTTATATTCTAACTTCAAGGCCATTTTCTCAAAATGCTTTTCCCCCTAGAGACATAAAGATCACCCATTAAAGTAGCCCCTACATTTTATTAAAGGATTTGTCGATATCTAAGTCTAAACCTGATTAATTCAAGATTAATTTATTTTTTTCCCAGTAGCTCTAGTTTGCCTAAACACTAAGTATCTAAAACATGAACAAAATGAAGCAAGACATTTAAACCTGCTTGTATCCATTATTCCGATTTAAATGTCACAAATATGTGCAATTTGGGCTATTTTTACACATAAAATACATTTACATTATGTAAGTAAACGACAAAAAATTATATTTCATACTATTTCAAAAATTAATTCCTATTCACCTGCATCATCTCACCTTAAATAGGAAATGAAAGTGCTGGAAAATTATGCATTTTCCAAACAATTACACAATTTGTTGTAAACGTGCCCAAAAGTATTTGAAACTCACTTTATATTTCCTCTATTTGCTTATATTTTCAAAACAGCAGGATGAAGCTTGATGAACAGGGCAGGGTATATTAAATATTAGGGTATATTCATGTTTAAGTTGCTTTTAATTATTATATACTGTGCAGCCTTTGATGTTTCTCCCAAACAACAGGAGGTGAAGACTGTGCATTTACAAATGGAGTCACATAAGGAGAACCCTGCAGCCATGGTGGGATTGTCACATTAACATTTGCACACCAGATTAGACTGGAGGATAGCAAAAGGGCACACATTTTGTACTCACCACACACTTTTGACGCACAATATTGTTATTATTCATATATTGATATTTTAATCTTTATTTATTCCATTTTGTCCACCAACTTATAAAGGGAACGTTCAATTTGCTTGATCTGCAGTGCATAAAAATAAAGCTGTAACCCTCTTATTTCCAGTCAAAGCAATAATTCTGTGCAGCAGAATTCCACAAATAAAAAATTACCCTAAAATAAAATGAAAAATGAATAGGACTTTTATATGGATTCCACCTGGACTGCTTTATTACAAGTCCCTAAAAGATTTTTTGGGGTGATTTTACCTTCAGCTTTTAAAAGAGACTTGTCAAAACCCAACAGATGCTCATTCTACTGTCAATCAGCTGATCCCTCCACAAACTGGATTCACTCATTCATATATTTAACAAAGGCCTAGGCGGGATTTAAAATCTGAATTCCTCTGTGCAGAGCTTGGTTCTACTTATGATTAGAGTAAAACAGACATCAGGGTCCAAAACTCCAGATTCTCAGCTTCACAGAGGCAAATGTTTGTGCTCTAGAGGGTTCAGGAACAGCTTCAGTTTTAAATGAGGGTCATTTTTTCAGGCATTTTGTGAAAAATAGGGCCCAAGTAAAAGGGGTTAATGATGGTATTATTAAAACGGTCAAAAAAGTTACCCAGGCGAACAAAATGGTTGAAAAGCCAAGATATCCTCATGTCCCTCTCCAACCAATGGGAGACCTAGACAGTGAGTCAGACGACACCCCTGGTTTTTATGATTAAATATATTTATTTCACTCACTTCTCCGTCTGAAAAAGCTTTTTCTAAAGCTATTGCTATAGTGGCCAAAAAAAAAGTGAATACTAACAAGCAAAGGTTTTAGACAGATTGACTTTAGTGGATGGCGGGTCCGATACCAAAATATCCATTCTCATGCAAAAATGTCTATTGGTACTTACAATTAAAAAAAAATCTTCAACATTTAATTTGACCATGTACACTATTTAGGCCATAAAAACTTCAAAAATGGAAATGATTGATGGTTATACAGCATTAAAAGCAATTTAAAAAAAAACGGTTGCTAGGGAAAGAGCCGACAGTGAAGGACTGACTGAAAATAACTTTGGGCATTTACAAAATGACTTTTACTTTGACCTTGAATGTGAAAATTTACCCAGACTCTAGCACACATGAATAAATGCATTATTTATATTTTGTTTATCTGCCCATGTGTAGAATTTTTATCAGTTCAAGCTGGGAAGTGAAAAGAATAGTCTCTAAATATTAAAGTTATACCGCGTAACTTTTCACCTAAAATGTGGGTTATATTGAGTTGTTTTTCTGTTTCTTGAGCGATTACAAGGCCTCAGCTTGCCTTCTGTTGCTCCATGCGGGCTTCCCTGCTGAAAAAACGACCTCGTACTTTGCCTGAGGAGAAACGGAAGAGAAACCGCATTGGATCCAGACGAGAGTAAACATCGGACAGGCTTTTGCTCGCTGGCGTCAGATTAGATGGAGATGGCTGCACATCGGCATTATGTTTTTGCACCTTTGTTAATGCACAGGTAAATTTGTCTTTGTTTATGTTTTTGGCTTTGGTGCATGCTGTTCATACAGTTATTAGTTGACAGCCATTGTGCGATAGATGTCAATAAAATGATCTTGATGACGAGCTAATGCTAATAACAAAACACTGCGGCTACACAAATGTTAGCTACAGGTTGTTGCGTACAGTAAACGTACGTTGCTAAAGTTGGAGTAGGTTTTAGGACTTGTTTATTTTTTGCATAAACCTTTACGGACTTGTTTGTCCTCCCAGCTGTGAATGTAAAAGTCACATAACATCCACAACGTTCAAAGGACACACCGTCCTCCACTACCAAATATGATCAGAATCAGAAAAGGTTTATTCCATTGTCAATGAACAAAATTCACAAACAAAGGAACTTGTTTCGATGATAAGGTACAACATAAAAACTCTGAGCAACAATAAAAAAAAAGTATAAGATAAAAATAGACTTACTATGTGCACGAAAATTTACAGTTAAATTTACAGATAAAGTGCAGAAAGTGTTAAGTTGTAGTTAAAGTGTTCATGAGGCCAACAGCAGAGGAAAGGAAACTATTCTTGTGGCGGGAGGTTCTGGTCCGATGGACCGTAGCCTCCTGCCTGAGGGAGTGGTTCAAATAGACCATGTCCAGGGTGAGAAGGGTCAGCTGTGATCCGACCTGCTCGTCCCAGAGCCCTGGAGACGTACAGGTCCTGCAGAGATGGAAGTCTGCAGCCGATCACCTTCTCAGCAGAGGCACAATGCGCTGTAGTCTCTGTTTGTTCCTGGCTGTGGCTCCAGCGTACCACACGGTGATGGAGGAGGTGAGGATGGACTCAATGATGGCAGTGAAAAACTGCACCATCATCTGCACTGGCAGCTTGGCTTTCCTCAGCTGCCGCAGAAAGTACATCCTCTGCTGGGCCTTCTTGATGAGGGAGCTGATGGGGCTCCCACTTGAGGTCCTGGTGATGGTGGTGCAGAAGCGGAAGGAGTCCACGGTGTGATGGGGAGTCTGTCATGATGAGGGGGGCTTGGGGGCGGTGACTTTCCTGAAGTCCACGATCATCTCCACTGTCTTCTGGGCGTTGAACTCCAGGTTGTTACCGCTGCACTAGGACACCAGCCGGTCCACCTCCCTCCTGTAGACAGACTCACCCCCGTCCGAGATGAGCCCGATGAGGGTGGTGGTCGTCCGCAAACTTGATCAGTTTTACGGAGTCGTGGCTGGAGGTGCCGCAGTGTTGTGTACAGGGAGAGAGCAGAGGAGAAAGTACACAGCCCTGTGGAGCTCCTATGCTGATAGTCCGAGTGTCTGAGACATTCTTCCCCAGCCGCACGCACTGCCTCCGATCCGTCAGGAAGTCAGTGCTCCCCATGCAGGTGGAGTCGGGCACGTTGAGCTGGGAGAGCTTGTCCTGGAGCAGAGCAGGGAGGATGGTGTTGAACGCAGAGCTGAAGTCCACAAACAGAATCCTGAGGAGTCCAGATGCTGCAAGATTGAAGTGGAGTGCCAGGTTGATGCGTCGTCTACAGACCTGTTGGCTCTGTAAGCGAACTGCAGGGGGGGTCCAACAGGAAGGAGGTGAAGGACTTGAGGTGGGCAAGACCAGGCATTCAAATGACAAAAGCCTTCATGAGTACAGACGTCAGTGCCACAGGCCTGTAGTCATTAAAGTCCAGTGATCAGGGGCTTCTTGGGGACAGGGACAAATGAAGGATGAGATGGACAATGATGGGGAATTAGTCAACGAATTATTTCCAATGGAGAATGTACAATCATAGATTTGGTTTGTGGGTTTGTTTTAGATCCTGTGTGTGGGAAATTTAAGACATTCCTTGGATGTTTGGCATTTCTCTAAAAACCTAGGGAGGAAGCTCAGAGAAGGTAAGTTATTCAATCTTTCCTTTTTGTCCTTTTGATTCTTTCTTATTTTATGTTGAATTAATTGAAATTGATTGAAAGTCGTGAATCTTTTTTCATTCAGGCTCCAAAAGTGAAGGCTCAATCTCCACTTTTGCCTTGGGTCACAGATGTGGTGAATCATTTCTGATACTACTGTCAACAAGCTGAAACTGAGGAGCAACTCAAGGTACAATATGTGGATAGCAATAAATGTGTTTATTAATATCCACAATATATAATCCACAAAAATTGGCTTGCTTAAAACGTTTTGCGACTTAATGATTGAAAAAGTGAAACTCTGATTTTGGCACCAGATAAGAAAATTCCTGTAATTAAGGATTATCTTGGCTCTCTGTACCTTTTTGTACAATGAATTGTCCGAAATCTTTTTAAACAAATCATGTCTTTGGATGGTCATGTGGTCAAAAAATATTTTTTACCATTTACGGAATACTGTTAATCCTGAAATGATTGTCCATTCTTTTGTTTCGTCTCAATTGGACGTTTGTAATTCTTAATTTTACTTGTTTAAACAAATCCTCATTTAAACGCATAAACAAATACATATTATTCCGTTATCTTCATGGCATTGGCTTCCTATTCAATTTCGTATTGATTACAAAGTCCTGGTTTTAACGTATGGAGCTCTAAACGGACAGACTCCTCAGGACATCATTGACTTGCTGCGCCTGTACACTTCAAGCTGGGCATTTCGGTCGTCAGGTAATCGTCCCAAAGACCTGCTTTAAAACCCGGGGGACCTGTCGTCTCAGGCTGTCCCTCGCAAATTATAGAATGCCCTGCTCATGGCCCTCCATACAGCGGAGACTGTGGATTCTTTTAAAAAGCAGCTAAAGACACTTGTATTTAGATAAGCTTTTGATTGACCGATGGCTTTTTTACTTGTTTTTTATTGCTCTCTGTAAAGCACTTGGGATTTTTCTATGTGAAAGGTGCTCTATGAATAAAGTTTTACTTACTTAACTAAGTAAAAGTACAGCTACAGGGGCCAAACATTACAGTGGAAAAAAAAACCAAGGTATTGTAAGTGCCAGTTGAAAACATTACTTTTAGAGTAAAAAAGTTCAAAAGTTTCCATGAATCAATAAATAGTTGTTATGTGCACATCTTTGTAGTTGTGCGGTCCTTGCTAATGAACCCAGACAGTGTTATTACACCATTAAAACATTGTTTCATTCAATCAATCAATCAATCAATCAATGCTTTTCATACAAAAATTGTAACTAAAAGTGCTTTACAGTGCACTGAAAACATGCCCACATCCCACCCAACACATAGCAAAACATCCCATCCACAGATACAGAAACACGCACGCGCACACACACACACACACACACACACACTCACAGATCTGATGTATGGGATGTTCTTGATGGGTGCGCAGAGTAAAAAATTACGCCATGTTTTTTTCTTGTGCTGATGGATTAAAAGACTGCGTGTAGTTTGTGTAAATATTTCTCTCTGGGTTTTAGACCGATGACTAAAACCTTGTGTGAGAGTGAATTTCTGCTTTTTGTTCTCATTAGCGCTGTGTAGACGTTAGCCACCACTAGCATAACAACAACAGTGCATTTCTAACTGCACTTAACTTAATGTCAGCACAGGAGCAGTTCTCAGACAGCAGGTGGACTGTAGAGAGCAATATTTTACTGTCAGATCAAATCAAACTTTATCCAAAACCTAGCTGCCATGCAAATACTGGGTTCGAAGATGTTACTCGAGTTTCCATTCCAAGTAAGAATTCCAGGTTTAAAGGTTGTTCCTGTGGGAACTCCGACAGCCGAAGACAACTGGAACGCAGCATTATCTCCACAATATATATAATAATATAATAATAATAATAATAATAATAATAATAATAATAATAATAATAAATACATTTTATTTAAAGCGCCTTTCAGAACACCCAAGGACACTGTACAAGAGAATAAAACAGCAGAAATAAAACAGCAGAATAAAACAACAGATAAAACAACAGAATAAAACAACAGATATAAACACCAGAATAAAACCCACAGTACAGAACTGGATGATGGTTGTTGGAGTGACCGAGTTATGCGGTGTATGGATGACTGAGTATGCGTGTAGGAGTGACTGGAGTTATGTGGTGTTGGAGTGACGAGTTATGTGGTGTTGAGTGACTGAGTTGAGCGGTGTTGGAGTGACTGATTGTGGTGTAGGAGTGCGAGTTATCGTGTAGAGTGACTGAGTTTGTGGTGTGGCGTGATGAGTTATGTGGTTTGGAGTGACTGGTTATGCGGTAGTGATAGGAGTGACTTGAGTAGTGGTTTGCTGTGGAGTGACGAGTTATGCGGTGTAGGAGTGACTGAGTTATGCCGTGTAGGAATGACTGAGTTATGTGTGTAGGAGTGACTGAGTTATGCGGTGTAGGAGTGACTAGAGTTATGCGTGTTGGAGTGACTGAGTTATGCGCTGTTGGAAGTGACTGAGTTTATGCGGTGTAGGAGTGACTGAGTTATGCGGTGTAGGATGTGACTGAGTTATGCGGTGTTGGAGTGACTGAGTTATGCGGTGTTGGAGTGACTGAGTTATGCGGTGTAGGAGTGACCGAGTTATTGCGGTGTAGGAGTGACCGAGTTATGGAGGTGTAGGATGACGAGTTATGCGGTGTGGAGTGACCGAGTTATGCGGTGTTGGAGTGACAGAGTTATGCGGTGTTGGAGTGCCCGAGTTATGCGGTGGTGGAGTGACCGAGTTATGCGGTGTAGGAGTGACCTGAGTTATGCGTGTAGGAGTGACTGAGTTATGCGGTGTTGGAGTGACTGAGTTATGCCGGTGTTTGGAGTGAACCGAGTTTATGCGGTGTAGGAGTGACCGAGTTATGCGGTGTTGGAGTGACCGAGTTATGCGTGTTGAGTGACCGAGTTATGCGTGTAGAGTGGCCGAGTTATGCGGTGGTAGGAGTGACGAGTTATGCGGTGTAAGGAGTGACTGAGTTATGTGGTGTAGGAGTGACCGAAGTTATAGCGGTGTTGGAGTGACTGAGTTATGTGGTGTTGGAGTGACGAGTTATGCGGTGTTGGAGTGATCCCGAGTTATGCGGTGTGGAGTGACGAGTTAATGCGGTGTTGGAGTGACCGAGTTATGCGGTGTAGGAGTGACTGAGTTATGTGGTGTAGGAGTGACTGAGTTATGGGGCGGTGTAGGAGTGACCGAGTTATGTCGGTGTTGGAGTGACCGAGTTATGGGTGTTGGAGTGACTGAGTTATGCGCGTTTGGAGTGACTGAGTTAATGCGGTGTTGGAGTGACCGAGTTATGTGGTGTTGGAGTGACTGAGTTATGCGGTGTAGGAGTGACCGAGTTATGCGGTGTGGAGTGACCGAGTTATGCGGTGTTGGAGTGACCGAGTTATGCGGTGTAGGAGTGACTGAGTTATGTGGTGTAGGAGTGACTGAGTTTATGCGGTGTAGGAGTGACCGAGTTATGCCGGTGTTGGAGTGACCGAGTTATGTGGTGTTGGAGTGACTGAGTTATGCGCTGTTGGAGTGACGATGTTATGTGGTTTGGAGTGACTGAGTTATGCGCTGTTGGAGTGACTGAGTTATGCGGTGTTGGAGTGACCAGTTATGTGGTGTTGGAGTGACTGAGTTATGCGGTGTAGGAGTGACTGAGTTATGTGGTGTAGAGTGAACTGAAGTTATGCGCTGTTTGGAGTGGACCGAGTTATGCGTGTTAGGAGTGACCGAGTTATGCGGTGGTAGGAGTGACCGAGTTATGCGGTTAGGAGTGAACTGAGTTATGTGGTGTAGGAGTGACTGAGTTATGGGCTGTAGGAGTGACTGAGTTATGTGGTGTAGGAGTGACCGAGTTATGCGCTGTTGGAGTGACCGAGTTATTGGTTGCGCTGTTGGAGTGACCGCGAGTTATGCGGTGGTAGGAGTGACCGAGTTGATGCGGTGTAAGGACGTGAACTGAGTTATGCGGTGTAGGAGTGACAATCACCAAAATTGTCAAATTGGGAAAAATAGGCCGAATTTGTTGTTAAAATTTAAATATAATCACGTTCTCTTTGTTGTAGGGAATTATATAGTCTAACCTGTCATGCGCAAACATCATTAAAGCATGCAATAACCCTGACTGATATATCTCTGGTGTCCTGACGCACGGCTGTCACTTGCACACATGAGGAGCAGCGCTGAGATGGAGTATGGATTTTCAGGTGCGTCTACAGACTGGACATCCTCTTATCAGTATGCTGCTGCTGTGCTCATGTGGAGACACTTTTGACAGTGAGGTCAGGGATGGAGCGGTGCCCAGCTGCAGCCTGTCTCCACGGACACTTCCACGAATAGGAGCCGTCGATAAAACTCCAGCAAAATGGAAGGAGGAAAAATGACCAGTGGAATCTTGAAAACTATTATGAAGAAATGGAGTTGAAGATATAGTTGCCAAATCGCAAGTACCAAGAAAGAGGATTAGCTGACTTTACAAGTTTTAGAATGATGGGGAGAACATAGAAAGGCTTCACTGTCAGCAAATCCAATCTGTGACCTTTGTGTTGGGAATCAAGAGATCAAAGCACTTTTCCACTGGATATTATAACTTCTTTGGACAATAAAGCCTTCATGTAGTGTAATAATGTGAACATTTGAGAAAGAAAATGAGACTGAAGAGTATAATTTACATTATAAAAGGCAAAAATGATAGGGGCATCATTATTTGTTGAACAAGGCCATCGTTCATATTAATAATTCCTTACACTTGAAAATAAGGCTTGTCAAAGCATCTCAAAGTGTTACACTGTAGTCATTATTCATTCACTCCACACAGATTGCTCCATCTGCCCCTCCAACCACCATTAACCATTCACTCACACCACTTGCATACTAGATAAGGTGGGGAAGTGTCTGGCCTAAGGATACAACGCCTTGTTTTGAGCTGGAATGGAACTTCCTGCCTGGATGAGTGCTCTTACCACTGAACTTCTGCCGTCTTGTTAGATAAATAATATTTGTCTGCCATGGTGCAGTATCAGGGTGAATAACGAACATAGGCCGACGTTTGGTGAGAACCATGAATGAAAAAGGACCTGTGACTGTTTATCCATACAGTTTTTGTCTGCCATGATGACAAAACTACAAAAGCAAGCGCCAAGTTTAGGAGTTATATTGTGCCAAATACACACACATAAACATGGCGAAGAATAAAGTGGTCAAACGGCCCAAATTTGTAAAGTTATCCCAGATACGCCATGCCCCCTAATATGATGTGTTGCTCACTGCGGTTAAAAAAAAAAGCACCTTCAGATTTTAATCATTGTAACATTTTATCTGCGTGTATGTCATTACTGAAGCCCTAAAAGTAAACTAAACAAGAGTCCACTGTCTTCTCTGTCTTATGACCGGTCAGGCAGGCCTATCTTCCATCACTCTGTGGAGTACAGAGTGATGGAAGATAGATACCTCAATAACACAAGAAGCCCTCTTCACTGACACACTTCCGTCTTCTGACTTCAACAAATCCTTTTTTTTAAAATGTTTAATCAATTTGAGTCTCCATCCCTTGGCTTTAATATTGCACTTAGTATTCTGTCATTCATACAACAGCATAAATATACATTGCATGAAAACCAGGCTGGTGAAGAGTCTTGCTTCCTTGGAGCTGCAATTGAATAATCTGGTTGAATATGTATAGAAAGTACACTGCTTAATGTTATGCAGCCTTGAGTTAGATTGTAAAAAGTATTAAAGGAAACATGCGTCATTAGTTCACTCAAGAGTTGTATGTATCACAGTCTGGTATGGGAGCTGCTCTGTTGCGGAGCGCAAGGGACTGCAGCGGGTGGTGAAAACTGCCCAACGCATCACAGGAACTCCACTTCCAGCCATTGAGGAAGTCCAGAGAAAACGCTGTCTACGTCGAGCTCGCTGCATTCTCAAGGACCCCTCCCACCCTGCACACAGTCTGTTCTCCCACCTGCCCTGAGGCAGGCGCTTCAGGTGCCCCCGGACAAGGACTAGCAGACTGAGGACAAGTTTCTTCCCCGAGCTGTGTCCTTATTGAACTCTGCCCCATGCCGATGAACCCCCCCTCCCCACTCCCCAACCAACCACCCACAAAACTCGTCATCTCCCCCTACTGTCCAAAGACGGGTCACCAGCACTACTGGACCTTCCTGCACTCAAACACTTTGGATTCTGGTTGCACTGAAAACCGTACTGTACATTGCACTAGTCTAGTAAGTTAGGCAGCTACTGTTTATTATTATGCACTATTTAATGTTCACTCAATCTGTACTACTTAATTTATCATATGCTCATTTGCTTGTAATTTATGTCTATAGTCCCTGTTTATAGTCAACTTACAGTTAATGCACAATATATATAATATAATATGCACTTTACCTCAATCAATCTATCTGTATATTTGTACTATATACTACAGCTCCTTATTTTAGCTATCACCTATTTATTATTACCTGTATATTGTACTTACTATTATTGCACTCTGGTTGGATGCTAAACTGCATTTCGTTGCTTTGTACTTGTACATGTGTAAAGTTGAATCTAATCTAATCTAATCTAAGAGTTGTATTATGAGTGATGTTTGAGTAATCCTGTATTGTCCTGCATTTGAAGCTTGAGCTCTCTGAAAATTTGTTTCACCTATCCTCTATCTGGATGTATATTTAAAAAAATGGACTCCACGTTCCACATAAAGGGTGTTAAAATGTCACGCACAAGGCCTTTTTCACAAACAGAAGTACATAATGAAAATCCGCTGCTTGCTATGGTAAAATATAGGCATTGGTTCTCTGTGCGGTTGTAGATGTAAATAGATTTTTAGAGGAATTTTATGGCTCGTAAGCATCATTGGACCAGACAGTGTAGCGTGAAATGGGGATCAGAGAAGAAAGGACGTTCAGCATATTGTTGAAGCCGGAAGCAGATGCACGGCGCTGCGACTGCCTGCTCAGACCCTGGCGTACATTCTATTTACCCGGCAGCACATAAAGGGTCCCATAAATTGTTTTAGATTAATCCCAAAGAAGGCTCGCCACCGCAGAAACATTGGATTTTTTATTTTTTTTTATTTTTAACCATGTACAAATAAAAGTGTTTTCCTTGGAGTTCTTTGCCTGTTATTTCCATCTCACTGGCATCATCTACTTGTTTTGTAAGCATAAATATTAACCGCCACTTCCAATGACCACCTGACTAAAGGCACAAGAAAATAGAATAAAAGTTCAGCAGAGTTTGAATGGACGAATAATGGTACACCCAAATGCAGTAATCCACAGGCGAAAACGCTGCTTTTGCGTACGTGTCAGAGCTAGTGTCTGCGACGGGATGGATTGGCATGCAGAGTGGAGAAGATGCACACTATGGGTGTCAGACTGAGAGCAGGTGTCTCCCGCTGTGATCCGGATGGGTGCACGCGGGCACATGGTCTCAGGGAGACAGGTACCATCACCACGCCAAGGCATATCCACACCAACAGCTCTGTGTTAGTCTATTCCTCTCTCAAAGGTAAACAAAATAGTCACAAACTCTCAATCCAGTTTACCAAAAATGACATTCCCGGGGGGTGTTTGAACCTTCTTAATAACCCTCTACAACAGGGATGTCAAACTCATTTTGGGCGAATTTTGATGCTCAGGCTGGGACGTTGGCCGAACATAACGTAAAAAATAAAACTATAAAATCTATAAGAAATAAATAGCTTTATATAGCTTAGTAATAGTTCTGTGTGGACACTGCTGCATAAATCTGCAGCAGGTGAAAGAGTCCATATTCATGCATCAGCAGCAGGAACAGGAACATGGACTTATGACTTGGGTTTTGACAATTCTCTTTTAAAAGCTGACGGTAAATTCTCTAAAAATGAGTTTTAGAGACTTGTAACAAAGCAAAAATGTCCAGGCGGAATCCATATAAAAGTCCTATTCATTTTTCATTTTAGTTTAGGATAATTTTGTACTTTTGGGTTTGGAGTACAAACTGACCCTGATGCTTCAAAGAATAATTGATTTGACTGAAAATAAGAGGTTTACAGCTTTCATCTCAAAGCCACAAACCACTCTATTGAAGACAGTGAGGTGGAGATTCTGAGCAGGAGAAAAGATGGTTTGAAAGAGGAGTTAAGGAGGCAATCTTTGTTAAAAAAGAGAATCCTTCATTAAATCGTAATGGAGGTTTAAGATTCAACCTTCCGGTTCTTAATAATGGTTTGCTGAAACTCTGGAGACGCCCTGGGCATTCGGATGCAAAATAGGCACTCAAGGTGAGGCAGGGAACAATAGAACAATAGGCCTATCCCAGTTTCAATGGGCCATTAGCAGGATGTCCCGCCCTGGGGGCAGGGCTCTCACAGAGTAGGATATAAACAAGAGTTCTCAGACTTGTTTCTCTGATTGAGAATGACTCTTGGATGAGAGTTGAAACGTTTTGTTTTTTCTAAAACAGAGTCCAGATGACCACAACTGAATCTTTTTCTACAATGGAATAAAGAAAGAAAAAGTTCAACGTCCCAGATTAAATGTCCGGTGGGCCACATCTGGCCCGCTGGCCTTGAGTTTGACACATGTGCTCTACAACAAGTCCTTAAATTGGGCAAGACTAGGGCTGTAGTCAACTAAAGGAATAATTGGTCGACTTAATATACGCCGAACAATGAGTCAAGTGGAATAAACTGTGAAACTGGCTCTCAAAACATTTCAGTATCTCTATGATATAGCCATGTATCTGTATCCAAACTGCCCTCATAAGACTACAGCCACACTATTTATACAGAAAGGTACTTGGAAATGGTGTATTCGGACTTCCGGGTATGGTGATGCATTTCACTCCGCTACAGAAAAAAGTGGTGTTAAAATCATTGTTTGACCCATCCAATCCCAAAGAACAAAGACGGAAGATGAGTAAACAAGGAAGACGCAAGTCCGGTAGCGCCACAGGACGTGGAGACGTCCCGGCCCAGATAAGAGACTCACGCGACCCCTTTGCGCTGGAAGGGGGAGAGAACGTAATTGGTCACCAGCTGTGGCTCAAGATGTCCGAAGTGCAGCGTGCCATGGAGTCTCTGAGAGCCGAGTTGTTAGCTATCATAGCTCCGGCATATCAGAGTCAGTGTCGATGGAATAACAGGAACACGCATTGAGGCGGTTGAACAGCGTGTTTCAGACAATACGGACGATCTGCAGACAGTAAGGACCGAGATTGAAGCGCTGCGGGCCAGGGTGAGGACGCTGGAGTCGGAGAACAATAACATGAAAAATAAGATCCTGGATTTGGAGTCTAGATCCTGTTGTCCTAACTGCTTGGCTTCTTGGAGAAGATCATACCTAAGCTCCTTATTAACTCAGGAGTTGAGGTCTCCCTCAATCACAATTGAAGAGACTAATTACCAGATTTCTTTTGTTTTTTAACATCAGACTTTATGCCCCCATGGTGGCTGTCTGCTATTGTACATAAACTCTGTGACTAAACACATCTACTCATCGATGTGCCAAACGGGAGATATTGGATTTGTGGGAAATTTAAATACAAAAAATTATAAAAATGAAAAGAGAAAGAATAGACATTATATTTTTTACAAGAGACACACCTGAATGACACTGAACATCAAATACAGAGGCAAATATAAGAGGGGAGTTGCAATATTGATCTCAAACCGAGTACTTTTTCAACAGAGTTTTGAATGTAAGGATAAAGATGGCAGATATGTACTGGTTTAAGGGATTATTAATGGAAAGGTTTTCACTCTTTTAAATGTGTATGCTCCACCAGGGAGTGATATCACTTTCTATGCTGATGTCATGGACCTGATTGTGAACAACTCTGAGGGAACCCTAATTTGAGGCGGCAATTGGAATCTACGCATTCAGCCTACACTGGACGTGTCGAACTCAAGAGGCACTGGAGGAACAATTAACAGGAAGTTCCGTCTCTTACTGAAGACAATAGGACTGATTGACATATGGAGGGAAATGAACCCTAGGGCACGCCAGTATACAGATTTTTCAAAATCCACATACACTCTATTCCAGAATAGACTACTTTTTTGTTCTCAATAAAGACATATCTAAAATCACAGAAGCAGATATAGGCACAATAGACCTAAGTGATCATGCTCCAATTTTTACTTCCTGCTTCCGAAGAGGGCAGACGCTTCCCTGCTTGCTCCTGCCTGCTTCAGCTGCTTTCCTTATTTATTTTGTTTTTAAATCAGTTTTTGTCTTCCAAAAATTTTTTGTTATGACTTTTTTAAGTCAACCAAGAATTTTAAGCGCATTTTTCAAGTTTTAATCTACAAATCTGACGAACCAGCGACATGTCTGTGAGAAGGGAAACAAACTCCTGTAAACGCTGTTGGAAATTTCAACAAGAAATTCATGAGCTACAAGCACGGATATTTGCTATGGAATCTGAAAAAGGACTGCACGATGCAATCCCTGTGTCATCCAGTGGTAAGAAGTCCACATTTTTTACAAGAAAAACAGCTACTTTCAACCCAAACCTGACGGTCGGTTTGAAGCCTAAGCAATGCAAAGATAATGTAACGCCACCTAAAATACAGCTTACAAACAGATTTTTACCACTTTCAAAGACTGAAGTAAATGAACAAAGGAAAAATGGGAGACATGACGTGGCGAAAAGGCAGACAGAGACAGAGAGAGAATCTGTGCCTAACGTCAAGGTCGTCTTGATTGGGGATGGTGCGATAAGTCACGTGATGCATGAAAAAATTAAAACACATTCTTTTCCCAGCGCCACAGTCACTGAGATTACGTCACGTATTTCTAATGTTTTAGCCACACATAAAGGAGTTAAACAGCTGATTGTGCACGTGGGCGCAGTGGACACACGACGCGAAGAGACTGAAGTTTTGAAAAGAGACTTCTTGGAGTTATTCGGCGTGCTTGATAAAATGGAAATAAAAACATTCATAAGTGGACCTCTTCCAAACATCGACAGGAAGATAAACAAGTTTAGCCGGCTGCTTCAGCTGAACACATGGCTGTCTAAAGAGTGTGCAACAAGAGAATTGCACTACATTGAGAACTTCTATCTATTCTGGAAACGAGAGGACCTGTTTAAGAGAAATGGCCCATACCTCTGTAGAGGTGGAGTGAGGGTGCTGACAGAGAACCTGCTCCACGCTCTGAGGCATTGGACTGGGCCTGGACAGGCTGGGCCTGGACAGGGTCCTGAGCAGATAGTTAGAGAGAGAGGAATGAGAGAAAAATTCCTGCTATAGTTAGAGAAGAGAGGAATGAGAGAAAAAATTCCTGCTATAGTTAGAGAAGAGAGGAATGAGAGAAAAATTCCTGCTATAGTTAGAGAAGAGAGGAATGAGAGAAAAAATTCCTGCTATAGTTAGAGAAGAGAGGAATGAGAGAAGAATTCCTGCTTCATCAGCCAGAGACCGAGCCAATGTTTCAACATCAGCAGCACCACAACCACAACCTCCACCAAAGGATTTATTAGCAGCCGCTCCACCACCACCAGCAAAGAATTCAACTCCAGCTGCTCCACGATCACCTCCACCACCTCCAGCAAAGGACTCATCTGCAGCAGCACCACAACAATCTTCACCACGGCTAGCGCAGGAGTCATTTCAGTTCTTTCCTGCACGGCCCTCATCAAAGGCCTTGGACCCATCTGTGGCGGGCCCGGCAGTATCCCCGCCATCGCCCCGGCCCTCAGAGCAGCCCTGGATCCCCCTGCAACATCTACTCCCACTACAGATTCGTCACTCTCCTTTCCATCTCCACTCTCACCCAGGGGTCTTCCCAGCCATCTCGAACATCTGATCAAATCAGGCATTAAGATGGCTCCACTCACGCCTAATTTAGCAAGAGTTCTGATATCAACGATGATGAACTCTCCCCTGACTGTTGCTACACAGACAAAAATCACCCCCACCTAAAACCCACCCGCCTTTTACCTGGTCCCAAACGCTCACCGGCTCCCACTACACCAACAAAAGTCCCCCCCACCTATCCCCCCTCGCCTTTCACCTGGTATCTCCCATAGCTAGGATGCACTGGGTCTCAGCGTTGCCGGGACTTATAGTCATATTAAAAAT
Organism: Chaenogobius annularis; assembly: GCA_015082035.1. Taxonomy (NCBI): domain Eukaryota; kingdom Metazoa; phylum Chordata; class Actinopteri; order Gobiiformes; family Gobiidae; genus Chaenogobius; species Chaenogobius annularis. The sequence goes on from BJKM01000051.1 coordinate 1,910,507, forward strand.
CAAACCAACCCGGGGCCCTGTGTAAAAACAGCCTCCCCTAGTGCTATTTCTGTAGTAACATCACACAGATGGGAAAACAAAATGCGAGTCCGACTGCCCAATCTGAGAAATTTGATTCATATTCCCTGTAAAAAGATAACGCCCAGTCTCACTGAAACTAGTCTGAAACTTGCTGTGCTAAATGTCAGATCCTTATGTAACAAATCATTCTTAATTAATAATTGTATTTCTTCTTATAATCTTGATTTTATGTTTTTAACTGAAACATGGCTTGACAAAAAAACACAGGAAATTTAGTTCTAATAGAGTCTGCTCCACCCAACTTTATGTTTGAATCTGAAACACGAGAAAACAAAAAGGGAGGAGGTGTGTGTGCTTTTGTTAGAGATGAAATAGTTACCCACAGGTTGTCCTTTGGGGTGTTTTCAACATTTGAGTACGTAGCCTTTAAAATTGAGCTAAAACAGTCTCCATCCATTCTCTTCATTGTTTTATACAAGCCTCCTCAGCACTGCAAAAGTTTTATTGATGATTTTACTGAGATGCTTTCAGTCGTATGCACAGACTTTGATGGTTTGGTCATAACAGGTGATTTCAATGTTCATGTTGATAATATTTGTGACAGAAACGCTAAAGAGCTTCATGCTGTCCTTGAAACTTTCGGTCTTACTCAGCGCGTGAGTGGCCCCACCCACAGCAGAGGGCACACTCTAGATCTTCTAATTACAAAAGGGGTTAATATTTCAAACGTCAATGTGGTCGATGTTGCTCTGTCTGATCATTTCTGTGTCTGTTTTTCCCAAACCACCAGCTGGTCCTGCAATTGTCCGGAGGAGACACATAAATGACAGCACGGGAAAACTGTTTATGGAAATGATAAACTTTGAAAATGTCTCATGTTCTAATGTAAATGATTTGTTGAACTCTGTTACATCTAGTGTTTTGAATGTTCTCGACACCATTGCCCCTATGAAGGCTAAAATTGTTAAAAATAAGCAGAAGGCGCCATGGAGAAATGATGATTCGGTCAGGGCACAGAAAAGGGAGTGCCGCCGGGCCGAACGAAAATGGCGAAAGTCGAAGCTCCAAGTTCAGAAAGAGATTTACAGAGAGAAGTTGTACATGTACAACCTCATTTTATGTAGAACTAGGGAAGGATATTTTTCTGAAATAATTGGAAGCTGCAGTAACAACTCGCGTGTCCTGTTTTGCCACAGTAAACAGATTAACAAACCCTCCAGCTCAGCTGCCGTTAGAACTCATTTCCACATCCAAGTGTAATGAGTTTGCATTATTCTTTAATGACAAAGTTCAGGGCATTAAAAATGCTATCAATTCTACAATGCAAAAAATAACCCTCAAACCACCTACACACTTAGAGCTGACTCACTTTGCACCTGTAACTGACAAAACTGTCCAGGAGATCATCACCAGCCTGAGTTCATCTACATGCTGCCTCGATGTGTTTACCCACCAGATTTCTAAAGTCTGTGCTGAACAGTTTGTTAGCACCACTCACTCAAATAGTTAAACATGTCGCTTCAATCTGGAACATTCCCAATTTCTTTGAAAACTGCGGTCATAAAGCCTCTCCTAAAGAAGAGCAGTCTTGATGCCGCAGTACTGAGTAATTACCGGCCATCTCTAATCTGCCATTTTGGGGCAAAGTCCTTGAAAAGGTTGTTTACCAACAGCTCACTGATTTCCTCTTAATAAAAACAACTCATTTGATGTTTTCCAGTCAGGTTTTAGACCTCATCACAGCACTGAGACTGCTCTTGTCAAGGTGACAAATGACATCCACCTGAACACTGACGCGGGCAAAGCCTCAGTCTTAATTCTGTTAGATCTGAGTGCTGCTTTTGACACTGTCGATCATGGGATCCTCTTACAGAGACTAGAGGACTGGGTGGGCATCACTGGCACTGCTCTAAACTGGTTAAAGTCCTATCTGGAAGACAGGAAAGTTCTTTATCGAAATTGGTAACTGTGTCTCAGACCAGATGCCCCTGACCTGTGGGGTGCCCCAAGGGTCAATCCTGGGACCCCTTCTGTTCAACCTCTACATGCTGCCGTTAGGTCAGTTGATACGCAGCGAGAATGTGTCCTATCACAATTACGCAGACGACACTCAGATCTATGTTTCACTGACGGCAGGTGAATATGGACCAGTGGATTCACTCTGTCACTGCATCCAACAGATCAGTGTGTGGATGCAAAACAACTTTCTCCAGCTGAACTCAGACAAGACTGAAATCATCGTCTTTGGCCCACAGAAACAAAGAGAAAGTGTTAACTGTCACCTCCAGAGTCTCGCTCTAAAACCTACAACATCAAGTTAGAAATCTGGGGGTAATAATGGACTCAGATTTGAATTTTAACAGCCACGTCAGATCAATCACATCAGCAGCTTTTTACCATCTAAAAAACATTGCCAAAATCAAAAGTATAGTGTCTAAACCAGACCTGGAGAGAGACTTATCCATGCGTTTGTCTCTAGTAGATTAGACTACTGTAACGGCCTGCTCACTGGCCTCTCCAAACGAGCTGTAAAACAGCTGCAGTACATCCAGAACGCCTGCTGCTGGGCGCTCGCCTCGGTCCTGACTAGAACCAGGAAGTATGATCACATTAGTCCTGTGCTCAGGTCTCTGCACTGGCTCCCTGTGGCTCAGAGAATAGACTTCAAAGCAGCTCTGCTTGTATACAAGTCTCTCCATGGCCTAGCACCAAAGTACATCTCGGACATGTTAGTGCCATATGAACCATCTCGGACTCTGAGGACCTCAGGGACCCGGCCTCCTGCTGGTGCCCAGAATCAGGACTAAACATGGGGAATGTGCGTTTCAGTTTTTTGCAGCTAAAATCTGGAACAGTCTTCCTGAGGATGTGAGACAGGCCTCTACTCTGGCAATGTTCAAATCTAAACTAAAAACTGTTTTGTTTGGCTGTGCATATGACTGAAATGCTTTTCTTTGCACTCTTCTTCTCTTTTATGTCTTGAACTATTATTTTGTGATTTCTGCCATGTCTTTGTGATTTTAATGCATTTTTTCCTGTTGTGTGAAGCACTTTGAATTGCCTTGTGTATGAATTGTGCTCTACAAATAAACTTGCCTTGCCTTGCCTTGCCTATCTACATCTCTGTAGATTTGGAAAGACAAAAAAACAGACTTTGGAGGTTCAATGCCAGCCTGCTTAATGACCCTTTGTTTAAGGAAAAAATGTCCAACAACATTAAGACATATTTGGAGGAAAATGACACTGGGGAAATTTCCCCGCCCATCCTTTGGGATGCTTCCAAAGCAGTCTTTAGAGGACAAATTTTTGCTGTAGCCTCCGAAAAAAAGAAACAAAGGAAGAAAAAACTAAATGATATGCAGGAAAAATAGAAATTGTTGGAGGAAAATCATGCCAAAAAGGGGTGTCCTAAAATGCTACAAGAAATTAAAAAGTTAAGAGGAGAAATTAATGATCTGACTTCTCAGGAAATAGTTAAGAAAATGCTCTTTACCAAACAAATATATTATGAGAGTGGATACAAATTTTCTAAATTACAATCTTGGAAACTTAAAACACACAACAAGCTGAAAGAACGATTTTTTTTAAAATACGAGACAGGCACAATGATGTAATCTTAGCTAAACAAGACCAAATTCAATCAGCATTTGAATCCTTCTATAAAAAACTTTTTTCAAAAATTCCAGACGATAAGGAGGATGATATAAACTCCTTTCTGGACACCCTCAATTTCACAGAAGAAAATCACAGAAGAACAAAATGAAAAAAATTAGGAGCTGAAATTACATTTTTGGAAATACAAGGCGCAATTAGAAGATTAAAGAACAATACATCTCTGGGGAGCGATGGGTTCACCTCAGAGTGGTATGAAGCTTTAAAAGACACACTCACTCTTTTCCTCTTGGCAACTTTTAACTGGGCACTTAAAAAAACTCAGACCCACCTAGTTGGAAAGAGGCCATCATATCCCTGACACCAAATGAAAGGAAGGATCAATTGGACTGTGCCTCATATAGACCTATTTCTATTCTGAATGTGGACTATTGTATCTACACCTCGATTATGTCGAAAAAGAATGGAGCAAATACTCCCAAACTTAATCCATAATGATCGGACAGGATTCCTTACCAAACGACAGACACAAGATAACATAAGACGATCCCTACACATAATGGATCATAAACAAAAACACCAAAATAAAGCCGTAATAATTAGTTTGGATGCTGAGAAAGCTTTTGATTCTGTTAGTTGGCCATATTTATTTAAAGTGCTAAACAAATTTCAAATCGATGATTTCATTATAAAAAATGTTGGGGCTCTTAACGATGGTCCAACATCAAGAATTCAAATCAATGGTCATCTGACAGATCCACTGACTCTGGAAAGAGGAGTCATACAGGGTCTCTCCTCCTGTTTGCTTTGTATTTGGAGCCATTGGCCCAATTTATAAGACAATCAAAAACAATTCACGGTGTTACAATTGATGGGACGGAACATAAAATTGCCTGCTGCAGATGATGTTTTATTGTATTTGACCAAACCAGAAATGTCCATACCCAATGTGAAATCCAATGTCTGGATACAAACTAAATGTACAAAAACTGGAATTATTTCATTCTGGCTTCTCCCTCTGACCTTTAGAAAGACTTACCCATTTAAATGGCAAACAGAATCTCTTAGATATTTTGGTGTGGTACTCCATAGAGACCTATCAACAATTCTGGAGACAAATTATACCCCCCTTTTTACCACTATAAAAAAAGATCTTGAAACATGGAACCTTATACCCTACTTCAGTCTAAGTCAAAGGATTTTTATGTTCTTATAGTTTTTGAAAAAAACAAAAAATATCTCAATAAAAAAAAAAAAAAAAAAAAAGGAAATGGTGAAATGGAAATGGTGAATTAATGTGTGATACGGCAGATTAAACTTAAAATGCTTCACTCATTAAATCTTCTAACTATAATTAACATTGCCAACTGACTCCATGTCTTCTCCTTTCTGCTGTTGTGCTTAAAAATCTTAAAAATTTAAATTAAATAATAAGTCAACTAATAAAAATGTTGGTTGACTATAAGACACCATCCACCGATTAATAGACTAAACAACCCTTTCAGCCTGACAGCCCTACACGACCTGCTTGCCCAACTGAAGCAATAGCCACGTTTGGACTGGCCCTGCCCCCCCAGACCGGTTTGCTGCTTTAACACGCTTTGGAATGGTTCTGTTCATGACCGAATACGTCTCCATGCTCACCCAAACATAACAAATGTTTTGTATAATATACCGGAATTATACTTTTTTATCAATTCTCAGCAATTCACAAAAATATGTTTTGTAATTCCAAGTTTATGGCACAGTGAGACATGGCTAAAGCTAGTGTAAAAATAAAACTACTTACGATTTATTGCCAGCTTTTTCTGCATTTATTTCACGTCTCTACGCCTCTACATTGCATTTTAATGCATTGGGTTTGGATAATGTTAGATGCATTATGCACTGGAAATGTGAGAATTTCAGTGTCGACACAACACATAATGTCGTTGCTGGAAAAACTGTGGTTTCAAGTCAATATTTGGAGAACATTTTTTACAGTCAGCGCTCTCTCTTGTCCAATAATTTCAGTCAAAAGTGTGCCAGCAGCCAAAAAACAAGCTTATATTTATTAATCATCATTGTGTTTCGTCCTGTGTAAGGTTGGATGTCACAAATCCCCAATTATGGTCTCCCTCTGCCCCTCTTTGCTACATCCTCCCTTTCAGAAGTATTTTTTTTTACAGACATTGTGGCGTACAATGTGGCCCAAATACCTCAGTTTTCTTTTTGGATAATCTTGAAAAGAACTTCTTCAAGGCCAATTTGTCTTTAGTTTTTTTTGCGGGAAACTTTTTTCACCTATGCTCCTTTCTTGGTTTGTAAAAAATCATAGTAGAAATTCACACAATTTAGCCACCCTTGTCAACCAAAAGAGGCTTTAACTTTTCCCTGACTCTTGAAGTGCCCACAAGATGGCGTTGCAGTTAGACTTATGAATACACAAGCAGGGAAAAGAATCTGTTTGTGAGACAGGGACACCGAGAAAAAGGAGAGAGGGGCTTGCGGAATGCCAATAGGTTTTCAGAATTGGTTGATGTCCCTTTCTGAGATGGGATGTATGTTTTTTCGCTAAAGATATCCAATGCAAAAACTCAAACTAACTTGACAAATAGGTTCAACATCTTACCAATCACACCAAAAATCGGAATATTATAATTTTGGCCACCCCCTTGACTTAGAATAGAATAATGCAAGTGTTGCTATTCGAATGTGATAGCCTTTTTGTTGTATGCATTCCCTTGGTGCAGCTTGCTTTTCTCTCCGACAGAAAAGGCTACAGCTTCGTGCACTCCCGGCTGTGCCACAAATAGGATGGGTGTGCGTGTGTGTTGTTTGGATATGCAGATTGGCTTTCACAGTCATCACGGACCGCAGCGGTCAACCAAGTATCAACAAAAACACCAGATTCAAAGATGCAAGACTGATTTCTCTCGCCGCATGGTAGATGGGTATCGAATCTGAGCAGACGATGTACATTTTGGGGCGGCAGTGGGTGGAAGCTGGTTGTACGCACACAAACCCAAACCAAAGGCCACTGCCACTCATCTCACTTACTAAGAGAATGTCCCACTTTGTCGTTAATGCAACATAACGTAGAAATCAAGACTTTTTGGGGGTACTAGCATTCAGGGTTGCAATATGTTGGCATCTATTGCTATTCCAATCTCTAAGTGTGTTACGATTGATAAAAACATGAAAATCATGTGGTGTTACTGCTGTAGCTGAAATTTCCTCCATGTCCCAGCAAGCTCAACAATATGTCCCTCATTTTCTGCGAGTTGGAACCTAACAGGCAATGTGAACTGCCGAAGTGCTATTGAGCAAGACGAGTCACAAGCTTCCTATCAGAAAATGGATTCGTTAAGGTAAACTTGAGTTTGAGTGATCATTTTATAGTACACTGGTATTGTAAGTGGCATTAAAGCATGGCATGCCCATTAAAAACGCAAAGTGAAATCAGATTGGAAACCCCTTTCTTCGCAACAATTACTACAAGTATTTAAACTTGTTCTAGAGGTAACGTCATCACTTTTAATGCAGTTGCCAAAAATACTAGCATCAGCATTGTTAGAACTAAGCATTTTGGGGTTCTACTAAGAAAGCATTAACTCTTCAATTAAAAACTTTAGGGCGTTGTGAGCATCAAATATATATCACGAAGAATTCAACGGAGGCAGGACCCCAAATCTAATTTCTAATTACCGGTAGCTTCTCTCATTTTCATGCAGACAATGATTTGGTGCAAATTTGTCCATTTTCAGAAGGAAAAACTTAAATCTAGACCAATTGTAAGCATCCAGTAAATTTAAAATAGTTTCTGCCCATAAACATATGCGACAATGTTCACGTAATCCAAATACAGACAGAGAAATAAGATTACTCAAACATGGAATGAAACAAAACATCCGAATAAAACCGTAAAAAGTCAAAACGCCTGAAGAAAGTAGTAAGTTGTGATCCCTTTGGCAGCTATTTTCTTCCAGATATGATACTTCTGCTTGATGATTGAGTACCTGGAATTTTCACACCAAGATTAAAACAGCGCCGCCCGGAGTCCCTCCACCCAAAACAATAAACACCATCCCCTCAACGTATTGTTCAAAATGAAAAAGCTCACCTTACAAGTCCTTTTGTGAAAATCTCTCCTCTCCTCTTAATGTAGGTTTACAAGGTCGTGCTGGGTAAAATTGCAACAAGTTCAAATTTCAGAAGACTTTTCACCTTCATGGGGGGGACAATCTAGGATCAAAGTGGATGCATGCTGCTTTTTCCTACTCTCCACATTTAAATTCTTCACAATTTCCAAAGAGTTGCTCATAAATTTGCTTTGTGAATTAGTTCATTAGGCATTTTTGTTAAAGTCACAGCAGATTAATATCTGATTTAAAAGTGAAATTCTGTTCAAAATGATTGCTGGTGGAATATGCGTACAAAAAAACAATCACTACCGCATCGTTGGTATTTTCAATGTGTAAAATATTACCTGTGCTTGTCCTTGAAATAGCTAAATAAATCTTTTTTGTGAATAATTTGACAGTACTTGAACTACTTCTGGAGGAGATCATTCTATAAATATAGGAGACCATTTATGCCTGACATCTTGAGTTCATCTTTTGTTGCTATGTTTTTATGCAACTGTTAGCGGTAGCATCAAAGGTCCAACAGGGGTAAACATGCCAATTTCAAAATGTAGCACCTTTTTATGCATGTATTGTAGAGAATACTAATTATATATTCTACGATGTGTGTGCTTTATGTATGGGGAAAAGTACAGCAGAACATGGTAAAGAACAAGCCTAACCCTTTCATGCCATTAGTTTGATGATGGGGTAATAAAGGCGATAATCCCCACCCTTGCCTTGTTCCTATGTGTCTGATTTGTTATATAAAAGTATTGATGCGCATAAATATAAATATATAAAGGGCCAAAATCAACTTTTCAGAGCTTTTAACCTTCTTACAGTGCTAATGGTACCTTGTATATGTGCCCATAGTGTTTTTTTTAATTTATCAAGAGAATAGTCTCTATCCTTTCCCTTGGATGGGCAGACGAACAGGGCCTACTCACCAGGATGAGTCAGCCTGGTGGTGAGTTCCCTGTTCCAGCCCATACTTCAGGAAGCACTCTGTACCTGTAACACGCGCCCCCTTTCTGTGCCAAGATATGGGTGATATTTTATACCTATTATGTTACGAGTGTTGCACAACACTTATTATTATCAACTTCGCCCTTAGGGTCGACTCGAGCATAATATAGGATCTTTAAGGCCCTGTCTACATGAAACTAAACTCCGGAAAATCTGCAAAGATATTTTGTCTAAAACAGGTTTTATCCACATGAAGTGGCCATTTTTTAGGAGTCTGAAAACAGAACTTTTTGAAACCATGTCCCAGAGTGCAAAGATATCAAAACTGAACGATGCATGTGTCAAACTCCGACAGCAACAACAACAATGGCACCGTACACTGATTGTTTTGTTTGTGTACAACCAAGCCGCGGGGGACAAGATGGCTGTCCATTCAAGTCAATGCCGTGTGCTCATTGGAGCATGCCGCCCAAAAAATATCTTTCTTCCGCATTACTTCCTGGTTGTGGAGCTAGCTCTGGGCCTTTCCCCATGATGCGACAGCAGATTAGTGTTACTGTTACGTCAAAAATGTCATTTTGAAGATTTTAGAAACGGTGAGAGAATGAAATTTCTTCTATTTTATTTTTAGACTAAAAAGAATTGAGCACTTTCGGAAATTTTACAAGCCAACTCTTTGAATGGTCTGGGCCGTGAGGCTGCTGTACAGCGGAGCCGCCACTCCCCAATTGGGAACGTGGGCAGAGGGGGCGTGCCGTATTCAGTTCACTTTTTTTTATTTCAGCCCATGCAAATTGTCTTTGTGTTACTTTTCAACAGCGCCACCAAGGAACCTGGCATATGTATTACAACATTTTCAGGCGTCTTGTGTTCACAAGTGTGGATGCACACATTTAAAGAAAGGTTCCATGATTGAAGAAAACGTTTTAGAAACTATTGCTGTTTTGTCTCCGTGCCTTGGCTAAATCGCTTGAAACAAACCTTATTTTCATTTTATATTTTTTTAAATACAAGCTGGGGTGGAGTGAAAATAATGATAGCAAAATTCTTTGGAGTTCAATAAAAACTCAAGTTATTGTTATCTGATTGAGATTGCCATATTTCCATAGTTTTACGTCAAATCAAGCATTTCTTGTATCGCCATTGCGACTTGCAAAATACAACCAAAGCTATGTTGTCCACAAGTATTTAATAATGAAAATCTAGAGCATTTAAAGGTGAAAACAGAACTACCGTATTTTGCGGACTAATTAGCCGCTACTTTTGTTCAGATGTTTTGAGCCATGCGGCTTATTTAGAGGCTGGCTTTTCTGTGGTTTTTTTCTTTCACCGCTAGGGGCGAACTAACCGGAATTAGAATCAAAACTACAGAAAAGTTAAGCAAAGAAGCAGATGTTGCTTTTTTATTCAGCTAGCAAATAGAACACGGGACGACAAATTACCAACTATAAATTATTTTCAAATTCTTGCCCCATCATTATGGAACCCAACGAAGAAGTTCGTATGAAGCAAGTTTTAAGCTGAAGGCCATCGATCTTGCTAGGAAGCCGCGCGGCTGCACGCAAGCTTAACATCAATGAATGTACGTGAGACGCTGTGAGGGGAGCACGCTGGAGGGGGGACAGCGGGACGAGCTCATGCGATGCCAAAAGTCAAGGAAAGAGTTCTGCGGCCTATACAAAAGGTGCGGGCCTATGTATTGTTTTATTATTATTTTTTTTAAAATAGAGCAAATGCGGCTTATATAGGGGAGCGGCTAAAAGTCCGGAAAAATACGGTAGTTAATTTTAAACTGTTTGCAATAGTCACATGTATCTTACCTTACGCATTCCCGGGATTCTAGTTATTTCACACGAAATATTGGGAACACTTGGTTATTTCTGTGTTTAAAACGTGAAATTGTCAGTAATGAGATTGTGCTGTTTTTGGAATCCCTTTTTTATAGACTGTGACATCTGACGGAGCAGGAGGGGAGTAACACATGTAAGCTTTCACCCCTCCCTCACCTGTCCTGCGCTTGTATCCCACCTCTGAGCCGCGGCAGGTGGGACTGCAGCACTGGCTACTCCAGCAGCCCTCCCGCATTCACATTAAAACAGCTCCCTCAAGTGTAAAGCCTATTTGAGTCCCCATGAGCCAAACAGCTTGCAGTCACTTGCCGGTTGGATGGTTCGGTGCAGATGGAAAATAGTGCTGCAGTTTGTTTGTTTTGTCGTTTGGGTGAAATCCAGATACAGTGTGGAGTGGGGGGCTCACAGGCTTCTTGACTTTATGATTTTCACTTTTTAGACTTAGTGTTTATTGGAAACTTTAGCTAGTGCATAACCTTGACAGGCACCAAACTGCAATGCATCAGTAAAAGTACGATATTCAGTAAAACACCATATTTTAATAAGGTTGATAGAAATGTTAATTGTTACCCAGTTGTCATTTAATTAGGACGATGACAATGCATGGCAGTTTTCATCCCTATTGTACCCATCCATATGCCGGTATTTACAGATACACCTGGTCAAATAATACTCCAATACAAGTTAAAGTGCTGAAGTATTTCTTCTTCTTCCTCTTTGGTGGTGTTTTATGGTGGTTGGTTTCCATAGTGTTACATTACCGCCATTCTTTAGACTTTAGCTTTAGAAAGAAGTCTAAAGTCTAAAGAATAAAGTCCAAAGACTAAAGTAAAGAAAGAAAATTACTTAAATATTCAAAGTACTTTTTCTTGGCTACTTCAAAGGACAATATACAAATAGTTTTTTGGTCTTATCCTGTTCAGTCCAACCTGTAAAACTGTATTGGCAGTACTCGCCTTCTGATCCAATGGTCCGTAGTTCAAATCCCGCTCTTGACATAAACCTCCTTGGTAGAGCCATTGACCCACAGGTTGTGTCCTTGGGCAAGACACTTAACTGCACCGGTGTGTAAATGGGTGAGTGGTTCCCTGATGTTGAGTGCCTTGAAGGTAGGAAAGCGCTCTATAAATGTGGCCGTTAACCATTTAGTTTTAGTATTCTTACTTCCTCAAAAGTAAAAGCAAGAATAGGCAAACTCTAAACTCTTAACAAAACAGAAGCATTTTAAAGACCTCTGAATAGCCAAGTCTCAACAGCAAACTGAATAATCAATAATACAGGGGCCACTGTAAGTGGGCTAAAACAACTTCTTTGTTGTAAGTCTGTTACAGCACATCTGCACACTTCTAGTGTCTGGAGTGAGCAGCATAAGGCCTAAAATATGACTCAAGTTAAGTACAGATACTCTGTTGGTATTTAGCATTTAGGTAATCTTGGCACAACACATTGCAAAGGAATTCCATGTAAGTAATTAAGCAATAATTTCTATTCATTTGAAACACAATTGTTGTCAGCAGGGGGCGCCAAGCGGTTTATGATAGTTTAAAAAGGATGGATCTGAGATATTAGCAAGAGATTCTTGGAAGAGCATGCTAAAATGATCAAAAAGTGTCAGGTAAAATTGTATGGACTTAAAAAAGACAAAGAATCACTGGGAGAGGGCATCACTTTGTGACATCAGCTGGTGGAGCAGAGCATTTTGAGCGCTTGGTATTCAGCCGTTGATATCCTTAAGTCCACGTTTTCCTTTGTGTGGGATCAACAATAAAACTTTAAGAAAACCAAATGTAAAGCAACTTTGGAAAGCCCGAATATGTTTTACGTCTAATTCTTTGTAATGAAATACTTACTTACTAAGGTAATGGCAGATTTGAGGAAACACATTTCGTCTCTGTCGTTGTCCTTGACTCGTATTTCACGCATACACAGTTGTTATAATTAGATATTCATTGACATGTTGAAAATCGTTTTCTATTTTAATATCAGTTCAAAAAAATGCACTTTTCATTTGTATTTCAAAGTTGGGGGCACATCTTCTGTTTATCAGTATATGGAAATGTTGTAGTCCAAGCTCCTTTTTAGTGTTTGCATAGATTTAAATTAGGTTCAACACACATTAGTAAGTCTTATGATCAACTTTGGATGCAGTTGGACTACATCACTATATTGACAGGAAAACAAAATGTGAAAATTGCATGGATTTTAAGATGTCGGAGTCCATGATGCGCTTACTTTGACAGCTATTGAGCTGTATGTCACAAAAATGAATCAATATTCCAGAGCCCCATCCACCAAGCACATGTTCATTAAATATGTCAAGGTTGATTATACAGTCCATACATTAGCTCTGTCAAAGTAATGAGAGGAGAAGTCAGCAATTTTTGTGTAGAGTTGTTGGTGAATGTAAAACAAACTATAAGCACTAGACAGAAGATGTGCGTGATGTATTTTGCACCTTTAATATATTTGGACAAGATTTGAACAAGAGTTCATTTTGACACCCAGCTTTTAAACTGTTGTCAAAGTTCTGTCAAACAATGCATTTTTCTTCTTTTTTATTTATTGAATTCAAATTGCGATAATTGTATTGCACTGCGATGTGTACAAAGACATGACATTAAAGTTGTAGATCTTCTTAAGAAGTCTTCTGTGATGGACGAAAAATATATTTCCAGTTTCCACATCTTCTTTCAATTCAATTTTGTTTCATTTTTTTAGTTGACTAACATGGTACTTTAAGTCTTAGTTTTAGTTCTGAATGTTACACAGAAACAAAATATTTCAGTTAAAATTAACAACCAACTACACCACTGTTTGTTTGTTTGTTTGTTTATGTATTTATGTATTTTTTTAATGTATTTATTTGTTTGTTCTTCCTGGGGTCCACATTTTACAGACAATTATGTTTAAATACTTTAATACCTGCAATGTTTGGAATGGCAGGAATGCAGGAAGTTCCAAGAAGCCCTACCTCTGAACATTAAAGGTTTTTGTCCAGTTGCTGTGTTCAAGGCTGGATGAGTAAAATGGCCAAGAACTGCATGTTGTGGGTTAAACCCAGACAAGGTACAGCTACTGTAAGAACCAGCTTTTCATGCAAAACCTTAGGCGTGAGATCTAATATTGTATGCACAAATGACAGTGTTTTGGGGTCAATCAGACATCCCCACACTGTTTTTCACCTATGACTATTGTTAATGTTCTGAGCAAGCTTTGAAAACTTGTATTATATTTAGAGCAGTTTAAAACACGGTGCGCTGCCTTATTCTGCTCTGAACCACACCATGGGCACCATGAGGAAACAATTTGCGGATCGTCTGGTTCTCTTCCCATAATTGCAGTATTGCGTTCAATATGCTTAGACCAAGAGTACTATCTATAATGACACCAAGAAGTTTTGTTTCCTCCATTTGACCGACAGTTGTACCATTAACTATTTGGATATTTGGAATATTTAAAAACGAATTATTTGCATGAGCCCTCCCAACAACTAACTTCAGATCAGCACTCAAGGTGCTGGACAGTAACCGATGAAGAAGGAAGAGAGATCGTTTTTGCATGAGCTAAGACAGGGGTGCCCATTACGTCCATCGCGATCTACCAGTCGATCTCGGACGCAGTGGCAGTTGGTACCAAAGCAAAGTTTTTTGGCTGGCGCTAAGTGACTATTTACACACGCTGAGCGAGTGTATCACACGGTGCGCACATGGAGGACCCCAAAAGCGAGAGTAGACCATGAGTTACAATCAGCGCGAGGCGGCTTCAGTTGTGATTTCGTCCGCTTTCTCGGCAGGAGCACACCGCGACCGCTCAGCACATGAGGAAGGAGCGGAGAGGGAGTCAGGCCGAGGAGCAGGAGGAGACACTGTTTCTGTCCTTCAGAGTGACCCAAAGGGAAGCTGACTCTTTCTACGTCTCAAGCCCCTCCTTCCAGCGTTACCATGGAGCTTGTGTTATTATAATAACTAATATTATAGTTAAAAAGAGCTTCAAGTGAGGTGATTATAAGTTCAACCTTCTAATATTTAGTCTCGTTATTATTTTATTTTCAAAATAGTCATCTGTATGAATGGGTCTAAGTCAATGAACAGATTTTCTCTCCCTGCTTTATATTGCTCGTCTGTACATGTTTCTATAGCTGTTTATTAAAAAAAGTAATATAAATCTACAGGTAGATCTTCAGTCTTTGCCGAATCTAAAAGTAGCTCGCACGCTGAAAAAGTGTGGGCACCCCTGATCTAAGACAAGAGGTAGATCATTGGTGAATATTTAACAACAAAGGCCCTAAACAGCTACCCTGAGGTACCCCACATTTCAATTTTTTCAAGCGTGAGAAACCACCAATATAGAACACAGATTGTTTTTGTAGTGCTTAACAAAAACTCTCGAGCTAACAAATCAAAAGCAGAAATGGCCTTCACGATGTGCATGTTGAAATTGTGTGACTAGTGCTGGCCGATGGTCGGGATCCATGTGCAGCTGGCTGGAGTTCAAATCCCGACTCTGACAATTTACTGCATGTCCTCCCCTCTCTCTCATCCCCATTTCACGCTCAGCTGTCTGGTCCAATAAAGCCTACAGGACAAAAAATCCTTTAAAAAAAAGAACAATAATGAAATTGTGTGAATACTTACTTGAATACTGCCACCACCTTGAATACATTTACTAAGATATACTGTATTTATAACAAATTTCTGTACACCTACGCACCTGTTCTTGAACACATATATTTTGAAAACAGCTCCTATAGCTCCCATCCCCTAAAGGCTGAGATGGCAGTGAACCCAGCCCTGCACATTTTGGAGTAGATGAGGCTTTAGGCTGTGAGACCAGTCGTTCAGAGGTGGTTCAGGAGAGGAGGGGAGGGGCAGACGGACGTGGGCTCCTTGTTAATGTGTTTCTAAGTGCAGGCGTTTGAGAAGGTGAACCTGTAATGTCAGAGGAACGAGAGGAGACACGGGGGAGCGAGTGGGCAAAAGGAAGTAGCCCACAGGGAGAGGTATGGGCTCGGGGGATGAAATGTAACTCATCCCACCTGCCACTAACAGAAAACGCTCTGTAGATTCTGATCACAGCTGGAATGAAGTTTTAAGTGGAAGGATTCAGCGAAACAGCAGGACAAATAGCGATGCAAGAAGATGCCAGCTAAATTTGAAAGTTAACAGTTTGTTTATTTGAATTCCCGTTCACTGGATATGTTATAGATGCAAGAGTGGCATTAAATAAAATAAAATGTATATAAATGCATGTCTATGTATTCTGAAAAATATTTCCTGTTTCTAAATTCATTTGACAGCTCATAGTACAGTATGGCATACATTTTAAAAGCCACAGAATATTGTGCATTATCTTTCATATATTCAACAATAATAATAGTTTAATCAATTCAAACTTTCCAAAAGGTCTTCAGTTTGTTTTCTAAAGTTTTAATAATATACTATACTTATGCTTTGGCAATAACATTAGGACACATTTGCATTATACAGTATTTCACTTCTGGCTCTGTATATTGTGAATGCGACAAAACACAAAAACAACTCGATGATCATGCCAGAGTCTAGATCTTGGGCTACATCGAGAACACAGCACATGACCATGAGGGTCCACCTGGAAAATGACCCATTTTGATATTAAAGGACACACATTATTGTTTATTCTTTAAACATGCTCCTGAGTACTTCTTTTTCAAATTTCATGTTTTAGAACTTTCATTCATTCATTCCTTCATTTTCTACAGCTTGTTCCCGTTAGGGGACGAAGGAGCCTGGAACCTATCCCAGTGATTTCAAATGTATGTATTGAAAAGCACACATTTCTATATTATGTTAAGCCTGGAGTCCTCTGCATGATATTTTTAATAAAAAAAATGTATGGATGTCACTTCAAGACGAGGGGAATTCAAGTTGTAAGACAAAACACAAACACACTGTGTGTGGTTCACCCGATCAAAGTTTGTGTGAATATCAGGCTCAAGGCTCCATGTGATGAAGTCTCCCAAATTTTACCGGTTAGCTGAGGCTGGAGTGACATTCTAGCCACGCTTTTTGTAATAACGAGATAAAGTCTTGTTCACTGTGGGGCTCCTCTTCTTCATTTTGAGGTGCGCTTGAGAGAGAGATTGGTCGAAGACACAGAGACAGGAGGGCTTACTTGGTGACCGTGATTCTGATATATCAAACAGCTTTGATGTAAATCGTAGGGCGTCTTTGGTTATACGGCAGTTCTAAGTTTAATCTTTGTCCTTGTCTGACTGTCAGACCTACGAGCCAAGATTTGAGCCATGACATAAAAAGTCATAAATCCTTTTTCACAGGTGGCCAAAATCGTGCAGTGGACCCCCGACTTTAGGCGTTCACTGATCGGATGTGGTGTCAGCGCGCCATCTACTAGCAGCAAAGGGAATTACCATGTGGAAGTAAACAAAAGCTAGCTTTCACCCGCTAATATAAGCACTCAGATGTGAAAAATATGATTTGTTGGCAGAAATCCTCAGAACAAGTCTGGCAATGATTTATGTCCGTGCGGTACATAAATCAGAGGCCTCTACCTATGATGTCACAAATCTGGGAAATGTTGTGTTTTGTGAGGCTTAGAGAAACTAGCTATTAACTTATTGGTTAGTTGATTGGTTGGTTTGTTAGCTCATTGGTTGATTAACTCATTGGTTAGTTAGCTGGTAGCGCATTGATTCGTTTGGTTGGTTAGCTGATTGGTTAGTTTGGTTGGTTAACTCATTGATTCCTTTGTTGGTTGGTTGGTTTGTTGGTTAGTTCATCAGTTAGTTGTTTAGCTGGCTGGTTTATATATTTTGATCAGTCAACTTTTGTGATACACTTTTGAGGCCTAATGTTAATGCCTTCCTCCCTGAGAACTGTTCATTTTAGCGTGTCTTGTTAAGCTAAGACATGAGTTACCGGGTGCGTATATCATGCTGTGCAAACTTTAAATAAATCTTGCAATGTAAATGTAAACTTTACCAACTCCCTGCGTATCGAGAGAAAATAAAATGGCAATCTGCTCCTATAAGTTTTTGAAAGCTCAGGATTGCCAGAAGCATCTTGCATTGGGCGTCCTAGAAATTCCACTGGGCACCAGAAACTTGACACACAACATGGCTCAAAAATATGCTACAGTTTCTTACTGACCCTTTTTTGCAGTTGTTAGGTTAAATGGAAGCTATCTGAGCTCAATACAATGTTGTTGTCATATTATACTGACAGATGAAAACACACAAAATTAGCTTTGTGGCTGTTTCTTTGTGCCTTTGCTGAAAATGACTGCTTATTCTGTGTTTGGTGCTTTTCTATTGCATTTTCTGGACAAATTTAATGTAATTTTTATGTCCACAATTAAGTTTGCCTGGGCCTCCACCATCTGCTTCTATCCACAGCACAGCTTCAGAGGCAGCTGGTGTCATAATAGAAAGAAAGAGAGCATTTTTACAACAGCCTGCATGAGAATGCATTGTCTACTTGGGGGGAAAGTATACATTTATTTATATATTCTGACAACTACCTACAATTTATTAAGGTTGAATTAAAGTGGGTGGCTGCAATCTGCATCTCTGAGGGAGTAATGGGGATCAAAATGACAATATCTTTCATCTATTCCCGAAACGCCACCTCTATTGAATAAAAACATATGAAATAACTTCCAACTACCTCAACTCCCTATTGTTATGGCCCATACACAATAACATACACTGCACACTGTATTTTCATCTCTGAAGGCCATTAAAGTAATGGACTGTGCAAAAACCCATCTTTGTTCCATTTTCATTTTCAACATTTTTATTTTTTATTTTTTTGCAATGCCATTAATGATTGCACACACACGGAATAATGTTGACCAATTACAATGTCAATGCCAGTGTGCCAATGCATCCTTTCTTGTGGGTTGCAGGCTAGCCTCATAATTAGATTTAAAATAAAATGACATATAATAAAAGAGATGCAAATCTCCCATTAGGCAGCATATTACCACAAAATGAGGAAATGGAAAGTCATGTTGCTAATAACTGCATACATTTTCCGTTCCATGTGTAAATGGTGCAAAGGGTGGTCCAAACTAATACTTTACATTATGTCTATGTGAACATTTAAATTAGCCAAACAATCTTAAATCTCTGCAGCAGTGTTGGGTGTTGGGTTTACTTCCATAATGCAGTAATAACAATAGTGGAGGAACAGTTCACCAAAACTAAAGAGAAGCTGTGGAAGTAAAGCGAGCTGTGTGTCAGCACAAAATGTCACTATGACCCATTCAGCAGCTCATATCACAGAAGGGATTTGCAAACAATGTAAAGAAATAGCTTTGTAAATAGCTTTGTAAATATAACTTTTACGGCAGCACTTCTCCCCATGGAGATTATTACTTCACTTGGAATATTCCACAGTAAATGTATCTGGCTTGCATTTATTAAATTAGAAGTGTTTTTATTGGTAAAAAAAACCAACAGGAAAACATGCATTGTTTCTGTAAGCAGGCTTGCTTCTCCACAGATGCGACATGTAATTTGGCCTGGTTGCATCGCCAGTTTGAAAGGAGTTATTTAAAGTGCCTATAACAGGTTCTCTCATCACAGTAGCAGTTGTCTCGAAGGACGTTTTTCTATTTATTACATTGTTACATGGGATAGTATCTGTGCTAAATATGAATTATTTTTTTTTACATCATTCAAATTGCAGTTTGTGAAGAAAAATACAATTTTTTTTGTTGAAATTACAAGAAATAGTGCAGAATCTATGTCATCAATAAGTGACATTCCATGGAAAATGCAGGGACAATTTACATGAACTGATACATTTCTCTGACATTTCAAACAAGCATTTAACTAAATGAAAGTGTTATCAGGATTATTATTTGTCAAATCATTCGTCAACTATTTGGCCCTTCTAATGATGGTTGCTAGGTGACAGTTGTGAAATTATTACCTCTACCTCTGTCACATCTGCTGCTCATGTTCAACCAGTAAGTAATGTTATAAACTTAACTTAAACTGGGGAAAGAGGCACTATTTTTGCACTTTTAGTTGAATACTATACTGTGGAACATTCTAGGCAAAGCAGTAAACATCTCCATGGAGAAAAGCAGCCTCCAACAGAAAAGTTATCGCGTGCATCTTTAAATAGACTCTTCAGAAAAGTGCCTGTTCTGCCTTTTAAACAGTGAAAACAACAAATACAACAAATCAGCCATTAAGCTTTGGTGAGCAATAAAGTTTCAAAATAGCCTGGCTCCAAAATGACCAAGCATAACATAAAATAAATAAAGTAAAAAGTTCAATAAGACTTCAAAAATGTTCTCTTGCAATATTTTCGGTGACCTCCAGCTGACCACTTCATTTGACTTGTTTATATTGGATTCAGCTGAGGAGGCAGTGTTCATCTCTATATTTAATGTCGACAGAAAATCAATGCTTCATGTAACCCTGCGGTGACATTAGAAAAACTGAAATTTTAAGCAACAAAACCTTATCTATATTCAGTTTGAGTCCAAGTCCAAATGGCCAAGTAAAGTTCATTTTGGTTCAGCCGCGAAAAAGTCAAGACAGCCAAAGGTCTTGTAAGATTTGATGTTACGAAGTTTGCAAATTGAAAAAGGCAGGAACATTCCTTTGACAGAGGGTTAGTGGACTTACTTTTGACATAACACCATTTAAAGGTTGAGCAATCATAATGCTCTTTCATCAGAGATTTTAGGGTTCTTGCTACAAATTGCAACAGAAACACATATTCAAATCAGGTCATATTTTAAAGCGAACATTCTTGTGGCTTTAATTGGCTTTTGGTCGTCTTTGGAAAAGTATTTCACATTTTCTTCAAATAATGTCTGCATTGGGAAAACACTTTACAAACTACAGGTCTGTTTTCAATGAGGCATTTAGGTGTTGGCGCGCCCTCTGCTGTCAGTCGTGGGAATGAACAACAACAAATACAAGATAGTAAATGCAGCCCTTAGGCAAGATGAATGCTATGCTAATAGAGCTATGCGTTTGTCGTGAACACAGTTTGATCCGGTGATGGTTTATGGACTTAAAAACTGCCCAGGAGAAGTCTAGACTCTACCTTTGACACAACTATGAGTACCGTATTTTCCGGACTTTTAGCCGCTCCCCTATATAAGCCGCATTTGCTCTATTTTTAAAAAAACGATAATAAAACAATACATAGGCCGCACCTTTTGTATAAGCCGCAGAACTCTTTCCTTGACTTTTGGCATCGCATGAGCTCGTCCCGCTGTCCCCTCCGTCCCCTCCAGCGTCTCACCGTACATTCATTGATGTTAAGCTTGCGTGCAGCCGCGCGGCTTCCTAGCAAGATCGATGGCCTTCAGCTTAAAACTTGCTTCGTACGAACTTCTTCGTTTGGGTTCCATAATGATGCGGCAAGAATTTGAAAATAATTTATAGTTGGTAATTTGTCGCCCCGTTCTATTTGCTAGCTGAATAAAAAAGCAACATCTGCTTCTTTGCTTAACTTTTCTGTAGTTTTGATTCAAATTCCGGTTAGTTCGCCCCTAGCGGTGAAAGAAAAAAACCACAGAAAAGCCGCAGCCTCTAAATAAGCCGCATGGCTCAAAACATCTGACAAAAGTAGCGGCTTATAGCCCGCAAAATACGGTATATGGTTTCTGAGGCTCAGAGAAGAAGACCTCGTAAACAGGATTAACAAAACGCAAACTAGCGCAAACTAAAGAAAATACGACTCCAGGAAGTTTACGGAAGACATTTTGTGCTTTTTCTCTGGTATTTAGTATTAAACTTTACTTTGTGGCCAACAGTCTTATCAACTGGTACTGGATAATCAGAAAATAATGGGGGTTTCACATTGTCATGACATCACATTCAATTAACTGTAGTGTATTAACAATAAAAATACTATTTCTTCCACTGCTACCTTCCTCTTCTACCAGAGCGCACACATTGGAGACATACATTTCTCATTACGGTCCGAGGCTGGGCCATGATATTGCTAGTGATTTTAAATTGGACAACTAATGTGACAGTTTGGCCTCGCAAATCCCTGTGAAATCTCATCTATTTTAAAACATCTCAAGAATACGTGACTTGCCACTTCAGACGTAGACAGACCCAGAATCGATTGCTTTAATTAAAAAGGAGGGAAGTAAGTAATTAAATCCGACTCGTTTTACCTACAGACACGAGCAAACCGCCGTTTCTCATTCGGGATTCTTCTCCATCATATTTCTATGCACACAAGCCTCAGCATATGTTTGGAGAAATCTAATTATGCAATGAAATTCCAGAGACAGCCTGGGAGTTACTCATGATTTATTGATTCCCACGGAGCAGACATTAATATTGTGGTTATGATTAAGACTTGTCTGACTTACTTTCTGTGACATCTTGGTTTTGTCGCTTTTACAGTGCAGCAGACTTGTCGCGGTTCAGAACCTTGTTACAGTTAACCTTTCCGAGAAAAAAGGGTCTACGTTTGACATTTCCGGGACGGACGTTCGCTAAGGCCATGTGACACATTTAACAAAATCCCAAGAAAAATGTCTCTGACCTCGACAGATTCACACTCTGTAATGCTTTAATGTGGCTATTTTAAAAAGACAAGACACATTCTATCAAGTGCATTATTAAATCACCATTGCCTTCTATTTCCATCGCTCTTAAAGGGATTGTGCTCGATTTTGAACCATGAACCATGAATTGTGTTAGCACTCCATGTACTGGCAGCAGAGGGAATTACAGAAGGGAAATCAACAAAATCTAGCTTACCCTGACATGTTAATGCGTGTTGTAATGAATGCAGTTTGACAACAGAAATGCTCAGAACAAGTCTTTTGATGAATAATGGACTTGGAAACAGTTCAGGAGATCATATGTTTGGGAAGTGTTTTCTGAGGCTCCGAGGGAAGAGGACTTACTAAACAGGATTCCTCAGACAAGCGTGAATGAAGTTAAATCTAACTCCAGATATGTTTTTGATCAGGTATGTGTCCTTTAAGCAATGAAAAGGCAATCCACACTACGGAGACAGAAACCAAGCAAAGCATTACAAATCTTTATTGAACATACATAGCTTTGGCAATCAGACCCCGGCAGAAGGCCTTGCGATGATGGGCAGGGGCAGATTAGATGTCATTTAGGAGATGTCTTCACCCCGGGGGGCCTGGACACTGGTGCAAGAGGATGAGGATAAGGGCGAGGAGAGCAGAGGGGATGAGATGCCGAGGGGAAACTGGAAAGCGAATGTGCCATCTGGATTTAGGGTTTAAATAGAGCATACTTGATGATGATTGGGTGCAGATGAGGTGAGGCATGCAGCAGGTTAAAAGTAACTGATGAAGAAGAAGCAGGTGAGCTGTTCGGTCTACCAGGCTTGATTTATGTTTAGCCCTCAAAATGACTTCAGGGTGGAAGTCGAAACAGCTCGACAGCTCCCACTTCCTGTATTAGCATAGGCCAGTGGTTCTCAAGCTGTGGTACGTGTACAAATATTTGTTGAATTTGCTACTTAATCCACAGTTGTTGTCCTCCTTTGGGGTAGGCCTTGAATAATAAGAGTTCAATTGTACATCTTCTTAAACCCTAATTTAATCCTGGAATGGATGTGTTTTAGACCTGGTCTAGATCTTGTAGTACTCGGGAAGCCAAATATTTTCTTTGGTGTGAAAAGTTTAAGAGCCACTGGCATAGGCCTTTTCTGGGATTTTGAAACTCTTGCTCGACAAGTTACAATGATGTCGTTATGCTTATGTTAGTGTTGGTATTATATTATACTTTTTATAACTTAAAATGGGCCCAATGTTTTTTTGAAAAACAGATAAAAGTGCTATTGGATGCCAAATTGATTTGGAGAGAAGCTTTTTAAATGAAAGGGCGGAAAAACAATAACTGCTGTGAAGTCAATTTGAACTTTCACTCAAATAACTAAATAAAAAAAATGTATAAATATATTATGAAACCTTTTTCAATTTAATTATTTGATTTTAAGACATTCTAGTAAAGCTTTATATAACTCTAGGTTGTATTTTCAAATGGGTGCATGATAGCAGAGTTAAAAGTTTAATTATCACAAAAGTTAGTTTGCATAACAAGACACATTTAGAAAGAAGCACTCTCCGTTTTACTCTTTGGAGACGCCTCTAATAGCACTTGACAAATTGCAAAAATAATAAGGGGACTGGATTTTTTAGAACATCTTCATTGAAACTGTGCAATACACGTCAATCAATGTAAATGATTCATTCATCTGAGGAAGCACGCGACATGAATAAAACTGAAAAGGACGATAATTGTGACTCACATTATTAAACAAATACTAAAAAAGAAATAATCAGCAATCAAGGTCTTGGAGTTTCAAACTACAAAAGATCAGGCGCATGATTTTGTTATCCTGGAAATTTTGACAACAAAATTGGCTTTATTGGTTCCCAAAAAAGCTAATCATGAACAATGCAACTGAAGTCGCAAAAAATACCGGATTCATTCTGAAATGTTGATGTAGGAAATTATTTTTATAATCATTCTCTAACCATGAATGTGTTGATTTAATATATATATATGTTCAAATCATTTTGAAACAGTTCAGCATTTGAAATAAAAGCAATCAAGAGTGTGTAATGGCGCATTAGGCAAACACATTACAACAAATTAAATTTTTTATCAATCAGATAAAATTTGTTTTCTAAAATAATTAACTGCGGTATCAGTCCATTTCCTTTGATGGCGTTTCCACACTGCAAATTTACTGAAAGTCTTGGAATACTCATAAGAATACTAGCTCGGAGAAATCATTGTTTTTCCTTTTATTTTTGAGCATTTCTTGACTTTTATTTGAAAAGTTAGTGGGGATTTTTGGGAAGAAGCAATTGTCACAGGGGCAGGGTGGAAGCTGTTTCGCAGAAAAGAGCAATCAACTCAGCGTTATTCTCAATGTAGGTCACAGCGGGAGATTCCCTTTTTTCTTTAGACCACTTTCTGCTCAAGTACACTGCTCCATCAATCTTCTGCCACTATTGATTGCAGTCCTTCTGAGAAAGACTCCCTCCATTTCCTTTTAACACGGTGGATTCCTTGGCCACTTGTCTTATATGCTTTTGCGATCCACTCTTTAAGACTTTCAACGGACTTAACATTGATCACTGTGAAATATAATCACTGTTCTGTCTTTGGAAAGTAGGACAGAGGTCTATTTAGTACCACCTCAACCAGATCTGCTTCTTTTTCCTACTGCTATTGATTTCCACCGCAAAATGAATTGAATTCATATGAAGACTGTTAGAGTTTTATTAATGGTTTTAGCCAGCGGCCACCAAATCAAATTAAACTTTATTTTTAAGGGGCTTTTCATACGTGCCCACCCACACAGGCTAAAATACATAAGGCTGAGTACCAATAAACAAGTTGAGGAAGCACCATCAGAGGAGCCATCTGCA
Organism: Chaenogobius annularis; assembly: GCA_015082035.1. NCBI lineage: Eukaryota > Metazoa > Chordata > Actinopteri > Gobiiformes > Gobiidae > Chaenogobius > Chaenogobius annularis. Next base: position 1,935,474 of record BJKM01000051.1, read on the forward strand.
CCAGGAGCAGAGAGTCACCCGCAGCCAAAGGACACAGACACTAAAACCCAAATTTATTTAGGCTTGGAACCTTATTGTCGGGTTTTCCCCACAGCAAAATGTTTGTTTTTGAGGTTATGGTAGAGGATTATTAAAAAGTACAGCTTGTGGTTGTTTGGGCCAACTCACCAGGAAGACTAAGACAAACCAGAATTAGTACAAGGGCCGCATTTGCATCCGCAACATATAAGTGAACAGTAAAGTGGACAAAAAGGTCTTATTTATAATGTAAATAAGGCCAAATAAGATCATAATTTGCTCCTGAGTCCTTAAAATCCCAGTAAAACAATTGGTCACCATCGAACAAGTAATTGACTAAACAACTTAAGACCTACAACCCTACTCTTAATGATCCTATCCCACAGTTATGCTGACGTAATGTAGTCATGCAGGCTTTTGCGCACCTCAAGGCCTCCTATAAAAGGGGCAGTGTCACCCCTGGGCCCCAGGTCTAGCCACTAGGCCATTCGGTGCGCTGGAATGTCTGGTAGGCATCAAGCGCAGTCATCGGTGAGTAGGCTTGTTTTTATTTTCACTGTGAACTGGGGTATTAACATGCCTAAAACTTGAAACTAACTTCTATAAAGCTATTTATGAATAAACCAAATGTTGTAAGTCTATGTCAAGTCAATTAAAAATAACCTGTACTGCCTGGAAATTGCATGGTGGACTTATTTTTCCCTTTAAATAGGGAATTGCGATGCTCAATTATACAAAATCCTAATTTACATATGCCTTGCGCCATCATACGGTCACACTAATGTTGCATATTGAAATGCATTGCCAAGTTGTGTGTGAGTAAATGATTGGTGGTGGCTGGAGAGACCACTGGCACAGAGCGGCCGTCCTGTCCGTCATTCAACACTAGGACAGCAGTGGCTTCAGACTTTACTGCTTTGAGATGCTTTTTGAGCTAATAAAGTGCAGAATAAATCTAAGCCAGTATTAGCCAATTAATATTAGCCAATTAATCAAGTGCTGACCAACAATCACTGAACATTTACGGGACATCTTCTTTATAACGTACCAGTTTATGTATTTTGCAATTCCAACAACTGAATCAATTTCTTACATTTCTGCTGGACCATCAATCTGCCAAGTATTGATTCCAAGCAGTGGAAGAAATCAGGTCTTCCTCTTACTCTATTCACCAATTCAACCCATATGTCCGAAAACCCAAGGGGAGTTTGTCAGAGCCGACCCTGGTGTGAAGCTTATGGATTCCTGGTCCGCTGCTCATGTGCGACCCAGAACAATCAACTCTGTCCCTTCTCCCATCAACCTTGGTTTGGCCCGCACTGCCGCACAATCAATCAGCGCCGATTTTGGCATGCAAGGCTCTCCCCTAATAGACAAAGAGACGGAGATCAATAGCCAATTTGGTCTCAGAATGAGGCTGGAATGGTTGAAGGAAAATTCATTTGAATCTGCACTCTTGAGCTTGGAAACGTCAGGGGAAATATGATGTGAAGATAAGAAGATTTTGAGTACAGTGAATAGTGAATCCTCTCTATGTAACTTGTAATGGTTCACATGCTATTTTTTGGTGGCAGGTTTGCACCCCATGAACGTTTACATGCTAGAGAAATCGAAGTACGCTCAATAACCGAATTCGAATTGACTTTGCCCCCAAACATGTCAGACTACACTTGTCCCAGCCTACATGCATGTCTACATGAACTGAATAGGTGCAAACGGGGTTGCCTGGTATTCAGAATACACACTTCTTCAATTCCTTATGAAGAGAGCGCCTGGTCACCACTCCCTCCGTTGTGCAGAATCCTGCAATCAGGTTTGTTTATTTTAGTGACACATGTGAAACAAACTTATCACACCTCAGTACAACATCATTTTGTGCTCATCGCTCAAACTGCAGTGTTTTTCAGTCCTTGGTAATATTATTTCTTTCTCATTTTCCTCATAAGCAGCCATGTTTGTTCTGTGTCTTTGATTGGCTGATCCACCTGTCAATCACGCCACTCTGAACCCATGGAGATTTTCTACCGCTTGTTCCCGTTAGGGGTCGCGGGTGACTGGAGCCTATCCCAGTGCCTTTGGGCCTTAGGCGGGGTACACCCTGGACAGTGGCCAACTCGTCGCAGGGTTAGCACAGAGACATAGACACACAGAACAACCATTCACTCTCACATTCATTCACTAGGGTCAATTTACAGTTGCCAATTTACCTAACACATGCATGTCTTTGGACGGTGGGAGGAAGCTGGAGAACCCGGAGAGAACCCACGGTAACACGGGGAGGACATGCAGACTCCACCCAGAGAGATCATGTGATGTGATGTTCACCCAGGAGGCTGAGAGATGTTCAAGTGCGTCAAGTAACCTGAACATCAGCGCAGTTTTTTTTTTAGCTATAATTGCTAATAAAATGGCTATCATACATATATAACCAAATAAGCGACAATTCATTTACGTGGAGCATTTATTTATTATTTATATATTTTATTTTATTTATACAGGGAAAACCCAATGAGAAAAGTTCTCTTATTCATGGGTACCCTGTTAAACACAACACAAAATAGATAACAAACATAGGATACTAAAAGACAATTAAAACATTCAATAAATGTAATCAAATATATAAAACACATTTATACATACAATATGAGATAAAATGATATAAAACACATACTTACAAATTGGGATAATATTATATAAAACAAGTGCGTTGGCACTGCGGGTAGTCCTTGACCAGTGCTTTAAAATCATTAAAAGTCATGTCTGTGTTTTGTTCCACAGGAGGGAGCAGGAAAGTTGCTGAAAGCCTTTTTTCCTGTCTCTGTGTTAAAACGATGGGATTGTAAAATAAAAATGTCCTGAGACCTCAAACTGTGAAATACTGATCTGATGTGCAATAAACTTGATAAATAATCAGGCAAAATGCCAACAAGAGCTTTATACACAAACAAAAGGCAGTGCTGTTCTCTTCGTGCATCCAATGATTTGAGCTTCAGAAATGCTGCGAACTTTGTTTCTCACAAGTTAGTTCTCTGCAGCATAAATAAACACATTGAAGCGCTGGTAGTTTTTATTTTCACTTTAATGTAGTGGACCAAAAAACCTCAACACTTGCTAGTCCGCTATGGAGGGGCCGTAGTTTGTCATCTCTGCTGATCTAATATGTGTGAATATACTTCCAAACACTTTCTTACTTTGTGTAGTTCTTTGAGCCTCTCCTAGTCTGCTCCTAGTGTGATGGGACTGCACTTTTACATGCAGCAGGACAACTACACATGCATTTATCAAATTTTATTCCTTGCAGATTTACCGTAAAAGTCGGGCTATTGAGCGCTCCTGAAAATGAGCTTGTTGTAACATGAGATATTTACACAGAAAGATAGTACATGGTAGTGATGCGTGAGTCCCGCGGGTTAAAGGACGGATTGGGTTATAAATGCTGCCCGCCATAAATCACACGTCCAAGCTCCACATGTATCTCCTTGTGTATCTTTGTGTTTTGCCGCGTCCAAATTCAGGTCCTCATTAGACTAATTTCTCAGTGAATATGAGTTGGATTGTAAATAAAACACGCAGCATTTTGAGGCTTAATACAGAGAACATGTCTGAGCAGTCCCTACTGTCCCCTCTGTCCTTGATTTCTCTGTGTGAGCTGATTTACCTGTGTCGGTCTTCCCCCACATCTGACTCTGCTCCTGTTCTTCTACTGAAGTTGTCTTTTTCAGTGTGTCAAACTCTTGTACTTCCTGCTAGAGCACACAAAGAGCCCGTTAGCCCATAAAAATCTATCAATTAGCCGTATCGTTGTATAAGCCGCAGGGTTCAAAGTGCGTGAAAAAATTAGCGGCTTATAGTTTAAATTTTACAGTATTTTATTCTTGTACCTGATGGCTTTGTCCTCCATGCGGAAATACATTGTGCTGCTACTGACGGGGCCTGGACCATTTCTTTCTATGGCACAACTTGATGCAAGTTTGAGTCATCGGCTGCAAGAGCTTCAACTCCTAGTATCTATCAATGGGAAAATATCTCTGTGTGTCCAAGACATCGGCACTTTCTTTGAAAGTCTATTACAAACACATAGTGATGAAGGGCAATGACTTGAAATGAGATAGAAATCCAAGGCCATGCTTCGTAGGAAGAAAGCAAACATTACAAACAAAAATAACCCAACTATGCCAAAGTTTGCTTTGAAGGCTGAAAAAAGGATGGGAGCGCCGTTGTGCAGTGGTCTTTAATGGTTAGTGGTTAACGCTGAAGTATGGGTCATGCAGATTCTGTTCTGTAAGTCTACCTTACCTTCTGTGCAATATCAACAAAAGTTTTAGTTTTTAGTTAATTCAGTCAAGCTATATTTTCTTTAAGGTAGTGTTGTCTCTATATTATCATTTCCAACACAATTTCAGTACCGAGTGAAGGCTTGATAGCTACTGGATTGTTTTTTATGTAAATACAGTAAGATCTCGAAGATTAATCAAAGATGGCAACATATAGATTTCAATGGCGTGTGCTCATTGGACAAATAATATTTTTTCTTCTGCATTTACTTCCTCAATATGGGCCGACCATGTGACGACAGAAGTTTGCACCTCGTGATCAGTTCTGACCATGGGACCAGAGTGAGGCTAGGCTAAATTTTACAAAGCTAACTTTTAAGATTAAGGACTGGGCTGACATCAAAACCAGCATACACACGATGGAAAAAAATCCCTTCTGGACTCTAGAAAATTGACAAATTTAACAGATAATGGATAAAATTTGAATTTTATTTTGGACTTAACATGCTTTAACCCTCGTTTTCTTTGGATGCCATTCCCTTATTTTCAAATGTTATTCTTCACCTATGTGATGTTCTCTCTGGTATTGCCCTCCCCTCTGTTTTTTTTTTTTACATTTGGCCAACATCCCGTTGAGTGCTATTCACAGTTCCCCTTCAGTTCACTCTCAGCACAGACCAAGCCCACGTGTTTGTATCTGAAGGTTTTGTCACATTGTGTTTTGCCATAATTATGACAGTGAGGAAATAAATTACAATAATTTGCAGGTGCGTTTGAATGGACCACGGCCTCTCCAAAACATAATTGTCCATGAATCAAAGTCATCCACAAAAGCAGAGGTTCATTTTCTTTGCTCTTAATTATAATGTGACATTTCCTATATCATAATGTGTTTTTCAGATGCTTGATGGCTGTTTCCATTAGGGCCCTGTCTGTTCGGACGCATCGTCAGATGTGATATACACATTAGCGATAAGTAATGGCTTTCTGAAAAGAGCTGGATCTTGGGGAGAAGTCTGACACATTATGATATTTTTGTTACTTGATAATTCCATCAAGATTACTACATGCCTAAGATTTTGATTAGACTCATTCTGAAACACATGACAGCAATTTTCACTTTGTAATATGTGTGTAAGCCTCAGATCACTGACGTCTCATCAAAAGGATTTCAAGCAGCTTTGTATTCATGTCTTACAACTTAAATTAAAGGTGCACAATGTAAAACTAACTCTTTGTCTTCATGGAGATTGTATGGCATTGCCTGGAATGTCACTGTATGGCATTAAATAAAAGCTAAGTACAAAAGTGGCCTGGGTCGGATTTGTGCTGTTCACAAGCCCTGAAAAAATCTGATACAAATCACATATGGGCAAAAAAATCGGATTTGACCAGCAGTGTGAACGTAGCCCGAGACTCGTGAAAAGTGCCTATAAATTCATTGGAGTGAATATTTAGGATGCTGGGATGGCATTAGGTAAGTGTGGGCTACATGTGGATTGCTGTAAAGAGTTTAAAATGAACTGGTTCTGTTTTTCACGTTTCAAAACAGTAAAAATTAGGTACAGCTACTTTGAAACTTCCTAAATAATTGTGTAAATGTATTTTAGACTTGCTTTAAATGAAGATAAGTCTGTTATCTTAAGTTCGGGAGCAGGACCACACCCTTGCACGTGCCTTCCTGCAGCTACACTATTTAAGCCTCCAGTTAACACATAGGTGTTCGTAACTTCATGCACACACTCCATGTTGGCGGAAGCCCACGCTTGAATACAAACTTGTTCTTTACCGTTCAAAGGATCAGCTCGACCTCATTCCTTCCGATGCATCCGACCGACCCAGGCCTCACCTTGCTCAGCACAGGAGAGCCATACCGGGCCATCCTCCACCAGTCCCATCATTTCAGCTGTTCTCCCAGGCGCAGCTCTCGCTTACGGTCGTTATCTTCTTTCCTTTTTGCTTTCTCCCGCTTCGTCTCACTCACACCTGTCCGGTAACTCACTCCCGGGGCTCCATCCACACTCCAAGGCCAGGCTCCAGTCAGCAGACCAGCATCTCGCCACGGATCACCCCCTGCAAGTTCTGGATTTAGATCCTACCGCAGGTCCTCCCAGGCCTCGCCTATTAAGCGCGCTCCGTGCGTGCTCGACGTTCCTCCCTGTTTTTGGCCGTCCACGTGGAGACAGGTCACCAGACCAGAGTTTGTTAAGACCACGTTTCCATGGCACCGTCAACAAAACCTCGTTGTTCAAACTTCTCTTTGACTAGCACAATTTGCCTGCTGACTCTCGTTCCTGCCGCCTTCCTCCGCTCCAAGGAAGCGGAGTGCTCTTCGCCCTGCCCACCCCTGCGGGCCGCAGCAGCTCCTCCAGAAGAGCGAGCCCCCGTCACCGTCTCGTTTCTACCGCACCGGGTTGCCCATCACTTCTTCCCCAAAGCACGTCTCAGGAGATGGCATCAACTTCACCATGAAGATCATTCCTCAGGGGCAAGCCTGCGGAATTTCGTTCCTTCCATAATGGCTTCAACCTGCCTTTCCCTGCGTTTGACTTACTTTCCCTAACCTGTTACGTCCCGTTCACCTTTGACTACCTGTCTCTATCTACCGGTACTTAAAGCCTACCTGAGCGACATCCACATCTTTAGGCTGCTCTTTAGGCTTGGTGATCTCCTCTCTGGTCTGCGAATAAAACCAAACAATGATGGTTGTCAAAGGCTTGCATCGGCATGTTCCTTTTGCCTTCTTCGGTTTCCTCCTTCTACCTTTTCGAAGCTGCTTTACAATCTTCCAGGACTTCCAGTACTGATTGTCATGCGGCGCCTCGTCCAGGACTTGCTCCTCACTAAAAGGCCAGAGCGCATCAGGTTCCGGTTCATCCCTTACTTTAAGTCGATCCTCGCCTCATCCCCACATTTCCTAACGGACATTCGTCCTGCATCGGCACTGCTTCATCTGCCTCCAGTCAAGGAGTCGCTGACTGCCTCATTAAATCATAGAACAATCATTGTCCTCCACGGCCTTCAAGGTCTACAACCACCATAACCTCTGCGACCTCCAATCAGCCAATTGGCACTGCTCTAGGTAGCTTCTTTTGGGCTAGCCTATAGCCCTCATCGCCAGAAGCCCCAAAACGGCATTCATATCTATACATTTGTGGTGTTCACGTTTCTCGTATGTCAATAAACACTTTGCATCGTAGCTGGGGTTGTGGTCCTTGCTAGTGAACCCTAGTTTAGACATAGAAGACTCCTGCCGTAGAACTGCTTTAGATCTGGTGACCCTCAGATGGCCAAATATTTTCTCGGTACTTGGTGTGAAAAGTTTGAGATCCACGGAAGTAGTATATAGAGCTGCGATCAAATTACGGGACGTTTCCATCAGCCATACTTAGTCCTTCTCTACTCCACCCTACAATGCACCGATTTGGAGCATTTCCACCAGCTCTTCTTAACAGGTACCAGGTACTTTTTTAGTACCTGCTTGGCCAAGGTTCTAGCCAAGTAGAGTAGAGCAGAGTAGGGACTAATGGAAACGTAGAAAAGGGGCATTAGTAGATTAGAGTATAGGGCTGCCCTGCTGGAAACTCCCTACGTTAGCTTAGTGGCTTCAGTGAATGAAATTTGAACACCGGAATAATCAGAGTGAGACTTGTAAAGGTGCACAGGACTGGAACACTTTCAGTATAACTCTGACCAAACTTTTGAGTTCTGGAGGGCCACACAACTTAAAATCCTGTACTTACTATACTATACTATAGATTACTCAAAACATGTATGAATGAAACAAACCGAAACTGCAGGTACTGATGAGAAAACAATTATAACACAGATAAATGCTCATACAAATCTATTCTGCATACAACGTCTCCAGCATACTTTACAGAACCCTGAGAAATGTGCTTCTGTCAATAACAGCATGGATGTTCTCCGTATTGGTCCGCGAACCCCTGGAGCCGCTGCAGTCTCCGTCCGGGGGCTGTTCTCCTCAGACCCTCCGACGAACAAAGAAAGGGGGATTCAATTATGGAGCGACACCTCGGGGCATGTATCACAACCTGACAGCATCAAAAGACATCGATGCCTCCGTCTGCCGCTCTCACCTTTACACGCTCTGCACCGGCCCATTCCACTCCCATTAGTCCGAAGACATTAAATCTAGCCACCGCAGATGCCTCCCAAGGTCACCGAGCGCCGGATGGATGTGTCGAAAAACTTTTACTTTGAGTTAAACAGTTTTATTGATTCAGAGTAATTAGTGCGGAACTAAAGGGATAACTGGGCCCACACGCTGCATGAGGAATGAGGATGGCTTTCTTCCTGGAGTCATATCTCTCGGTACAGGCAAATGTGCTTTTATCTTTTTGGCATTTCGCACCAACAGTTGTATTGTTGGATTTCTGCTTGAAACTGACTGGAATTGGAATGAAAAATGAGGTGTTGACGTTGCAAGTGATGGGAAAACATGGACCACTACAGACTTGCCTTTGCCTTTAACCTAGCAATCGTTGGATTAAAGGTGTTGCACTTGATACTTGATAAATCAGATAACCTCACTTATCCAAAAATATAGTACACTCACGACATATTTACATATTCACGTACTTTATTTACATGTACAATTTTACAATTTCCTGTGTCTCTCACTGAAGCGGCGTGGCACTAACTGTCTGTTGCTGAATGTGCTCTTGCAGCTGACCAGCACACTGTGGAGTGGGTTAGTCCAGAATAGTCCTAATTTTGGATAACATCCTCCTCTGCGATAAAAAATAAGACAGAGTCCAGCTTCTCCCCCACAACATGTCCTACGTTCTTCATGATCCTTCATTAGTGTATTAGCAGCAGACCCCACCAGCAGACAACAGCAGACCACAGACTATAGCATACATGATGCCCACCCCTCTTAAGCCTGGTGTCAACTGCATGATTATTTTTGTCTCATAAGATATTTTGGATGTCACACTACAAGACGTTGAAATTAAAGTGTATGACAGATCAACAGTCACTATGCTCTGTGCGATGGTTCAACCAAAGTCAATATCAGGCTGTAGATTCTGTGTGGTAAAGTCACCCTAGTTTTACCTGTTAGCTGAGCTAAATGCTACATTTTAGCAGTGTTTTTGCATTTTTGAAAGTAATAAATGAAAGGGAAAGTAAGAGATAAGGTCCTGTTTATGGCAGAGTTCTTCTGCTTTTAATTTGAGAAGCACTTGTTTACTATTGGTCACATGAGAGATTGATCGTAGACACTGCAGAAGAGGGCTCAGTCTTTGACCAAGATTCCAAAATATCAGACACGCTTGATATAAATTTCATCTCATCCATGACGTTCAAAGTTGAATCTCTGTCGATGCCTCACAGTGAGATCTACGACCCACAAGTTTGAGCCACGACTCAAGATTTTCCAGACATCTTTCCTCATAGATGGCCAAAATCACGCAGTGCACACCCGCCGTTCTCACTCGGACACACCTACCACTGATCCAAAAACTCTGCAGTTCAAATTCTGCCCCCCAGTTAAACATAGTTGGTGAGCGGTCAGATACACTGATCCGTAGGCTAGCGGTTTGATCTTGTGTGAAAATGTGACCCTTTACCATTTACTTCCTCTATTTGGCTCGGATTCTGGGGAAGGTTGTACATTCTCAATTTGCCCGACAAGAAATTGATTGGCTTCGCTTGTGTAGTTATATGGGTCAAGGCAATTACTGAAGTGTTGCTGTCGCTGTGCCCTGTCGACCTGTCATAAGGGCCGTGTGTCGTATAGAGCCAGTGCAACTTTGCCAATTACTAGGTGTGACTACTTCTAATCTTTGTTAATACGACATACTCTGATTATTTTTTGTTTGTGGCATTATTAGTGATAAACTAGCACATGTGTTAATCGCAATTTGACATGTTATTCATTGTAAACTGCCGTGTTGATGCACTATGGCTTAATAATAGTAATGGGTCAATTGACTTCTGTTCAAAACTGCAGAAATGAGTGGCCCGGGGGCATTCCACACTAACAAGCAAAGCATTTTTATAGAAGCTCGAGAACAAAAATGTTGCATTATATGTAAGGTACATCATGAATCTTTTTTTTTTTTTTTAGTTTTTTTTTTTTACTGGCACAGTTATGCAAGTATAAAATACCTCTCTGGTTCTCCAAGAGTTTAAACTTGGTACATACTGTCTCAAGGTTACAGGGTTATTTCAGTCACATCACATTTGAATCCACTGACAAATCTGCTCTCAAACACAAATGCAATAAAAATGATAATAGCTCCTGACATAAGCCTTTATTTTTCCAGCGATTGCGAACATGTCTTCCTTTTCTAAGTTAATGTTTTATTGACAATCAATAGTCCACTCAGGATTTTGGTTCTTGAGGAACATTTAGCTTTGAAGAAGTGAATAGTTCTTTTAAATATCTTCCTCTGTTCTTTACCCTATTTCATTTGGATCAATAAACACTCTTATTATTCTCAGCTAGTTTGACATTTCATTGTTGCTACCCTCATTCTTTCCGCTCTCTGGATGTCTGCCTTATCATAAAAATAAAGATATCTTTGCGTTTTGGTTCTTTTGTGTATGACTGTGTAATCCTACAAGCTGAGGCCGTCATCTTCTTTAGAGCTAGAAATGGTTCAATTGATTTACGTAAAAAATGACACCAGGAAATGTTAAACCGTGTGGTTAAATTCCATCCTCGTTCTGCAATTGGATCTTTCTCTGTGCAGCTTCTAGACTTGTGCACTATAGACGTAAGGATGCAGACTGAAAAGGCACTGTACTTGACTTTTACTGTAAATATGGAAAGCAGAACTAGTTCATTTTAAACGGTTTGCATTCTAACTGCGTAACAGTGTCACTTCCTGGAGAAAACAGTTTCATTTGTTTCCATTTTGCTTTCCATTCCAGCTTACAAAATACATTAGGCAATATCATGTTGAAGCCTTGGAAACCTGCTTTACATCTGGTTTGCATTCTCCCTCTTAGCACCAGGAATGATTTCAAATCATGTCTAAAATATGCTCATCATGCAGCCTGCAGCTCATATAATAGAAATGGTGATGAACATTGGTGCAGTGAGCCGTGGAAAATTAAGATTGGAAATAAAGCAAATATGCAGAGTTTTAGAAACATAACATGTAGTGTGTGCATAAATCCTTCTCAGTCGTCGTCTTTAGTGAGATGGATTAACTATTTATATTTGAATATAAATTACTTTGGAGATAATTACAAATGTATGTTTGTAAATAAAAATTCAAAAGTGTGTGCAAACGACTAATGCAATGTTATGTCACAGAACTCAGAACTCAGAACTTCTACAATGGTTAGTGATCTGACATCAAAAGTTTAGAATGTGGACTTCAAGGAAGCTGTTTGGGACCTCTTTTGTTCTCTGTGGTTATTAATGACTTACCTTTTAATTGTGCTGTTTATTATGCTGCAGATTCATACAATAAATAAACTCAGTTTTGTCTGGAGAGATGGACCTGCTGCAGGAGTGGATTAAACAAAACAAGCTAGTTCTTAATATAAAAAAAACCTAAATGTATGATAACAGGCTTAAAAGAGAAGTTGGCGCGAGGATCTGAATTAAAATGACACATTGCTGGGGAGAGTACTGTATACAACAAGTAGTCAAAGCTAAACTGTTGGGTTTGGTCATTGATAGTAGTCTTGGACCGACCGATCAGATAAACACTATAGTTGACAAAAAGGTTCGTAGCATTGCTGTAATTAAAAAATGTAGTTACTTTAACATTATGCCACTTGTCATATTGTTCTGAAGTGTGGGCTTCTGCATCTCGAAAGGATTCAGTGAAAAAATACAAATTGCTCAAAACAGAGCAGCAAGACTTGTTCTTGGGAACTGATGTATTCAGAATCAGAAAGATTTTTTTTTGCCATTGTCAGCAAATAGAATTCACAAACTAGGAACTTGCTTTTACATTAAGGTGCAACACACAACAATGAATAACAATAGTAGCAAAAATATCAAAAAGGGCATGTATACAATTTAGAATTTATAAATAAAATAGACTTGGTCTGAATATGTGCACTATTTACAATCGGTCAGAATGGTGCAATGGGTTATTGCTTTGAATAATTGTTAAAGTGGCAGATGTTTAGAAGTGTTCATGAGTTCAACAGCAAAAGGAAAGAAACTATTCTTATGGCGGGAGGTAGACCGTGTTCAGGGTGAGAAGGGTCAGCAGTGATCCGACCTGCTCGTCCCAGAGCCCTGGAGACGTACAGGTCCTGCAGAGATGAAAGTCTGCAGCCCGATCACCTTCTCAGCAAGAACGCACAATGCGCTGTAGTCTCTGTTTGTCCCTGGCTGTGGCTCCAGCAGAGGGCGCTGTAGTCTCTGTTTGTCCCTGGTGTGGCTCCAGCGTACCACACGGTGATGGAGGAGGTGAGGAGGGACTCACATGATGGCCGTGTAGAACTGCACCATCATCTGCACTGGCAGCTTGGCTTTCCTCAGCTGCCGCAGAAAGTACATCCTCTGCTGGGCCTCTTGATGAGGGAGCTGATGGTGGGCTCCCACTTGAGGTCCTGGGTGATGGTGGTGCCCAGGAAGCGGAAGGAGTCCACGGTGGTGATGGGGGAGTCTGTCATGATGAGGGGGGCTGGGGGCTGTGACTTTCCTGAAGTCCACGATCATCTCCACTGTCTTCTGGGCGTTGAACTCCAGGTTGTTACCGCTGCACCAGGACACCAGCCGGTCCACCTCCCTCCTGCAGACAGACTCATCCCCGTCCGAGATGAGCCCAATGAGGGTGGTGTCGTCCGCAAACTTGATGAGTTTTATGGAGTCGTGGCTGGAGGTGCAGCATTCGTGGCTTAATTTAGATAAAATATTACAAGTTACATTGGGCACCTTGTTTCAAAACACTGACCCTAAAGATGCCTGCTTTTCTATTGAATCAAACCGTCTACAGCATAATTACACTAGAGCTGCAGCCAATAGTCATCTTATCCCACCACATCCCAAAGAAACTCAATGAAAATAAATATTTTGTACGGAGCTATCCAATGGGAACTGCATTCCTAATAAAATTTGTCAACTCAAAAATAAGCAATCACACTTACTATGTAAAATTTGTCATTTGTCTATTTAAATAAACAAACAAACAAACAAATAAAGTGATTGATTTGTAAATAAAAAGACACATTTGAGTGAAGAGCTGATTAACTATACGTTTGGTCAACATTGCATTGGTGTTTCACATTTTATTTTGCTGCTTGTCTCCATGGAGATGTTGTTTCTTTGCCTGGAATATTTAAATTTTTATAGACAAATGGAAGAAGTCACTCAAACTTAAATGTCAAATAGATTATAACGGACAGCCACTTTGGACTTGAGCTACCCAAAAGGTCATCGAGGCTTGTTTTGTGTAATATTAACGTCTTTCTGACCAGTCTGTATTGTCTTGTTTGTAAATTATCTTGAAAAAGGTTATAAATAAAATACATTTAAAAAACAGGCTGCCGTTTTGAGCCAATGGCAGCGCTCAATGGCACGTGTCGCCAATTTAGCCTTTAGTGGCTACATTGAGTAGTTCTCAGTTCAACAAACATGCGCAGTGTTCTTCTCCCACTCGAACATGTGCGACGAGCGCGAAGAGCGCGAAGAGCGCGAAGAGTGCGAAGAGCGCGTGTAGAGCAAAAGAGCGCAAAGAGCGCATAGAGCGCGTAGAGCTCTTTATGCTCTTCGCTCTACGTGACTGTCAGTTGCTGGAGCAGAGCAGAGCGAGATGAAACTGAAGGATTTTGAGAGCAAGTTCATGATCTAAAAAAAATCCGACTTTTATTGAAGCTGTAGTTGCCCGTCATCCGCACATGAGAAGTTTGTTGTTACATTGCGTTCTGTGGGAAAATGCTTCCTGGATCATGGAGGATTTGGATTGGCCACCAGTATCTTCTCTTCTTATCTGTTTTGTGATTTTTTCCTGTTGTGTGAAGCACTTTGAGTACAAATTGTGCTCTTCAAATACATTTTCATGTAATAAAGTAAAATCTGTTTTGCTGCAGAACATATTCTAAAAGCACCTATTATCCTCATTCTGCCCCGCCCATTTTTGTTTCTTTTTGCCGCGGATCAGCACTTCCGTTGTCATGGCACTTCCGGTCGAGCGGGAACTCCATTCACTAAATGGAGAACGAGGGAAAAGTCTTGTCACTAAAATATGCCATAAAGTAGATTGATTTGTGTAAAATGTCTCATGTTCATGTGACAACGAGTCAAAAATGCACCGATTCCCTGGACCTGAAAATGATTTTTTAGTCTGTTAGAACTTATTTACTCTCGAGGTCGGCAGCCCCGTGTTAATTAATACAACCGGAGGAGGATTATATCGAATAGCAGCGCACAGGGAAACTTCTGGAAAATGAGTCCATTGCGCCTCTAGAGTGTTTTATTCTCCCTGAAGCAAGACGCGCGCTGTTAGCATGCTAGTTGTTGTTAGTTTCACCGTGGCGGCAACACTAACGACAGAGAGTTGTGACACGTGCTTATAAACTCACAGAGGTGAATAACGAGGATGCTGGGAATACATTAGGCAAGTGAATGCTGCAAAGACTTAAAAATGAACAAACTCTGTTCATCACACCAAAACAATCAGGTACAGCACCTATAAAAGAAAACTAAGTAACATTTTACCTTATTAAATGTATTTAAAGTCCCTGTGATGGTTAAATACATATTTTCGGGGTGTTTCAACGTGTCATCACCCCCTCCTGTCTCTGGGCGGAAAACATTTGCCGACATTGACCCGACATAACTCTCCTGAGAAGCTCTTTTTTACATACACTGTTAAATATTTTTTTTATGTGATTATAATGTCTTATTTCGATAAAGAATGAAAGAAAGAACGAAAGAAAACAATGGGGGAAAAAGAAAAGCTTTTCTGTTCTCTGACAATGTATTTTCACAAAGGACCTGCAGGGGGAGCTCTATCACCAACGTTACTTAGTTCTGCTTTAAGACATATTCACAACATTCTTTTTTGATCATTCATACATCTGAAATTATCAGTCCACATTTTATCATGAGTGTTTATATTGCTCGCAAATTCATTAAAAACACACATTCTCACTGTAAGTTGGGTCTCCTCTCCATAGATCTGGCCTGTACCTCGGCCTAGTGGCATCACTTATTTGTCTCCATGAAGTTAGATGAGTTGAATGCCGAACTGTGGAACATTCCGGGCAAAGCAACATCTCCATGGAGACAAGCAGTTGGCGGATCCTCCACTAGAAAAGTTACATAGTTGTGAATGAAACTCCGCCCTAACACATCTTTTATACCCATTTTCAGACTATAAAAATGAAATAGATATTAAATCCCTATTACTTTTTGGATTATAACCTTGCTTTAATCAGGCCTTTAATAACCAGATTCATAGCAAACAACTGTGAAATTTCAAGCTGAACTAATTGCTTTTAAAAACTGCTGTAAATCCCTCCTTGTGCGCGCCGTTAGTCCGGACCCGTCTCTGTTAGCCTCACGCTCAGCCTCCTTTGCACAAATGCATAAAGTACAGTACATTAAGCAGGCAGCCAGCTCTTTCCCGCGCGGAGGTTGAGTCGGAGCAGCTGTGCGCGGCGGTGCCAGTCGCCGGGCGGGTAGATTTGGTACAGTGGGTTAATTGTTAGCGGCATCAAAGTTGGCCCTCATTAACCTTTACTGCGATACCTTTTAGTGCCGTAGACGCTCGGTACGGCACGGGCCATCTGTTGCTCAAAAACTCCTTTATGGAGCGGACACAGAAGTGGAAGCGACACAGACTTCCAAGGACGTTAGCAAGACGAGCTAAAAAGGGAGGGGATTATCTGAAAGCGATATTGACGGCTTCCATTTTGTTGCAGAGAGACCTTGGTGAAAGTATTTGATATGTAAGTGACAGAAATGATCAAGTGTTGGCATTTTTATGACAAACATGTTATTTTAAAGCTGAGGTACGTGATTTTTAGTCTCGTCTGACAGCTTCCAAGACATTGTTGAGGTAAGTATCATTTTATCCGTCTACAATTAGCTTCTTTGTCATTTGAAACATTAAACACTTTTAGAATACAATACAATTTTAACACTTGATTTACTCCACGATAATACACACTTGGACACTTTTTGATGAACACATTTTTCCCGCAAGCATGAAAGCGCAAACAAATCTCTACCTTTACTTTTCTGTCATGTAGTATTTTTCCTTTCCAAAATAACTGAAAAACCTTGCACAGCGTTTGTCCTTGGGAGATTTTCAGTTTCTGTGAAAAGGCAGCGGGGAAACGAGTGGAAATGTTCTTTTTTCATTTGTACGCAATCAAACGCCTGATGTCCGCGCGGACCCCAAATCCAATCCAACTGTGAAAGAGGCTGCCACGCCAAACTGACTTCGAGATTACAATCTTGTGCACACAGATTTCAGCGGGCGATGTTGTGTTTACTGACTCTCAGGACGAAAAATACCCATGGTATGATATGAATTTTCACAGTCCTGACTCCGGAGGATCGTCCCTGTCAGCTGCCTGTCCTCGGCTCCTTTGCATCTCTAAAGAGCACACTTTTCCAGTCACTTAAAAAGCCAACGCCTCATCAGAGAAGCATTCAGCCCGGGAGATTTTCGCAGGCTCGAGCACAATTATATGGAAGGTTTGTTCAGAGGAAAGAGCTTTTTTTCAGATACATTTGTGTTGGAGCTCCATGGGATTGTCTAGTCACTCCCAAACACTGCAATTATGCTCTCTGTTTAGACGGAACAAAAGGCCAGATGTATAGGCTGTGACACGCTCTGCATTGTTTAACACTACCCTGCAGCCATTCAAGCCTATACGGCAGAACAAACCAAAATAAGTTTATCAATTTATCATGAGGGAATGGGACAGCTATACAGTATATTCACGTATATTTTTACTTACATTTTAGTTATTTATTTTTTGCTATTAAAAAAACTAATTATTTATATATATATATATATATATATTGTTTTGTATTGATTTATAAACACAATGTGGCTGCTGTATCACAGTCATTTCTCTTGTGGATCAATGAATTCTTTCCAAGGTTGTTTTGTAATTGCTCTATGTTGCTTTCTTTGTATTCCATTGTTGCTTTATTCCATGGAAAACAAGCCATTCTAATATTATAATTGCAGCATATTTTGCCTTTATTCGTGCTTTAAAAATAATTTTAGAAATATGTAAGATAAAAACTTACATCATCTGGCTCTTTCACTTCTACCCTCTACTGGCAGCAGAAGAGAGTTGCACATGTCGACATTTCTAGTGAGCAGCACAGCTAACACACAATAAAGATGCTTTGTCTTGAAGACTATTTAAATCCTAACATGATCCAAATGAGTTTGATGAAGGTGTGTGGACTATAAAGACCACTCACAGGCTATGTTCAAAGTGTTTATCAAACAAGAAACCTTCAGATATATTTAAAACATTAATTTTGTTGTCCTTTTTAGTATCAAGGGGGTCACGTGTCACGCTGCCAAGCGCAGATGATGGTGCAGTTCTACACGGCCATCATTGAGTCCATCCTCACCTCCTCCATCACCGTGTGGTACGCTGGAGCCACAGCCAGGGACAAACAGAGACTACAGCGCATTGTGTGCGCTCTGCTGAGAAGGTGATCGGCTGCAGACTTCCATCTCTGCAGGACCTGTACGTCTCCAGGGCTCTGGGACTAGCAGGTCGGATCACAGCTGACCCTTCTCACCCTGGACATGGTCTATTTGAACCACTCCCCTCAGGCAGGAGGCTACAGTCCATCCGGACCAGAACCTCCAGCCACAAGAACAGTTACTTTCCCTCTTTTTATTATTGCTCAGTGTTTTCTGTTGCACCTTAACACCGAAACAAGTTTCTATGTTTGTGAATTTTGATTCGGATTCTGATTCTTGTCGGCAGATTTACAGAAATTTTGGCAGCATTCTCCTACCGACATTGGTAAAGGAACAGCGCCATCTGCAGTTCGACTTCTCCTGGGCAGTATTAAAGGCACTTGTGGGGGCATTTCAGGTTCTCAAGGTCCTTCTTAAAGTGTCTTATCAGCTGTTGTTCCCAGGTGTGGTCAGTTTGACAGATCCATCAGAGTCAGACTGACCAAGCCAGCCATTGTGAAAGCCAAAAAAATATCTGGATCATATACATTTTAAAAGTAAGTTCAATGGTAGGCAACCACAAGGAAACAACTGCCTGTGACAGTTGTTTCTATGCCGTGGTCCAACATTACGATGACACAAGGGACTAAGTGTCTAAATGCTGGTTTATAGTTCGAGTGGAGCATATCAGGATCCAGGTGCTTTTCTTTCATTTGCATTATTTTAATTACTAGGACAATCACATTAGGCTCGTGTGCAGTCATTTCTGTGCCAAAAAATGAGCGGTTCCAAGCCGTTTTTAAAAAGTTGTCTCCATAGCATTTGTGGTTTAACCGGTCACAACTTATGCGGTCTGCAGCACCTCGATGCAAAGTTACTTTTTGGCCGAGGTGCACGTACATGTCACAGCGAGCACCGCAAGCATTCTGATTGGCTGCCAGGTAACTGAGCAGCACATCTGCATAGATTTGACCGCGAATCAGAAAAACAGCCTTTTCATTTCCGTCTAAAACATGTCCATCACCCATGGTTCAAAATCAACAACATGACCTTTAATAAACAATCTAATATTTCATGAAAGGTTTGTTTTTGACTTTCAGCGTTTTTCCATTTGTCCACATAAATGGACGCTTCTTGTAA
The DNA here is from genome assembly GCA_015082035.1 of Chaenogobius annularis. Taxonomy (NCBI): domain Eukaryota; kingdom Metazoa; phylum Chordata; class Actinopteri; order Gobiiformes; family Gobiidae; genus Chaenogobius; species Chaenogobius annularis. The sequence continues at coordinate 1,954,510 of BJKM01000051.1, forward strand.
CTTATTTGAATTGAATCTTTCTGGATTAACTACAATTCATGCCCCCAGTCACTACAAAAACAAAATACAACCTAGATTTACATGAACACATTTTGAAGTGCGTAATAAAGTCTATGTCTTGTGAAGCCTGTATTTTCTTATTAGCACAAACACAGCGACGCCGGCCTATTTATCGCTTTCATTTCCACGAGCCGTCTCCAGCTCACTAATTAACGTTGTTTTCGCTCGCGTCCGCCTCACACTGAGCCTCCATTGTGACTCTCCCATTAATGATGACAGGATCCAGGCGAACTGAACGCCGCTTTCTCCCTCTGAAGCTAATGTGACGGAGAACATATCCAGCCATTATTCATAACACTGTAAGGACAAAAGCGGCTTTGAAATATAGTGGTCATAATGCAACGGCGTGGACATATTTACGACCATGGACAGCGTTTGATATTCAGTTCATATTTAATTGCGAAATAAATTGATGGTAAAAATATTGGGTTTGAGGAATTGGACAGAAAACATTTACTGGTGAAAACACAAATCATATACGGTGACAATGGATAGCAGTACAGAGGTTGAGAAATACCTTAACTTTATGCACAAACCCAAACTGAAACTTGAAAACGTAAAAACAAATACCATTTTAAAAACTAAGCAATACACCTTTAATAATAAAAATTGATAAATTATACAGGTAAAAGATTAAAACCAATATAATATAATAAAATAAATGACAAAAAACAGATTTTGTTTTGTTGTCCAAACTTGGGTTTGTACACAAAAACAAAAGAAATAACAGTAAACATGCCTTTCGATAAAAATTTCTTTACAAAGAATGTACATTTCTATACAATAATTGCCAATGACAATTCCTACAAGCAAATCTTCAAAACATCCTTCAAATAACTTTTTTTTTTTTTCCAACTCAGTTATTTTTTCCCCCTAATTCTAGCTGGTATCGGAAATAATTATAGTGAATAATATTTACAAGAAAAAAATATTAGTGTATGTAAACATTTTCCTCTGATAAATTACAACAGTAAAAGCAATGCTAAATATTGGACACATCACCGTACGCTTCATTAAATAACAGGCTACCAGCAAAAAAGATAAGACACGTAGCAGAACCATTTCCCTTCCAATTATTTTTTAAAATTCTGTATACAAAAATAGTGCTAAATATTACACATTATCATCGTCCACCAGACATGTTTTTCCATCACTTTATTGGATAACACTTGATGTAGTTATGGGCAGAGCACCACTCAGACATGTGACTTCCTTATAATGAAAATGCACTGGCTTAGGTTTTGGGTGATAAAATGTTTCAAACAGATCAACTGAAGCCAAGAAAAACAGTAAAATAATCCAAAAGCAAAAAAAGTTGAGAAATCCTTTCCATTGGCTTCACACAGTTCTACTCCAATGATAGTATCACCATGGAAACAGAAGCACCTTGGAGGAAAAGAGTGTGTGTATGTCTGAGGTTCAGCAGCAGAGGTGATATTGGCCAAAAGAGAGTGAATACAATTTGGTCATTTTCTTTAGGCGTTTAGAAAGAGCCACTCACAGCAGACGGAGTAATGACTTATTTGAACCCAGTGTCGATTGGATTGCTGACGGCTAAAATATCTTTTTAGCTTTATATTCCCTTTGAAGCTTTAAATTCCTTTTGTCAAACAATAAAAACATGGCAACTGTGGAAAGTGGTGATATGTAGATTTGAAAGCTAAAAGCAATGTAGAATTCATCTCTGTTTAAAATCACAAAAGAAAATCTAATTCTGTCAACTGGACAAAAGTTTTGAAGCGTTTTAATACATCAATACGTAAGGTACGATATGCCATCCATTTACAACGCCATCCTCAGACCCAAACCAAAACAATACGGCTTTCAGTGTAGTTAGCTCTTCCTTTCAGAGAGATATAAGACAAGTCAGACTCTCTGTCAGAGGAAGTGAAGAAGCTACTTGGATGAGTGGCAAAATATATTCACTCTTAAAACCTTTGTCCAGTTGACAGAATTCAATTTTCCTTTACGGTGAAACGATCGAGGAATTACACACACATCTATGTTTAAAATGTTACATTGCAATAAACTGTTGATACAATTCTTTGAAAAATAAATAGAAAATATGTTTTTAAACAGATTTAGTCTATTCTGTACTTTCATTGTAGCCTGCTGTATTGTTATATATCACTACATTTGAATGGTGTTACAAATTGTCTACTAAATTCTTTAACTTTTTTTTTCTGCACGCATCATTTCCCTCAGAAATTATTTGCCATTAAAATTACTAACAAAAATGATGAACACAGTAATGGCATAATAATAGGATGGAAATTGTATGGTAAAAAAATATTAAACTATTTTTGCTGCCACGTTTCCACATTATTCTAAATATTAACCATACTTGCTGGTCATTTCCAGTCTTCATACTGTCCAATTTGAATGAGAAATGACCAGTAATGACTAAAGTTCCAATGCTATTAACACATATAACTGTTCTTTAAAGTAAAGTTCTTCCAAAATACTTCCTAGACTATCATATAACAGACCACATACCAACTTTAAACCATCTGAGAACCACTGCTTTAAACCCTTAGCTTTACAAATAAATATTTTCAATTACGCCTGATCAACACAGCCAAAAGAAGCGTATTTTCTCCTATTTCTCTCTTCATGTTTTATGTTGTCTCTCTTTTCTATTAAATTTCAGCTATAATTCAAACTGTGTACTTTGGTTGTTCCGTTACCTCCCTGGTGTAACATGAAGCAGATGCACACCTGCTGTACCGTACAGAACCAGGCGCTCCAAGATGAAAAACACCTCTGTCTGCTGCTCTCAAAACAACTTCATGCATGAATAATTAAAAGGGAATAACACGCCAGCTAATACTATCGTTCACTCCAAGGCAATGTTTACCGTACGCAAAAAGTTAATTGTTAATTGCTCAACCAAAACCGATTTTGGATTTGTACCGCTGCCTTGTTATTCATGTATGAAAGCAAGCAATAAGATGTTTGTTTTTTGCTGCAATAGGAGTAGAAAGGGCGTAGCAGGTTGACAGGAGCAGTGCGTGTCGAGGTGCGCTGGTTGATGGGTGCGTAGAGACATTTAGGGCAGCGCTCCTTGGCAGTTCGCCCGTGGCGGTGCAGGCAGAGGCAGGCTGGCTCCGTACCATAGGAGGGCCTCTCTGAAAAGCTGGCAGGAGCTGGAGTGTATGATAGAACGCACCTACAAGGCATGAGTGTCATAAATGGGTAAAGTTGGATAAAGTTATGCTCTCTGAAGTCGCGTATCTCATGGATGAGGTCAGGTTCAAGATAGTGTTGAGGATGAGTATATATTATTTATGTCATTTTTAACATATAGGCTATTAATTTTGTTTTTCAATTGTGTTTGAATGCATGCATCTTCTTTTTAGTATGCTGCAAATGTTTTAAGGTAAGGTAAGGAGCACCTTCGATATATTGTAGATATCAAAATCTTGATATCGTCCCGAGTATTGTTTTGAAGCAATGCTAATTATTGTTGGTTTGACATAATATCGTCTGACTCCAAAAGAATATTGAGGTTCATTTTTGTCAGTATTGCCCACCCCTACCTGCACGTCAATGTGTCCTCTGCATCTGACCCATCCATTCCATATGACCGTTCTGATTTTGTGAAATAAAAAAAAATATGTACGAATAATACTACATGTCATTAATTGGCAAGACAATATTCATTTTGATGTGGATGATTGAAATTTTGAATCTTAAACTCTCATACATTCTAATTTACCCTATTGTTTTTTTAAGGTGCACTATGTAACTTTTCTGGTTATCTCCATGAAGATGTTATGGCTTAACCTGAAATGTTCCACAATGTGATATTTCAATTTTCAATTTTGCATTAGTTCCAGTGTTTTTATTGCCAAATATGTCAAAAAACATGTCGATGTAAATGGGAGAAACGGTTTCAAAGGTAGTCACTGAACTGAAGGTTGAGGTTGTTGTTGGTCTGACATACAACCTCCCCTCAGTCTACTATAGCTTCACAAGACCTTGGGAGTAATCAAACCATTCAAACGCTTATGATGTACTTGACAGCTCTGAAGAGGTGGCCGAACCTCAAATGGCCTTAGCAACCGAAGCTGTAAGAGAGTCAGACGTGTAATTAAGAGCAGGGCAAGTTATAACTGTTATAACTCCTCCCTGTGGGGCAGGTCCAAATTGAGCTCAGGAGAGTATAAATGCTGCTGCTCAAACCATTTGCTTCGGATTGAAAATGACTTTCGGACGGAAGTCCAAATGTCTTGATTTCTAAAAGATGCCCTTGAAGATACCTGCGACACATTTACTACTGTCTAACACATGCATTATTACTGTGTGTGGGTCTCCTTATCACAGATCTGACCTGTAATTTGATCTGGTGGCATCACCAGCCTGTCTCAATGGTGGTAGACAAGTATTTGGCATGAGGTGGAACATTCTAGGCAAGCAATGACATTTCCATAGAAACAAGAAGGAGGTTACAGAAAAGGTACATAGTTCACCTTTAATAGGATGAGAGCAGAATATAAATATTGACATATTTTAGAAGTTGACTACAGTGTGACTACTATTCAGTATAACATTGACCATTTCCATTTCACTACCTGCCAATTGTTTGGTCACCTGCATCACTCGGCCCCATTTGAATGTGCTAAGAATTTCAGAAAAAAACATTTATGTTAATAACTTCCTGTAAATAAATTGGAGTACATTTTAAATCCTCAACCACTTTTGTAATGTCAATTCCGGTCATTACTTCCATCCAGCCCTCTCTTTGTGCTTTTTGCCAAAACATGATTACATGTAATGGTTCCAGAGAAAGTGCACAGGAAATAAAGTAAACCTAGGCCAATAATGCATTAAAAAGGAAGTCCAATTTCCAAATAGTCCAAATTACTGAGGTGGTTTTGCGCTGCACGTCTGGACATCTCAATGTGATTCAGCAACTTTTCCGTACAGTTTCAGTTCCTTCTCTTCTCTTCCTCTTTTTGTCTCTTGAATGTGATGATGACTTAGTTCGATCCACGTTCAAAGCATTCTCCATTGCCCTGAAAGAAACAGAACAAAATATGAGCCTAACATGAGCTAAAATATTGATACCGACATCAGCATAAAAAAAATCAACATCAGCTGACAATTCCTTCTCAACCTTCTGGACAGTGTTGAGCGTTTCACCATGCTATAATGTTCTCTCATTGAAACTACGAGAGTGTTATTTCATTTGCATGTGCGTTTGAATAATCCAGTCCTCTTCGCTCAAAATAAAGACTCAATATTGCATTTACCATAACCATTCCCAAGATTGAGTCGAAACAAAATAGTATGCGCGCTCTATATTTTAGCTGTCAATCTCAGTCCGATATGCTAGAGTAAACTCGGAACCATCTTAAATTAGAAATGGAACAAAACTTCGTAAAGATTTTCAGCAGCCAGCAGAGGAAAGAAAACTTGTACTTTTATTATTGATTTTACATCAAATCTAGAATGCTGGGGAGGCTTCATTAGTTAAAGTGCTTTTTCTGGTGGAGGGTTGACGGTTGCTTGTCTCCATGGAGATTGCAAAGTTACACAGTGCCCCCATTAACTTCTACCAATAGATATGCACTGTAAATGCACTCTCTCTCTCTCTCTCTCTACTTTGCCATCTCTTGCTTTTCAAAATCCAAGCCGCAGCCGTCTTCGTCTCCGTCACCACCGCAGCAGCAGAACCATCAGCCTTCTCAGCCTCTCGTGCAACTACTGTGGAAAATCCGAGCGTACGTTTGGGAACACTTGGCAAGAAGAAGTTGCTACAGAGGTTCAAAAGTTGGCTGCATTCGTCAGTGAAAAAGAGCTTCATCTCCGTGACAAGACAGGGAAAGATGAACAGCGCGGTAAAACGTTTAATGTTAGCGGTTAGCGGTTCCCTGTGTGAGCCATTTTATGTGATGTTTCCTGCTGTTGGACTCGAGCTGTTCAAGTTCTCCCTGTGCGTACACGTGTCGCATCAGCCTTGTCAAGATTTCGGCTTCCGCTGGATAATTTGGGCCAAAATACGATCATTTTGGCTCTTTGTACGATAATGGGGTTCTGAAGATCTGGCAACACTAGAGAAGCTTGTCACTGTGGTGCGAGACATTTATAATTTTTTTTAGGATACGAGACAAACACGGAAAAAGAAACAGAGCGGTGGGGTTAGTTTGAGCCTTCTGAAACGCCCCAGACGCCAGTCCTGTTGTAATAACTCTTTAAAACACTTGACTGCGTGTACTCTCACAAAATGTCTACATCGATGTTCAATGTCAAACCAACGGATCAGGAGATTTGGATCCTTTTAAAGAGGCGTAAGTCCCCCTCACTAACAGCTACTAATTTTGTATGTTTGCGCGTTTACAAGTGTCAAAACCCTTCGAGAATTTCACCAACCAACAGCAATGCACTTTTGGCCGCCATTCCCTTTCCTGAACATGGCGACTATTTTCATATGAGTAAATCTGATGAGGATTAGTCTGGGCATGTCCATTGAATGGCCCCAGAAATATCTTGGAAGTACAGACATTTCGCGACTGCTTCTATAATCCATGACTACCTCTCCTTCCGAGCCCCAAAAGCAATATACTCTCAGTGGGATTTTCTGCCTTTTTAAATAGATGTCATTGGCCGCTGAATGTATATGTAAAAAGTTTCCCTGACTACAGTGTTTCTCAACCAGAGGTAAAGGGTCATGAAAGGGTATTGAGCAGGTCTAAAGTGTGCAGTGAAACTAGGAGGCCAATGCGCCTTTGAGGGATTGTGAGTTGTGTCTTGAAAAAAAACGGATTCGCTCATGGAATATTGAAGTGAATTATGTGAAATGGTATTTTGGTACCAATGAGTAGAAAAAACAAGCACCATTGCCAAATCATTATTGAACGTTGAAAGGTCTGATTTGTTAATGGTTTAGAAGGTTGCGTGTGCTGTCTTTCACCAAAAAGTGATAAATACGTAATAATAATAAAATGATTTATAATTTTCATTGTAGTTGTCATTGTAATTCTATTTAGACCTTACGAGTTTACAGCTAAATATTTTCAGAAACATGTCATAGAGCTCTAACTGCAAGAGTTTAGTTGGTGTTATACATAAGGCCCACAATTAGGTTTCAGTTTGATTCCCCCTTTAAATCATCCAATCTCATTCAAATGTACCCATTTTAATTTTCTGTTGTAAAGTCCGTCACCTGTAGAGATCGGTATTGCTTTGCCTGAAATGTTCCGCAGTGTGACAGTATCTTATCTCATCTCCATGGAGACAAGCCGGTTAGCCACGTGGCCATTTGTCTTTTTTAGGATTAAAAACACCTGCAATTGAATAACAAAAATATTTCCCTTCACAAAGTGAGGCATAAACCACTACGCATATAAATTAAACATTTGCAAAGACGGCCGATGGATTTGCTTATGTTTAATGGCAAGAGCTGTGGGAATACTAGTATGGGCTGTGCCACACTGCATGATTCATTAGATTTCCCAGAATACAGTTCAAACCAGTGGGGCCGGCCTCGTCTGGTTTGCGTGATGTGAAGAGAAATTGAGAGCGATAATTGACAGAGACGCTACAAGCCGGCTGATGCGTCTAACAGCTAATCGAGGGAATCGTCTGTGCTTTACGCGAGATGCAGCGTTCAATGCTGTGTTGGTGGATGTTTACTGCTGCTTGCTGCGCACTCACTCATAACTGCAATTTGTACTGTTTTGGGGTTTTTTTTGTGGAAGGAATTAGAATAATGTTTTGCAGAATATGGAATATACTTTGAAAATATGTCTCATTGGCTAAAACGGCAATGAAACCTTAAACATGGATTCAACCAAGACGACTTGCATTTGCTCTCCTGTCACCTGTCTGTTGTTGTCAGCCAATCACAGCCTGCTATCATCACCTCTCACCAATTCACCTCACAGCCATTAACATAAATGCACCTCTTTCCCTTCCATCAAACCGCAGTTTCCTATCCGCTTCTTTATGGTGGACTCCGGGAACGTTGCTTGCAAACGGTGGCGTTTTTTAATGACTTTTTATGTCATAAAAAAGTGTTTGATACATATTTTTAATGTCTGTTTCACAATAAAAGACCAGGTAATCACTGAAATGCAACTTGCTAACAGTTAATTGACATTGAGCCGTTGTTGATGTTAAAATTCTATGAAATTTGCGCAGCTTGTTCAGGGCAAACACACATTTAACACGTTTTTGGGAAATGAAAAAAATGGGTCAAATGTACAGCTACAATAAAGTACATCTTAATCTTAATAATCTCTACCGAGTAAATCCAAAATGTATCGTTTTGAATAATGTTACGTCGTTGCAACTGTTAACCCTATTCGCTCTTGCAATCATAAACTATTTTGAAGTTTCGTCATGACCTACTTTTTAAACTACACAATTATTTAGGCTTCACTTTGGCGCCTCCATAGCAGCGGATATGTGTAATGCATGTTGACAGCTGGTGCAATTTTAATGAGCAGCTGTAAGCAAAAGCTGTAAAACCCATTTCTGCTAATATGGCTAAGTGGTTGTCAAAATGGTATGATATTATTTATGGGGGCAAATGGCTGGGGCTTAGTAGTAAAGCAACCAACTGTTAATGTGAAGGTTGGCGCTTTGGTAACCCACTCCAACCAGTGCACAATTTGTAAGATTAACTGTTGATTTTATACAATTACCAGCAGGATTTCGCCATAGCATTTTCAACCCAACCCAATAGAATGTCTGGAATATTAGTATTAGAGTTAGTGATTTAAACGTTGACAGGACTGATTTTGGCTAAATCCATTGAGCTACTGTTTATGTACTGTCTGCGCATTGACTGTTAAAAGAACGGGAGCCAAAGAGCTGTCGGCGGAATTAGATTTATCTTGTTGTTGCCTAAGTTGTGCAAATGTGTGTGGGCGCTTGATTACAAAGTCCTTGTGTTTATGAGGTCTTCTGAGGTGAAAACGGCAAGCAAATTTGGAAACATTAAACAAAAAAGTGGGTCGCTTTTGTTTTATTTTTGCTATCCCTTTTATTCACTAGAGATGTGTTGAAATAAATTAAGAACATTTCTTTTATGGAATAGATATTGTTAAATGATACAATGCCTTGGACTTTTTGGCCTCTTTGAAGATCTAAAAAGAGCTTCAAAATGCGTTATTCTTTCACTCCCCATATTCAGTGGCTTCTGTAGCCTCAGCTGCCTTGGGGTAGACTGACAGAAGTGAGGCTGGTAATCTGTGCTATCAGCGCTTTTAGTTGAGTTGTATTTAGCTTAATTTATGCTTGTTTCCTTAATCCTATTTGCGAGGTCATCTCTATCTGAGCCTCACAAAAACATTGCTTTCTCAGCGCTAGTTTTAAGTTCAGAAATCATCACCAGCGTTGTACTGAGCATTTGGCATTGGTGCATACTGTACATGAGCATCTCAGCGGCTATCTAGCTTTTGTTTATTTCCCCATGGCAGTGCTGCCAGTAGATGGAGTGCTAACACCAAATCCTGATGAGGCAACATCTGACTAGTAGAACAGTACATTCTTTAAAGCTCTAAAACATGAGATGTCACAGCAAAAGTACTCAAGAACACTTACAAGACAAACAATGTAATACTGTATGTGTACTTTAAGCATCAAATCCTCTGCAAATCACTAAATGACATGTTTTATTCTGTATCAATGAATTAATCGTAGAAACTGGTTTGTAAATTCATTATATTCTTGTATTAGTTTAGCCGTTATTATTTCTTCTCTCAAATGGTCCTGTACGTACTATGAACAGACGGCTGAAACAAGGTTAAAGCTGAAACATTACGCTTTTTTCAGGTAATTAGTATTGAACTATAACAAAAGTCTAATCATTTTACAAAACTGTATTCATTTTTGACTGCAATACTGATGACTTGGTAATAGAAACAGGTCCAAAACTGCAGAACTGGTAAGCCTTCATAGTGGCATTTCACTGTAACAAGCAGCAGATAGGGGGTAGGTGAAAACCGGAATTCCTCAGTTACAGGACAATACACTATGAACTCAAACATGCAGAAATCAAAGAATATACAACTTTGAGTAGACTAATGATGAAGAAACACAACACAAGGTTAAAAGCTCAATAACATTGATTTGGCATAATATGTCCCGTTGAAGGTATATTTTGTGTTCACGCTGAGAAGCAATTTAGCCATGTGTCAATACCATTGGAGCAACCAGAGTGCTTTAGATTGTTGGAGCAATTGGAGGAAACAACCCCGACGCGGAGAAAAAAAAAAAAAAAAAAAAAACCACGCGGTGAGAAAAAAAAAAAAAAAAAAGATCACTAATACTTTATTGCAAAAGTCTCCTATAAAGACACACGTTTAATCCACGGCCGTACAGATGTTGAAACATTTCTTTGACAGGTGAAATCTCTTCATATCCCACAGCTATCTACTCAAAAATTCCACTTTACTCCAACATTTAATATAAAAAAGGACCCAATTAACGCCGACTTGTACCCTAAAGGACGTTCCAATTCCTCTCCCCAAGCGAACCGAACAGATCTTAACTCATCCTTACATCATGTTAACCGAGAAGCGCCGCAAACCCCCGACTGAGGGAGCTAACGGCGCTAACGGATGCTTTTTTGCCTGGATCATTAACCCTGCCCCGAGAGCTAGCTGGCAGGGAACTCTTTACTTTAGCCCTCTCTGCTTCATTTCGATGGATGTTGTTTATGGGGCAGTTCTGGACCATTGGAAAGCCATTACGGCCCCCTTTTGTCAGACTGGGACATTAGCCGGGCTTGGCATGGCACAGACCGGTCAGCCAAATGTCACGGAGCTTATGGCTTTCAGGATGATTAACATATGTTTGCAGCCGTAATGAGAAGAAGATTTAAGGTAGAATCGTGACTTTTTGCATCGTGTATGAGAACGTTCAAAGTGGAGAAACATCTCGTTGATTCTCTCGCTCTTTGGGTAGAGTAGCCAATAATTGTACTCAAGTAAGAGTACCAGTAATATAACTCGATGTAGAAGTACAAAGTGTCCCAAGCAATTTCTCAAGTAAGTTTGACGAAATTACAACCCAAGACAGAGTAACTAAAAGAGTAACTGCCTGGACTCCGCATCTGTAATTGGAAGGACAAAACATGAAGTAACTGAAACGGCAACTTAAATAAGAATACTGCTACAATGTAAAATATATAAAGTTTGGTCTGAAAAAGTACTTAAATGCGTCTCTACAAATGTGTGGGGGGTTCAGGGACATCAGTGATACAACAATTAAAACAGCCGAAAGCTATTGAATGCCTTTGGCGAATTCTGCGTTCAGAAGTTTTTATATCTTGCAAAAAAAGCATGATTTGATTATGATTGCTTATTTTCAAACTTTCGACACATCAAAAGTTCTCAAGGTTAGATACTTGGTAACGTTTGCACATAAAAAAGGGCCATTCTGCCAAATCCAGCTTCTTCCCTTTTATGGGCTGATTCTTCAAACGAATAGTGTAAAGTAATGAACAGGAAATGGTATTGCCAGTACAGTCTTTTTTTTTTTTTCAAACGTCACCAAACTGACCTCCCTGGAGTCAACATACTTCACCATAGAGTTCAAAATGGGAAATGATTCAAATTCTCAGGGCTTGGGAGCAGATTCCATGTCAGCGCATGCATTTTGGACAAACCAATACCTCACATTTTTTCGAGATTCGTTTTTTTTTTCCCACTCAGTAAAGTCATTGGATAAATTCTTGTTAATCACTAACTATCCTTGGTTATTTAATCGCTTCTCTGTGCGCCTTTCAACCAAAGTTCAATTTGACCTTGAAATCCAAGAACTACAATCAAACCCATAATTCCTACCTGATTTCAGTTGTCAATGTCCGATACGTGGTTCTCTATCTGCAAAACAGAAGAACATGTTACAACTAAATGGTTTATTCTTGCACTTTTGAATATATCTTTACTGTAAGTCATGTCTTTTAAACTTGAAGTAATGTGCAAGTGTGAAAAACAAGCCAAATGTCCAGTCTAAATGTTTGTGCATGCAACACGCCTGCGGAGGATGTGGGCTTGGCTAGCCTTGGAGTGAAGGCAATTTGAAAACTGAAAAGATCCGTGTTTGGTAAAAGTGTACGGACATTAAAGCAGGCATATCATGTATTTTATTAATGTTGCCCTCGGGTGCTCAGTTTTGGTTCTGACTTGTCGGCATTCGTGTGCTTTTAACTAGGAAAGTCGGGATTTTGATATCGCCAATAAAAAAGTCCGCTCTTTTTCAGCGTTTACTAGAGCGAACAGTAAGGTTTGATTTTGGTGGACTTCTCAAAAGCTAACAACAGACGTTTGTTTTGGAAAATATTTTACTTTTTTTCCTGTTGCTCGCTAATGTTAGAACAATAGTGTTGTGTCTTTATTGTGCAAAGCTGTTGCTCTTGTGATATGGACAGTAATATTTGTTTGTTGAACCCAAATGAATTATGTAAATTGATCAATTAGTCGGTTTTTTTTGTGAAGCGAGTTTCCGAGGTTGTTTTTCCAACTTGTGCATTTTACAGGAGTTTCCGCGGACCGCATGAACGCAGCATTATAATCAATAACATAAAAACCTTATCGAAAACAAATGTACATGGTGTCGCCAACGATCCTGAGCCATATTATGATAACTAAATGTTTTTGCGCTCTGGAGAGATTACTGACTGAATCGCGAATAAAACAAAACACATGTATATGTTTTGGACCGTATAAAAAGGCTCATGAAGTTGCATGTATGTCTCCTTCAACTCCGCTTACAGCAAGTGAGGCGGCGGTTTTTGGCCCTGTGTTAAATCTCTCCCAAAGGTCACTGCTGATATATGCCGAACAAGAGCGACCGTGGCTCCGAGCGGGCCCCTGTTTGCCGTACATTATCGCCATCTGTGATCAATGTGACCTTCAAGAACCAAATAAATCCCAGCCAACGCGTCACTGAAAAAATAATCTGCTCCATTAGTGGCGGGGATGGCCATAGCGGCGCTTAGCTGCTAAATGGCTAATAAATAAGGCTTAATAGAGAAAGCATGGTCAAAAGCACGGGCTGGCCGCAGGGTAATTGCTTTGGAGATTGCGGCGCCGTCGTGAAATATGGACAGTGGAGTCAGATAAAAAGGGCACGCAGTTGAAATGATTCCTGGACTGTGAAAAAAATAGGGTAAAATGAAAGTCACACCTTGCCGTCTGAGGGAGTTTATGATCGTAATCGTCTGCTTTATTTAAATATATGTTCAAGAGTGATAGTTTGAACTGGGGGGGGGGCACAGATGCGGCCCGCCAGACGTTTCAATCCAGCCTGAAGAGCATTTCAAATTTATATTCGGCAATTTACGAGTGCTTCTCAAACTTTTTCTGGTGCGCCCCCTTGAGAGGATATAGAAATAATCCATGCCCCCCACAGCCTCGAGCTATATACTGTCTCTCCTCTCAGCACCCTCTGTCTCTCCTCTCAGCTCCCCCTGTCTCCCCTCTCAGCTCCCTCTGTCTCCCCTCCTCTCAAGTCCCTTTGTCTCTCCTCCTCTCAGCAGCCCCCTCTGTCTCTCCTCTAAGCAGCTCCCTGTCTTCCCTCTCAGCCCCCCCTGTCTCTCCTCAAGCAGCTCCCTGTCTTCCCTCTCAGCCCCCCCTGTCTCTCCTCTAAGCAGCTCCCTGTCTTCCCTCTCCCCCCCTGTCTCTCCTCTCAGCTCCCCTGTCTCCCCTCAGCTCCCTCTGTCTCTCCTCTCAGCTCCCCTGTCTTCCTCTCATTCGCTCTGTCTGTCTCTCCTCTCAGCTCCCTCTGTCTCTCCTCTCAGCCCCCTCTGTCTCTCCTCTCAGCCCCTCTGTCTCTACTCCTCTCAGCCCCTCTGTCTCTCTCTCAGCCCCCTCTGTCTCTCCTCCAGCCCCTCGCTCTCCTCTCAGCTCCCCCTGTCTCTCCTCTCAGCCCCCTCTGTCTCTCCTCTCAGCAGCCCCCTCTGTCTCTCCTCTCAGCTCCCTCAGAGCACATGGTACAGACAGTGGCTCGTCCTTAACCCGGGGCAAACATGTGAGACACGCGTCCAAAAAGAACTTTCACTATATGGACCTATTACATTTAAAAAAAAATGTTCAGCCCAAAATGAGTTTAAAGCAAATAGTGATGACATTAGTAAGGGAAGGTAGAACACAGTAGTTCTGAGTAGTGGTGACTTAATGGTAGAGTGCTTGCCCTTAAACCAAAAGGTACAGGTTTGATCCCTAGTAGTAGATACTGTAGATACTGGTCTTGTGTTCATGAGCAAGACACTTCGCCCAGATAAGATGGCATGCTTAGAGGCTTAAAGACACGCACTTGAGAAGCCTGTGGCTCAGTTTAAAACAATGAGTTCTTGCCAGTGGCACTGTAGTTTAAGCGTTGCACATATGTGGTTAGTATGTGGTCTGTGTCGTAAGTTTGCCTCCCGCCACAGGTCTCTCCTCATTTCATGCTATCGCTTTCACATCCAATAAAGCCTTCATTTCTTGGCATATTTTTTTTATTTTAAGCATGTTTTAATACTTTTTGTTGGATGTATTTGCTTTTACTACAGGCCTATTTATTATCACTCGTTTATTTGTTGGGAACAGTGCATGTTAAGTCATACAGTACACGATATTTATGCTGTAAATATGCCAGATTGTAACCACGTGCTAATTTCCAGCCACTGTCCCAAAAACACACAAGATCTGATGATTCTTATGTTAATATTTTGGAAACTTTTTGTTATTCAACGCAATTTTGACACTTTTGAGACAAATACATGTACTCTTATCTTATAATCGAAAACTAGCTGGTAGGACACGAAGGACATAACATTGAATATACAAAAAACGTGTACGCAAATAAATAATGTATGCGATCATTCTTACTCTCAATGCACTCGCGCTTTTGTAGTGCAATGTCTTTTAAAATTGATATTAAGAAGAACAAAACATGATACATTTTTATCCAAACTAGTTTTGTTTTGTTTACTCGCCCCCATACCACTATGATGAGATCATTTCTCATGAGGTGGACATTTAGAGGCCATCTAAAATGATATAAGGCATACAAAGATAACCAACAGAAAATGACACTTTCCCTGTAAAAGATCTAATAAATGATCTCGAACGCCTGCTGTTTAGCTTAGCCGCTTAAGGTTAATATACTTTAATAGAGAAAGCCTGAGTTGGTGAATAATTGAACCAGCGAGCGGCCGGGGTAATTGCGTCAGTGTCACAGCTCTGCTTGGCCAGGTGTGAAATCAGTTAAAGAGGGCACATGTTTTAAACGGGTCTCCTTTATAAAAAAAACCTGAAGAATGTTGAAACAGCAGGATGCGTGACCTTTAGTTATACAAGGACTCCATTTTGCCATTTGAAAAGAGAGACATTCCCAGCAGAGTCGATCGAGTTATTCTATCAGCTTATGAGGCCTAGGAAAAGACCTTTGAGAACACGTTTGAACATTTCATATATTTCAATTTATCATATGTTTGGGCTGAGCAGTTATTGAATTTTTATTGAGATCAACATTCTGTCATGTTTAATTGTCAATACACAGCATTCTTGGGTTTTACAGCTCTGTCAGTAAAGGCACGTGGATTGGAGCAGAGTTTGAAATCAGTGGTTAAAAGTGTGTCTTGTTTTTGTTCATGAAATCGATAATGAAGGCAATTTTTATTTTGTTTAAAAAATAAATAAATAAATCTGACACAAAATCGAGATTTTTGAATATGATGGAAAAAGAAATTGTGGTCAGATCTAAAATTGCGGTCGATCAACATGAGTTAAAAGAAACAGTGATCAAATATAAAATCAAGCTCGATCAATATGCAAAAAAACAAAAACCTCACGATTCGTTTTTTTATGCGTTCGATGTTTTAGGTGCAAGGAACATTCTAACATGAATTAAAAACGTCCCCGAAAACGTACCGCCGCAAAATACAGCCAACGCCTTTCACAAAGTTCTTAATTTCTCCCAAAAGTTTGACAAGAAAGTCAAGCCCTGATATGTAATTCCAAACTTTTTCCATGGTGGCGCGCAGTGTGATGAAGATCTTCGCGCAGACAGATCGTCGACGGAGCCTCACCTTGAACTTTTGCCGAAGTTCTGAAACCTGCTTTCACCACTTTATCAACTCAGGTCATTAAAAGGTATGAATAATTTAACGTGTCAAATGAATAAATGACAATAAAAATAATTGGATTTCCCAGTGCGGATAAGCTTTCATGATTAGATCTGTGCGGCGTAGATGTGAAATAACCTTGTGTGAGTCTGATACCTTAATTATAGGATCTTATAGGATAGGTTGGTATATATACATGTGTGTGTGTGTGTGTGTGTGTGTGCGTGCATGTGTGTGTGTGTGAGTGCTTTCATTTGGGAGCAACTGTCAGACCAGGCGCCCTCACCGCTCACTCATGTAAAGCCTTTCAGATCTGCGGTCATGAATAATTCTGGACTATTAACTTTGAGAAGGTGAAGACTCCAGGCCACTCGAGTGTTTGGATGTCAGGGCTGTCGAGGGTTAGGAGCGTGTTCATACGGTGGTGGTACTGGGAATGCACTGAAAATATGTGTAGTAGTAGAAGTACAAAGATGTATTCACATATTTGTAAAAGTAGTTCAACCAGGAGAGACAGATAAAGAGATAAGTGAGGTGCGATGATGGGAGTCTAAAAATCCACATTGCGGAAGTTCAAACATTAGATGAAGGCTTGTCATATAAAGTATTGGTTTTATACTACGCCTACACTTGCCAAACTTTAGGGTCTTTCATGTTTTAATTATACATATGTCTAAGGCCCAACCGATATATCCCTGCCTGAAACCAATCAAGGCATTTCATAAATCGTTTTAAAGCTTAGACTCTCTAGAATACAACGGTTTTATCTCATTTACAGGCAGATGAATGCCCCAATATTGAGTGCAGCGCCAATATTTCTCTGTGCAGTATTATAACAATAATATTGTTTGTGTGTGGTGCACCTAAAAGCCGCTCCTGTTTGCACCAGCTCAGACCGTTCATGGCTCTGACTGAAGCAGCGCTGGATTTAAAAATCCCCCCAAAATCCATATTGGTCAGGACATACTGATCTCCAGAATCCTCCAAAACATTAAGGATGTAAAATTGACCAGGACATTTTATATTTAAATACTAGTGTAGTATATTCCTCCTCACACAGTGGCGCCAATATTGAATGTATATTCTCTGGGACTAGCCATTACATTGTGGGCAACACATGTGGGATTTTAGGAAGTTAATCTTGTCCAGCAAAACATCACTAACATACTCATTTTCAGAAGGGAAGTTCTCGACTCAGTGACCAGCAATATTACTCCAAAAAGATCAATAAACAAGAATGATTTTGTGTGGTTTAATAAACAAAAATATCAAAGCAATTAATTATACATTTGGTTACACAGGCTAAGCCTGGGCTCAACTTAGTTAAAAGAAACAGTGTTGAAAAGTAAGTTTTTATTAATTCTCTAATAAATCAAAGGGACACCTCAACTACTTTTAATGCCAGACTTCTTGGATCAGTCTTACGTGTCCGATGAAAGGCTCAGATGTGGATCAAGGACTCCTCTGGGTCTTTGGGCCCTTAGAGCTTTCCGCAGCGTGCTGATCTTTGTGCAGGGTTTAGCGTTCGAAGATGTTGAAGAGTCAAACGAAGCAGCATGGTCCTGAGAAAGTGTTTTCAGGAGCACATTTTGAGATCGAGGCCTTTTGTCTCTTTTGGAGGCCAAAGCAGGAGGCGAGGGGGGGGGTTGGTACCTCAGGGTGGGGGCCCCCAAGTGTCATAGCTTTGAAGTTGAGTTCAAAGTCCAGCAGCAAAAGAGATAGTGAGAGGCTTGCAGTGTCTTTTTTCTGACACGGAGGTGTGGCTTAAAGTGGGAGTGACCTTAAGACTCAATCAATCTTATTGTTTCTAATTTGGACAATTTGAACTGACACCAGCACAATGAAATGTAACCATAACAAACTATTACAACATTGTCCATGAATACACACATCATTAGCAGGTAATGAGGAAATATATATTATGGCAAATATGGCATAAGCATAACACATTTCCAAACACAGTTCTCAAACCATCTGTTTAACAAACATGGTTTATGTACAGATTTAGATCACATAGTGAACCATGGAGTCAGTTTAAATATAGCCATTTAAGAACTTTGAGTCACTTTTCCATCCAGCAGAACAAAGAGATTTTGGCTTCAGTGTGACGATTCCACTTCTCCTCGGAGCCATTTGGGGGTGTTAATTGTCCTCTGTGTTGTTATCAGAGGTGTTGTGAAGGCAGGGCCTCTGTCTCATGTGGGATGGGTCACATTCCATCCAAACCCTTTGCTTTGTTCTGCAACAGTGACGTGAGTGTCACCGTTGTTTTGAATTCTGAAAAGATAATGTCTTGTCAAAGAGCTTTTGAGACGTACATGTCTTACAGTGGGGCTGCACGATTTGGGAAAAATATCTACTGTAATTACCTTTTTTATTTTAGTATTACGAATGCTAATCATACGGCGGCATTGTATAATACAAGAATTTTAAGGAAAGTACTATCATTTAGTCTTGAAATTTTCATTTTGTTGCATAAAAAAAGAGTAGTATCAAAATCGGTATGGAGATCAACAGTGAGCGCCCACCACTAGGTTCTGGAAGTACATTTTCTACACCTTTTTCCCATCAACTTTCCAAGAATAAATTATATTAAAAAATGTTAAGCTTACATGGGGCCATCAGCTATTTCTTTTCCATTTAAAATCTGTTTCTGAAACTTTAAAAACGGCCAAGACATTAAAAAGCAAAAACATCAGATCCATGCAGTACATTTTTCATTGCACCCGTCTCTTTTAAAGTCTCTCCTTGTTGAAATACACTGTCTATAATGTGTGGTCACTCATACCAGATGGTGGGAGCCCTCTTCGTCGTAGTCATCCACGCCTCCGTCACTCATCTCTCCGGCCTCCGCCCCCAGGCCCCCCTCCCCTCCCTCGTCCCCAGAGTTGTCCGCTGCCTCGGACACGGACTCCTCGTGCAGGGAGTCGCAGTTGTCCTCGTACTTCCTCTGAGCTTCTGGAACAAAACACAAAATTACATCAAGTCACTTGGATTTTCCATTGTTAGGTTTGATTATTTATCTTACTTTGACTTTGGATGTTACAATACTGGCAAAACTTTTCATCAAAGGTAAGCTCCCAGGCTTTTTTGCATATGTGAGCAACATTACAATCTTCAGATTAATAGGCAAGCATTGGGCGATGTGCCCAAAAAATATTTTAAAAATCACAAATTTTGACAACATAAATCACATTTTTTAAAATAACATTATCTGGTCCTAAGGCTTTATTCGACAGAACAGTTATAGCATGAAATGGAGAGAGAGAGAGAGTAGAGACATACATCAATCAGTCGAGACCAGGAAGCAAACCCACGACGCAAAGGAGGTAACAACCACATATGTGCAACGCTTTAAACCACTGCACCACCAGCTTCATACTGAGTGAGGTAACTACAACTATTTTCTTGTGAAAGCTACTTCACCTGTCCCTCACTCTGAGCGTTACAGAAGCTGACCAGTAGGAGGTGCAGAGATGTAAAAAAAAGTCTGTGTTCGAGCAGAGCTGTTAAACAGAAAGGTTAAACTTTTGGATTGAATTCTGCTCCTTCTCCTTAGTACGATGTTGTCAATATATTTCTGCTTTACTTCCTGTTATTTTCAAAATATTTTTCCAACTGCAACTTGATTGGTTTAAAACTCTAATTTATATTTACAACAGGCATTATCCCCAAATACAACTTGTCAAACGCACTTTAAGTTTTAGGCAGTTCCACTTTCATGCTTCCTGGTTATGTACTTTTGAAGTACATCTGCAATCAGTAAGAATAGTAACATCTTCGCAGTGTTGTTTCTAAAAATGAACTGTTTCCTGGCAGTGTAGGGCAGATATGACTGGGGGTCATTTTGTCCCCCTCTGGGCAGCAGCTGACAGTGCATCCACGACGGGCCTGACCTTAACAAGAGCAAGTGGTTGCGTCTACCATCTGTCTCTCTGCTTCGACACAGTACCACTTCTCTACGTTGCTATTTTAGACTGCGATGTAGCAGCTCCTTTTCCCAGTATAAAACGTGTCCACATGTCAGGGCTGTGCGGATGTTGGAAAGAGAGAAGACAGGCACTAGACCAGAACATCCTAGGGGAGTCAAAGTTTCGGGACACACATCAGATGGCTGGTTGTCTATTCTCAGCCAAGTCTATTTATATAGATGTCCAGGATGGAATCTGAACTAGAAAAGATTTTACACTAAACAGCAGCAGTAGAGTAATATCAATTTTAAGATATGTTCAAGGTGTTTTTAGCATTACTATGTTTTATTTGGTGAAAAATCCAAAAGGAATGTGGCCAGACAGAGTAATATTGGTCTAGTTATATTGAAAGGGGAAGTACCCAATTTTTTTCATGTACTAAAGCTAAATCTACTTTGATGAAGTACAGATATATTGTAAAAGCATCTATTTGGGTGAAAATGAGTCCACTGTGCGCTCTCTGCATCTAATTATAGAGCGTTTTATTCCCCACGAAGCAGGAAGTGCACTGTTAGCATGCTAGTCGTCTAGTTTAAAGTGACGGCAAAAATTGCTTTGGCCTCTGAAAGATGTGAAAAGCGCTTATAACCTCATCGCAGTGAATAATTAGGATCCTTACAATGCATTAGGAAAGTGAGTGATACATGTGGACTGCTGCAAAGAGTTTAAAATGAACTCTAACGGTTTTTCAAGTTTTTTAAGCTATAAAAAAATAAGGTACAGCCCCTGTAACCTTTCAGGCAAGAAGTATTCATCCTTTCAGTTTCAATTAAACAGAACACATGCGTTCTAAAAGGCTGGGTACTGCGTCCATGAGCTAGCTCCAGTGCATTTTCAGTTGGAGTTAGCGTTAGCCTCCAAACATCACAAACTACGAAAAAACCAGTGCTCTTTTGGCCACGGACAACCACTTAGACCACATGTGAGCAAGAGCCTCATTTTAGAAAACATGTTTGACATAGTGTTTAGTTTTGTTTCTTGAAGGTACGACCGTCATAGCGAAATTAGCATTACTGAGCGGTCAGTAATAACGTCAAGAACATTGTGAGCCACAACAATTGACAAGTAAATGTTCATTTTATTTTATCATGCACCACAACATAAATTGTAGTATGGATTCTAACCTACAATACTATGCTACAAGTGCTGTATCGCAACACAACTGTATCTAAACAAATGTAGTTAATGATTGTTAATTATTGACTTAGGTTCAGGAGCTGGACCACGTCTCAACAACCACTCCTTAACCCTTCAACCACTTCCTTCCAACCCTTCATCACATCCTCCACTCTTCAAACCACTCCTCCACTCTTCAACCCACTCCTCCACTCTTCAACCACTCCTCCACTCTTCACCACACTCCACTCTTCCAACCCACAACTCCCACTTTCAACCACTCCTTCCACTCTTCAAACACTCCTCCACTCTTCAACCACTCCTCCACTCTTCCACTCTTCAAACCACACCTCCACTCTTCAACCACTCCCCACTCTTCCAACCACTCCTCCACTCTTCAACCACTCCTCCATCTCAACCACTCCTCCAACTCTTCCACTCTCTCAAACCACACCACCACTTCTCAACCAAAACACCATCCACTCTTCAAAACTCCTCCACCTTCAACCACTCCTCCACTCTTCACACTTCCTCCACTCTTCAACCACTCCTCCACTCTTCAACCACCACCGCCACTCTTCAAACCACTCCTCCACTATTCAACCACTCCTCCACTCTTCAACCACTCCTCCACCTTCCACTCTTCAACCACACCTCCACTCTTCAACACTCCTCCACCTTCCAACCAACTCCTCCACTCTTCAAACCACTCGCTCCACTCTTCAACCACTCCTCCACTGTTCCACTCTCAACCCCACCACTCTAAACCCACTCTTCAACCACTCCTCCACTCTTCAAAACCACTCCTCCACTCTTTCCAACCCACTTCCTCCACTCTTCAACCACACCTCCACTCTTCAACCACACCTCCACTCTTCAACCACTCCTCCACTCTTCAACCACTCCTCCACTCTTCAACCACACCTCCACTCTTCAACCACTCCTCTAATTACCCAAAGCCTTATTTATACAGGCTTATCCCAGTACCTCTGGTTGTCTCTGCTCTCTCGACCCCACCGTCCCACCCTATGTTTTTATAGTCTTCACCTTAACACGCCACCACGGAACGGGGGGTTCTGAATCGGCGAGGTTGAGACAGTCCAATCCTGAGTTTCCACCCAGACAACTCTAATCCATCTATCATCTATGTCATCATCATCACGATCCTCAATAAATATTCCGTCGTATTCCATTGTTGTGGCGTGGTCCTCACTAGTGAATACCCTGACATATTTGCACTGCTATGGAAAGTTATTCTTTTTGCCCATGTTGTATGTTTTATATTTAGTATTAACACTAGAACTCTTGAGGCCGTGAATTTGACGGTTTTCAGAATTGTGCGTCTAATTACTCTGGTTACGTTGCTCTTTCAGATTCATGGACTCTTGACTTTTTCTTTGCCTTTTTGTATATCATCCCCATATTGCAATTCAACTGAAATAAAAACGTTAAAACGAGCTCTGAGTAATTCTACCTCTAACGCCCACGCCCGTCAATTTGACGGCCACAGATGATGAAGTGTGTAGGCCACAATCTGAGCGAGATTCAAGTGTATTTGTCGGCCAAAAAGGAGATGTGCATTTGTTTCCCTTAAAATCGTACTTCTTAGTCTCACAATCTTAACTAGTTTGATAGTGAATGCTGTATTTTTTCGGATACTGAAAGTTGAAACATGCCCCGGTTGTTTTTGCTTTTTTAGATTCACAAGTGGACTTCTCCTTTATTTGGCTTTAATTTCCAGTCTAGCATCATAAAGACTGACAAATACAGAAATACAGTCATTGTATGCTTGTTGTTGGTCTAATCAGAAAAGAGACCCTAAACGTTCCAGAAATTGAGCCGTGTTTGTTTGTTTTTAATTTTCCACTGACCAATCCCACTCTTCTCTGAGAGCGTAACTGTTGTTATAATAGCATGCCATAGAACTAAAATTGAACTAAACAAAAACACCCACACCCTCTCCCAACAAAATGATTTAATCTTATAATCTGTTGGATCAATTCAAATATTTCATCCCTTCTCTCATGGTCTCTGCAGTGCTATGTTTTCCAATCATATTTATTTTTGCTTCAGTTTTCTGCTAACACGCCACATCACAGTTTGCCTGGAGGAGGATCAAGACTCTTTTTATTTGTTTTATTTTTTTGGCACAGAGTTGTCAAGTGCCCAGTGCAGTCCTTGAGTAACACATCGCACGCTTGTTAAAATCCTAACGGCCCTCTTTGTGGAAAGAGGACTTGGGCGACCTTGGGAGGAGGCCTGTCTGGAGGGGAGGGTATATCTTTATAGATCTGGGATATTAAGGCGGGGGTGCTCTAATGACACCTGTCTGCAGACTTTGACGAAGCGGGCCGGCCTATACCTTATCTGCAGAGGTGTCGCGTACGGAGGAAGACGTATGGGACGGGCTTTAAATCAGAGGTGGAAGAGTCTGGAGTGGGCGTAGAATCAGGTAGTCGTTTTTTGAGAGTAGGACGAACATAAGCCTGCTACAGTCTCATACTGTGTTCCAGTCGTGCCTTGCATTTTCCAAGTTACAACTTTTGAATTTAAATTAGTTCAGCCTTCCAACTCAGAAGTTTTGTGAAAGTAAAACAGTCTAACACCTTCATTATTCATTATTATTATTGTGTTATTTTCACTTTAGTTGAGCTCCATCCATCTCTGTCCTTGAGCATCTGCAGTTAGTTAGAAATGCGCTCTAATGTTGATGTTGCTAGGTCTAAACAAAGCTAATATCAACAAAAGGGATCTTTTATAAACTGTAAATCATCACATGTATTTAAGACAGGATATTTAAAATTTGACTCAACCATTTGTCTATTTTTACCCAGTTTGACCATTTTGGTGACGTTCATAATGTTACTTCCTGGTTGGTTGGACATGAGCAGTAGATGTTACACAGATGGAGGTAATTCCATAACTGTTACCTTGCAACTACAACAAAAACAAGAGCCAGGATCCATATAAATCAGTTATGATTTGACAATATAAAAACACCTAATAACACCTTTATTTGGTTTCAAGGATTGTTTAAACTGTCAGAAAAATTGGTAAGTTTTCTTCACAAACTGCAACTTGACTGATGTAAAACTATGATAAAGCTTTACTACGGGTGCACGGCAACCTGTCAAGCAGCATTTTGTCCAATTTGAGAACCTTCATAGTTTGAATTACTTGCTTGAGTCATTGCTTTTCCGACAACTTCTGAGGACACCCGGAACGTTACAGGTCAGGTCTGTGCGGAGGCAAGCCCGCTCAACTGTCGGAATGCAAGTTTTCAAAGATTACTTTTTTAGCACCCAAAACATTGTTAATTTGAATATAAAAAAACAAAAAAAAAAAACTCAAGTATGTAACAAACAGAAATATTTGTTGGTAAAAATAAAATTATATACAATTTTAACAAGCCAAATCACTGTGAGTAATTGACAATATATTATTTTTTCAGATTTGTTTTCTGAACACAAAGAGTTTGAATGAATGAACCAAAAAAAGGTGAATGAGTGAAAATGGGGGCTCCGTTCTACGTACTATTACAGTTTACACGTCATGCATGTTCTGGTCCCATGGTTCTGGTGCAGAACCTGACCGGTCAGAAACATGGCTTGCTGTGCTGAATGTCAGTTCCTGTCTCTGACCCACTTCTTCATGCTGCAGAGGACTCACCGGTGTCTGCGCGCTGCCTGCTTCTCGATCCTCTCTCAGGCGCCCAGCAGAGAGTCGATCTTGGTCTTGATAACTGAGTCAGCTCAAACGTTTGATGGTCTGCAGCTGGTCCGACTTCACGTGCTGAGACACACAACACAGCAACAAAGAGGCCTTTAGTGAAGACAGGTTTGTTCATACATCGTATCGTGTCTGCAATGCATTTGATCTGTTTTTGTTAAATGCGCTTGTGTAAATATGTGTAATGGTCTCATAACCGTCATTTCACAAGATTTTCGGTAAATTATATATGTATAAAAAAAAAACACCTTTTACATTTAACTCTGATAGGTAGTGATGTTCACCATATAAACATTTTCTGTGTTCCGATTATTAGTGAGAAAAACATCACGATTTAAAGATTATTCATGATTATTAAGACTTTGAAATCTTTAATTTCTCTTCATTCCCGTTGTCTAACATGTTTACTTATTCCCTAAAAGTTTGTTACAAAATTGAAGTTAAATATAACTTATAAACCAAAAACAGCCACGATAAAATAAAGTTATTTACATTTAGTTTGATTTTTTGGAACGCATAGAGATTGAACTAAGAAAAGACTAAATTTTTTGTCACAATTTATCCGTATTCCAGGTTATTTTATATTGATTATATTGTAGAACCGACCATAATCACCAACTTATCCGAGGTTAACCAAATAATCTTGACATACCTAAAGAATGTGTTTTTGGCTAAAAATTAAGAAACAGCGCCCTTTCTGGGACAAAATGAATCTAAGCCAATTTGGCAAGCGAGGGCCACGTCATATGTTTTATACAGGCTGTTGCCAGATCACCATACTGTCAGTTTCAGACAGATGTCTTATGGTTCTTCTTTCTTCATGATGATAGATCATTATGTAATACCCAGAAAAATCTAAATATGTGTAACTTCAAAAAAAAAAGAGCTAAATGTTCAAATGGGTATGTTATATTGAGCCGAACAGGCGAAAGACCTTGATGAGGCGAAGCAAGATCACGCACATGAAACCACTGGCAAGTAACATTGATGAGATTTATGGCCTTAGATGACATATCTATATTTATTAGGAGACAGGACACCCGATTATGCATTTGAACATGAAGTTGAAAATATAGACAGTTAGCAGCGATGGCGTGCGATTATACAATAGTATCAAATCCTGTGAAACCACACATAGTTTGGAGCTAACAATCACTAGCGACCACAGTGTGTTTTATAACAGATATAAAATGGTATAAAATAAGTACCGAGAGACCTTTGGAAAATGGGACTCATGTGTGGAGAGGATCTAAATGTGTTAGGAAGCAGATTATACAGATAAACAGAAATATTTCAAAGACTCAATCCAAGAGTGAAGTTATAGCTGTACGCTGTTGTGAGACGTTTCGAAACATATTAAAACACAATTTTATTACAGATAGAACAAAGTATATGATATAAGAAATTCTGCGAGAAGCAGTGGCTACCATCTTCTAGAGTCAGTACTCCCCACTAGAAACATATTAATTAGCACTCTTCATAATTGCACCCTATAATTCTGAGTCAATACCTGATTCACTCGGTGAAGTATTGATATTCTAGTTCGACTTATATGTGTGTTCCCATGCAGCACTCATCCTTTTATTTCTTTATTCCTAGAAAATTTATTTGGCTTTATATAGTATATCAATTTTTGATCCATATATACGAGTTTTTCTCACGATTGTCTCATTAGTGACTAAGCCTATTACTATGCACGTGCAGGGTCTTTATCTCATAAAGTTAAATAACAAAAATTGGTCTGTAGGCCATTTTGCCTTTAGTCCTTTCCAACACTGCAATCCACTAGATCGCATTGAATTGACAACTTTCGATCGGACTGGAATCTTCTTCAGGTCATAGTGTTTTGTCGATATGCCCACCCCCCTTATTTTTTCCAACTGTGACCGCCCACTTTTGAATTGCTATGAGCAATGCATGTGTTTATGCGAAGGTCTTTTTACGCCATGCGGGTTCTGCCAGGGAGGGTAATGAAGCTGCACAAGGGAGAATAGGCTCATTTGAGGGGAGCTGAGTAGATATGAGCCAAGTGTGTGTGATGATGGGGAGTGTGAGTGGGAAGTGACCAGTTCTTGGTGTATGAAAATTCCTTTATTGTGTGTTAGTTGAGAGTTTGTACGACATCCGTCATAATGAAATAAAACAGAAATACGCATGATACAAGAGTCCTGTGTTAATACATCACAAGAATGCAAAGATAATCTCTCAAAAGCATTACTTGTCAATAGACCTGCTTCCCTGTGATTTCCTCGTTTACAGAACATAGGGTGAGAGTAACACATTCTGTGTGTAATACCATTTGTGTAATCCAGGAATCATGGGAAGATGCTTCAGTCGCATAAATATCTTTATAATTTGATTTCCAACACAATAAATAGCGCTTTGTGTTGTTTTGCGAGTCAACATCCTCGACCTAACCATCCAAGCGTGTGGCTTACTAGTAAGCAGTAATATGCTGAATACAGACCCGATCAATACCTAAATAGACTATATCAACCAAAGCCAAATGCACCCTAGTCCGCCTGTGAATAACCATGTCTAAGGTTGTTTAAGAAGATATAAGCTTCTCATCTACAATATCACTATATAATTAATCTAGATGTGGTTAGTTATATTAAATTAAAAATATACAGCGTTGACATAATTGAAGCCAACGAACGAACATTTTTTACCCTAGGGATTCTTAACTTCCTACCAAATTGAGCCAACCGTATTTTTGATGTACATCTTGCCAGTAAAGGCCCTGTACAGAAATGCCCGCCCGGCAATTCTATCATTACCCAAGGCCTACCACTATATGCTCTTAATTTTCCACGCATCTGGAGCTTCATATTCGTTGCGTAGAAATCCACTACCATCTTTACAAGCAAACTCTCCTGAAGTCTGAGCTGCAAATACAGGATGTATCTACTCAGCTTCCTATTTGAGTCGGCTAGTCCGGTCAAACCCAACCTCTCGACCCGATCCCTTGCTTCGGATTGGATATCATTTGTCCGTTGCTCTTATTTGAATCACACTTTCTATCGACCCACAGTCTTCCTATTGTACCGCTTGCCGCGAGCAACCACACCGATCAGAGTTCCTACTTCCATAACTTGTTCTCGCCCACCATCAAGCCCACAACCGCACCAGGCTGGGTTGGGACTGTTTAGACAACTGTCCCGCCTTCAGAGATGACTAACTCTCCCGGAGCTAAACATTACTATTTTCTTTATCATGGCCTATCAAACCTTTTAAAGTCCTCTTGATTTAGGATGTTTTTTATGGACCAGATTATGGTAATAAAAAGTTTCTATGTATTAAAGAAAGGGACCACAACCGTGAAATATATTAAGACAGGGGAGCCATTCTGTTTTTATTCCATTTGAAACCTGGTCCAACGCACGTGCTATCTCTAGAAGTCTACAGAAGAATTCAGTTTTTAATCCAGACATTTGCGAATTGACATTGCATCGAATTGAGTATGTGCGGAAAATGTGCTGTGTTTGGTGTCAGACGATTATAAAGCTGCAGCAACACATCACAGTGTCCGTGTTGTATGGTGTCTCTCCATCCTATGACATTTGATACCTCGATGGCCCACAGAATAGTTGGACGCTTTCTGCGTCAGAATTCGTTCTCAAGTACCACAGTAGTGTCATAACTTCTAAGTAGGCCGGCCCGGGCCAAACCGTCCACGAATGCTGTCCTTTAGTCCCCAGCCCCGCCACTCAGTAGCCATGAACAGGGACGTGCCCACCAGCCTAACAAAGCGTGTGTTCTCTACTGTTGTGATGACTTGATGTTTTTTTATCAAGTTCCCCCAATATGTTTGGCCCCAAGAGAGACCCACACCTAGGACAGTGTAATCATATGCGTAGTCTAATCTAGGATCAAATATATTACGTGGATAACCAGGGACGACCAGAATCTGAAGCGTTCTCTAGGTAGAGGCTAAATTATTCACAGCTTTGTTTTGTATGTTTTATGTATAATGATGCAGTTATTGCGTAGGAAGATAGGTGTTGATATGTTTTGATTGTAGGGGAATATGGGAGAGTTGAATAAAAACGTCTCTAGTGCTGAATAGTTTGTGTAGATCAATAATTACTGGGCCTGATTAAGAATGCATCCCATATAAAATTATACCGAAACAACTTATAAAAAAAAGTATTGTTTCCATTTTTTTTCTTTTAGTAAATTCGACATTATGACCTGTAGGTATTATTTATAAAAGTTGTTAATAAATATAATATTTAGGTCAATTACTGGGAATTGTGTTTATTCTCTTACTGGTCAAATATACAGATTCAATCTTCTATGTAAGATGAGCAACATAGGTCAAAAACTGTTAGAACACAAGTGACAGTACTAGAGATACATTTATAGATGTCTTCTAACCTTTATAAATGAAGAAGAACTACATGGCTTTTTTTGTAATGTCGTACAATTGCTGCGTGTACCAAATATTCTAATAGGAAACTGTCTTTGTACCTGCCTTGCCATATTAATCCCAATAGAGCTTACTATATATTCTATATCTTAGAAAAAAAACTTTATATTGTCCAAATACGCGTCCTAGCCTCAACATTCTGTCCAAGTCTGTGCTCTTACACCTTAAGACCGTATTCGTCTCAAGAGACCATAATATACGGTTTTTTTTCATGTAGTGTTTAATTCAACCGTTGTTTATTCGTGTTTTACCAACCATTACAACATCTTTTTCAATAAGTCCAGTCACAACTATCTCCCATATGATGATACTAATGTAATGCATTTGAATCGTCAATCTCATATCTTATCTTGTCCACTAAAAAGATGGGAAGTTATTCGATGTATCCCAGGTCGAGGGTGTTTCTAAAGCAAAAAACTCTTTTCGATCTAAAATTCTCGATATCAGGTGCCATCCCATCCTCACAATGTCCTTGATACCATTTATTTCCCAATTCATCGGAACCAGCACATATCCCATTGCATAAGTGCAAGCTATTAGTAATATGTAGACAATTACCTGAAGTGTTAGTAGCGGTAATACAAGATCACAAGCATAGATGCTTCTTATGTTGAAAAGGTTAGAGTGTACGGTACCTGACAAGCAAATGAGATAAAATAATAACCATAATCTATTGTTATTCGTAACTTTCTGTGTCGAGAGTTAATCTAATTAAATCCATGATAGTACATAGTCTAACCATACATCAGGAATGTTATGGAAAACTATTCTGTGGCTTGTATTACTGTCGTCTGCAATGAGTCTGCCTGGCGTATCATTTTAGTCACTTTGGCATACATTACAACATGTTGAAAACGTTGAGTGACCACAAAAGGGCAGAAATACTCTGACTTTTGTTCCATCTTCTACTATGGTCTTAAAGCTATTGATTCTTTAATACTTTTAATTATAGAAAGATACAACCGATTTCTGATGTTTGATTATTCTCCAAAGCAACACATAATTTTTTTCAATATATCCTCACCTCTAATTGTGTTCAATTGGATTATATGAGTTTTAAAATTTTAGTGCTTCTGAGCTTACATCCCCTACGCTTTGCCGAGTCATCGCTTCTGTCGTTTTAGGGGGTGTGTCCAGCTCAGCCAGAGCGACTTAACATGATGGCTGTGAGCAAGATCTACAACTTTTCCCCAGCTGATATGTTCTGCAAGTGGTTGTCCAAAGCTTAGGATTTATTCACCCTCGACTGGCCGAACATTCGGCCGCTGGCTCCGTTCTTCTCCTAAGTCCCTTCCTGTTTTCTGAGGCCTCCATATTCCAAGGCTTCTCAAGTGTGATAGAAAGAGAGATTGAGGTAGTGGTCCAAATGAGTTTGAGATTGCTCACTTGATGTCAGAGGTGTTGTTGTGGCAGAGTAAGTGAACTCGACTCTTTATTATTGTACTTAAAATAGTCACTTGCTTACAAAGCGCTGAGATAAAAATTGAATGTGTTTGTTACATCTATAATTTGAAAATCTTCAAAGTATATTAATATCTCGGGAAGGCTCCTGCTGGATGCAGATCGGAATGTAAAATAAAAATGATGTTTGATTAAAACTAAGCTTGAGAGAAAAAGCACAGATGCATTTTAAAAGCGCCTCTATGTGCAATTTAAACAATGAATAAAAAATAAAAAGTCTGTAATTACTGCTAAACACGCGGCTTAAATACTTTGTCCACCATATTTATCTTACGTTCATTTAGGCCGCTATTCACACTTTGGCTTCCGCATAAACCACAATTGGGTCTTGTGAACTTGGTCTGAACTCGTTGATGGTTCAGGCCCAATACGAGCAACCGCGGTCCATGTCACCCGCTCGGCTGCGGCACGCCCGGAAAGGTAGGCAGAAACACACAGCGCTGCGAAACTAAGAGCAGCTGGCTGCCACTGGCATGAAATCATTCAGGAGTGACACTATCTTACGCTTTTTCTTACAGTTGTGGTTGTTAGGGCAAATACACCGGGGGCTTGGGTCCAAAGTTATTAACACTTCAAATTTCACGTTCAGAGTCAGTGGACTAAGAGAAGCCACAGCCACTTTCACATTAGCCTCTCTCTATCGGACTTGAACAGGCAACAAGCCCCGAAAAACTGAACTGTTCAAACATACTGAGCACTTTACAAGCATGCGTTTTAACATTGGAGTCATAAGTGCCCGTTTATCTGCTGCATTTAAGTTTTTCTTCATAGCTTTTTTTGGCACAGTTCCACAGATAAAGTGTAGATGACATGCTTTATTATATAAAAACAAAATCAACTGAAATTTCGACCATAAAAGGGAAGATAACAAAACAGGCCTCGCTCTCGCATGCTGAACTCACTTTCTGCCACCAGGGGGGGTTCACAAGCCAAAAATCCCGGAAGAAAACAAGTAACAGCGCTCATTCATACGGAAACAGCAAGAGCCAGTCTTGATGGATTTGTGTGAGTTTGTGAAGTCACAAAGGTTAGAATCTGACAGAAAACTATGTCTGATTTCCAGCATCTTGGCCAGTTGTACACACGAGTGGAGGGTTGGAGGGATCTGACCCTTGATTCGAGGGACGGTTGTGACCCCCCGCTGCCCCCCGTGTGGGACTGGGACCTGCAGTACAGTAAGGAGAGGCAGGCCGCCTTTACTCAGCCTGTGGCCAGCTCTGCTCTGCTCCAGCCTCTGCTCAATTGGCAACCTCAACACCAGCTCGGACACACTGCGGGTACGGCTCACTGCGCGAGACCAGAGATGGGAGGTTTTTTTTGGCTTTATTTATATATTACATTTTTTCATGAAATGGTTTTATAAAATGGCGTAACAAAACACAACACAGAGGGAGAGAGCAAAAATATAACTTGAGCCATCGCATGACAAAAACTCAAATTATTTAAAAAGAAATCATGGCACAGTTTGTCCAACATAAATATCCCATTGTGTCCAAAGTTTGTTCAATTGTGTGCATTTTCCAATTGAGTCCAAATGTCATTTTTCTAATGTCTGATTATATGTTTAGTCCAGTCATTGATCATCGGTTCAGTTTGCCTCTGCCATTTTTTTGATGGCCTATTTCGCTGTCATGGGTTTTGAGGCCCAAATACATAGATCTGAAGTTGAGTGGGATGATGATGTCAAAAAATGGTCGGGTCGCTTTTCTGATTTAAGTCCAATATTTCAGAGCAACAAAACACATGGTAATAATGAGCCTCCTTCTGCCACAGTTTCTCCAACAGTTAGCATTTCCTTGTGAATAATGTGCACTTTGACATGGGGTTTTTATGATAAAAACTTATTTCCAACAGAATGCCCTCCAGATTTTGTGATCCTCCACTGGGATGTACACACATTTTCACACCCTTCTTTTTCCCATTTGTTTTTTGAGATATTTAGTAGAGTAGCTCTCCAGACTAGCAATGCTTTGATATAATTTTATAAGATATTATTCCCATTGAAAGATGAATTATAAGCCTTAATAAATATTTCGGACTAAACCTAAAATATCTAAGAGATTCCATTTGCCACTTACATGGAAGTCTTTTTAAAGGTTAGATGTGGATGCCAGGAAGAGAGAATTTCAGGTTTTTTGTACATTTAATTTGTATCCAGCATAGGCAGAAATCACGGGAGGGTCGGAGGGGATCCGGACCCCCCCTTACTGACTCGTGTCCCCC